>CM028329.1:7805735-8498868 GCA_016647705.1 Eucommia ulmoides
AAAGAAGAAGAAGGAAGGAAAAGAAAAGATGGAAGAAGAGTAAGAAGAATTCCATTAAGCCTACTTGGGATGATACTGAATCAAGTAGCTCCAAAAGTTCAGATAGTGAAGATATGTCGATGTTTACATTGATGGCCACTGGTCGTGAGATAACTAAATGTTCAAGTTCTTGTCCATTAGATTTTGATGAGTTATTTTATATTTATCAAGAACTTTCTCATGATTATAAAAATCAGTGTTATAAAATAAATGCCCTTAAAAGTACAATTAACTCATTAAACAAGTAAATGATGGACTATGAATCTGAAAACAATGAATTGAAATCCAAGATGTTGGATTTACATTCAATTGTTCTCAAATTCACTGGCGGTGAAAATAACTTAAAAATGCTTTTGGTAAGCTTACGTGGAATTTTTGATAAGACCGGTATTAGATTTCAGAAAAATCTTAAACAAAAATATTTTCACAAATTCTTTTATGAAACCAAGGATCTTATTAGATGTTTTAAATGTAATGTTGTGGGGCATACTATTCGTAGATATTGTGCTAAAATATCTAACTGTAGACAAGTTTGGGTTCCAAAAGCAACTAAAATTGTCCCGACTAACAAGATCGAACCCACTTAGGCTGGGTACCACTTAGGAACTATTTAAGGTGGTCCTTGTAGGTTATTCTAAACGCATATGTAAGTAAGGACAAATGGTTCCTGGATAATGGTTGTTCTCGACACATGACGGGAGATAAAGAAAAAATTACATATTTAACACCTAAATATGGAGGTCAGGTGACATTTGGAGACAACGCAAAGGGTACAATTATCAGTATAGGTAATATTGGTAATGGTACTAATCTTATTAAATATGTGTTATTAATTGATGGACTTAAACATAATTTTCTTAGTATTAGTTAACTATGTGACTAGGGCTATAATGTGATATTTGATTATGATAAATGCATTATTAAGAATAGTCATGATATTAGTATCTTATTAGTTGCATCACGTTTTGAGAATGTCTATACTTGCTCATTTGATGATTTTAATTCTCAAAATTTATTTTGTTTGAATGTTTTGTCTGAAAATAGTTGGTTATGGCATAGGAGATTTGAGCATACTAGTATGGAGCTAAATTCTAATTTATCTAAGAAGAGTCTAGTACGTGGTTTACTTGATTTGAAATTTGTGAAGGAAAAAGTATATGATGCATGTCAATTAGGTAAGCAGGCTAGATCTTCATTTAAGAAAAAGATGCACACATCCACATCTAGATATTTTGAATTGTTGCATTTTTATTTGTTTGGTCCAAACTCTGTTACTAGTCTTGGTGGTAAGTTTTTTGTTTTCTTTATAGTTGATGATTATTCTAGACTTATGTGGGTATTTTTTCTTACTAAGAAAAGTGAGGTTGCTTATGTTTTTACTAAATTTTGTAAACGTGTTCAAAATGAGAATCAATGTTCCATAATTAACATTCGAAGTGATAAAGGATGAGAGTTTAAGAATGATGATGTGATAAATTACTGTGATGAGCATGGTTTTGCTCATAACTTTTGTGCACCAAGGTCACCACAACAAAATGGTGTAGTGCAAAGAAAGAACAGAACGCTTCAAGAGATGGCCAGAATGATGCTTAATGAGAATCACTTGCCAACATACTTTTGGACCGAAGCAGTAAGTACAACTTGTCATGCGGTGGATCGGGTATCGATTCGTAGAGGGTTCTATAAAACTCCATATGAAATCTCGAATAGTAAAACTCCTAATATTTCATATTTTAAAGTATTTGGATGTCACACCCCACCCCGGACACCCGTCACCTGTGGGGCCGACGTGACGTCGACATAACATTACTCAGGCGCCAAACCAACTAAAAAAAAAAAACATTATGCATTCATAATTATACAGCTAACCAAAATACCAGTCATAAACGTCTTTACAAGCTAGGGACACATCCGTCCCCAAAATATCTCCTTCTAGAACAATGAAAACAAACTATGAACCTATTCTGGGTTCATCTTATGCGGCATTTCCCGAAAACTTCCACTCCTCGTTGTACCATCTATGGACTCTACCCTGTGCCAGTAGGGGGCCGACTCCTAGCCACATCACCTGCGAGTGTACCATCTTCTCAATACAATCATTTTATTTAGTAATAATAATACCTACTGGATACCACAACATTTCCATATGAATTATTACAAGCATCACGTGCACAGTAAAAATGAAATATAAATATGTGAGTTCATCATTTTTATTTATTTTTATTTAGTTTTCCACCCATGCAGTATAAACATCATACCAATCACCTGAAATAACAACAAAACTATCCCAAAATAAACAACACATCACACCCAAAACCACAACGCACACAGACTAGCCATGGTGATCGTTTTAACCTCACGATCGGGAGTTTGCAACGGTACCGTACCATTCGTAGGATGTGCCTTCCTACGAACACCCATCACTCCGCCGAAGCAGATCATTACTGCGCAGTACAAACGTCTAACATCACTCTGCCGAAGCAGATAAACATCACTCCGCCGATGCGGATAAACATCACTCCGCCGAAGCGGATCACATAATAATATCGTCTAATTATCACATAATGGTTTAACAACATCTAATTTTGAAGTTCAACCATTTTTCATCATGTATGCACATATACAAACAATTTGACAAGAAGACAGTACACTTACCTCGTTTTTAGCGTTATAAAAAAAAAACCTCGATGTCCCAAGCTCACTGAAGTGTTGGCATTTGCGAACCTAGCAATGATGGGGTCTAAGTTAATATTTCATGTAAAAATTACTTAGGCAGGTAAGGCAGGCCCTAAGTTCCGTATTTCCTATTTTTCATATTTTATCCCTGTGATTTGTTATCCTACCAATAATTCTGTTTATTTATTACATCGGATATCTTATAATCGGAAAAAGATATTCATCCCGGATCGTTCACGGGTCGCGAAAGAATTTGAGTTCGAATTTGAATAATTTTCTTTGTGCTGGGGTTAATTGTGCAATTCCCTTTCTCTGTTTTGTTTTGGTTTTTTTTTTTTTTTTTTTTTTTTTTTTTTTTTCTTCTTCGGACAGACAGCCACCCCTCTCTCTCTACGGTGGCCGTCCGCCGGAGGCCTCCCCTCCCATGCCAACACTCCCGTCACCCCTGCACCACCCACATCCTGCCTCAGCCACCCTCCTCCGGCCGTCTCAGCCGCTCCACCGCACACCCACCTGCCACCGCACACACACACCCGCACGCTACGGTACACACACACACGCACATCCCCTCATGCATGCCGTCAAGCTTGCATGCCACCGCCGACCGCACGCCACGGGACCCACGATCCCTGCCGACGGAGACCCACGCACATACAACGGCCCACCGCAGCCGGAAAACGGAAACCGAGCACACCGTCGGAACTTACCGACCCAGCCCGTTATGCCATGCATGCGTGCGTTCGACAAGTAAATGAGAGAAAACACATAATTACTCACCTTTCCAATGATCGTTGATGGTCGAACGGCAATCCGTAACTCCGCTCACCGGTGACTCTAAAACGTGGACTCATTTCCCGTCGACGGGCCACTCCACCGGCCGGACCTAGCCCTCCCTCTTCTAGGAATTGTTTGTGATGCTCACACGGTCACGCGGCCGGAGAAACGCTGGTTCAAAAAGAACCGACGACCTCCCTCCCTCCGCTCCGGTTCTCTCTCTCTCTCTCTAAAATTCCCGAAGTTTCTTCCTCCCATTTCCCCTCTTTCTTCGCATGAAGGGGATTTTTAATGCATGAAATTAGTGGGTGAGAGAAATCTGAGCTCGCCACGTCGACCCTCGAACTCCTCTCCTCGGCCGGTGGTTCGCCGTCCGGCTGTCGCGTGAGTTCGGCGGTAAGATAAAAAAAAAAACTCAAATTACACTTTCCTCCCCTTATTTTCTTTAGGATTTCTATTTTGATAAGTTTAAGTTTTAAAAGTTCCAAAATTATGATTCTGCCCCTAATATTTTTTATTCCCAATTTCTAATTGCCAAATTTTATTTTATTTTATTATTATTTTTTTTTTTATAATATTTTTACCTTAAAATCTTCTAATGTTTTGTAATTTAGGTTTTACAACTCTTCCCTCCTAAAAGAAATTTCGTCCCGAAATTTATTTATTTTTTTTTTTTTTTTTTTTTTTTTTTTTTTTTTTTTTTTTTTTACCTCAGTCAAACAAATGTGGGTACTTGTTCCTCATCTCTTCTTCTCGTTCCCATGTCGCTTCTTCCACCGCATGACTGCGCCACAACACTTTGACCAACGGAATCGTCCTAGTCCGCAACACTTGCTCTTTTCGGGCTAGGATTTGGATCGGCTTCTCGATATAAGACAAATCAGCTTCCAATTCGATCGGTTGCGAAGTCAACACATGAGATGGGTCTGGCACATATTTCCGAAGCATTGATACGTGAAAAACATCATGCAGTCGTGATAATTCCGGCGGTAGCGCGAGTTTATAAGCTGATGTGCCAACCCGCTCTAGAATTTCATACGGTCCAATGTATCTGGGACTCAACTTCCCTTTTTTCCCAAACCTCATGATGCCTTTCCATGGAGAGATACGCAAGAACACACGATCCCCTACCTCGAATTCTAACTCCCGCCGGCGCTTGTCTGCATAACTCTTCTGCCGACTTTGTGCGATTTTCAATTTTTCTCGAATTACCTCCACTTTGTTTGCTGTCAGTTGGGCTATGTCTGACATCAACAACTTACGTTCGCCCACCTCAGTCCAACATACAGGGGTTCTGCATCTCCTACCGTACAACGCTTCATACGGAGCCATCTCAATTGTCGAATGGTAGCTGTTGTTGTAAGCGAACTCCATCAACGGCAAGTGATCGTCCCAGTTTCCAGGAAATTCCATAACACATCCCCTCAACATATCTTCCAACGTCTGAATCGTACGCTCCGACTGACCGTCTGTCTGAGGATGGAAGGCGGTGCTAAATTTCAATCTGGTACCTAAAGCAGTTTGGAGGCTCGGCCAGAATCTTGAAGTAAATCTCGGATCTCTATCCGACACTATAGAAACTGGTACGCCATGCAGCCTAACAATCTCATCGATATACAGTTGGGCGTACTTCTCAAGAGAAAAGGTCGTCTTTACGGCCAGAAAATGAGCGGACTTAGTAAGCCTATCAACGATTACCCAGATGGAATTATACCCCTTTTGAGTACGGGGTAATCCCGAAACAAAATCCATTGTGATATGCTCCCACTTCCACTCTGGAATAGGTAGGGGTTGCAGCAACCCACCCGGACGCTGATGCTCGATCTTTACTTGTTGGCACACCAGGCACCTGGCCACAAATTCCGCGATCTCCCGCTTCATCCCGGTCCACCAATAATATTCACGCAAGTCCCGATACATTTTAGTGCTCCCCGGATGCATTGCGTAAGCAGAGCTGTGCGCCTCTTCTAAGATATTTTTCTTCAAGTTGTCATCGTTAGGCACACACAGCCTATTTCCACACACCAAAGCTTCGTCCCCTTCCCTGATATGATAATCAGTTCTGTGACCGGCTTTTACTTCACCTCGAATCTTTTCCAATTGAATGTCTGACTTTTGGGCTTCAACAATGCGGTCAATCAATGTCGGTCTCAAAGTCAAAGTTGCAAGCAGTGCTGCCGTCTGACCAATCGCTAACTGGACTCGCATCGCTCTCAATTCCGCATATAGGTTAGTATGGGCAACACGAAGGTGGGCGACCGAGCCTGCTGATTTCCGACTGAGAGCATCTGCTACGACATTAGCCTTTCCTGGATGGTAATGGATGGTGCAATCGTAGTCCTTGATCAACTCCATCCAACGCCTCTGCCTTAGATTTAATTCCTTCTGAGTAAACAAATACTTTAAACTCTGATGGTCCGTGTAAATTTCACATGTCTTGCCATACAAGTAGTGCCTCCAAGTCTTCAGAGCGAACACAATTGCGGCCAACTCCAAATCGTGCGTCGGGTAATTACGCTCATGGTTCTTCAATTGCCGGGATGCATACGCAATCACATGGCCATGCTGCATCAGCACACATCCCAGCCCTTGGTGTGACGCGTCGCTATAAATCACGAAGCCACCCCCTTCGGACGGAAGGGACAGTATTGGTGCCGATATCAACCTACTCTTTAACTCCTGGAAACTCTGCTCACATTTATCGGTCCACTCAAACTTGGATCCCTTGCGAGTCAATCGGGTCAACGGGGTAGCTATCGCGGAAAATCCCTGCACAAAACGTCGATAGTAACCGGCCAATCCTAAAAAATTTCGAACTTCAGTCACATTTTTTGGTCTTTCCCACTGAACGACAACTTCAATTTTCTTCGGGTCCACCTGTATACCATTTCCTGAAATGACATGACCCAAAAATACCACCTGATCTAACCAAAATTCACATTTACTAAGTTTCGCATACAACTGCTTCTCCCGCAACGTTTGCAATACAATACGGAGATGCTTCATATGCTCTTCTCTACTTTGTGAATAGACCAAAATATCATCAATGAACACTATAAGAAATTGGTCCAGGTAAGGTTGAAAGATACGGTTCATCAAATCCATGAAAGCTGCAGGGGCATTTGTTAAACCAAAGGGCATAACCAGGAATTCATAGTGTCCGTATCTCGTACGGAATGCAGTTTTTGCTACATCACTCTCCCTGACCTTCAGTTGGTGATACCCCGATCGAAGATCTATCTTGGAGAATACTTTAGCTTTCTGAAGTTGGTCAAACAGGTCATCAATCCTTGGCAACGGATATTTATTGCGAACCGTCACTCTATTCAGTTGCCGATAATCAATACACATTCTTAACGTGCCGTCCTTCTTCTTTACGAACAACACTGGGGCACCCCATGGGGAGACACTGGGCCTGATGAACCCCCGGTCTAATAAATCTTGCAACTGCACTTTCAATTCTTTCAACTCTGTAGGTGCCATGCGATAAGGTGGAATCGATATAGGGGTAGTGCCTGAAATTAACTCGATCGTGAATTCTATTTCCCTATCGACGGGCAACCCTGGCAATTCTTCCGGAAATATGTCAGGAAAATCTCGGACTACGGGAAAATCCACCACCGAAGTTTCTCCCTGACTGCTGTCAATTACGTGCGCAAGATATCCCTGGCAGCCTTTCTTTAATAGTTTCCTGGCTTCTAACACTGAAATTAAACTGACAGGAGTGATAGTTCTATCTCCAGCAAACACAAACTCTGGCTCATCTGAAATTCGAAATATCACTTCCTTTTTGAAACAGTCCACCGTGGCATGATATCCAGATAACAAATCCATACCCAGTATTATATCGAAATCATGAATACTGAGGGGTAACAGATCTTCCAATAGCTCTCTATCACCAAACCGAAGTGGACTGTCCTTGTACACCCTATCGATCCATACCGACTCACCCACTGGAGTAGAAATAACAATATGGCAGGATAAAGGAATGGGAAATCTGCCTACTTGCATCATAAAGGTTGCCGATACAAAAGAATGCGTAGAACCAGGATCAATAAGCACACGAGCATCTTTAGCATATAAAGATATAATACCTGTGACCACCTCGGGAGTAGCCTGAGCATCTTGTCGCGTAGTAGCAAAGACACGGCCTCGCGTTGGAGGTCTACCCGGCGATCCTTTACCAAGTCCTTGGGCAGTACTAGGACCCGTACTACCCATACTGCTCGCTGGAGGTACGAATGTAGAGGCAAGCTTCGGACAATTTACAGATTTATGACCTGGCGCATGACAGTGGAAACATATCGGGACTCCCATAGGACAATCTCTGGCAAAGTGACCCGTAGCCCCACAATGATAACATCTATCTCCTCTAGCCCGACTCGACGGCTGATTCAGCTCTTGCCTCTGTGGACCAGCACTAGCTTCCAATGCACTCTGTTGTTGCCTAGGGTAGGATTGCCGGGAACCACGATTCCTGGCGGATTGGCCAAATGATGAGGCCCGATCAATTGGCGGCCGAACTACCGTCCCCCGCGAAGTGCCACTCGAAAATCTGCTAGGCGACTCAAATCTGCTTTTCTTGTACTGCTCTCGACTCTCGGCAGCTTCTTGTACATCCTTCTCCACCAACTTTGCCGTATTCACCAGCTCTGCATAATTCTTAATTTGCTTGCTTGTCAGCCTGGAGCGGATCTCTAACTGAAGTCCTTTCTGGAAACGTCTGCATTTTTCTTCCTCCGTTTTTACCAAATCAGGGGCAAAATGGGATAAAGCATCGAATTTAACTTCGTACTGTTGAACCGTCATCTTTCCCTGCTTCAGGACTATAAATTCCTCCTCCATCTGGAATCGATAAGACTCGGGGAAGTACTTCTCATTAAACGCGGCGACGAAACGGTCCCATGTGATCTCTTCCCCAGAACCGGAAATCAGTCTTTTCATTTCCTCCTACCAGTGCTCGGCTTCCTCCCTCAATTGAAAAGTGGCAAGGGGAACTCGACTATCGTCAACAATCCCCATCGCCTCAAATACGTGCCCGACGCCTCTGATCCAATTTTCTGCATCAGCTGGACCTGCTGTCCCGGTGAAAGTCGGAGGGTCTAACTCCTTAAACCTCTTCAATCGTACCTCCTGAGATGTGGCGGTATCACCCTGGGCCTTCTGACTTTCCATAATCTTTGTTTGCTGCTCCGTTAGCTGGGCGGCGGCCCGCAAAATTCTTTCGACCGCGTCTAAACTTCCCTGCAACCTATCACCCTGCTTATGGGATCCTACAATCTGCAAACTTTCCGGCTCCCTATCTCTCCGTTCCTGAGGCTCCACTTGCCTCGGGGTTTCCTCCTGCCTTTGGGGTCCCACACTCCCCGAGGTTTCACCTTCTCCTTCCATACCTGTTATCAGTCATAAAACCCAGTTTAACAACTAACTAGGTCAACCAGAGTAATAGCAATAATTAACACACGTTAATTAACTATTTTACGAGTATTAAAAGCGTTCACTAACATCTTATCTCAGGGTCCCCTACTGACTAGACAACTGGCACGTTCCCCGTCCCGTGATCCTCTACGGGCACGACCCCTGACAAGTCGACAGAACCTATAACCTAGGCTCTGATACCAAAAATTGTCACACCCCACCCCGGACACCCGTCACCTGTGGGGCCGACGTGACGTCGACATAACATTACTCAGGCGCCAAACCAACTAAAAAAAAAACATTATGCATTCATAATTATACAGCTAACCAAAATACCAGTCATAAACGTCTTTACAAGCTAGGGACACATCCGTCCCCAAAATATCTCCTTCTAGAACAATGAAAACAAACTATGAACCTATTCTGGGTTCGTCTTATGCGGCATTTCCCGAAAACTTCCACTCCTCGTTGTACCATCTATGGACTCTACCCTGTGCCAGTAGGGGGCCGACTCCTAGCCACATCACCTGCGAGTGTACCATCTTCTCAATACAATCATTTTATTTAGTAATAATAATACCTACTGGATACCACAACATTTCCATATAAATTATTACAAGCATCACGTGCACAGTAAAAATGAAATATAAATATGTGAGTTCATCATTTTTATTTATTTTTATTTAGTTTTCCACCCATGCAGTATAAACATCATACCAATCACCTGAAATAACAACAAAACTATCCCAAAATAAACAACACATCACACCCAAAACCACAACGCACACAGACTAGCCATGGTGATCGTTTTAACCTCACGATCGGGAGTTTGCAACGGTACCGTACCATTCGTAGGATGTGCCTTCCTACGAACACCCATCACTCCGCCGAAGCGGATCATTACTGCGCAGTACAAACGTCTAACATCACTCTGCCGAAGCAGATAAACATCACTCCGCCGATGCGGATAAACATCACTCCGCCGAAGCGGATCACATAATAATATCGTCTAATTATCACATAATGGTTTAACAACATCTAATTTTGAAGTTCAACCATTTTTCATCATGTATGCACATATACAAACAATTTGACAAGAAGACAGTACACTCACCTCGTTTTTAGCGTTATAAAAAAAAAACCTCGATGTCCCAAGCTCACTGAAGTGTTGGCATTTGCGAACCTAGCAATGATGGGGTCTAAGTTAATATTTCATGTAAAAATTACTTAGGCAGGTAAGGCAGGCCCTAAGTTCCGTATTTCCTATTTTTCATATTTTATCCCTGTGATTTGTTATCCTACCAATAATTCTGTTTATTTATTACATCGGATATCTTATAATCGGAAAAAGATATTCATCCCGGATCGTTCACGGGTCGCGAAAGAATTTGAGTTCGAATTTGAATAATTTTCTTTGTGCTGGGGTTAATTGTGCAATTCCCTTTCTCTGTTTTGTTTTGGTTTTTTTTTTTTTTTTTTTTTTTTTTTTTTTTTTTCTTCGGACAGACAGCCACCCCTCTCTCTCTACGGTGGCCGTCCGCCGGAGGCCTCCCCTCCCATGCCAACACTCCCGTCACCCCTATACCACCCACATCCTGCCTCAGCCACGCTCCTCCGGCCGTCTCAGCCGCTCCACCGCACACCCACCTGCCACCGCACACACACACCCGCACGCTACGGTACACACACACACGCACATCCCCTCATGCATGCCGTCAAGCTTGCATGCCACCGCCGACCGCACGCCACGGGACCCACGATCCCTGCCGACGGAGACCCACGCACATACAACGGCCCACCGCAGCCGGAAAACGGAAACCGAGCACACCGTCGGAACTTATCGACCCAGCCCGTTATGCCATGCATGCGTGCGTTCGACAAGTAAATGAGAGAAAACACATAATTATTCACCTTTCCAATGATCGTTGATGGTCGAACGGCAATCCGTAACTCCGCTCACCGGTGACTCTAAAACGTGGACTCATTTCCCGTCGACGGGCCACTCCACCGGCCGGACCTAGCCCTCCCTCTTCTAGGAATTGTTTGTGATGCTCACACGGTCACGCGGCCGGAGAAACGCTGGTTCAAAAAGAACCGACGACCTCCCTCCCTCCGCTCCGGTTCTCTCTCTCTCTCTCTAAAATTCCCGAAGTTTCTTCCTCCCATTTCCCCTCTTTCTTCGCATGAAGGGGATTTTTAATGCATGAAATTAGTGGGTGAGAGAAATCTAAGCTCGCCACGTCGACCCTCGAACTCCTCTCCTCGGCCGGTGGTTCGCCGTCCGGCTGTCGCGTGAGTTCGGCGGTAAGATAAAAAAAAAAACTCAAATTACACTTTCCTCCCCTTATTTTCTTTAGGATTTCTATTTTGATAAGTTTAAGTTTTAAAAGTTCCAAAATTATGATTCTGCCCCTAATATTTTTTATTCCCAATTTCTAATTGCCAAATTTTATTTTATTTTATTATTATTTTTTTTTAATAATATTTTTACCTTAAAATCTTCTAATGTTTTGTAATTTAGGTTTTACATTGGATGTAAGTGTTTTATTTTGAATGTCAAGGATAATCTTAGTAAATTTGATGCTAAATTTGATTATCGAATTTTTCTTGGATATGCTACTAACAATAAATCTTATAGAGTTTATAATAAGCGTACTTTAGTAGTAGAAGAAACCATGCATGTTGTTTTTTAGAAAGCTGACCCATTCTTGTCTAAAAAGGTTTTGGATAATGATGATGCAGGTATTTTAAATAACCAAAACCAAGGTGATAATGTACCTAAGGAGTCCCAACAAGAGGAGGAACCAAAGGAAAATAATTCCACTTTACCACGAGCGATAAAGCAAGTACTGGGACATTCGGTAAAAGAAATCATCGATAATTTCGAAAGAAGTGTAAGTACTCGTTCTTCTCTTAGGGATATAATCAAAACTGCTTTCTTATCTCAAATTGAGCCTAAAAATGTAGATGAGGCGTTAACTGAAGAATCTTCAATTTCCGCAATGCAAGATGAGTTAGTTCAATTTAAGTAGAACAAAGTGTGGTGTCTTGTTCCGAGACCGGAATTTTATCCAGTTATTAGTACTAAATGGGTTTTTAGAAATGAAAAGGATGAATTTGGAATGGTAATTAAAAACAAAGTAAGATTAGTAGCACAGAGCTAGAATCAAGAGTAAAGAATTGATTATGATGCAACTTATGCTCCTGTTGCTAGACTAGAAGCAATTAGATTACTACTCGCTTTTGCATGTTCACGTAATTTTAAGTTATATTAAATGGATGTAAAGAGTACATTTCTAAATGGCTTTTTAGAGGAAGAAGTTTATGTGGAATAACTCTCAGGATTTGAAAGTGATAAATTTTTCGATCATATATTTAAACTTCGAAAGATTTTGTATGGACTCAAACAAGCACCTAGAGCTTGGTATGAGAGACTTAACCGATATTTGATCGAAAATGATTTTCGAATGGGTATTTGTGATATAACACTATTTCTGAAGCAAATTGATTCTAATATCCTATTAGTACAAATATATGTTGATGATATTATTTTTGGATCTACTAATAAGAATCTTTGCCAAGAATTTTCTAAGATAATTCAAGATGAATTCGAAATAAGCATGATGAGAGAGTTAAATTTCTTTCTTGGATTGCAAATTATGCAAGCCAAAGTAGGGATATTTATAAACTAAGCTAAATATACCAAGGAGTTGTTAAAGAAATATGGCTTTAATGATGCTAAAGAGTACAAAACCCCCATAGTAACAGCTATGAAGATAGACAAAGACGATACAGGCAAAAATGTTAATGAAAAAATGTATCGAGGTATGATTGGTAGTATGTTGTATTTAACTTCTAGTTGACCTAACATTATGTATAGTGTTTGTCTTTGTGCTAGATTTCAGTCATGTCTTGAAGAATCGCACTTGACTGTGGTTAAGCGAATTTTTCGATACTTAAAGGGGATGACTGACCTAGGATTATGGTATCCTAGTGGGAGTGATTTTAAATTAATAAGTTACTCATATGCTGATTTTGCCGGTTGCAAAATTGAGCAAAGAGGCACTAGTGGATGATGTTATTTGTTAGGACATGCATTGGTTTCTTGGTCAAACAAGAAACATAACTCGATAGACTTATCTACTACTAAGGATGAGTATATGGTAGCTGGTAACTGTTGTGTTCAAATTTTATATATTAAGTAACAGGTAAATGACTTTGGAATTTGCAAGGAGGAGGTCCCGATTTATTGTGATAATAAAAATGCTACTTGTGTAAGTAAGAATCCTATACAACACTCACGAACTAAGCACATAGAGATTAGACATCACTTTATTCGTGATCATATTCAGAAAATGGATATTGTTATTAAGTATGTTGATACCTCTGACCAGCTTGCTGATATTTTTACCAAACCGTTAGCGGAAGATCAGTTTGTGAAAATCATTCGCGGTTTGGGTATGGCTAGGCATAATTATGTTTGTCCAGAGTAATGTTCATTTGTGGTTCCCTTCCCCATTATTTTTTGAGATGACAAAGGGGGAGAATTTATTGATGTTTTATTAAATGGGAACTAGAATTATTTTGTTAAATATCTAAATGGGGAGTTTATTATATTTTTTCAAAATATGCTTTGTTGAATATCTTTCATGATCATCTTTATTCCTATGCCTAAATGAGTTATAAAACCCGTCCTCGGATTCAGGGGGAGTGTTGTTACATTTTAATCTGACAAAAACATCAAAGTTAATTGTCATCTTCAAAAAGGGGGAGATTATTGATCTTAAAATTTTGATGAACAATTGAGTGTTGATGTTTTGATAAAACTAACGATTTAATTGAGTGTTTCAGTTGATTAAATTCCAATGATAAAGATATGATGACAAGTAATGAATGGATGCGAAATGGTGATGACAAAGATGATGAAGGTTTAAGAGTTTGAAAAAATTAGGGAAAAAAACTCAAGTTAATTTTAACTCTAAATATCTCAATTAGGATCATACACGGCACAAAAAAAAAGAAATTAAAGTTTATGTGTGTTTGATAAGTTACTAATTGGTGAAATTATCTACTCCTATGTGAAATTGAAAAGTAATATTAATAATTGGATAAAATGGAGTTTGAGATGTTAGTGAAGCTAACTAAGAAGTGAAATTGGTTAAATGGGCAAAAATGTCAAAGAAAATGAATTAAAATCGAGTTGAGAAAGGTTCCAGCATCAATAGGTCGACTTACAGGTCGACAGGAGCTTCATAGGTAAACTCTCTAAATTGATCAGTCGACAGGAAGGTCGACTTGTGGCCAAAGGAGAAATTCTCTGAATCTCTAGGTTTACAAGCAGGTCGACTTATGAAACAATCCTGAATCGTTCGGTCGACTGGTGCTAAATGAACAGTCGACTGATAGGCTGAATATTTTTGGCATGGCTACATCCTGAATCGAGCGATCAACTACTCATGTTAGTCGGTTGACTGATCCGGCTGTTCCAGGATATTTGGGATTTCGTGTTCTAATTCAAAAAGTAGTCGTTACTAGCCATTTTATGGTCAATATTCATGAGATATCTAAGGAATTTAATGATATTTAGGATATGAAACTCTTATTTAAATATCTATAAAGATTTGGTTCACTAAATCAAAGTGTTTTTCAAATTGGTCCTATTAATTCTTTTTATCTTATCCAATTGAGTTTGAGAAAAGTTTGAGGGACTTAATTGAATATTTTGAAATATATTTTTAAGTGAATCAAACCAGAAATGAATCATTATGATATATTGGGTATATAGGTGCAATTTGTTATCAGGACAAGTGGGAACTAGCCGTTGAAAGGATTGTTTTATTCCTTTTTAAATAGACCTACGAAATTAGATGAGAAATTAATCATTCTGAGCTATTTAGCTCTTATGCTTTCTAAGAGTTATCATACTGAGAGTTTTGTGATAATTGTCTTGAAAATCATTCTTGAGATATTGAAGAAAATCATTGTTGATCACCGATTTGAAATTGTATTACTAATCGTTATTTATTCAGTGTATTCCTGGTGAAATCTTTCCAAATTACTTGCTATTAATTGTTTTTTGATCCTATCTTTTATTATTTGAAAATTGATCTTTGAAATTGTTTTCCGGATTTTTTTTGAAAAATACTTTTGAAAAAATTTCTTAAAGAAATCTGATTATGTGTTTAATTACGTACTACCTTATTTTTGTTTAAAATCAGATTTTGAGTATCTCACTTTTCTATCACTAGTTTTGAGATATTAATTGAGTTTTATTTATCTGGGGTGGTAGAAGTTCCGAGTGAAAATATTTGCTTATCAATTTGTATTGGTGAGTAGTGTGATGGGTTAAATACTATCGGGAGTATTTAATCAAATGGTAGCTGGTTTCAGTCTTTTCCTCTAAAGAGATTAAGGTAGTAATTTTTCCTTGATAGAATTTGTGAGTGATTTTGTAACGGTTCAATCCTTATCGGGTAAAAAGATCTTTGGAACGTTTGTGAGGTTTTGATTCTTTAGCTTAACGGATAAAAAGAATCTGTTATTCTTGAGCCTATAAAAAATAGTGGTTATTCCTGAGCCTTGGAAAGGAAACTATAAAGTTTATTCTTTAGCCTGTAAAAGTAGAGGTTATTCCTGAGCCTTGGAAAATGAAATTGTAATAGTTATTCTTGAGTCTGTAAAAAGCGGAGGTTGATTCTGAACCTTAGAAAAGAACCATTGTAAGGATTTGGTTCCTACCTTTAAATGGATCTTGAGATTAGTGGGTGCGCCACTCCGTGGAGCTCGGGGGATTAGATTAGCCAAGAGTAGCTTTATGAACCAGTATAAATTTCTGGTGTGCTGCTATTTTTATTTTATTTATTTTTGTTGTTTAGCATGCACCTAGTTGATTATATATTTACGTTTCAATATATAAAGAGATAATAATTAATTTAGAATAAAATTAATTATTTATTTTTAAGTATAATATTCTAATATTATTTAATACTACCCAATTCACCCTCCTTCTTGGGTAGTTCACTGGGTCAACAATATGAATAAAAAAGAAAAATGAATCAACTAAAATCCTTCCATTCCTAACACTTTATTCATGTTATTTGGACAAATGATTTCATTTTTTAAGATGTGTTATGGTTTCCATTTTGCCCTTGTAGGATATGTTCTTCTTCATCACCTAACCGCACGTGTGTGCAGTTCGCTAAAATGGTTTTTTATTAAAAAATAAATAAATAAATGGGTTTAAGATGGTATGGGCTTCATCCCTTGGGACTCATTTTAATATGTTGGTTGATATAAGGTGTTAGCCTAAAAAATCCAAAAAATAAACCTAATTTAATATAATTTTTAATTTAATTTTTATAAATTAATGTTTCAATATCATTAATTTAATGTTTATAAATTCCATGAAGTTAATATCCCTAATTTTCGTATACAATAATATTTATATTTAAATTTAAAATTTAAAATTTAATATTTTTTCATTATTCATAAATTTATTGTCCATATAATATTTCTATAAGTTTCATAAATTAAAGTCCAAATTTTTATGTATTTCATTTTCTCTTTTATATTATTTTTTTAATTTAATTTTTTTTAAATTTAATTTTTCTATATGATTAATAAATTTTGTCAGCCCATTGATCTACCCAAGAATGGGGGTAAATTGGATAGTTATAAAAAATTAAACAAATAATTATCAATTAAACAAATCACCAATTGGCCTAACCTGTTGTTATCTGGAGTTACAACAGAAATATGTTTATTTAAATACACACTCAAATAAGCTGAGATAGAGAAATTAAACGCATCAATTTATCCTGATTTGAGAAGCTACCCTAGCCTACGTCCAATCTCCTAAACTCCCGCAGGAATTTTGCAATCCACTAACCTTGATTCCCTTCCCCGGTAGGAACAAAACCACGAAAATAATTTTCACAAGTTCAGTACTATCTTAATTTTTTTACCAGGATCAAAATCAAACATTTACAATTTCTCTTAACCAGGCTTAGGAAGAACCAAATTATTTTGCAGACTACGAATCAAACATATATATATTTTTACTAGGGTAAAGATTAACCTAATTCTTTTACCGACTAAGAATCAAACCTACCTATCTTTTTTTCCAGACTAAAGACTAATCTAATTCTTTTGAAAGCTAAGAATAAAACCTACCATTTTAACAGGCTAAAAACTAACTCCGATTAGACATCGACTCAATATGTTAATCCTCTCACACTCACCAAATACAAAAAATAATATTTTTCTTCTCACAAGAGCTTCTACCACCTCAATTCAAGTCAATTAATATCCTGATAAATTATGTGATAGAATTAGGGGAGAATTAAAATTTGATTATATTCAATTAAAGCACCAAGATTATGTAATAAAGATATATATATATATATATATATATATATATATATATGTGTGTGTGTGTGTGTGTGTGTGTGTGTGTGTGTGTGTGTAACATTAAACAAAAAATATTGAGCACGTAGAGTAATCATAGAGATCTCACTGGAGTTTTCTTGAAAATCATAGAGACAAAAGTATGACACAAAAAACTGTGATAAAACAATGAACACTTCGATCAAGAACTACTTCAAAAAAATCTCTCTTAAAAATATATTTCAGCAAAAATAATTCTTTGTTTAAAAATAGTTGAAGTAAAACTCTTTTTCTTCATTAATTTTAGTCAAAAATGCAGGTCAATATAAGTAAGATTTAAACACTGCCTATAACAGCTATATTTTGAAAGATAAGTCTATTAATGCCATATATTGACCCCATATATTAAAACCTTTAAATCGGAAATATTGACCAAGAAGTACTATTTTAAAACTCCAAATTTGGTCTTAGAAATATTTTGTTCAAACCCCTTAAAGATAGAATGTAATTTTCCCGGTAAATTTCATAAAATCAAATAATATATGGACTAAAAAATAAGATTTCTAAGTTTATTCACGAAATATAGTCAAAATTCCTTAAAATCAGATATGACGTTCAAATGTATAAAATTAAAGTAGAAGATCTTGAAAACCATTCTGATCAAACGTGCAGAAAACACACAGATGGTCAACCGATTACACCAACGGTCGACTAGTTGTACCCTCAGTGGCTTCTTTTCTAGCAGTTGACAACCAGTCGGTTGATCGTCAAGCCTAAAATGTCAAAACACCTATCCTGAAACTTCGGGTCGGCTAGTCAAGTCGGCGATCAACCGTCCAAGACCAAAAAACACATTTTTCCAATTTTAAAATATTTTCTTGATTCATGTTTTTGAAAAACAAATTTGACAATTGAATTTATAACTTCCAATCATATTTCAATAATCCAAATTAATAATTATCGTGCGTGATCCTAATCAGGTTGCATTAAAAGCAAAAAAAAAAAATTGAATTGTTTTTACCTAAAAATATAAAATAATTTCTTCTACTAAAAAAAACAAAAACTTTAATGTCTTCATTACATAAATTTAATGTTTTAGTATTATTACTAAATTTAATGTTCATATATATTATTTTTATAATTTTCATAAAGTTAATGTTTCAATATTATCATTAAACTTAATGCCCGTATATTATTTTAATAATTTTCATAAAGTCAATATTTCAGTATTATTACAAAAGTTATTGTTTATATATTATTTCTATTGTTTTTGTAAATATAATGTCCATAAGTTTTATATATTATAACTTTTCTTTTATATTATTTTTTTTATTTAATTTTAAAACATTTAATATTTCAATATTATTAATAAATTTTAATATTCATATATTATTTCTATAAATTTAATCTCCATAATTTATTCATATTATATTTTTTTTTTTATTAATTTAATTTCTATTGATTTAATATTTTAGTATTACTAATAAATTTAAGGTGTTTGCATTATTTTTGTACTTTTCGTAAATTTAATATTTATAATTTTCATATTTTACATTTCCACTTTTATATATCGCTTCCATGAATTTAATATGCTAGTATTATTACTAAATTTAATATCTATATATTATTTTTATATTTTTCAAAAATTTAATCTCCATAATTCATGTATATTATATTTTCTCTTTATATAATTTATTTAATCTAATTTCTATAAATTTAATGTTTCAGTATTATTTCTAAATTTAATGTGCATATAATTTCAATGATTCCTATAAATTTAATGTCCATATTTTTCGTGTATTATATTTTCTCTTTTTATAATATTTCTAATTTAATTTATGTAAATTTATTGTTTTAATATTATTACTAAATTTAACGTCCATATATAGATTTGTATTATAGAAAAAATATATTATATCTCCTCAATTATATAAATTATAATGTGTGTGTATTCTCTCCTTAATTAGATATAAGATAGATAAGGTTAAATATAAATACACATTTTAAGTTTATGTTAATTTTGTAAATCAATCTAGACCTTCTTTATCTTTGGAGCTTAAATATAAATACACATTTTATGTTTATGTTAATTTTATAGATCAACTTGGACCTTATTTATCTTTGGAGACGAAGAACAACATAGATTTCTCTAGAGAATTTATGTCCGCCGTGTTATATATATATATATATAAATAATTTTTAGAACTAACAACCTTTTCGAGTTATTGGACTGCGCGGGGTTACTGCTAAGCAGATGCCTAGTAGCTGTTCTGTAGCCGCGTTGGTCCTTATGTTGTCCAATGATATTTTCTAGATTTGAAAAACTAAAATAAATCCAATTAAGTTAACCCTTAAATTAATCTCATCAATTTTAAAATTCTTTTGATAGAAAAACAAAATTGTGTTTTTCACGTTCTATACAAGCAAAATCCAAAAATCACGATTCAACGTATTAGGAAATAAATCTCCCACTATGATGAAGATCCCAAATTTAAATCCAAGTTTCATCCTAATTTATTATTGCCATTAAATGAGATACTGATTTGATCTTCCATAAAATTAATCAATTTTATTATTGCGTAATATTCATAAATGAGACTCTAATACCACTTGAAGGAATTATATCTATGTGAATTCAGTGGAATTAAATTGTTTTAGTAAAACAACTTTCAAAAAAAAAAAAAAATTCTAAACCCAAATTAGTCTGCGATAATACTTCACAATAAATAAAATATAAAAAAAAAATATTTCAACATCATATCTTTTCTGGTGCTTTGGTCTCACAGTTGATAGTTCTTGAGACATGATTTGATAAGACTCTTCCAAGAGTTTCAAGATCAAGTCTGCGAAATAGTAGCGATATCCAAACAGCGGCAAAGGTGTCCCACCTCTAACAGTCAGAGAACCTCAGAGAGAAGAATGTTCTTGGAATTTGTAAAATTAGATCTACTTTCAAGACTCTAATGCAACTCTAATTTGAATTTAGGAGATAATAAGATTCAAATAAGTTATGTAGAAAGGAAATAGATCTCACAAGCAAATAGGACTGAGAGGAATAAGGAAAGGAAGAGCGGCCAAAGCGTGTTGGTCGAATTCTCTTAGGATGGGCGACTGATTAGGTTTTCCTTCCTTATAAACACAGTCCAGGTTCAAAACCTTGGATCCCTTCTTTCCTCAATTACACTTTGACCCCTGATCTTTTTAAGTTCAATATGACTAGCCATTCTTTTTTCAAGGACTCTTTTAACTTCAATTCTTTATTTTTGTGCAACCAATTAGATTCATACTAAAAGATGGATGATAAAAATATTTAATTAATTAATTTACTAATTTATTAACCAATAAAAATTCGAACAATTATAATTTTGCCCACCCCTACTCCTTTATCCACTTCCCACATCTCTCGGTCTCTACATCTGCCTTAGACACCCCCTTTCCTCTACCCACTTTCCACACTTTGCATCTACATCATTCCCTTTCTCTCAATTTCGTTCAAATCTTACCAGTGCCCTCCAAATTTCCCTCCCAATCCCTACCCTCCACGCCTCTGACTGCCTCCCCAAAAAATGAATCGAGATTTGATTTTCCTCTCAAAACCAACATGATCATCATTGTTTTCGATGCTTTCTCCTGTACCCTCTCCTTAGGAGTCATAGACACTTGGAACCAAATCCTAGGGCTAGAAAACATAGACTTCAATGAATTTTTGTTGGAAAATATATTAGTCACAATGGTGAGAGGGACATAAACCACAAAGAAAACGATAGTGGTGGCAAGGTAAATGAGCCAGAGGAGGCGGTGGGTGGTGAATATTGGAGGTTGCATTTAAGGAAATGGAAGCTCGTATTTTCTGCGAAGAGTAGGTCAACGGAGAATAGGAGAGAACATTTGATCTCATTTGAATGAAACGTGGGCCAAACATTCTCAGTAAGTTCCTCTAGTAACAACCATTTTCCGGTGGCCATAGATTAGACAAAATATTGTGAAGTCATCAAGAAAAGAGATATGGGGCAGTGATTGGGAAAATTCTTCAGTGCAACACCTAGTGTTGCGGTACCAATGGGGCCAATTAATTTACCACTTTGAATGTCATTTTATAAAATAAAAAGTAAGTCTTTTTTTTTTTGGTTTTTTTTTTTTTAACTATGGATTTCCCTTGCCTAAATGTCATAATGTTTCGAATCATTCTCTTTCCTCCATCAAGATAAGAAGTTCTACTTTTTTATTGCATGTTGCTAAGAATACTTCAATGGAACATGGAATTTTTGGAAAACTTACCATGTTTAACCTTCGGTTTAAACAATCCTGATTTTGTGCTCATATCGTGTGGTTTAGATTTTCGTGTTGCTGTGCCAATGGTTGTACAAACAACTATTTGGCAGTTGAATGTGCTGATTATCGGATGCCCTATGTTCTTCACTTTCCTAACAGATAATAATTATAATTTTAATACACTTATTTCCTCTATCAGGGCTTTGCTATGAATTTGTAGCCGTTTGAAGACCAATTAGGTTTTGATATTCAAGTCTCATCAACCGCAGATGAAGCATCCTAGGAGAAAATAATTGATGAAAAATAGGCACCTTCTTCACGTAACATGAAATTAAAGGTAGTCTCTGTATATAATTGTAACTTGAGGATTTCTCAATGCATTCTTTGGCCCCCCAAGATAATATAACTGGCGAGGAGGGAGTTTCGTACATACTGCCCCTAACGGCACTATATATTTTGCAAATCCAACACTCAAAACCACCTAATATGCTCTTTCTTTATGTTTTATTTTCTTTTGTTTTGAAGCTCTCGTCAATTTTTAATCATCTATATAATTTATACTTCAACAACAGTGTTTGTTTTTTATCGTAACCTTAGCTCTTCCTTCTGTTAATGGTTTGATACCTAAATTTGTGTTTACATGTATCTATAATTTTGATGGGTGTATTATTGTCGATTGGGTGTAACTGGTGTCATTATTTCTATTGTCATATCTCAGTACGTGCATTTGTTAATATTTTCTCTCTTTCTTTTGTTTTCCTTCTCATGGACATTGCTAATTTATTTTATTTGATTATGCAGATAAATTTCCACCATTTTAATGACATTGTATCTTGACAAGTGAGTTTTATTGTTGCCACTATATTTTGTCGCTTGGTTGAATGCTAGAGAGCGATTTGGTGATCTTTGTTCTCTTTCTGCAGAGTGACAACCTAGCGCCCGAACCACCATCGACAAGTCGATATCCATTCATTGAAAACTTTTGATGATCTCATGCCACACCACAACACGCTCAGTTGGAGCAATGCGGACCATATCTCCACCTGCCACTGCTACCATGCTGGCTCACCATGGCTGCCGGCAAGCAGAAGATTGCCAACCCCTTGATGCATCTACAATTGCTGTCGGCCCAGTGGTGACTTGCCTCCACAACCGTCATTGCTCACCGCCTTACATATACGATAACCATTGACTCCAAATTTATGGTTTTAGCTTTTCTTTTCATACCTACAATTTAGGAACTGAAGTTTCGGAAAATGTAGAGTAGGGTACCTTAGGATCCCTTTGTTTTTAATTAAGGAGAAATTCCTTCCTTTTCAATTAGGGACAAAATTTTAGCCTTCTAGGGTTGTATTTTTCTTTCATTTTCGTTCCATTTATATTTCAAATAAGAGCATATTCTTAGTTGTAACTGAGGGCCCTAAATAAAAACATAAAAGAATTAAGACAAGTGATTTAGATTAATTTAATTTTTCTTTTCACTTTTATTATATAGACTGGTAAAAATAATTAATATCATAATCAAATCAAGTGTATGAATATATTGTTGAGAACGCCTACCCTTTTATAAGGAGGCAGAAGTTGTAATTAAAGACAATGAAGAGGCTCATGAAACTCTTGGTTTTACAAGAGTTAATTTCTGTAGTTACACACATGAACAGTCTTCAGGCTTGTAACTCACTTTCTATAGTTACAAACATGAACAATTAGGCTCTGTTTGGCCCATATCTATCAGCTTCTTGATGAGCACTTTCCTGATGTGCCTACTTACCTTTCTTTTTTTTGACAAGCACATGATTAGCTAACCACTTAAGGTACGTTACTTCCCTAATGTGCCTATTCCGAGCAATCACTGCATTTCTGACTCAATCACCTGCTTTTTTCTCCAGACTAAAAGTCCTTCTTTTCTGTCTGACCAGATGGTATGATCAAGAAATGTCAAGATGATGCACTTCTATCCTTGGGTCAATTATCTTCATATCTTCAGATGCGCAAGCAAATACATCCAAGCTGTTTGCCAAAAAACTCTTGACTTTCTTTGTGTCGGATGGGCCAAAAGCCACGTCAATCTATAATTTTTTCTTTCATTCCTCAAGGATCACCTCCTGCACTTGTTCTACTGATTGGAGAACACTTGGGTGTTCTCTGAAATCATCTATCTCCTAAGCTGGGGTGTGAAGTGGAGCTACTTTTTGCTCCGTCTTTAATTGTTATTGAGCCTTATTTTTTCCTTTCATCGCTATGGTGAAGTGTTGGCCAAGTGATTTACCCAAGAAGGGGGTGAATTAGGTAGTTATAAAAATTTAAACAAATATTTATCTTTCAACACTTAAAAAATTTAAATAATTAATTTAATTATAAATTAATTATTATCTCTATATGGCAGCAGATAAGTGTTATATAAACTAGGTGCACACTCAAATAATAGAAAATAAATAAAGTAATAATGCAGCACACCACGATATATACTGATTCACCAAACTACTCTTATCTAATCAAGTCCTCCGAGCCCTAAAGAGAGTCGCACTCGCTAAACCACTAAGATTCCTTTAAACAGGTAGGAACCAAACCTTTACACAATGATTTTTTTACAAGCTCATAATCAACTTTTACAATTCCCTTTTCACAGACTAAGGAAGAACCTCTATATTTTTAACGAGTTAAAGATTAACGTTATTCTTTTATACTTAGACTAAGAATTAAACCTCACCAAAATCACTCAAAGTATCATTTTCACTGGTAAGGATGGAACCGTTACAAAATCACACAAACTAATTCTATTCAGAAAGAATTAACACTTATCTCTTTTCACAGAAAAAAGTAACCTAATATTTTTTGTGCCTTAGGTAAAGATCAAACATCAATCTCTTTACCGGAAGATATTGAAACTCAGCTACTCCTGATTAGATAATCTCAACAATATCTAATCCGCACACAACTCACCAATTACAATAAATTGATATGTTTCTTTCCACTTGGAGATTCTACCACCTCAAGTCTATTTAAACTCAATTATGTCCCAATAAATACTAGTGATAGAACTAAGTGAAATTTTTTAAATCTGATTATAAAATAAGTAGGTAGCACACAATTGAGCACGTAATCAGATTATCACCAAAAATCATTATTTAAAATAATTTTTATACAATTTAAAGTTCAAAAACGATTTCACAATTATCTAGAATCCAAGCAAGTAATAATAATATCAAATATCAATTAAGAACAAAATCTTGGAACAATCTCACCAAAATACTACCGAAAGAATGAAAACTGAATCGCAGTAAAGCTTAGATCGGTGACAGCAAAATTCTCAGCAATTATTCTCAAGAACTTTTCTCAAGAATGGTCTCACAATAAACTTTCAGTATAATATCAGAATAATGACTCTTAGAAATCTCAGAAACTAATTTGTTCATGATAGAATAATGTATCTCATAAGTGAAAAATGCAGATCTATATATACTGATTTTAAACAAGCCCTTTAACAGCTACTTCCCACAAGATATGACATTTAAATGCTCATATAGACCCCTACTCAATCCTGGTTTAATTCACTTAATTATAATTTTTAAATCTTTCAATTTAGTCCCCCAAATATTTCTTAATCTCAAATAAAACAAGATAAGAAGTATTGAATGTATCAATTTGAGAAACACTTAAAATATTTGTACCATATCTATAGATATATATAAGTATGAATGATATATCTATAATATGTTAAAATTCCCAGAATAACTCCAAGATATTAACCAAACCATGGTTAGTAACGACTACTTTTAGATAAAATCCTCGAAATCCTCAAATTCTGAATCTGCATAGTCGGTTAACCGACCAAACAATCATTAGTCGACTAATCGTTTCAAGTTGTATCCATTTTCATACGCCAATCAATTGACCGATTCCCCATGGGTCGGTTGACCGATCGATTCAAGATGCTTCCTAGGCCATTTTTCGGTCTTGGTTGGTTGACCGATCGATTTAGAAAGTTCACTTCTCATCCATCAGTTGACCAAACTCTCTTGGTCGGTTAACCGATCGATTCAATGACTTCTCCAATTCCCAGCCACTTCCCGTCTGTTGACCGATCTCTTTGCCATCAATTGACCGATCAGTACTGAATCTCTTTTCCTTCATTTATTTCAACTCCAATTTTCGACATTTTCGACTCTTTAACCGATTTCTTTTCTTGGTTAACTTAATTGACACTATTAATCAATTTTAAATACAAAACTTTCTTAGGTTAATTTTTCTTGTTCAATTTCACATTGGAATAAATATGTGAACTAATTAGGATCCTAATAAAAACACACATAAATATAAATTTATTTTGTGTCGTGTATGATCCTAATTGGGATACATTAAGAGTAAAAATTGACTTAAGTTGTTTTCACTCAGATTCTTCAAAATCTTCAATCTCTTAATGTCCGTCTCTTTGTCTGTCTCTTTGCATCCTCAGCAATTTCTTCATGATAATATCAATAATAGAACTTTCAACTGATACACTCAATAAACTCGTTAGTTCCACAAAAAACATCAACACTTAATTGTCCATCAAAATTTTAGGATCAACATGAAGCATTGCCTCGAGACCACCTGATCACCTTAGATAACAACTAATACTCCATATTTGACATAATTTATACATTCGTGGAAGGTAGATGCCAGGGACCCCCATTGAGTGAATCCATGGGCGTCCTAGGATTACGTTGTACAGAGATAGGAGTTCGTCACCATAAACTCTGTAGCTTTAGTCAGACGGTTGTCTTCCTTACTTACCGTGACCAATAAGGTAATCTTTCCCTTGTGAGAGCTCAGATATCCATTGAACCCCACCATAACTGTCCGGGTGGATCCAATGTTCGAACTCAGAACCCCTATCTGTTTCAAAGTATTTTTTAAAATAATATTAGTAGAGCTGCCAGTATCATTAAGAATTCTTCATACCTGGAAGCTGGATATCCACATCGTTATTACTAGAGCATCATGATGAGATAGTACAGTCCATCTATAATCCTCATCACTGAAAGTAATCAATAGGCTTGGTTTGGTAGCTACTTCCATAGCTTCTCCGTAGTTTCTCTCTAGTGTTGTTTCTCAAATTCTACTCTTTTTTTCTCTGTTTGATTCCCAAGAGATCAAACCACAGGAGTTTATCACGTAGATCACCTCCTAAGTGTTACTAGGCCCTTCATCTTTCCATTTTTTATCCCGATTATCGCTTCCCTTCTTACTTCCCGACCTTTTCTTTTCTTTTGGTTGTTCCTGCAAGTAACCATGGAGTTGGCCCATATATATCAACCTCTTAATCTCTATCTTGAGATTCCAGCAATCGTTTGAATCATGGCCGAGGTCTTTATAAAACTGAAAGTATTTTCCTCTAGCCCTCATGTTTGGATCTGCTAAGATCTTTGGAGGCCACTGAACAACTTCTAATGATTTTATTTTGTGTAGAATTCTTGAGATCGGTATCCGTAACTTCGGAATGTTAAGATTTTGGTGAGGTTCTGATCTAGAACTAGAGTCTCTCATCCAGTCTTTTGGACAGTCAAAGTTGTTCTATTTTCCTTTATTGTGCTCCTTTTCACTTTGCTTAGGTCCATACTTGAACGATGATTTTCCTTCCCTTGTGAATTTCACGTCTTCCAACTTTATGTAGGGCTTTACCCTTTTCATTAGCTTGGTCATGTCCTTCAGGTTATGTTTCGTGGGTGAGTACTGGCATCGTCTATTACACAATCCTGAGGTAAACACATTAATTATGAGTTTGGTGTCGCACCCATCTATATATGTTAACTCCTCATTTAATCAGGTCACATACTAGCGTAGTGACTCTCATTTTTCCTGCCATAGTGCCAACAAATAATCGGAGCCTTTCTTCAACCTCTGGCAAGTAATGAAGTGCTTGATAAACTGCTTTCTGAGCTCCGCGAATGTCAAGATTAAGTGAGGTAATAGATCGTGAAGTCATTCCAGAGTAGTTCCCTTTAGGGTGGTAGCGAAAGCCTTGCACAACACAGAGTTTGCTACCCCATAAAGTGCCATAACGTGTTTGAACTGGAGGATATGGTCAGTCGGATCGGTCTTCTCTTAGAACTTGTCAAACTTAGCTGGAATTTATCAAGGAAAGATTTTTCCATGATGTCCGAGGTAAAGGGCGGTTCTGTTTCTCCCAACAAAATCTCCAAATCATTAACAAACAATTCTTTTTCCTTCTAAACTCTGATCTCTTTGAGAAAGACCATTGTCTCCAATCTTATCACCACTCTTCTTTTTGGGATATCTTTGTGACCTCCCTACCTTGCTCTTACTACTTAGGATGATAGTTCCGGCACTTCTAGGGACTCAACCTCCTCTCTAGATCCATCGTCATTGGGCTACTGCAGTGGTACCTTTTTTGGTAGATTTTTTGCCGGTAGCATCATCATCTATTCCATAATTGAAATTCTTTTGGCTAAGGCATCAATTTTTGCATTTATGCCTTGAACCATTGGTGGAAGGTTAGTTTCAACCTCTACCTGATCCTCTACCGGAGCATTAATGGTTTCTTGTTGTGGTGTTTCTTGACTAATTCCTCTCGTGCATAGCTGCCTCATTGTTAGAGTAAGAAACTTTTTTATCAGTTTTTCACAAACAACGCCAAATGATGTAACCAAAAATATTCAACAAATCTGGAAAACCGAAAAATACTAAGGATGGCACCGGTGTAGTGTCAACCGAATAACATCATGCACAAGAATAAATTAGTTTGTTTTTGGTATGAGCAAAAGACTTGTAATCGAATTAACAGGATACCTTTCTCTTTTATAGGCCACCAAGATTATGGTCGTTTAATATGGTTGAAATAGTTTTCCCTATGATCCGTTGCCATTTAGTTGGGAGTGGTTCCAAACTCAGTGCGACATAGGAGTGTGGGGTTTGACTTGGTTATGTTCTTTGGCTTCCCACTTGTTGGATCCATGCAATAGAACACCGGATTGGACCATTGTCCTTGGCTTGGCTGCGTTTGAGCATTGAGTCTCTTTATTGTGCTTGCCCAAGATGATCTCTGGCCTTATCGTGATGGGCTTCATCCAAGCTATGAGTTGGGCCTCCCATAGAAGGCCTTTTCCTATCTCGGCTTTACCAACCTTATTTCTACCGTTTTTGGTCCTGAATTCTTGGGCTAATTTCTTTATCGAGCTTCGCTTGAAAGCTAAAGATAATAGCGGGAAATTCTCCCCCCACCATTTTCTATAAAAGAAAATATATTCCTTTTACTTGAAATTTCTACAAACAAGATAAGTGATATGAATTAAAAAGAAGTTTGGAGAGAAAAAGAAAAATTATTCTATGAAACAATAAAAAATTGAACATAAAAAAAGTAGAGATTCTAATTCATTGAGAATTTTAATATATATATAATTTTTTTTAATGAAATTGAACCGTGTTTTCCAGCATAAATGTACCAAAAGATTAGGGCTCTTAATATCATTTACACAAATATGGATGGGTTTTCCTGTTATAACAGAACAAAACCGTGAGGCACAAGTAAGAGACAGAGAGATAGGGGTGTTAAATTCAGACAGCGTCCGAGAGAGTAATTACAAGCTTCTAGAGCTAGAAAGCGAAGGCCGCACTCAACGCCTTTATAGTGACGCCATCTCCAATCATAGTGTACTCACTACGATTCAGATTCCTTCAACACCCTCGCCTTCTCTTATCCCTATAAATTTCCAATCATTTCTCACCTTTTTCCCAATTCTTTTGCCTCCGAATCTCAATTTTCTCACATACCCACTTCAATTTTCGCCATGGCCGAAGAACTTCAAGAATCAGAAGTCGTTTTCCGGGAAGATTTTGATAGCTACGACGACGACCCAGGTGTATTTTCCGTCGATTCGGGTTCCCGGGAGTCCAGAAATAACAAGTGCAAGAGAAAGAAGAAGAAGAAGAAGAAGAAGATTTCGAATTCGGTACCGGTGGATATCCCGGAAAATGTGGCCGGAAAACCGTGGTTTCAGTACGCTGACTCGGATTTCTTTGTCGACGACGAGGAAGAGATGGTGCCGCCCCACGTTATGGTCGGCCGGAGGGTCGCCGGCAAAACGGCGTTCTCCGTATGTACCGGGAACGGCAGGACTCTGAAAGGCCGAGATTTAAGCCAAGTTAGGAATTCAATTCTCAGAATGACTGGGTTCCTCGAAACTTGAGCCGCATAAAATAAAAATAAAAAAGGAGAAAATGAAGGATTTTTTTATTTTTTTTTAATTATTTATCGTAATTTTTTTTAATCATTCGTTGTAGTCTATTTGAATTCTCATTCATCGTCATTGAAACAGAAATGGAGATTCAGAATACGAACCGATTTTTTTATGGGTTCGGAGTTATTTATGATGATATTTAATCTTCAATAGTTTGCATCGTTGGTCCCCAAAGTTTAAGAATATTAATTATTGATTTTTTAATTATTTATAAAAATCCTTCGAAAGGTTCCAACTTTTGTCAAAGAGACCGACGGAAGCTACACCCTTTCCTTGATTCTATTTTAGAGCATTTCAATGCTTGTCCTAATTTTTGTGGTCATTTTCTAATAGATAAAAGAAGTGCAAAATTATTTTGCCACTTTTGTCAACCCTTTTTTCAGTACTTTAAATTAAAATAAAAAATTACAGTCTTATTTCAATTTAAAAATAAAATTATCAATTGATTAGCGTCCACGCCAAATTTGAGAGTTAGTGATAAGCACCCTTAAAAAAATATTTAATTTTAAAACTCACTCTTATTTTGCAATTAAAAAAAATAAAAACATAGTGTAATTTTTTTTTCAAAAAAAAAAAAAATTACTTTTAATTTCTTCTATTTTATATTATAAGAGATCCATTGAAATTAATGACTATGACCTTTTCACTCTTTTTTTTTTTTTTTTTTTTTTAATAATTTTTTTTCTCTTATGGAGTTAATACTAAAGTATTATCTCTAGAATAATTTTTTTTATTATTATTTTTTGTAAAAATAATTTTTATCTAATTGTTTCTTTAATTAAAAAAAAAATACTTTGAAAACATTGCCAAATGGTGACTTAGGTTAATGAAATTATCCCTTGTGCCCTCAAATAATGTACGTGTGTTGATATTATGGCCAAATTCATAATTAATAGAAAGATGCGATCACTACTAATTTAAAATTTAAAAATGTAATTGAAACAGCTGAAGAATTAGGGACTTATTTGCAGTTTGGGGAATGACGGTTTAAATATTGTGGTAAAGATGAAGGGAAGACATGCAATCCTCAAATATCCAATAACCCTCCAATTTTGACGTCTATTTTTACCATTTACATAACAAATCACTATATATTTGATATTTAAAATATTTTTAACTATTCAATGATTAGACATATTTTTTAATTGTTATTTTAAATTTAACTAAACAAATAAATAATAAATTTGATGAGGAGTGTATAATTTCACCGAGCACTCCAGACGACTCACAACGCGATACGTGTTGGGTGGAGCACACAACGATTTTCTTTGACCGCCCACCGCTGACCAACCAGAGTACTTGGCCTGTCACGTCAGGTCAGTCATCGTTCATCAACTAGATTTCTGGTCTCTAATGGAAGACCTATTCAAGCAGATTACAGACCAGTGACTACCGGTCAGGCCCTTCAAACCATCAGGAAGGCTCCTACACCTCTATGGGCTAGGCTCTGTCTCTTGTTCTTCTGGGTTGGCCCATGAGCTCCTTCTAGCGTACTGATTTGAAAGGTCTAGTGGCTTAAACCATGTCATGCGACCTCTTCGTTGACCATACATTGGATTATGCTAATGATCCAAGCTCAATCCTAATTTTCTGGAGCTAATCCGACCTCTCTCCTACAAGTAGCGGGTAATAAATGCACCAGTTAATGCAAAAAGTTATTGCCGAGAAACACTGAACTTTTTTTCGCACGAGCTCACACTGGAGAGATTTCAATGGACACACCCCAGCAGATCTTTATGCAAGTATTAGCTCGGATTTCAAATATTTAACCGCAGACAGGTAACTACATAGACAATACCATACACTAGATCCTAGATCGATAGCTCAGCAAAGAACCGTCACGTGGAACTTAACGGGACCAATTGTGAGTATTAACAATTTTTCGATACCAACAAAATTTTGAACAAAATTTCTTTTTATAATGAATATATGCTTTTAAACACCAAATTTATCTCAATAATTTAATGAAATATGAATTGACATTACGAGAATGTCAATAAAATATATAATATAATATTTGTTATATTTCATAGTTATTATCATCAAGATATGGGAACACAGAGTGATTGGTTATGATTGTGTTAAGCCTGAGCTGGGTTTCACACTGAGCCATTGATTGCATACCGCCTCTGCTTCTGAATTTTTTGTTTGATTTGGGCACAGCCAAACAAGAACAGCAGTTGAGAGAGAGAAAGAGATGCATAATAGATATGGCGACTGACAATATATAATGTCATATAAAATTAACCTGAACTTAAGGATGAAGTTAGTACGAGGACAAAGCATGAGAATAGGACATGTGCAGTTATTCCCTGTTAAATGATTTTTTATGAAGTTCGATAGTTGTAATAAAACTTAACAAGGAACAGTGCAACGTTCATGAAACTACTTCTAGATTGTGAGAAACCCCCAAACTTGGCTTACTAAGCATTTTTTCTATTAAGAAATTGGAAATTTGAATTATTGTGATTGTAGTGACACAAAATTAACCTTTAAAGTTTAAGATTGAATTAAATAATTAAATCTTTCAATCTTTTGTTGGGCTTGGGTAAGAGAGTTGACAAATCTACTAATTTGTAAATGATAGAATATTATCTGGATAACTATTTTAAGTAAAGAATTTGATAGTATAATTTTATAATTCACTTGTTTGACTTGATAAATATTTGATAGTGTAATTTTTATTTTAGTAATTTTAATAATATAATTTTATAATTGTTAAACCTAAAGTAATTTGATAGTTTTGATGATTCAATTAATTTGAATGTTTTGTTGGACTAATAATTTTCTTGAAGATGGGATTACAAAAAATTGGTTTCGGACAATCAAATTATTGATGCGAGAAAATCGAGAAACCAATGTAAATGATCCAAGATGATATCAACGGAAGATGATGAAGAATTATTTATGAAGATTTTTTTTGTATTTCTAAGGTAAAATAGTGTTGACTTTTATAAACTCTTGATATAAACCGACTAGGACCACTCATAGCACGTAAAATGAACTTATATGACCGTATGTGTTTAATTATGTGGTTAAGTGTGTTTAGAATATGTTCTGAAATAGTTTTATTTAAAAGGTAAGTAGTTAGAATCGGTTAAAAAGATTGTAACTGTATTTTGAAAATTGGTTAAAACTAAAAAACACTTAAATGGTCAACTATTGGGGAGATCAATCGACTAAAAGATACAAGTTCCCAAAAAAGTTGAAAATGTGGGAATATGTTGACTAATAGATACAGGTTTTCAGAAATTTAGAATCGGTAGACTGAAATGGTGATCTAGTCGACCAAAACATCTTGCCTACAAATGGTGGACCAACGAAAGGATCAGTTAATCAATTGGTTGAATTTTATTTATTTTTTATTTTCTGAACATTATTCTGTGCTATTTTTAATTTGGTATTTACAATTAAATATTTCTAAATTACTTTTAAATGGTCTAAATTATTTTCAAATATTTGGAAATATTTGTTCATTTGAAAATGATGGTTTGTCTGAAAATATTTTTATGTCCCTAATCTTTTAGACCTTATAGTCTTATCGGTCAAAATTTATTTCCATATAGTTTTGGGGGTGATATCTAAAGTAATTAGAGGTTGAATTTAGACTTTTAAATGGGCAAGATACATTATCAAATTAGTCGTTAGGCTTTTAGACTTATAGTGAGAGATATGTTCCTTTTTTTCCCTTTTTTTTGGGGGGATAAATAGTCATTGGAGCCTCTCTTTGAATTTTCCTATCTAATATACATGCGTTTCTCAGAGTTTATTATCTGGAAAAAAAATTAGATTTTTTAGAGAAAATACAATATTTTTTCTGAAATATTTTTGAGGCAAAAAGATTTTGAAAATCTAGATAAAAAATGTGTGAAATCACTTGAAATAAAATTCTATTGAAGGCATCTTCATCATCCTGTAAAACCGAGAGTAGTGCATTTCTCGTTAAAATCATGTTTAAAGGATGTTCAGTTAGATTGTTTCAATTTTTCATTCTAGATCTATTTCTGTGCTCATTTTGTGCTTAAACATTATCTGATTATATATTGTATTTTGAGCTTGTAGTAAAGATCTATTTGAAATTCTTTTGAAAAATTATTTTTGAAGAAATCTTTGAATCTTATTATTGAAAATCTTTTTAAAAAATCCATATTAATTGGGTTTATATATGTTAAGGTTGGTAGAAGCTCTTGTGAGAATAAACCTATTATTTTTTATATTTGTAATATTGTAGCTTGAACTTAAGTGTAATTGGTTTAGGTGAGAGTGTAATTAGGTATAAATGGAATTTACCTAATTGGAATTGTAAGGGTTTGATTCTTACGTGTAAAAAGAATCATAGTGGACTCGATTATTATTTGTGAAAAAAATCAGTGTGGTTTTAGTGGATTGAACTCCCCAGGAGAGCTCAAAGGAGTAGAATTAGGCAATAGTTGCTTGTCAAACTACAATAAAATATCTGGTGTCAATGTCTTTATCCCTTACTCTTTGTGTGTGTATTAGTTGTAATGCTTGTGTATTAAATCAAAGATAAAATCGATCAAGGTTAATTAATCAATTAAACTACCCAATGCATGCCCTCTTGGGTAGATTTTTGGGCCAACAATAACTATTTTAGTAATATAATTTTATTAAATAATATTAAAATAAAGTTTTGTAAATTTGTATTTTTATTTGTATTTTTCTATTATTTATTTATTTTTATTGTTTTGTTTTTTTGTTTTTTTTTTGGTTTGCTTTCTTCTTCTTTGAAGTCTCAATCATCTCTCCCCGTTGTTCACCCTAGCCATTCCCCTTCATGGTCGATTGCTCACAATTAACGCCAATGAAAATCAATCAGAGTAAATTTGGAGAGATTGAGAGTTTGGAGATGAGGGATAAAGCCATTGGTGGCCCTCTACACATCTTTGACGACCTCGGCGTTGCGGCGAGTAGCGACGGTAACGGCAGAGAGTTGCGTCGGCATTGGTTGGGTTGGGAACTTGGTATTATAAATTAATTTTTTATTTTCTTCCGGATGTTACAACTTATTTTGATTAATTTAAATACTTTAAACTCAAAATTATTTCGTCAAATACCAATAACGTCCCCTGCCATTTTCATAATATCTCAAACACCCTTCATCTTTTTACTTCATTACCTAAGACACACTATCATATTTTGTTGATAAAAATACCCTCACAATATTTTTTTTTTTTTTTTTCTATTTTCTACTCTCTCTCTCGATTCTGTTCTATTTTTTTAATTTTTATTTATATTCTGCATTTTCTAATTTGTTTTAATTTTATTTTCACTTTTGTATGGTGCTTATAGAAAGTTAAAAAAAAAATGTAAAGTAAAAATCTAGAAACTAAAATACAATAAAAAATTCAAGAACAGGAATTTTAAAAAAAAAAATCGTCAAAAATTAAAAAATAGAAAATAAAACACACACACATATATACATATAATTATTTTATAAATTTTAATTTTTTTTTATTTTTTATTTTTTTGTTTTCTAGGTTTTTACTTTTTTTTTTTCTATTTTCGATAACACTATATACAATAAATAAAAAATATAAATAAAACAAAGAAAATATTATAATATGGAATGAAAAAAAAATATATAAATAAAAATGAGATAAAAAGAAAGATAGTAAAAAATATAAAATCAAAAAAAAAATGAAATAAAAATAAATGTTGTAAGAATATATTTTTATTAATAAAATATCATAAATGATATATCATGTATTATGAATATGATAACAAGTATTTTTAGTATTTATCAAAATGATAGGGATGTCTCGATATAACCGCTCTCACTAGTTAGCAAACCATTTTCTTCTCTGAATGAGATTAATTAATACTTAATTACGAGGCTAAGATTACCTCAAATTTTATTTTTACTAGTTATACTGGCTCGATACCTAGGATATTGAATTTTTACAGCGTTCAACTTTTTTTTAGAGTTTTTATTTTTTAACCCTTCCCTAAGAGTTAGGTTAGGTGATAACCCAAAAAAATGTCATGTTAGTTCTTCACCCAGCCCGCACGCCTAATTAAGTTTGCAGCCCCTAACAGTTAGGAAATCAGACAAGATGGACGAAGCTACCTCTACAGATTTCACAGACGGAGCTAAAAGAGGAAAATTCGATTATAGTAAGTTTGTCTCTCAGTTTAGACAGTTACCATTTACATGCACATGTTTTCTTGTTGGAGATTTATTCATTTTTAAACACAATTCATGGATCGATGCGGCGAGAGAGAGCGGTGATTTTGATACCGAAAGGTCAGAGAGAAAGATAACAGAGGCCATAGCTCGAATCAAGTAAGTAATGGGTAGTATGAGAGTATTCAAGATTGTCGCGATTTTTTTTAAATCGATCTTTGTAATCGAAAACACCTCTCGCAATGAATTTGAATATGAAATCACAACATGCACATACTTGCACAATTGGTCTGTCATGTTTGCATCTTTTTTACAACAAATATACGTTGACATTCAGTCGCAGTAAGAAAAAAGATCTTTGGATGGATTTACATTCTTACGTTAACTTACACACAAACTAGAGTTATTTGGTTGGCATGGTTTGGTATATATAGCGGAAGCCTTGGGTTTTGATTTTGATTTGCCATCTTTGTTGCTATTTGAATCATCAACCATCGTTACAAACATGTTAACATACACATAACAACGACGTACTCCTACTATTTTTAGTATACATGCAAACATCAACGTGTGACAAAATAACTCAATTAATATTTACATTTCATTGATTAGCAGGGTTTTATGCAAGCAACAATGTACATTTGTACATTTCATTACCTGGATGTTTTTTTTTTTTGTTTTTTTTTTTAATCAGATTGAAATTGGCAAGATGCATATATAGGTTTTGTCGTTTTTTCATAACGTATTAGAGAAACCACACGCGTAGTTCTTATGTGTAAGTATGATGTCTATTCGTTGGGGGTAAAGGTTGGCGATAATTTCACATACGAGGTTATAATACATAAGGTTTTAGTGAGATGAGACGTTTTGAGGTTTGAACATTTGAACTGCAATATTCCATCCCTGGCCATGAAGTATGCTTGATTTTGTGTCAAGACGACTTAGTAGTGGTTGTCTGTCTTGCATGCACCATGAAAGTAGATTACATTGGAGTGGATATTAAGATATGTGGCAGTGGTAGCGGATCGGTGGGCAGAGGAAACAATATGTTAATTGAATATCGACATGGGCATGGCGTCAGAGGTGATGCAGATTTAAAGGAAGATTCGTTGCCAATTTTTTGTGCGACACCGCAAAAGGCGTTGTTATCTTATCATTGGGCTGATGGTATAAAGGAAGCAGGATAGAGCTTTAGGAGTGGTACTATGGAGTTTAGGGGGAAATTAAGAAAATATGCTATCCAAGTAGGTTTTAGTTTTAAACACAAAATATATATATATGAGAGAGAGAGTAACTGCCGAATGCATACTCAAAGAGGAAAGAGTGTGTGTGTGTGTGTGTGTGAAGGATGCATGTGAGAGTAGATGATAAGAATGGATTTTTCTATATTTGGAAGTTAGAAAACACACATACATGCGGTGCTGCATTTAGGACAAGCAAAAATAAGAACATGAATTCTAGCGTCGTGAAGTCTTGTTTGGTAAACTTGGTTCGGAACACTCCGATTACTAGACTGATTGACGTTGTACACACATTTAGAAATGATTATGACATTGAGATCTCATACTACATTGTATGGAATGGTGTTGAGAAAGTATGAGATGATCTTTATGGTTATCACAAGGCCTCTTACGATCAGTTGCGTTGGTATACGGAGGCATATATGCGGACAAACCCAGACAATCATCTCACACCGGAGTACAACAAAGAAACGGGACATTTTCAAAGATTGTTTGTTGCCTTTAATGCAACAATCCATAACATCAATTATTATCGGCCAATGTGTTTCCTCGATGATACGTTTCTAGGGGGTAGATATAAGATATGTCTGTTAGCGGCAAACGCAAAGGATAGAAACAATGGTAAGACTATTTCTTTTTTAAAATAAATCAACATATTAATGTTAACGTCTAATATATATTTTTTATTACATTGATGTTATGGAATGTGTAAATATTTGTTGTTTTAAACCTATATTTTTTACAGGTTTGTTCCCAGTTGCTTTTGTTGTTGTCGACGCTAAAAACGATGACAATTGGTTCTGATTCATGGACACTTATCCAAAATTGTTTCACATGAGCAGGTGTTGACTTTTATATCGAATTGTCATAGCGGCATCCTTGAATGTGTTTGTAAAATGTTCCTGAATTATTTTCTTTCATTCTGTTGAATCACTTGAAGAATAACCTGAATGATAAATTAGCTAGCATGAAACAATGCTTCAAAGAGAAGCTAGTCTACAAATACGTTTGTATGGCATATGCTACAACAATGGAAAATTTTAACATGTACCTCGATGATTTGAAGATAGAAAGTAAGGGTCGAATAGAAAATTTCCTTCATGATGTGCCACCTGAAAAAAATTTCAACATATATTTTAGAGGTAAAAGGTATGGCGAGATGTTGTTAAATTTAGTTGAGTCATTCAATGCATGGATTCGTGAATATCGCCACTTGTCTATCATATTAATGGTTGCCAAGATTAGATGTAAATTGATGGCCCACCTATCTATTAGACGATCAGAATCATTGTCAATGACATTCGTGTTGTGCCTCATACGTGATGAAATGATAGGACAGATGATTAGGGATGGACTTACATAGACTGTTGTGGAATGTCAAAAAAAGGTCTATGAAGTGCATTCAGACCCTTCTGTGATTGTAGATATGAACAAGAGGAATTGCACGTGTGGCAAGGCAATGGGTTCCTCTGTATGCATGCTTGCGGGGCTATACAACATAGTAGGCAGAACTTATATTCATATGTAGAGGTATATTAATCTGTTGAATATTACATAAAATATTATTCATAAAGTATATATGGAGTCCCGACTATTGAGAAACCAACTTGGGACGAATCGAAAGTTGTGATTATTCTTCCAATTACAAAATCACAACCTAGTCGGCCTAGGAAAAAGCATATACTATCAAAAGAAGAGGTTGCTAAGATAAAATGTGGAAGGTGTCACAAATATGGGCACCACAACTGCAATTCATGCACTGCTACAATTTGATTTTGCATTAACATTTTTTTTTCTATTATTGTGAGGGATGAAGTAGGAGATACGTGTATGTTTACACACAATCGACAATTTTTTTTTTAATATGTGAAACTAAAGAATTTTATGATGGAAGGTCTTTTTTTAAAAAAAAAAAATCGTGTAGTTTCAGTTTGGACGGGAAATTGTGTTTTGTGTTGTGTATTATGTTATCATGTGTTTTCGATTGGATTTGAATCAGGATCTAACCGGATGATGCATTTTAGTTAGTGTTTGTCAATGAACAAAAATAGGGGAAGGGGGTTACTGTTAATATTCACGCATCCCCACAAACAATTAACTTTTCAACCAATCCTTTTTTGTGAATTGATGTGGATTATGATCAAAACTTCAACCGGCGTTTTTGTGAACTAATGTGGCCTCTGATTAGAACTTTCTGCACGTGACAGAGGGATGTAATGGCCGGTAATAATTGTTAGGGTGTGATGACCAATGTCAATAGACATTGCAAATAAATTTAGGGGTTTTGCTGTTTTAATCTCCTAGAGTTTTTGCATGTGATACACGGGTCTGTAGAAGGAATGGAGAGCAACGATTTCAAGAAGGACATTTAGAGGCGGGAAGAAAGTGTAGACAATTTATGCAGTATGATCAACGAAATGAAAGATTGAATTTGGAACACCTAGTAAGCATTCTCAAACACGAGTTAAGAGAACAGACAACTTAGGGAAGAAAACGATCATTTACGTGAACATATCGCATCACTGGAAGCCGAATTGGAGATCCTGCGATGTGAATTCAGACCCAGTAATTTGGGTTCGATTTGCAGCGAAGCCTCAGTCAACATGAACTAATAGGACGATGGGGGTGGAGGTCAATTTTTTGTGTGAATATTTGTGGGTATATGACATGTAACTGAAGAATGGGTTGGGTTTTTTGTGGGCAAATTGTTGATGAGCAAGGAAACCGATTTTGTTGATATCTCTTTGTAAATTTTTTGAACATGCAAGTTTAAAATGCAGTATCTATTTTGATTCAATGTCAAATTAGAATATTATTGTAGTTTTATCCCATAATACAAGGGATTTTCGGGCCCGTTTTGATTGAATGAACATTTACAGCATCGTTAGGATTGAACATCAATGCTAGGGTTTTTTAACACCTAAAATGGGAGGCAGGGAATGAATATTAATGCAAACTCATTGCAAAAAGAAAACGTTTTTTTTTTTTTTTGTTTTTTTGTGAGTGAATATTGACGTCCTGTATTTTTGGCCCATATGCAAGTAAACATTTGACGTAAATACATATATTTTGGCCAAATAACAGGGATTGAATATTGATGGTAGGGTTTTCGAGGCAAAATATTACGTTGGGATATGGAATGACGCGTTTCAACGGCGAACCTATGTCTACAGACGATTGCAACTACGTTCAAGGGGATGCATGCATCATCTTAATGGGTATTAATCACATACGCCCCCTCGAATCCCCCATCGTAACAATGGTTATAAAAACGCGATTCAGTTCAGTAATTCGCATATATTTTTTAAAGGGTAGCACACTTAGTGTTCAAATTTGTTAGGATTTTGTATTTGCGATTTTGTTTCGTACACATCAATGCAAACAACGACAACAACGAGTTCGATGAAAATGTTCACAGATGGGGCAAAGAGACGAGGAGGTTAATTGAACTTGCCAGGAGAATACAATGGCAGTTGGCGGATGTGATGTGGAGGTTCTCTTCTACAGTAGAAGAGAACCAGGAACTAAAACAAGAAGTCGATAACCTTTGTGCTTGAGTCGTTGCTCTAGAAGCACAAATCGAGATGTTGAGAGAGAAATTAGGCCCTAGGTTCACCATCCCTGCTGCAAGCGATTTGTCAGTTGACATGGGATGAATCACACCTTTTTTTGCTTTTTGTTTTTTTTTTTTGTAAAAGTGCAATGGTTGTTACCCCCATGCCCCTAATTATGTTAACATCTACATTTATTTATTTTTTTGTAGCGAGGTCACCCTTGTATTTAATCATAACACAATTATTAGTAATGAAAATTATCATTACAAAAAAAAAAAAAACAAAAAAAAAAACATTGTGTTGTTTGTGTCTTTTTGTAAAGAAGTATGATTTTTTATCACATTGATCACCCTCCTTCCTAGGTATAGTCACGATTGAATCAAAAAAGAGAAAACAATATAGATTTTCACTAGATAGATTGACTGTAATATTCAGGTAACCATTTCGGTTGGGACAACAAGCCTGTTTTGCTAGAAATCCAATGATAAACTGCAACCACAGTTTGTTAATGCTTAATGCAATGATATATCGTCACCACATGTTTGATTTCGATCAAAGATAATATTCACACACAAGAAAAATAACAATTAGTTGTTTGATTGTGATCATGTTAATATTCATAGAAGCGAATTCAGTATTTAACATCAATACTCGTTAACATTCATCTGTTATAATACGTGGTAATGTTAACGAATTCATAAATCATCAATAATTTTCTACAGTTTTTTGGTAAAGTTTTGCATATGATCACGGCGCAGGTGGATGTTCATTTCTGATCATAGAATCGGACAATGAACAACTTCGAAGAGGATCATTCAACAAACTATGTAGTATTGTCTTTCGCATTTTTCTTGTATCATCCATGGTCAATGTTTTTGGTACTGGCATGTTCTTAGCATAGTGCTTCATGATATTTCAGTACTGGTAAAATAAAAACAAGACACATAAAATTAGGAATTTCAATAACAGAGGTAATGAGTCGATTTTTGGTAAATGGGAGAAAATGGCTGATAAGCAGTTGGTACGTACGCCCCCTTTTGTTGTGGACATTCTAGACATTGTTCTATTTGAGCATCCCACCCAACCTTGTAGTATTTTGGAGTTTATATAAGCCTCAATGAATTGTTTCTATCCAGAGATTTAGATTAGACACAGACGTTCATGTTTATCATAACGAGTGTTGCATACCAAAATTATTTGTTTCATACAACAATGTGTGCATCGCTGTAGTAGTGATCTGTTAGGGGATCGCGTAGCAAAAGTGAATTGTAGAATTTCCATCATTTTTCAAATATGTGGAGGACCAAAACAATCCAATGATTGAGGGTTGCATGACGCCCATGCGAAATCATAGGGAAAATAATGTACTTATAATTGGTGGTAAATGCTTCACTAATCGTTGTGTGGATCTGGGTCTTCAGATTGCCATATTTTCCCCAGATGATTGTTTGAAAAAAGAAACAATGCATTCAAACGTTAGCTCTCATATGGATTAACAAATTCAAAACGAAAGAATCCATTGTCCATACCCATATTTGCTCCAACGCAAATTTTGGTGTATCAAAAAGTTTTCCTGGTTATGTTGTTGGCTTAAGATTGAGACTATACACCTTATTTTTCAGATATTCACCATAAGTATCATACACCTGTAGTAAAACCAATTCATTTTTGCATCTTTCAAATAATACACTAATGTTCACACCAACACACATGAATATTTTTAACACAAGTAAACATTTACGTAAAATGACAATATCTTTAACATTTTTACAAGTATTACGCTAATGTTCACACCAAGAAACAAATGAATATTTTTACCATTGGTAAACATTTATGTAACACGACAATAATGTTCCCATAAGCATATTTTTGTGTAAACATCTTCTTTCAATAAAAAATTATTGAAATGTATATATTTACATTGTCAACCATTTGTCTCTCTTTTAGGATGCATATGGCGCCCCCCAAATTCACAGTGGATAGCAGTTCCCTCCCCCCCGCCGCACGTATACTAGCCCTCTGAAATCATTAGCATTCATTAAGGTATGTGTTTTCGATAAAATCAATGAAGGTAATTATTTCTAACGACAGACATTAACATTACCCGATCCCTTCTTCAATCAATAATATTTGCAGTCTTTCCCAATCATCATCGCTTAACATCATTACTATTTTACACCTTCTTTTGTTGGGCATTTTGATGTTGTCCTCGTAATCACAAGCAGGAAGTTCGTCAACTTCTATTGCATTTACAACAATTGTTTGCTTGCCCTTGGCCTTTGGGTCTGGGTAAACAAAATCGCTACTCTTGTGCACTAGTTGTTTCACTTTGACCTTTAGTCAGTTTATCATGAAATTCACTTTCAAAGTTGTTTCTACTTCACATTGGCCAACTACAGAGACATTTCAAGCATAACAACAGAAATAAAGGTCGTATCCGTTATCACCAAATCAATGTAGGTGTTCGGGGATGTTTCGGTTTATGGCTGGGCTGGGGGGTGGGGGGGTTGTCATGCTGATTGGTGGCATGTTGAGAATGGTTGACAGTGAGACAGCAGCGGTAGCGGCCTGTTGAGCTGATGCGGCGTACCTCTTAATTTAAATATGCATATCCGTAATCTGCTTATTTAACTCTTTATTGTTTGCATGTACAAATGTCCACTTACATTCCTGGACTCCTTTAACATTATGTTTTTGTTTAGTGATTTTTTTAACTGAATCTCCGTTTCTGCACATCTTCTTTTTAGATCATATTTCTTGGGATCTGACTGTGGATCTCGATGTTTATGAGTGACAGCATGAACACCCATTTTGAGTTCCATTTGAGCCTTCTCAGTCTTAACCTTTGTTAATCTTGTGCCAAGATTAGCTACTATCGCATCATGCTGATTTTTTTATTGGTTAAGTTATGTCTGCAAATTAATGTTACAGACAGTCATGCTAAGGATGATCTTTCGCAGCACTTTGATTGTCCTGTTTTCTTTCATTCGTTTTGCATAAAAATCATCGTGCATTTGATCCAACTCATGATAAACATCACCAATGGCATTGTCATTTAAATTTGGGGGAGTGACAGCGCTACTTGCTTGACTGTAGTCAAAACCACGCCCAGTAGTATTGCACTGTTGGCTAAAATCCACACCCACATCGAACATTAGAGCCTGGCATTGCATTATTGTTTGGCTTACGATGGGGTTTAATAACTCACCCAAGATCCTGTCGACCATTGCTTGAATTTATGGATCATCCTTATCGATTGGATCCTTGCCTTTATCATTTTTTCTTTGTTCGCGAGTGGTATCCTCATATTTGGTAACATCTTTCGCAGGATTTTCCTTCATAACTTTATCAGTATCGTTGGAGGCTACGATACTAGCTTACACCTCAAGTAAGCTATCTTCGATATCTCCCTCTTCAACCTAAATGCATTTCAATAGAACATAAGGCATAAACAAAAACAAAAAAAAAAAAAAAAAAAAAAAAAAAATTATATTAGAATATGATGTTATATTCATCAACGTGGGCATTTACCTGGTCATCTACTAGATGGTTGATTGAAGTAGAACCGATCGAAGAGGTGTATGCAATCAAGCACCACCTCTGCACCCAAGGGATCGCAAACTCCTGCCTTTCCTTGGTCGTTGTTATGTTGTGTGTTCATAAAGCTAATACTAAAAACCAACAAGAATTTATGGGGAATGAATTTGACAATTATACATCAATGCCAAGAACATCTATACAAACGATAATGTACGCAATAAACATTTTACGAAAGTGGTAATGATTTTCTACGGCAACCAACTGATACAAACATTAACGCAATCCTTGTATGCAACACAAATTATGGGTGGGATGCAAACAGATACTCGGGTGAATTTAGGATCTACCCGTAGCGCGAGAACACACCCCATAACTGATCTTGGCTTGGTATATGATTTTTTCAGACTTGTTTCCAAGTCTATAAAAATTCTATCCGGCCAGTTATAGTTGTTCATGCGACCGATATCTTCCACATATAGAACTAACCATTGTGGCACTTGCTGCCTAGTGGTTTTGAAGAAGCAGATGGACAATAGATGCAAGCACAACAAGCGAACAACATCGTGCGTGCTTTTCTCACTTTTGCTTTTTACTTGTTTTTCCACTAAAGACTTCAAGTACGCCGCACTAAACTCCCGGGAGTTTGTCAACTTCAACTTGTTGAGAAATTTCGAGTCAGACTTTGTGTATCTAATTTGCACAACAATTCCATTACTCGCAGTCAAACCAAAAGTTAACTGTATGTCTAGGGGTGTAAGTTTTACCAGTTTGTCCCCAATTCTGAACGCCGACTGGGATGGAACATAACTTAGTATGATTTTTTCTATTAGATTGTCCTTCTTGTGGATGTTTTCAGTGACACCTATTTGTTGTAGAATGCTTCAAACAATTTTGCGAAAGGTGTCCTAGACAACAGTGCTTTGTGTTGGTTAGTTAAATTGCAATCCCGGACTAGTTCGTACATATGCTTTAGATTGCTTCGATACAAAAACACCCTAGGGCGAGGTTGAGTATTCCCCCTTTCTCTGCTTCTTGCTACGTTGAGCTGCAATACAACAGGGCATCAAACAAAAGAATGTGTTATTCGTGTGTATGTTAACGTTCAAAGTGTATAGAGCGCATATGGATATTCATGTACATTATAAAATGAATTTATCAGTCATAAGACTGGGATACGAGAACATTTATCGTACTATTCAATTCTTTGATAGCAAAGAAATCAATACAATTACACAAGAACATTTACGTTTGCGAAATACATAAAACATGATATTAATGCTTGAGTTAGAGATAGCCAAACAATTAGTTGATAACATTTACGTTTAAGACCATCACGCCAAGGAAAATAGAGCCAATTTGTGCAGTTCTAAGCAATCGAACATGATTTCAAATTTTTGAACAACAATCTAAAACCCCAAAGTCGTTTTTGATAGTGCTTACATTGTGGACTACTGCTACTTCTTTTCTTGGATGAAATTCCCTCTCTGTCGCTAATTTTCACCATTCTTGGAGTACTAAACAACGACATGGTGACCTCCCTTGGTTGATAGGTAGGGTTTCTATGGTAAGAGGAGAGAGGTGAATACGTAGAGGTGTAAAAGGAGAAAGTGGTGCAATTAATGGATTAATGGAAGAGTTGTTTTTCGTAAGTGGACAACGGTTGGAGGGGAGGCGTGTTTTAGAGGTACGTAAATATCCACTTAATTGAAATCGGTATCCAAAAAATATATATATACCACAATAAAGAGAAGATCGCGAACAATATTTCAATGGTGTTTGTTTGTAGATTGGATGTGATGTGGGATAGATATGAAGTTACCTTGCATCGAGAATGGTGAGTATGCAGCTTTTGACTTTCCAAAACAAGAAGTGGCGGTTGAATCAAAATAGTGGCATATCAACATAAATTTGTGTGTTCATTAGGCGCAAACATCGAGGACCATCTTCTACAAAATCTCATTAGGTCAAAAACTTAATTAATCAGGTCAAAGTTTTGTTTTATAGATTTTATATCTATAGAGGGCCAAAAAAAACTACTCCTTTTTTTTAATGCATATGATTTATTGTTTAATTTAAATTGTCTATTTTATTAATATAGAACTTAATTTGATTGTAGTCTAAATATATGTATTTAAATTTTATTGTTTAATTTTATTGTAACTTTTATTGCATTAGTATATTTTACTATCATTATACTTGAAAAAATAATGTATTAAATGTGTTATTAAATTATGTATTAATTATATTTTTTAATATATATCATTATGTTTTAATAATATGATGATATAATTAATTTTAGTCTTTAATTTAAACAAGGGAATTGAATTGAAAAAATAAAGAATAATTAATTGTGATTCATTTTAAGATTTAGCTTCGGTTTTTAACTATAAGATTTTTCAACTATTGGTATCCTTGTTAGCTAAATGTTGTCATTTGCGTTGAATGTAGCAAAAAAAAAGCCGTGTAAACTTAGATTACCACGTTCACACTTGATTTTCGCAACGTTAATTAGTTTAAGGGCAAACTTGTGGTGGTCCCGAGAGAGTCACTATAAGAGATTTATAATTTTTTTATATTATTATACTTGAGGCCCTAAATGTTTTGATTATCTATAATTAAGTCCTTTTCATTATTATTTATAACAAATGATGATGAGATCCGGTTCAGGCTGTGTCAGTTGAATTTGTGAGCCTGTCCACCAACAACCCTGCAAAACAAAATTTACACCGGAATTTTTTATTTTTTTTTCCAAGTAATTCTGACGTGAGAAACATGAACCCCCCCATCTTTGGGGATTTGGTGCTAGGGATCACGGTATTGCAAAATATCAGGAATTGCCTCACCGTTCAAAATATTTTGTGGACCTCGAACTATAATATCGTCAAAACAATTCTCGCACAATAAATTTAAGTGATCTGACCTTTCTCCAAATCTCGTGCATAGCGAGAGTTTTATAGTACCAGACTACCTTTTAGTGTTAGACAACAATAATTTTTTACTATTTTAAGTATAGTTATTTTTATGTGATTTAATTATTGGTTGATATATTTTTATATATCAATACGTTATTTTTAGTGAAAAGATTAATGTGAAATATTAATTTGTCAAAAATCATTAAGATGTGAATGAAAAACTATCTTTCAAAATAATCTCATGAAATTGATTGAAATATGTAAAATGAATAATTTCACACTGTTTGATGAAAAACACTTAAACCACTTTTATAATCCATTTTGGATTGTGGATCCGGGTCGGGCCATCGGTCGTGGGTTTGGGTTTGGACTTGGGTGGATCCAAATAGAGAAATTTTTTCTAGAATTTTCTTTAAATTGATTCTAACAATTTTCCTAACCAAACAAGACTTATTTTTTCATATTTATAACTCAATTAATTCTTAGTGGCCTTAAAGTGTTTCTTAATGCTTTAAAATGAGACTTTTGGTGTGTTAAACTTACTTATTTGTTACTCTACAAAAAAAAAAAAAAAAAAAAAAATTTACATTATCATTTAAACATGAAACTTATAACATTTTGAACTACACTTACACTTTAAGTTTATGTTATGAGTTTATTCTTAAGAGAGAGTTCAACACTTATTTTATTCGTCGGATTCTTTGATTTCAAGTGCTAGTATCGGAGGATTATGATTGTTGTATCCTGGGAAGTAAACGCTTGAGTAACCGTAAACATCTAAGTGGAGGCAAAATTTGCTTAAAGGAAATATCGTTAAACGATAGCTTCGATCGGTATAAATTTCTAAGATTGTCATCGATAAAGGACAGTAAGTATAACTTTATTTATTTACTACTTTCATGTATTTTATAATCTAAAATATTTATTATTGCATGAATTGGGTTTCTGAATATTTGCTGTGAACTATTTTATATTCTGTAATATTTGATATAAGTTACATTCAACAACAAATTTTGCCATACGATTTTTTTTTTTTTTCTGTATTATTTTATTGTAAATATATTTTGTGACATGAGAAGTATTTATTGTTGATCTCGAGGTTTTAATGTACAATTGAAAGTTGATGTTTTTTGTGGAACAAATGAGTTTGTTGAGTGTTTTAGAAAAAGATTTTCATTTAAAGATTAAATCATGAAGAAAATATCAAGGATGCAAAGATGGACATTGAAGAAATTAAGAGTATTGAAGATCCTGAAGAAATTAGATGAAAACTACTCAGTACTCTTATACTCTTAATACAACCCGAATTAGGATCACATACGACACTATTAAATGAGTTATATTTTTGTTTGTTGGATTTGATAAATTTTAGGATCCTAATTAGTGTTTAAATATGTGCTTCTATATGAAATTGGAAAATGAAAATTGATTTAAGTGTAAAGCATGTTTAAAATTGAAATTTATGGTCAATTTGGTTAATCAAGAAAAGCAATCAGTTAATTGAATTAAACGATGAGTTTTGGAGCAAAAATTGGTAAAGGAATTGACCAACTAGCATCAATCGGTCAACTGATCTGAAAAGGATTAGTCAACTAATTAAAACAACGAGGTTTCAAAGCAAAATATGAAGATCCTACATCAATCAATCAACCAATCAAGAGGTGATCGGCTAACTGATAGGTCGAAGGTTGAAAAAGTAAAAGTCTATGAACCAATCGGTCAACCAATTGGTAGGCAATCGGTCAACTGACTGTGGTGTATTTTGGCTAGGAAAACTCCCTAAATCAATCGGTCAAACGTCCGTGGGGAGATCGGTCAACCGACTGCCCATTTAGATTTAGCTTGGTTTGCATGCTGAATCAATCAGTCAACCGACATGGCAGGGTTTGGTCAATTGACTGTTTCAGTTGAGATTTTGAGGAATTTGGGGTTTCGATAAAGAAAACTAACCGTTTTTTATGATTCCAAAGGAGTATTTTGGGAGATTTGAAATTACTGAAGATATGATACATGTATTTTGATATCCCTATTGCTTTAGTCTATATAGTTAAAAGTTCTCTCAATTTTAGCAACTAAATACTTCCTATCTTTGTGATTGATAATTAAGAAAATATTTTATGGATTTAATTGAGAGTTTTAAAAGTTATTTTTCAAGTGAAATACATCAGAATTGAATGAATATGTTATATGGGTTCTATAGGTGACTTTTAAAAGCATATTTTTTTAAAACAAGCCGTTTGAAGGCTTGATCTCAATCTATATATATATATATATATATATATATATATATATATATATATATATATATATATATATATCTGCTAAAATTAGATAAAATTAAAGTCAAGAACTATTAGTTCCTAAGGCCCCATTTGGTAATCGTTTCCATTTCAGAAATTCTCATCCCATTCCCAGATTTTTGGGAATTCTGTTTGGGAATAGCGTTTGGTAATTTTTGTTTCCGTTTCCATTTTATTCCCATTTGAGAATTGTGCCCATTTTTTTCTTAAGAAATGAGAAACAAAAAAAAGTTGTTTCTCATTATTTCCATTCCGTTCCCAAAACACACAGTCACTGTTTATCCGCCGGCCGACCACCGGCCGCCGCCGCCCGCCCGCCGCCTCCGGCGACCGTCGCCGGTCACCGTCCGGCCGGAAACTTTCCGGCCATTAGCAACTGTACCCGCCACTACTGTCCGACCATCTCCGGCGCTGGCGCCGGAGCCACCGTCGTCCGGCCAAAACATAGAAAGAAAGAAAAAAAAAATTAGGATAAAATCGTTACCAAACGCAATTCTACTCCCAAGAAGAAAACAAAATTCTCTTCTCATCCCATCTCATTCCCATCTCACTGCTAGAATGGAAACAGAAACGGTTACCAAACGCCACTTAAGCTTTTCTAAGAGTTATCATTCTGCTGAGATTATTCAAGTTAGATTTTGTGATTAAAGTTCTTGAATTAAAGCGCTGTTAAATTGGTGTCACTAATTTGTACTATCTTGCGATCTTGTTTTCATTCTTCGGTATTTTCCTCGTGAGATCTTTCCAAATTATTATTCTTAATTTACATTTTATATTATTGATTGAGCTTGGATTTAAGATCGTTGAACAATCGTTTTCAAATTTAAGAGCATAAAAATCTTTTTAAAAATGATTTTGTATTATTATCTAATTATGTGCTATAATTTGTGTTACTCACACTTGTTATTAATCAGATATTAATTTGTCTTACTTTAATTCTATCACGTAGTAAATTTCAGGATATTAATCGAGTATAATTGTTTTGATGTGGTAGAAACTCCTAATAGGAAGAAACTCATAAATTTTTTATTTTTTTTTGTATTTATGAGTTTGAGCAGATTAGACACAGTTGGGCCGGTGTCTATTCAGGGTAGTTTGGTTTCAATCTTTTCTAATAAATAAAAAATTGAGGTTTGATCTTTATCCTAAAATATAAGAAGGTTATGTTATTTTTTTCCTTAAAAAGAATTAGATTTTGATTCTTTCTGAAATTGAATTAATTTTGCATGAATTGTAAATGTTCAATTTTTATCTGAGAAAATGATACTTGTGAAAGTTGTGAAGTTGTGAATCTTTCTATAATAGAATTAGGTTAGTTTTTAACCTGGTAAAAAGATAAGGTTCTTCCTTAACCTAAGAAAAAGAATATTGTAACTATTGATTTTGAGCTTAGGAAAAGAATTGTTGTAAAGGTTTGGTTCCAATCGTTAAAGGAATTAGGAGTTTAGAGGTTATCAATCTCCACGGAGCTCAGAGGACTGAACTAAGTAAGACTAACTTACGAAACTAGATTATATCTTAGTGTGCTACATTGTTATTATTCTTTACATTTTGTTTGAGTGTACACCTAGAATTAAACATTTATCCACTGCATAATGAAGATATTAATTGATTTAGAAAAAATTGATTATTTGTTAATTAAGTGTTGAAAGATTTATTCATTTAAATTTTTATAAGTATCCAATTCACCGCTCTCTTGGGTAGTTTACTAGACCAACATTTATTGAAAATAATCTTAATTAATATTTAATTATATTTATTAAAAAATAGAATTTTCACCATTATTTCTATCATTTAGAACTATAATTTGTTGAGCTTGCCGAGGAGGGATTGTGGTCCTATAAGCTTGCCGAGTTGCTCTTAAATCGGGGTGAACTCAACGAGGCTCTTTGAGGTTCATTGGTTCTTCGTCCGTACTCCAAATCTAGTTTAACTCATTGTCACTCTTTATCTTACCTAGGTTTTGCCTTATCCAAATTTTCCATTATCAATAACATAGACATAATTTGATATGCACAACCATTTGAATACAATAAGAATATTACTTTCACTTAGTATTTATACCTTATTTATTTATTTTTTAAAAAAAAAAATTGTTAAATTAGAATTAATTTCTCATAGTTATTTTGAACATTCCTATTTATATAGTTATATCTCAAAATGTAAGTGAGTTTGGTTGGTGAGAGAAAGTGTCATATTTTTTTGTCGATTAGAATTCGACTCCCATGAGTATGTACTACAAAAATTAAATATTAAATTTAATCATGAATGCATCAGACCGATGTGGAAAAGTGTACCTATAGATTGTCCGAGAAGGTGATTAGTCGATGTACACATAAACTGACTCAGACACATCTTATAGTAAAATAATAATAATAAATATATAAATAAATTCAATATATATCTAAACCTTCTACCCTAATTAATTTCAACCCCTCAAAATTAACCACTTCCACCTCCACCACCATGCCATAATCCAAAACTGGTTTCAAAAATTAGAAAACCTGAATGAAAGCTACTTAAGTCTAACTCCAACCTATAAGGCGTATATTTGTATTCCAGTATATTATTATTTTGTATAAACGACATTTTCAAACGTCATAGTAACCCTCAATCAGAAGAAGACAGAACAAGAAACCGTTGACACCGAGGCCACGAGTGGGATTAAGACATGACACGAATAAATGAAATGGCCCCGCGAGCCAACTGCTAAATGATCAAAGAAACTGTCTTGGAAAGAACAGACATGTCAATCTCATCACCCCATGACGTGGACCAAATCACAACCATAGAGTCTTTTTTGAACCGACCAAACAAATATAAAATGGCGAATTTTAAGATACAACTAGTGGTATAGCTATATGGAATACAGCCCATGCCAAATTTCAATATGAACTGTAGAATGAGTCAAGTGGCACCATTTGAACCGTTGATATCCCTTCTATGTCCTTTTTCGCAAAAAACAAAGTGGTTTTGAACAAACAAGTCACCAACAGGTAGCAGGTAAGTTACAAGTTCAGACTGAAAAGTTACAAATTTGTCTAAAAACATGTAACGTTAATGGAATAGATTTGCAACTTAGTAAAACCACTTAGTTACAAGTTGCTTCAATAAAAGTTACATTTCTTAGAGAAACTTGTAATTTTTATAGAAGGGACTTATAACTTGGCAAAACCACATAATCACAAGTTGCTTCTATGAAAGTTACAAGTTTCTAAACAACCTTGTAATTTTTATGAAACGGACTTGTAATGTTGCAAAATGTCTTAGTGTACTATTTCTCTCTCTCCTAGTTACAAGTTGCTTCCACGAAAGTTACAAATTTCTAAGAAAACTTGTAACTTTGTAAAATGCCTTAGTGTACGATTTTTCTCTCCTAGTTTACCATTTCTCTCTCCTAGTTACAAGTTGTTTCCATAAAAGTTATAAAATCCTAGACAAACTTGTAATTTTTATGGAACGAACTTGTAACTTGGCAAAATATCTTAGTGTATCATTTCTCTCTCCTAGTTACAAGTTACTTTCATAAAAGTTACAAGTTCCTAGACAAACTTGTAACTTTTATGAAACGGACTCGTAACTTGGCAAAATGTCTTGGTGTACCATTTCTCTTTCCTAATTACAAGTTATTTTCTTAAAAGTTATAAGTTCTTAAACAAACTTGTAACGTCTATAGAACAAATTTGCGAATTGTGAACTTGCATGTTAATTATCACATATTTAGAAATATTAACGGCGAATTTGTGAAAAATTAAGTTATTATATTGTTATGAAATTATTCTATTATGTTCCTGATATGAAAATTCGAATTGTAAATTGAAGTATTGAAATGTATGATTAAAATAAGTAGAACTAATTGAATAAGTTAAATTGTTATAAATATTAGGGGCTAATTTTGAAATAACTAATTCATTTAATTCTTTTTAAATTTAGTGTGTTGTTGATATCAAATTCAATGTGTAATTGGAAAATTGAAGTATTTAATTGGATGATTAAATAATTAGTGGATCGTAGATTAAATAAATATTCTCTATTACAAAAATATTAGGGGCTAATTTGTTAAAAAAAAAAAGTTATGTAAATTTGATTAATTTAATATTATTAAATTAATTATAGTTTTGTACTCAAATTCAATAATTAATTTTAAATTTAAGTGTTCAATTGAATGATTAAAATTAGTAGAACATTATTATGTCGTATTATATGTATAAACTCCTTCAATAAGGAAACATGTGAAAACCTTGAACCCTAAACCCTAAAATGTTGAACCGTATACCCTTAAGTCCTAAACCCTGAGTCCTAATTTCAACATAAAATATTACATTTGTACTAATTACTGTGTAATTGAATGATCGTACAATTAAATAAGTAAGTAGAATATAAATTGAATCAATATAAATATGAGGGACTAAATTGTTAAAAGTTATTACATTTCGATGCCAAAATTTAATATGTAATTTGTAAACTGAAACGTTGAGTTGGACGATTGAACTATTAGAATATAAATTGATGTAATATTCTCGATTGCAAAAATATTATGGGCTAATTTATAAAAATATAAAATATGCAATTGTTATTAACTTTATTACGTCTTATATCAATATTGAACAATTAATTTCATATCTAATTGTTGAATTGTATAATTAAATAAGCAAAACATAAATCGAATAAATATTTTCTATTATAACAGTATTGGGGGCTATTTTTTAAAAAATAAAGTTATGTCATCGTTATAAATTGGGATAATTTCACTATGTCAAAATTCAATATTTAATTTATAGATTGAACAATTTAATTGGATGATCAAATAAGCAGTTTAACATAAATTGAATAATTTTTTTCCTATTATATGAAATTCTTCAATTGGGAAATATATTTAAACCCTAGACCCTAAATCCCAAACCCTAAAACTTTGAAACGTAAACCCTGGAGTCCTAAACCTTGATTCCTAATTTCAACATAAAAGATTACATTTGTACTAATTATAGTGTAATTGAATAATCGTACAATTAAATAAGTAAGTAGAATACAAATTGAATCAATATAAATATGAGGGACTAAATTGTTAAAAGTTAATCTATTGAAATATTATTAAATTTATTACATTTCGATATCAAAATTTAATATTTAATTTGTAAATTGAAGTGTTTAGTTGAATAATTGAACTATTAGAACAAAAATTAATGTAATATTCTCGATTGCAGAAATATTAGGTACTAATTTGTAAAAATATAAATTATTCAATAGTTATTAAATTTATTACATCTTTATATCAATATTGAACAATTAATTTCATATCCAATTATTGAATTGTATGATTAAATAAGCAGAACATAAATTGAATAAATATTTTTATTATAATAGTATTGGGGGCTAATTTTTAAAAAGTAAAGGTATGTCATTGTTATAAATTGGGATAATTTCACTATATCAAAATTGAATATGTAATTTATAAATTGAATAATTCAATTGGACGATCAAGTAAGTAGTTTAACATAAATTGAATAATTATTTCCTATTTTATGAATTTCTTCAATTGGAAAATATGTCTAAACCCTAAACCCTAAACCCTAAACCTATAACCCTGAACCCTCAACATCGAACCCCAATTTTACGATCATTTTTTTATTCGTTGAACAAGAACAGATTATTTATACTAATTATGTTATAATTGAATGATAGAGAGATAATTTATAAATTAAGATTTCGTATTGTTGGATGTGTCATTTGATAATTATCCAATTGAATTACTTAACTTTATAGATAGATATAAATGGGGGAATTAAAAAAACCCTAGAGATACAAAAGCTAAAAATGCAAGACAGCAAAATCAACCGAAACAAAAATTCCCCTAGCAAGATGAAAAGAAACAAAAACCCAACACTGCCTACAAAACAATCAACAACCAACAACACAGCAGCAACCAAATTAACAACAGAGAGAGCAACAAAAAAGGAAAAGAAACAAAATGTCACAACCAACCAGGGCACTGAACAATGAATCCAACCCGGGACCTAGCCAAACAAATAACAAAAGAACCACCACAGGTATCAATTCGATCAATTCGCCGAAGTCACTCATCCCAATATAAAAAATCGTCGTTCATGTATCCGGTGTGATAACTATGGCCCACTGATCCATATGATCCTATCGAGCGAGTTGTAACTCCTCTCATAGGGAATCAGATCTTCTTTTTGTTTCTGTCTTCTTTTTTTTTGGAAACAACCTCAAAACCATCTTCATCGAAATTTACATTTTTGCTAACTCACCTAGGAGACAGATTAAGGTTTGAAATAGGGTAGGAATTTGAATCTTCATCAAACTCAAAATTCATTCCCCCAGCTAACGCTTTCTTTTCCTCATCGGTCAAGATAATAAAACCCTTAGGCCTAAAGCTAGAAAGAGAATTCTTGTCCCTAGAACTTCGGGTGTCTAAAGCAATCTCTTTATCTCTACTTGTTTCCGAAATGGAATTGGGATTTGCAACAGAATGGAAATGTTGAGTTGAGGCTGCCAAATTAGAAGAGAGAGCAGGGGGTTGCTCACTAAGATCAGGAGGCTTAGGGATTAAAGGAGTTGAAGTCTGAGTTTGATTAGGTTGATTGATTTCCTGGGATTTAGCAGGGAAAGGAATAGGGATAATGGGGGAAACAGGGACCCATGTGGGAGCTTGAGGAAGAGTAGGAGCTGACACGTTTGAAGGAGGGATTTGGACCGATTGAGTGATGGAAGCAAATTTCTTGCTCTGTAAAACAATAGGGGTAGAAATCTTATTCAAATGAGAGGATTTAGGATCAGGGTGTTTGATCTTGCAGTGAGATTCAAGATGACCTTGCTTGGAGCGCTAATTACAGTAAGATGGGGTAGATTCATAGGAAATCAATTTCCAAAAACCTCTTGAACTGCAGCCAACCCACAATCATTTGAGAGGGGAGCGCCGCAAATCCACTTCCACGCAAACCCTAGCTATTTTAGGCTTAGACAAATTGAAGGTTGAAGAATCGATTTTAAGAGGCATGGTAATAGCAAAGGTCAGAGAAAACAAAGCCTCTTTGTTGTGGAAATGAATAGGCAGAAACTCAAAACAAATCCAAATAGGAACCATTGGGGATTCAACATTAGCATGGAAATCAGGGGTCCATTTGAAAGTTCGAAAAGGGTATTGATGAACATACCATTGATCTTTAATCCAAAGCCTTTGGAAATCTTCATTGAAGTTGAGTTGAATGAGGATGTGCTTTTGATCTAGAAATCCGATTTCAAAACCGGCGACCAAGTTCAGAGCGAAGAACATTTTCCTAATTGCATCGTAAGAAGGCCGTCCCTGGATGAACTTACGCACCAGTGCATAACAAAAAGGAGTTGCGATTTTTTCCACTTCTTCGTCGGAGAAGAAGACCGCAGGTTCGCCATGGTATGATTCCACTTGTTTCCTAGATAGAATTGGGGCTTTCGTTTGCAATAAGCTCACGAACGATTTTTGGGCAAAAACAATCTGATGGGTGGTTTTTGGGAATGATTTGGGAGGGACAGAGGTTGAAAAAGAAGGCGGTGCTAGGATCCGATCGGAGGAGACATGCTGAATATTCGGTAGTGGCGGTGGCAGAACTGTGGCCATCACTATTAGGCTTTTTGGGAGAGAGAGCGTTTTCTAGAGAGAGAAAGTCTCATCTCTTTACATTTGTTTGTGAAGATTTGTAATTGAATTACTTAACTTATCAATTAACATGACACATTACAATATAAATTGAGATATTTTCTTAAATCATGAATTACTAGGAACAATAACGGGTAATTCGTAAAATAATTGGGGTTAATTTAAGAAAACTAAAATTATAAGATATTAATGTCACCTATGGTAAAGGATATAGGCGCTTAATGTAATTACTTGAACCCATTGTAATAGAAGTGGAATATTCTTAGATCTAAACCCCCATAATCGTAGTAATTACAATGTTACTAAAAAATAATTTACAAATTAATTTTTTATTATGTGATGTTCCCTATGATAATTTTGCAATTCAATAACGGAATGTGACAATTAACAAGATCAATTACATTATAAATTGGGATAAGTGCGTAAATCAACCCTTATTAGAAAAGTTAGGGTTTAAATTGAAATAAAAAAAAATTATTATAAGGTTATTTTATGAAAATAAAATAAGAAGATATTAATGTGACATATATTAAAAGTGATGGGTGGCTAATGTAATTAATTTACCGCTAATGTAATAGAAGTTTAAGCTTCTTAGAGAAGCTACTTAGCTCTAAACTCACACAATCGTTCTTCAGTTCCTCCTCTCAACCTCAACCTCAACCTTTGGTTTGATTCACCATTCATCTCATTTTCAAACCAAAATTTCCAAACCTAAGTCGATGGCTCGTACTATACGTGCTAGATCAATGAAAAAACACAAGGTAGACTCTTCAATTGATGGATCTGTGAACGGGAATGCTTCACAGGTGACGACGCCTATTGGATGGTGGGAATGATAAGTGTGGTAAAGATTGTAAGGTTCAATCATCTTCCCTAGGAGAAAACTTTCATCGAGGAAGGCCGAAGAAAAGGGTCATAGTAAAAGGGGATAGTATGGTGTCCTAAAATGAAACCGACCTGGTCGATGGTGCAACGAATTCATGTGGTAAGAAGGGTGATGTCCAATCGTCTACCCTAGGAAACAACTCCTTTCGAAAAATGCTAAAGAATAGGGTCACAAACAAAGGAGATGGAATGTTCCGCTAATATGAACTCGACATGGTGGATGGTGCAAAGACTCTGTGCGGTAAGGAGGGTGAGGTTAAATTATTTACCCTAGAAGACAGCGTGTCTAGAAGAGGGTTGAACAAGATGCTCGCGACCAAGGGTCATGGTAAGTTCTTCGAAAATGAAGGTGCCAGGCAATGATATATTCATATCTTTGTTTCATAAACCTTGAAAATGAAAGGGACCAAAAATTTGAAAGGGTCCCTTTAAAAGTCTATTGTTTAAGTATTTGGAAGGCCAAGACATTAGGACTTTAAGTAAATTCCCATCTGTCATTTACGAAATGTCTGTTTGTGTATTTTATAGCAATATGAAAGTGATTGAACATGTAAATCCAAAAGATATTTGCATAACGCCGTTTGTTCTAGGGAAAGTAATTCGTTTGAATTGTGCCGTTTTGAGTGAAATCTTGGAGAACCTCAACGAACTTAGGAAATATTATTTGACTCTAAATTAGATTTGCACGGTGCCCTACACCACGACACCGAAGACATGTCTAGGGCATTAACAATAAGTTCATTTGAAGGTGGCAGTCTAATTTCTACCAAACCTAGACCACACGTAGGCCTCCTTCACCAATACATAGAAGATAATTTAATGCCTTAAGGGGGACACCACAATATTGTGAAGTACACCAACCATATGGTGTTGTATGATTTTATATGTCGTACTAAATTCTCAGTCCCTTACTTGATTTTGAAACAAATGGCCAAAGATGTTACCGACGAAGGGAAGGCATTCATCCATCCATTCTTAAGATTATTGACAAAAATATTCAAATATTTTGGTATGTCTGTAGAGAGAGAGAAGTATTGGTCCCCTAAGAGTTGCATTGATGAAGAGACGTTGCAAAAGATGAAAATTGAAGATAAGGACGTGAAGAAAGTTGACAATAGGACATGGCCTAATCTGGAAGGGGCAGATGAGGTACGTTCTACACGCCATCCCCTATGACCTGAAACTGAAACCCATCACACACGATGTGGTAATGGTGATTTAGCATATCGGGTGTGGAGATTGGAAAGGATGATCGAGGATGAGTTTGCACGAATACTAAAATGACTTTTGGACAATATTTCTCACATCAATCGAAAAATAGTGGACATTGAAAATCTTATCTCTTCAGCGCTAGATGTTGAAAGTTGTATCTTACAGTGCGGCGAAGGATTAATGGTAATGACTCACACTTCTATAATTGTTTAATGTTGTGTTATGTTTTCTCATTTTCTCATTAAGTGTTATTTAATGATTTTTTGGGGGGGATTTATTTATGTTCGTCTTCTCCAACATACATGTAGTGATTGTACATTGTGATTTAGTAGAAAAGTTAGTGCTTCTTTTGAAGGTAAAAAATTGTGATTTAGTAGAAAAGTTAGTACATTGTGATTTAGTAGAAAAGTTAGTACATTGTGATTTAGTAGAATTTATGTCGTGGATTCATAAATTCCCCCTAAGTTAGCGATTTAGTTATATAGTTGTATCTTTCCTCATGTTATTTTCATTAGAAATTAAGCTCAAGAAATGATTTTTCTATTCTTAATTTCTTCTGTTTTATATACTGTTTTGATAAATCTGAAGTCCATGTAAGTTCTTCACTATTTGGCAGTTGTTATAGGGTTAAATTTTCACTGCAAAAATTATATTCAAGTGATGACCTAGTTGCACCGACAACTACTCAGCCCGTGAATGTCCTACCCCACAACGGAAATACACCGACCATTTATAAAATAGCTACGTTCCTGCAACATTATATGGTAGCGCGTGAATACGCCACTACTTTCACTTGCAAGTATACGAGGTCAAGTTTTAGTACAGATCGGGAGAGTTAGGGTTATCGTGTCCGCAGGGATTGGTTTTGACTATAATTGAGTACCGCGTTTATCATTACCTAATTTTATCTAGGCAAAGATAAATTGAATTAAATTAATAATACTAATACTAAGCTAATTAAACTAATTAAATTAACTATACTAATACTATTATGAGATGTTTACGGAAAGTATTGCCTAGGGATTAACTTTTGTTTACAAAAATGTGTTTGGTCTCGTTTTAGTTTACGTTAACGATGTTTGACTTACCCGACAATCTCAGTTCATAAACTTCATTGCCACCTCTCCTGAGTGTAAGACGAGAGATATAACGCGAATTCATATCAACGAAGAAGTCCCCCTCAATGTCTTAATGACCCTAGGTCACGTAAGTCTTGCCCCAACGTCATTGATTGCACACAATCCAACTCCCGACCAGGTCATTGGATCATCGTGTTATGTTTACCCTATCAACAATCTTAGTTCTAAAACTCCACTACCATCTCTCCCAAGTGTAAGACAGGGGAATACATGACTTTGAGTCAACAAAAAAATCCTCATCAATGTCTTAACAACCCTAGGTCACATGAGTCTTGCCCCAACGTCATTAATTATCCATAATCCAAACCCCGACCAGGTTATAGAATTGTGGCATTTGTTTATTCTAGTCCGAATTCGGGATTTATCGAACCTCATATTCTCGATATGTAAATCTAAGCATACTAAACAAACAATACGGCATACACAATCAAAATAACGAAGAACAATCGCTAACCAAACACAAACTCAACAAAACAACATTTTCATAAATCTATTAATCCCTAGACAAAAGCCTGTTTAGCTCATGGCCATAGCCGATTATACAATGAAAACTAAGCTAAACATGCTCAAACAACAATCCTAAGTTAAAAAATAAAAGAAGGAACAAGAGAAACTTAGCCTAGTCCGAAGATTTATCACTAAAAACGTTCTGAGATCGCTCTTCCTTCGTTGCAATGTGATCTTCTCCTTAGGATTTGAATGAGCACCCCCAAAAAAACTCTCTACTATTCTCCTAAAGTCTATGGAGGTCCCTTGGCCGAATGGAGAGGAGAGGAGAAGAAAGAGGGATCAAAATATCCTAAAATATCTAAAATAATATCTAATCTGGCATAGAGGTGAACGCCTAGGCGGTGGAACAGCAGTGAGTTTAGGCTTGATTCTACACTTTTACCACCTACCACTGCCTAGGCGGTGACACACTTTCTTGTTTTGGCTGTAACTTCTTCCTCCGAGCTCCGATTGAGGTGATTCAAAAACCTGTACTGGCTTTGCACATTTCCACCATTTTTCTACCGTTTTTGATCCAATTTGATCGTTTTTGATCTGTTTATATACTTTTTTTACCTCAAACACCTGATTTAGATAAAAACACATTAAAATATATTAAAACATACTAAACATACTTGAAAACTAACAATGTTCGGATTGGAAATAGATAGGTAATTTACACCTGTCATTATACAATTGAACACAATGGAACAGAGTACCAAAACGGACCCACGCAATGGCACAACAACGATTACAGAAAAATCCAACCTTGTATTATATAACTCAAGAAACAAGGAACCCAATTACAACAACGATCTAAAAATCCGCAACTATACATTGACTAATTGAAGACAGACCCAAAACATGACTATATATAAGGAAAAAACAACATTTGACAGCCCCAACCTCCTAAACAGACAACCGACACCTATCCGACACGTGTCCGCACCAAGGTCTTTCTCGCTGCTCAATACCTGCTGGTGTTGTGCCACAACGCCACTACCCACTGACATGCACCAAGTTGGTGCCTTTCTTGCTAATGACCCCATTTGTGCCGCATGCACCATATCTAGTAGCAAAGTGCACCAATCCGGTGTTGTTTGGTCCTCCAACGTTGTTAGGGGCTAACAACAGTAGAGTTCATGCCCCAACCTATAAAACCAAAGTTATCGACTTGAAAGTATGTTGGTTTTTATTAGGTTGAACTGTAATTACCTACTTTTGATCTTTTTCTATCTTTATTTAATTGATTTTTTTGCTATCACTAATTTTCTTAATTTGATATATAATTATATATTTATGGATAAATGGATGTTACTGCTCTTCTTTCGGTTGCCAATTTGTCCCTTACATATTGTGTTGTGCAATTTGCATACAATCTCATTGTTCATGTTTATGTTTATAATGCCCGATCTTGTCATGTTGATTATTGGGATGATAACATTGTTTTAACTTACTATTATTTACGTTGATTGTAAATTTTCTGAGATCACCTGTTTGTTTGGTTCTAGGTGGTGTTGTTCATTTTTTGTGCTGAATTATTGAAGAATCTTCTAATTTTATTTTTGAAATCGCAGATTTGTTCTTCGTGATTATCGGATGCATAGTGGGAATACTGGAACATCGTTATTTATTTTGTTTACCTGATGTCAGTTATTCAGTAGCCTCCCTTCCTATTGGAACAAGCTTGCAGAGCTACTGGAATTGTATAGTGTTTTGTTTATATCATTGGGTGTTTCAAAATGGGTTAATAAAATTAGAACACATTTTCTTATTATGAATTTTGATGTCGGTTGATCTTATTTTTTGGGGTAACAAACAATTTGAATCATGGATTGATAATTTTCTTATTTTGGGAGAACAAAATGGAAGTACCCATTCTCTATGTGATTTGTAAATTATTACAGTTAGTGTCTTTATTTTCTTTGCCTCCTACTATTTATCGGATATGAGTTTAGGTATTTTAATTCCAATCTCTGTTGCAAAACGTCCTACCAGCAGAGACCTGGAAGTGCTCTCATGCCACCGACAATAAGCATTATAGGTACATTGCAATACCACCTATATGACTTAGAATGGAGTGAAAAATGTCCTATTCTTGATTAAAATCTATTGAAAGTAATCAAATGCAGGATCGTCGGCACTGATAAACTCACACGGCAAATTAAAGTCGTTATCAACATGATCTGTCGTCGCACCCACCCCATATAGGTCCGAGAGAATCTCTACACCGTCATTAGCATGTCCCGGACTTACCACGTCAACTGAATCATCATTCCTTCTTTGAGGAGTGATGTCAAGATCTATATTCAACCCTTTTGTTCCTTGATTTCTCGAGTGAAACTTCAGACATTTTGCCCTTGTATAATCTTTCATCCTATAAGCATACAATATCAGGTAATGACTTGATGTCTGTACGGAGGGCATTTTGTTACGCGCTCGCGTATTGACTACTCGCAAGTGTATGAGGTCAAAGTTTTAGTATAGTGTGATCGTTAAGATCAGGTATCATATCCACAGGGATTGGAGTTTGCTATTATCGAGTATCGTGTTTGTCATAACCTAATTTTATCTAGGCTAAAAAATGTATTTAATTTAATTAATACTAATATTAATATAATATAAATTAACTATACTAATATAATGAGATGTTTTAGGGGGGAAAATTGTCTGGGGATTAACTCGGTTTACAAATACGTGTTCGATCTCGATTAACTTACGTTTACGGTGTTCGACCTATTTAACAATCTCAGTTCTAAAACTCATCTGCCACCTCTCCCGAGTGTAAACCAAGGGATATAACGCGACTTCGTGTCAACGAAGAAGTCCCCTTCAATGTCTTAACGACCCTAGGTCACATTAGTCTCGCCCCAACGTCATTGATTGCACACAATCCAACTTCCGACCAAGTTATTGGATCGTCGCATTGTGTTTACCCTATTGACAATCTCAATTCTAAAACTTCATCGCCACCTCTCCTGAGTGTAAGACGAGGGAATACGTGACTTCGAGTCAATGAAGAAGTTCGCCTCAATGTCTTAACGACTCTAGGTCACGTGAGTCTTACCCTAATGTCATCGATTGGCGTCATGTTTACTTTAGTCCAAATCTGGGGTTTGTCAAATCCGTTATTCTCCGAATATCATTCTAAGCATAATAAACATAACAATACGATATACACAATCAAACTACAAAGAACAAACATAAACGCAACACCGAAATCATACGAATCACATATTTATAAATGTATTCGTTAATCCCTATACAATTCATATTTAACTATGGCCATAACCGCATTTACAAATAAAGAACGAGCTAAACATGCTTACAATATCCTAAGTTAAATAAATAAGGGAAGAAATCGAAGAACTTAGCCTCGTCCGAAGATTTATCGCTAAAACCGTTCAACGATTGCTCTGCCGTCTTCCTCCACTTCGAGATGTGAGCTCTCCCTCTAAAACTCCTCTACATATCCTATACTAAGCCCTAAAGAGACTCTAATGGCCGGAGAGAGCAAGATGAGAGGAGATGAGAGGATATTTATAGGCAAAATATCTCAAAATATCTAATAAAAATATCTAAGCTGTGCAGAGGCCACCGCCGCAACGGTGGGATTCAGCACCACGGCGGTGAGTAGGTCGATTGGCTGATCACCGTAACGGTGAAGAAGGCGATGGAATAGGAAGAACATCCTGTATTTTCACCGCCTAGGCGATGAGCTTTCAGCAAGAATGGGGTCTTCTCTGTATTTTCACCGCCGCGACGGAGGTCTAGACGCAGCGGCGGTAGACTTCTTTCACAATATTACCGTCTTTCTCGTTTTTCCATCGTTCTTCGACCATTTTTGGTTCGATCTCATCATTTTCGCTGCAGTTTCCTATCTTTTTACCCCATACACCTGATTTATACGAAAAGTATAAAAACTAATTAAAATATAATAAAATAAATAGAAAAACCCCTCTAAAACTAACAAAACTGGTTTGAAAATATGTAGGTAGATCACACCTATCAATGTACGAATAATAAATAAACGTACGCACACATAAATAGAGAGGTTAAGAAATTTACCGACAATATCCACAGCGGCGTGCTTTTTATTTTCTTGTCCAACACGTGGAACACCTTTTCTCACCATAATATTTGGATCTTGTACACCGAAGTAGGTGCCTGAACCTTCTGCAGTAGTGGATGGGTGTTGTTGTTTATCCCATGCCGATTTAGTTTCTTTAGTTAAGAACAAAATCCTAGAACGAGCAACCGTAGTTGCTTTGCAATTCTGCGATGCATAGTAATACAATTTCATCCATAAGCCACCAAGAAAACCATGTCTTGTCTTCTGCGAAATTGTCTCAGGAATAGTGTTTCTGTTGATCCTAAGATTTTGATGGACAATTAAACGTTGATGTTTTTTGTGGAACTAACGGTTTGATTAAGTGTTTTAATTTATTAGTTCTAATGATAAAGATGTGATGACAAGTAATGAATGCATGCTAAAGAGACTGACAAAGACGATGGACATTAACAGACCGTAGATTGTAAAGAATCTAAGGGAAAATAACTCAGATTAATTTTTACTCTTAATATATCCCGATTAGGATCACACACGACATAAAAAGTTTTTAAATTTTTGTGTGTTTTCATAGGATCCTAATTAGTGAAATTATATGCTCCTATGTGTAATTGAAAAAAAATTGATAATTAATTAAAATTAAATTTAAGAATTTAGTGAAGCTAATTGAGAAAAGAAATTAGTTAAAGGGGCAAAAACGTCAATAATAATGTATTAAAAATAAATTGGAGAGAAGTGTTCAACAATGAGGAGTCGACTGATAAGTCGACCGAAGTGTATAAGACAAACTTGCTGAATCGATCAGTCGATAGATAGGTCGACCTAGTGTAGAAAGTGAACTCTCTGAATCGATCAGTCGACAGGGTGGTCGATCTGTGCTTGGAGGATAAACTCTCTGTATCGTTCGGTCGACAGACTGTGAATTACCGATCGACCGATGGGCAAGAAATGTTTGGCTTGGCTAGTATCCTGAATCGAGAGGTCGACTTATAGGTGTTGGTCGGTCGACTTATGGGTCTGTTTCAGGTTTTATGGAATTTCGGGATTTGATAAAAAAAAACTAGTCATTAACTAGCCGTTATTTGGTTACTTGATTGAGTGATTTTAGGGATATGGATATCTTTAAGAATTGGATTTGAAAATTCTTTTAAGGGACTAAATTGAATATTTTGAAAGCTATTATTAAGTGAAATATACCTTAAATAAAATGTATCAATATATGGGGTCTATAGATGATTTTAAAAGACATATCTTGTGGAAACTAGCCATTATAGGGTTTGTTTCAAGTATTATAAATGGACCTGCGGATTTCCCATAATTAAGACACAATATCAAGAACTATTTAGTTCCTAAGCTTTTCTAAGAGTTATCATTCTGATATTATACTAAAAAATATTGTGAGATTATTCCGGAGTTAAAGTTCTAGAGTTAAAACGCTGATTTATTTGGCGTCACCAATCTGAGCTATCTGGCGATCTGTTTTGCAATCCATTAGTGTTTTCCTGGTGAGATCATTCCAAGCTTATTCTTTAATTTAGTATTTAATTATTATTACTTGCTTGATGAATTAATCTTTTTGAGAAATCTTTTTTTAACTTTAAAAGTATAAAAATCTTTTAAAACGATTTGTGTGCTAATTTGATTACGTGTTTAATTGTGCTACCCGCATTCTTTATTATAATCAGATTTTGCTTTCTCATTTTATTTCTATCACTAGTATCGGGACATTAATTGAGTATTAATTAATTTGAGGTGGTAGAAGCTCCGAGTGGGAAGAACTTATCAATTTTTGTAATTGGTGAGTTGTGTGCGAATTAGATACTATTGGGAGTGTCTAATCAAGGGTAGCTTGGTTTCAATCTCTTCCGGTAAAGAGATTGATGTGTTAATTCTTCTTTTATGGAATTAATTGTGAGTGATTTTGTAAAGGTCCCATCCTTACCTGGGAAAATGATGGTTGGAGTGTTTTTGTGAGATTTTGATTCTTGAGCCTTAGGTATAAAAATAATTAGGTCATGATTCTCCTTGTAATAGAATTAGGTTATTCTTGAACCTAGAAAAAAGAATTCGTAAAGGTTGATTCTGAGCCTGTGAAAAGAATCATTATGAGGGTTTGGTTCCTACCTATAAAGTAATCTTGAATTTAGTGGGTGTGAATCTCCGTGGGACTCAAAGGACTAGATTAGCCAAGAGTAGTTTGGTGAACCAGGATATATCGATGTGTACTGCATTACTTATTTCTTTTATTTTATCTTGTGATGGTTTGGGTGTGCACCTAGAGCTTATTACACTTATCCGCTGCTATAAAGATAATAATTAATTTTAGGATAAAATTAATTGTTTGATTTTTTTGAAGTATTATTATTCTCTAATAATTTTTAATACTACCCAATTCACCCCCCCTCTTGGGTAGCTCACTAGGCCAACAGTTTGTATTTAGAAGGCAATTCAATTTTGCCCCCATTGTCTATCACTGTAAGTAAGCCATTTCAGGTATTTTCTTTAGATGTTCGACCCTCAGGATGGCAATTATGTGGGAGTACGGTATCCCAAATTAGTCAACCTTCAAGCATGTATATATGAAGTATTTTTCTGCTGGGTACGATATAACCTGCCACCTCTTATCTGGCCTCGAATACTTACCCAGATGGTCTTGTTCTGTATCTACTTGTGGACCATGTTGAATATAGTACGTGTAAAGACTTTATAGGCATACTTCTCAAGCGGTAATAAGGACGTGGCGAGAATAGGTGTTTTATTCATTATTTCATGATCCATCACTACCTCGTTATTATGAATTTTGGCTAGTGTGCGATCGTAACTACTAACAAACTCATACAATTACAATCGTCGCATGAGAATGAGATTGAAAAATGAATTCATACTCTCACAACGTTGTGTGCTCTTCATGCCCGTGAAAAAATGACACCATACATCTGTTTCGGCCCATTAATGCTTTAAACCGTAGGTGTCACATACCCATTTATTTAACTGTAGACAATATTTCTCAATCAATACTAGCCACTCCTAGTCAAATTTCTCGTGGCTTCCATTCAATGCCATGCACCGCTTGAAGTTCTGGAAGAAGTCGGTCGACCAGAAGATTGACATAGCATTATGTTGTAAATTTTAGCTGCACAGTTGGTGACATGAGTTTCGTAAGACAACTTATATTGCCTTCCTCATCGCTTTGTCACTATCAATCACTACCGCCCTGGGGTATTTTTTATTCATAGCTATCAGCAGCGTCTCCAGAACCTACATGTGTGTTTCAACTGTCTCGTCTTCCAGTAATGCACACGCAAAAATTGTTGTCTAGTAATGGTGATTCACCCTTGGCAATACGACAAAGGGTTTCGCATATACATTCGTTCGGTATGTAGTGTCAAAATCAATAACCTCCCCAAAGTATTCATAATCCGATCGACTAATTGAATCAATCCAGAATAGTCAACTCAACCGACTTTCATGGTCAACGGTGTAGTGGTCGTAGAATGATGGATCACCGTATTATTTTGCACACAAATAAGCCAACGTCGACTCAGCGTCAACATGTATTACATATCGACGTTGCACTTGACCGAAGTTGTTGTCTAAGTCTTTCTTGGTGAAACCCATGTTGTCATACGAGTTGGCTTATTGTAACATCAAATCCATGATGTTTCTACTTCTAACCCCGACGTTGTGAATGGATTACATTTGTGTTTCTTCATCTTTGTTGATGTGTGGTGGCACATAATTAATGCACGCCACGTAATTAATAGCGTTCGACTTAACCAACAATCTCAGTTTGTAAACTCACTCGCCACCTCTCCCGAGTGTAAGACGAGTGAATATGCAATTTTGTGTCAGTGAAAAAGTCCCCCTCAACATCTTAACGATGCTACGTCACATGAGTCTCGCCCCAACGTCATTGATTGCACACTTTTCAACTCTCTCCCGAGTTATTAGATCGTTGCATTGTGTTTACCCTAATCTGAATTCGGGGTTACCTCTCCCGAGTGTCAAACCTCGATTTCTCACTATATCATAACAAGCATAATAATCATGAGAAACCGATAAAGACAATAAAATTTATAAAGAACAACCATTAATGAAACACAAACTCAAACAAACAACATTTTCATAAATATTATTAATCCCTAAGATAATTCATGTTTAGGTAACGGCCATAACCGTATATACAATTAATAACGCGCTAAACATGCTCAAACCATAATTCGAAGTTAAGAAATAAAGAAATAAATGCTGGAAACTAGCTGTAGTCCGAAGATTTGATACTAAAACCGTTCTGAGATCGCTTCTCCTTCTTCACTTTGTGTTCTTATCCTCCAGAATTGGTTGAGCTCCCCAAAATCCTCTCAAAATATGTCTCTAATATCTTATGAGGTCTAATGGCCGAATGGAAGAGGAGAGAAGAAGAAGTAGGGAACAAAATATCCTAAAATATCAAAATAATATCTAAATCTGGTGCAGAGTGACTGCCGCAGCAATGGGCTCACCGCCACTGCGGTGGGTATGTCGGTTTGATCGTCGTCGTAGCGGTGGAGACAGTGGTGGGCGTAGAGACCTCTCTGCAGTTTCACCGCTATGGCGGTAAGGTCACCGCCTCGGCGGTGGGGTTCCAGCAGTTTTAGGCCCCTCTCTACATATTCACCGCCGCGGCGGTGGGCTGCTTTTCAAAATATTGCCTTTATATTTGTTTTTCCACCGTTCTTCTATTGTTCTTGATCCGATTTGATTGGTTATGATCCGATTTGATTGGTTATGATCCATTTTTATCCCTTTTCACCCCCATACACCTGCTTTATACAAAAAAGAATAAAAATATATTAAAACGTAATAAACATACTCGAAAACTAACAAGTTCGGTTTGAAAATAGATAGGTAATTTACACCTATCAATGTAGCAGTGAGAACGTAAGAATTAAACTATTCTTGGGTTAGCAAGGTTGTGATTATGTTCTATCTCGAACGTTGCAACGACATAATTACTTGTACTTGCATTGTATCGGATGCGTAGGTGTGCATTGTATCCCACACGTGTTAAAGCCCTCGGTTGACGTTTCCGGCTATCCAATTTCAAATATTTTTTGTCTCTGCGACCATCCCTTGAGCATACCCAATTATGAACTAAAATCTTGTTGTCACTGTTAACACACCTCACGTCTCGCAGTATGCTAAAGTCGACTGATTTGGCGTACATATTATAGAACGTTTCTACATTATCCGGTGTTGCAACATCTTTGATACTATATCTATTTGCAATAAGGTGTGCAGTCCATCATTGAAATTCTTATGTTGTATTTGTGGAAGTACATCTTCACGGTCATGTAGGTCCAGTGGGCTTTCTGATAACGTATTCAATGAGTAGGTGTTAATACCACTAATATATCTTTCGTCCAACACAAATTAAGAAGATTTATTTCCATCGTACTCGCTTTCACCAGTTTCTATCATCTTTGCCTTCCCTTTGTCTGCCATTTCTTTGTTGGCCATTGGATTATTACACGTTTCATGTTTCAAGGACAATTTACATGTTACTTTACAAGGTATTTTTCCACGTCGCAAGTCTATTTCATAAAAGTTACAAATTTGTCCAAGAATTTGCAACTTTTATGGAACTAGCTTGCAATTAGGAGATAGAAATGGTACATCCGGGCATTTTTTCAAGTTACAAGTCCGTTCCATAATAGTTACAATTGTGTCAACAAACTTGTAACTTTTATGGAAGTAACTTGTAACTAGGAGAGAGAAATGGTACACCAAGGCATTTTGTATAGTTCTATAAAAGTTACAAGTTTGTCTATGAACTTGTAACTTTTATAGAAGAAACTTGTAATTAGGCGAGATAAATGGTACATGAAGGCATTTTGTAAAGTTATAAGTATGTTCCATTAAAGTTACAAGTCTGTCTACGACCTTATAACGTTTATGGAAGAAACTTATAATTAGGAGAGAGAAATGATAAACTAAAAGAAAAAAATGGTACACCAAGGCATTTTTCAAAGTTACAAATCCATTTCATAAAAGTTATAAGTTTTCCTAAAAACTTGTAACTTTTATGGAAGCAACTTGTAACTAGGAGAAATAAATGGTACACCAAGGTATTTTGTAAAGTTACAAGTCCGTTTTATAAAAGTTACAAGTTTGTCTAGAAAATTGTAACTTTCGTGGAAGTAACTTGTAACTAGAAGAGAGAAATGGTAAACCATGGCATTTTGCCAAGTTACAAGTTCGTTCCATAAAAGTTACAAGTTTCTCTAAAAACTTGTAACTTTTATGGAAGCAACTTGTAATTAGGAGAGAGAAATGGTACACCAAGATATTTTGTCAAGTTATGAGTCCGTTCTATAAATGTTATAAGTTTGTCTACGAACTTGTAACTTTTATGGAAGAAACTTGTAATTGGGAGAAAGAAATGACAAACTATGAGAGAAAAATAGTACACCAAGGCAGTTTTCAAAGTTACAAGTCTGTTCTATAAAAGTTATAAGTTTATCTACGAACTTGTAACTTTTATGGAAGAAACTTGCAACTAGGAGAGAGAAATAGTACAACAAGGCATTTTGCAAAGTTACAAGTCGATTCCATAAAAGTTACAAGTTTATCTAGAAATTTATAACTTTTATAGAAGTAACTTGTAACTAGGAAAGAGAAATAGTACACCAAGACATTTTGCAAAGTTACAAGTTTATTCCATAAAAGTAACAAGTTTTTCTAGGAACATATAACTTTTATGGAAGCAACTTGTAATTAAGAGAGAGAAATGGTACACCAATGCATTTTGCAAAGTTATAAGTTCATTCTATAAAAGTTACAAGTTTGTCTAGAAACTTGTAACTTTCGTGGAAGCAACTTGTAACTAGGAGAGAGAAATATTAAACTAGGTAAGAGAAATGGTACACCAAGGTATTTTGTCAAGTTACAAGTTTATTCCATAAAAATTACAAATTTATCTACAAACTTGTAACTTTTATTGAAGAAACTTTTAACTAGGAAAGAGAAATAATACACCAGGGCCTTTTGCCAAGTTACAAGTTTGTTCCATTAAAATTACAAGTTGTCTAAGGATCTGTAACTTTTATGGAAACAACTTGGAACTAGGAGAGAGAAATGGTGCACCAACATATTTTGCCAAGTTACAAGTCTGTTCCATAAAAATTACAAGTTGGTAGACAAACTTGCAATTATTATGGAAGAAACTTGTAAGTTGGAAAAATTACCTAATGTACCATTTATCTCTCCTAATTGCGAGTTCCTTCTATAAAAGTGGCAAGTTTGTTTAATAACTTATGATTTTTATAGAACAGACTTGTAAGTTGGCAAAATGCTCTGGTGTACCATTTCTCTCTCCTAATTGCGAGTTCCTTCCACAAAAGTTGCAAGTTTGTTTAATAACTTGTAACTTTTATGGAACGAACTTATAACTTGGCAAAATACCCTGGTGTATCATTTATCTCTCCTACTTATAAGTTGTTTCCATAAAAGTTCAAGTTCTTAGAAAAACTAGTAACTTTTGTGGAACAAATTTAAAACTTGTTAAAATGTCATGGTTTACCATTTCTATTTCCTAGTTACAATTTTCTTCCATAAATGTGACAAGTTCTTAGACACACTTGTAACTTTTATGGAACAAACTTATAACGCGACAAAATTCTCTGGTGTATCATTTTTGTCTCTGGTAGCGCGGAACATACGCTGCTATTTACACTCGCAAGTATACGAGGTCTAAGTTTTAATATAGTAGATCTTGGAGATCGGATATCGTTCCCATAGAGAAAAGTGTGAATAATTGAATATCGCAATTGACTTAGTCTCATGTTATCCTGACGACGAAAGACTTGATTTAAAATTAAACTAAGCTAAACTACAATTAGTGGGTTAATCTTAACTATGTTGATTAATTAGGGATTGATTTCATTTATTTAATACATGTTTGATTTCGTTTAGTTAACAATAACGGAGTTTAGGTATCCGATAATCTTGATTCGTAAACTCCTCCGCCACCTCTTCCGAGTGTAAGACAGGGGAATACGTGACTTCGTGTCGATGAAGAAGTCCCCCTCAATGTCTTAATGACTCTAGACTGCGTGAGTCTTGACCCAACGTCATCGATTGCACACTAACTAACGCCCTCCCGGGTCGTTAGGTCATAACGATGTGTATACCCTAGTTCGAATCCAGGGTTACCTCTCCCGAGTGTCAAACCCTAGATTCTCAAATCCAACCCTAATACCATAACAATCATACTAATATCATCATAAAATGATAAACACAATCAGACTTAAAAGCAACAACCGTTAAAGAAACGTATATTAAACCAAACGAGTATTTACACAACTACATCTTTCCCTAACTAATCTCTAATTAAACTAAAATGTTCTTAGCCAATACAACAATAAATTAAGAGGAGATCATCAATATCAAAAATAAACATTAAATACAAAGATGGAAACAAGGGAAGAAAAGCCAAATCTCAAAGTGGAGTAGTCCACTTTCGCCAAAGAATAATCCTCCCGAGCTTCTTCTTCTCCATTGATGAACTTCCACTTCTAGCTCTTCAAGGATTGACCAAGAACACCTCCTAAACTAATATAATCTACTTCCTAAATTACCTAAACCTAATTAAGGTGGAAGAGAGCTCCCAAAAACAACAACCGGGGCCTCCTCTCACGTCTAAGTGTTTTTGAGGTTTGGTAGAGAAAGGGGTTAAAATGAGGGATTTGGAAAATATCTTCAAAATATCTAAAAATAGATATTTCTGTGCAGAGTGTCACTGCCTAAGTGGTGGTTCACCACTTAGGCGGTGGCTTAAGTCGGTTAAGTTTCTGTCGGATCTTTGCCTAGGCGGTGGTTTCTTCGCCTGGGCGGTGGCTACTGGCATATCAATCTGTCGCTTTCTCACCTAGGCAGTGGTTTTCTCGCCTAGGCAGTGGTTCAACCCTTCAACACTCCAACATTCTGCCTCTTTTCCACCTAGGCGGTAGTCTTCATTCACCGAAATCCTGTTTTTCACATTTTGTTCACCGTTTCTCCACTGTTTTCACTTGTTTATCGCCCTTTAACGTCCCTTCACCTGTTTTACACTAAAACAAACTAAAACACAATTAAATATAACTAAAACGCTTAAAAACTAATAAATTCGGTTTAGAAATAGATAGGTTTTTCACACCTATCAGTCTCTTTGTTAGAATTTGCTTCCATAAAAATTACAGGTTCCTAGATAAACTTGTAATTTTTATTGAACAGTTGTAACTTTGCAAAATGCCCTGGTGCACTATTTCTCCCTCCTAATTGCGAATTCCTTCCATAAAAGTTACAAGTTCTTAGACAAACTTGTAACTTTTATGGAACGAACTTGTAACTTGGAAAAATGTCCTAGTGTACCATTTTTCTCTCCTAATTATGAGTTCCTTCCATAAAAGTTACAAGTTCTTAGACAAACTTGTAACTTTAATGTAACAAACTTGTAACATGGAAAAATTCCCTAGTGTACCATTTCTCTATCCTAATTGCGAGTTCCTTCCATAAAAGTTGTAGGTTCATAGACAAACTTATAACTTTTAATAAAAGGACTTGTAATTTGGAAAAATGCCTTGGACTACATATTATCTATCCTAATTGGAAGTTCATTCCATAACCGATGGATGTCTGGATCCAAACTTGCAATATTAAGGTGAAAAGTGGGAAAAATGAAGCTATTGAACAGAGGTTAAATTTAGGAAAATTTATTCCAAGTTCATTTCGAACTTTTGAAGGCAACTATGTAAGCAACTGTCAAAATAATGGGTAATTACATACCATCAATACGTAAATATTGTCATTGGACCTGAAATAATAGGTATTACTACTAATAGGGTTTGGAAGATTTTATTATAGAAAGATTAAGATGTGAACAAAATTACATTGAAGTAGTTTGAAAAGCTGTTTGAATTTTTACACTTTGAGTTTTGAAATTTATTACCTAAACCCTAGAACCCTAAAATTTAAAAACTAATTTCAAGCAAATTTCTTTATTTTTTTAACCAAGACACCGAAATTCGTACTAATTATTGTGCAACTCAAACCCGTGTGACCATATCTACTATCATACGAGGGACGAGATTGACATTACTTGGTAACACATACCTGAAAAAATTAAACACTACTGCTTGAAGACGAGGATGATGGTATCCCCTGTGATAATACTTCAATTATCTTCTCCAGAACTACCAAGTGCTAGATTTGCAAATGTAAATGAATTGTGGAGAACACATGAAGTGCATTTATAATAACTAGTAGTCCATTTATAACAAGTGCATCATTTAAAATGGATGGTAGGTTCTTTCCATTAATGCTAGATTTTGGGAATGAAATATCACTTGCACTTTGAGTGGAAGTGAATCTGTCATACAATGAGAATAAATCTGAAAAAAAAACCACTAAGTACAAATCATTATGATAAAGTAGTAGTCCATTTATACCAAGTGCATATATTGGTCAGACTGGATAGTTTGTTTTTATTAATACTTGAGTCCCAAATTCGGATTAGAGTTACAACCATTAAATTACACCCCAAGTGTAATCAGATCATGACAAGTAATTTGCAAATGAAGAATCCCTTATTTTTCAACCATTAAACTGAATGAAGAAGGAAAAATTTGTCCTACCGGTAGAGAGTACTTTCAATCCCAGTGGGAATACAATTGAAGCTTAAAGTTCGTATTCTCGAACAACCCAAAGACAAGCAAACATTATTTAAAGCATAAACTTAATACTTCAACGTATAAAAATCAATACATTATCATAGGCATTTCTTCCTTACACCAACCGTTTCAAAAAAAAAAAAAAAAAACAGGTCATACATAGTTACCATTTGCATGGTCGTCACCATCATGGTTACCATTTTCATGGTGACCGTTGGGCAGTAGGTTGCCCAACATATGTCTCATTACTTCGTTTTCAACTTACTATCGGTCTTTCTCCGCCTCCAAATTTGTAGCGAGCGTGGACATTTCCAGTAGTCGCTACGCCCCTTCTTGCACATCTTCCTCAGCCCACCGCAGGCCAATTTCAGCCAATCCCAGTCTCCATCTTAAGTCTATCACTTCTTGTTCAAGTTGTCTGTATTCTCGTAAGAATCGTTGGGACTGATAGGTATGATCTACCTACGTATTTTCAAACCAGTTTTGTTAGTTTTAGAGTAGTTTTATAGTTATTTTTATATGTTTTAATATATTTTTATTCTTTTTGTATTAAAATAGGTGCGTGGGGTGAAAATGTATGAAATCGGAGCATAAACGATGAGATCAAACCAAAAGCGATCAAAGAACAGTGGAAAAATAAGCTTGGAGGCAAAATTGTGAAACAAACCCACCACCACGACGTCCAGACCACCGCCTCAGCAGTGAAGATGTTGAGAAAGACCAAAGACTACTAACGGACCACTGCCTAGGCGGTAAACCAGTAGAAAGTTTTTCCAAAGCCACCACTTTCTTCATCGCCGTAGCGATCACCAACCGACATTCTCACCACCACAGTGGTGAATCCCACCGCCGCGGTGGTGGCCTCTATTTAGTTTAGATATTTTGTTTGATATTTTTAAGCCTATAAATACCATTCTCTCCTCCTCTCTTCTGAGATATTCAGCCCCTAAGGCCTTAGACCATATTTTAGGATTAGGATAAGGGATTTTTGAGAGAGAGCTCTCAACCTGAGGTGGACGACGAAAGAGGAAGTGATCGTTCGACGGTTTAGCGGCTATTCTTCGAATATAGGCTAAGTCACTCATTTCTTTTCTTTGTTTTCTACATTTTGGTAGTTGTTGAGCATGTTTACGCCATTTTACATTGTATACTTGGTTATGGTCATTGGCTAAACATAAGTTGTATAGGGATTATTAATATAATTTATGAAAACATTGTTTAGTTGAGTTTGTGTTTTGTTTGCGATTGTTCTTCGTTATGTTGATTGTGTGTGCTGTATTTTTTGTTTAGTATGCTTAAATTTACATATCGAGAATACGGGGTTTGATAAATCCCGGATTCAAACTATAATAACCTGGTCGGGGTTTGAATTATAGACAATCAATAACGTTGGGGCAAGACTCACGTGACCTAAAGTCGTTAAGACGTTGAGGGGGACTTTGGTGTTGACGCGAAGTCATGTATTCCCTCGTCTTACACGCGGGAGATGTGATAGGGGAGTTTTAGAACTAAGATTGTCGATAAGGTAAACACAATGCGACAATCCAATAACCCGGGAAGGAGTTGGATTGTGTGCAATCGATGATGTTGGGGCGAGACTCACGTGGCCTAGGGTCGTTAATACGTTGAGGGGGACTCCGGCGTTGACACGAAGTCGCATAATCCCTCGTCTTATACTCTGGAGAGGTGGCGGAAGAGTTTATGAACTGAGATTGTCGGATAAGTCGAACGCCGTTAATATAAACTAAAACGAGATTGAACACGTATTTGTAAACGAAACTAATCCCTAAACAACTTATTCTCTCAAAACTATTTCAATATAATAATTAGTATAGTAAATTAGAATTTTAGTATTAGTATTAAATTAAATTCCATTTTTGTCGCATAGATAAAGTCGGGTTATAACAATCGCGGTACTCGATAATAATCTCAACCAATCCCTGTAGATACGATACCCGACTGAAAGGTCTATTATACTGAAACTTGATCCGTACGCTTGCGATGAAAGTGGCAGCGCTTAAATTACGGCCACTAGGGACGCTCGCTTAAAAACGATCAGCCATTTATTTATGGAAATATAGAGTTTTCTACATATTTAAAGTTTTTGTAAACAAAATAAAGCAATTTGTAAAAAAAATATTAGAGCTTACATTTGTCGAAGGGACCAAGATTAAGCAAACAAAATGATTTAGATGAAGTAAGAAACATACCTGAATGAGAAACCTGCTTCGAGAGAATAATGTAGAAGACTTGAAGAAGACCTATGTTTTTGTTTTGCACTGGAATGAAGTAAATCTAATAGTTTATCTCCCATTTTGTAGAGAGACTTAATGCTCACCAACTTGGAAATGGTTAGTGAGCATTAAATGATGCAACAAGTGTAAGTGAGGGGACAACAAGTTCATTTCGGTGTCCAAGACATTCATTGACTTTGGAATGGTGGCAGTTCATGAAGTGCTCTTCCATACCAACCGACATGAATTCTATTTATTATGCCATCAGTTAATTAAATGGCCATTCCCTAATTTAATAGGCCATTAAGTGATTCAATAGCGGTAATTCATGATGCCATTTGGGGTAAACGAACTATTCTTCCACATTTACACCATCAGATTACTTCACTTCCCTAATTTAATATGGCATTACGTCGATGGATAAAGGGTTTAATGAACACTGAATAAGATAGGTGCATGATGTCAATCAAAAGATGAGTTCAATAAACTTAATATTCTTTTTTTTTTTTTACAATTTTAATTTCTAAAAAATGTAAGGGAAAACAGGTGTTTGAGTCTCAATATGTATCCACATCTTACATATTTATAAGTTAATTGAACCACAAGAGAAATATTTGAAGTTACAGACTTGTAGATTTATTTTTTCTATTATGGAACTTTATGGAGGGTCTTGTTCAAACCTATCTCGGATAATAATAATAATAATAATAATAATAATAATAATAATAATAATAATAATAATAATAATAATAATAATAATAATAATAATAATAATAATAATAATAATAATAAGTAAATAGAGATGTTAAGGCAATTACCCACAAAAACCGCAATGTATCTTTGGTTGGCAAAAAAGGATATGTTTCCCAACATCGTGATTATCGTGTCTAATAAATTTCCAAACCACAAACCTCTTTATCTCCGGATCGTATTGGACCTGAAAATAGGCACGACACCCGATGCTTAATTGTAGCCCGGTCGTTCTGTGCCCAGCTCGAGCACATACCAACATTCGTCCTACAACATTTTTTAGTTTATCACATTTATAGTAGTTTTTTTGTATGCAAAAGCCTACGGCATTAACGTAGTTATAGTAAAATATTTTTGCATGTCGAATCGATGAAAACGTCTTCTCAATAATTTGAATGTCGAACGGTTTATCTAACCTCTAATTTGAGGCCGGTGCCTTTTCTCTCTCCTCGCTCGTAACCTCTTCCACCTCCCGGGGGTAAAGAGAGACTTCATCATACTCATTTGAATCTACTTCTGTGTCACATAATTCAATTAAGGGTGTTTTCCCTTTACCTGTCATTATTGTGTTTTATTTACTGCATGATTTAGACATAAGTCACATAACATTTCGTAAAAAACGAGTACTTTTCAATAACCGACAAGAAGATGCTTAAAAATTGAAGTTTTTTAACTAAAAGAAGTAAAACAGAGTGATTGAGCAATTCTAGATAAACATATAGTGTTTCTTTTAATTTATTTTTTTAAGCCAAATGAGTTTATTTCATGGTTCTCAAAATAAAAAATTAAATAAATTAAATAAAGAATAAGAACTAATAAACAATTGAAAGGAAAAAGGGTTTTAGTCTTTAACAACATTTCTCAACGACAAAAAAAAAAAAAAAAAAATTAAACATTTAATTGCCAAACCGACGTACGCACCATGCATGCATGTATTCTGCCGATGGGAGAAGACTTTCCTTCTCGGTGTCACCCAACTAGAAAATATTGTTATTAGGTAAAAACCCTAGAGCAAGAAATACCGTGATCTTGTGGAATGATAACTTCTTCACGGGGCCTACTAGTAAGAACTTCTATACTAACCACTATCTCCCTCTATTTTCAGTAAGTATACTTCACTCTAGACTTGCTATTTATAGCGCCATTGGATGGTACTAGGTAGTTGAGCTATTAAAGGCTACACTTCACTCAAACCAACCAATGTGAACATAAACCCATCCATAATAGTATTTGTTGCTCCCCATTTGGGGTTTAAGTGTAATTACTACACTTAGGCTACTATTAAATTGAAATATATTGAAATTACCATGATACCCCTATTAGATTCTTCTTCTTCTTTTGTTTTATAATATATAAGGGTAAACTAGTAAATTACATAAGTATATTTTGTCTTTTTGTTTTATTTTTCTTTCTTTAAGACACATAAAATGTTATTTTCACTCCTTTTATATTCATCCAACCAAACATACTAAACAAAATGACATGTCTGCGATTTTATATAACTTCAACCAAACTCCAAATCAAACATACTCCAAAAACTAGTTCAACCAAACTCCCAAACATACATAAAATCAATTGCCAATATAGTTGCACTGAAATCAACATAATATTGTATATTATCAATACATTTTCTTAAAATAAAAATACATTGCCAAAATAAGAGCTAGCCAACTCATGATCAAACAAACTGACATGTACTTTTCCTTTTTCTGATGTGCTTCTATCCTTCTAATCAAACCTAGAATCACTTGTTTTGCTCTATCACATATTGGTTGATCATACCACATAAAAAAAGCTGCAACCTCCTCCCCTCTACAATAAAAACACAATATATCATTTTAAGAGGTAGTCATTCCCAATTAAGTCATTCACAATTAAATTTTTTCATAAATTGGTAAAATAGTAAGAGAAAATTTCTAATGTAATTTTTTCCAAAAAAAAACAAAAATGGGTACCAATTTTTCAAAAAAAAAAATCGATTGTAGAGTGGTCGTTCAAAAACTATTAATAGAATTAAAAAAAAATGAATATCTACTTACTCCATATTTCACAGCCATAGATGGGTTTTCCCTCGTTTATGAAGTACGCAAACAAGCTCTCTTCTGACACCAACAAAAAATCTACATTGTTCTTCTCTAATTTGTTACCATTGTTTTCCCGCCATTGATATGGTCTTCGCTTCAAAATGGGAAACAACAGTTTGTATACTTATCTTTTAAGGGAGAGAGATATGAGGTAAGTGTGAGGTTAATGAAGTAACTAAATGGTGAGAATTGAACCTACCTTTCCCTCCTCATACACTCACACAGGAGCAATTAACTTTAAGCTCTTGAAATTGGTGCCTATTTTGTTTTAATTTATTTATGAGTTTGGGTGGAAGGTGTAATTAATCCATTCTTGTATCTTTTATGAAAGTGTGAGTAATTGGTGTCTATTTTGTTTTAATTTGTTTATGAGTGTGGATAGAAATTGTAACTAACCAATTCTTGCATCGTTTATGAAAAGTGTAATCAATTGGTGTCTATTTTTTTTTAATTTGTTTATGAGTTTGTTTGGAAAGTGTAATTAATCCATTCTTGCATCTTTTATGAAAGTGTAATCATCATCGGCTAATGGCCCAGATGAACACAAAACTCAGCACACAACAACAACAAACAAAACCATACTAAACTAAACTAAACTAAACTAAACTAAACTAAACAAACATGCATAAAAACAAATTAACTTAAACTACACAACAAACGACAAGTAATTTATACTAAACATACTAAACATCACCCCCAAACTTAAAACGGTCAGTGTCCACAATGACCCAATCATCGATCTCAGTAATGGAAATAGAGCATGCCAATGAAGGGGGTTTAGAACACATACCTAGGAGGTGAGACAATCTCGCCTTCGAGTGAAGTCGGCGGTGATGATCTAATTTATTTTGAAAACTTGGACTGCCTTTGAATAAGTGCTTGGTTTAAAGTCCTCGACTTGAAATGGAAAAGTGCTCATCAAAGAGTGTCTTTTGCTCATAGTAAGTGTCATACAACACCACATATGGGTCTTGATTTTGAATACCCTCAAGATTGGCGAGATTTAGTAATGTATGGCCCGTACTCTCAACTTGATTAGTTGTCGTCTCGTGTGCTTGGTTGGCTAAAAAGAACGGTGCTAAAGGCGGTGAAGGACAAGTGAGCCACATCGGATCCTTGTAGATGTAATCGTCTTCGATTGGTGGTGGCATCACATGGTGAATCTCAAATGGTAAAGAATCACAATCGTCAATCCATGCTTGGGTTTCCGTTTCATTCAAATAATCATCATTGAATGCTCCCAAGCTCCTCCCACTCGTATCCGATTCCTCTTTGTTGCTTTCGATGAATGCAGCTTGTGTGTCTCTCAGTGCCACCACTTTTGACTCAACCTCAGTAAAACAGATAAGCTAACCGATTTGCGTCTGAATAAACATTACGGTCACATCAATTTCAGTGCAGGTCATCTCAATATTGTCAAGACGAACCTCATGCTCATTGAGACGGTCATTCGTCTCCCTCCAGAAAGCCTGAGTCTTCCCCATAAATTCAGCGAACATTTCTTCCAGGGTGGGGGAAGACTCCTCTTGTTGGTCTGGTATGTCAATCCATGGCGCCGAAATGGTGGAATTACCCCCCAAGCTTTGGTAGCTTGTTAAATAATTCCAACTCTGATAATCAAACTTCGTCATGTCTTCCAACAACCGATAGGCTTTGTCCGCAGTTAGTTGATCGAAAGAGGTGGTACCATTTTCTCCTTCAACTCAATTTCTTGTTGCGGCTAATAACCCATCGAGGAAGTTCAGTAGTTAACACTCCCTCGGGAAACGATGGTTTGGGAACCAGAACAGCAACTCCTTGTATCGATCCCAAGCACAATAAAATTACTCGGAATATCCTTGAAAGAAATGCAATAGTACTTGTTGATCTAACATCTTCAAGTACCCTGCAGGAAAAAAAACAAACTACAAACAAAAATTATAAACAAAATAAATTCCTAAATTAAAATCAAGTTATTTACTCACAATATCAACAACAATATAAAAACCAATCCCTGGCAACGGTGCCAAAAACTTAGTAGCGGAATATTACGTCGCTATTTTTACCGTAAATGTACGGGTCAAGTTTTACTAGAGTGAAAAAAGTAGGGGTTGTCGTATCCACAGGGATTGGATTAGATCGTCACTAAGTACCGCGATTGTCATAACCGGATGTTATTTAGGCGACTCAAATGTAGTTTTTGTTAATATAATATACTAAACTAAGTTAATTAAACTAATATACTAATATTGACGTTTAAGGGAGTAAATTGTCTAGGGATTAACTTTGTTCATTTAAACGCATTTGATTCAATCTAATTTACATTAATGGCATTCACATTATCCGACAATCCAGGTATTGAAATCTAACTCACTACCTCTCCCGAGTGTAAAGTGAATGAATATGTGACTTCGCATCAACGCCGAAGTCTCCCTCAAGTGTCTATATGACACTTGGTAATATGAGTCTCGCCCCAACCTCATGGATTGCATACTTTATAATGCCCTCCCGGGTCATTAGATCGTCACGTTATGTTTAAACCCTAGTCCGAATCCGGAGTTACCTCTCCTGAGTGTCAAACCTCGTATTCTCAAGATCAACCCTAATACCATAACAAGCATAACAATATTGAAATAAAACGGTAAACACAATCGAATACAAATGAACAACCGTTAATGAGATATCAATTTATACAAACAACGTTTTCATGAAGTCAATCAAGCACTAGACAATATATGTTTAGTTACTCATGGCCATAACCACGTATACAACAATAAGTAAGCTAAACATAATCAAAATTATCAACCAAACTAAGAATAAAAGAGAGAAACAAGGAAACTAGTCGTTATCCGAAGAACGGACGCTAAAACTGCTCCGAGAACGTTTCATCTTCTTGGATTTGATGATGTTCTTTTGGTTGATAGTGTCTTGGAGCTCTCAAGGCTCCCAAAAACGTTTCTTTAGGTCTAGGAAAGCAAAGGGATATAATATAAAGATCAAAATATCTAAAAAAAAATATCTTAAAATAGCTGGCCTTTAACCGTTGCTGCAGTGAATTTCACCACTACAGCGGTGGGCAACCAATAAGCCTTATGCCATTTCATCGCTGCAGCAGTGGATCTCACTATTGCAACAGTGAACAAACAGAGAGTTTTTGAACTCTCTGTTGTTTCACCGCTACAACGGTGGCTTGACCGCTGCAGCGGTGAAGATATTGCAACCAACTTTGATCCTCTTGATCGTTTTTCACCCGATTTCCTACTGATTTACTTGATTATCAATCGTTTACGTACCTACATCTGATTTACATCAAAACGAACATAAACACAATTAAATATTACTAAAACACTCGAAAATTACCAAATTCGACTTGAAAATATATAGACAAATTCCACCTATCAAAAATCTTCTTGTGAGAAAAAACTTACAGTTTTTTGTATTTGTGAGTTTTAGCATATTAGACATGTTTAGGACTGTGTCTGATCAGGGTATCTAGGTTTCGATATTTTCCTGTGAAAAAAAATTAGGGTTTGATCTTTGTCTTGGTAAAAAGGTTAAGTTATTAATTGAATTGTGTTTTTTTAGTGAGTTGTAAATGTTCATCATTTCCTATGAAAAGGATAAGTGAGAGAGTATTAGGTTTTTCTTTAGCCTGGTCAAAAGATAGGGTTCATCCTTGGCCTAGGAAAAGGTTAATTTTAAAAGGTTGATTTTGTCCTTGTAAAATAATTGTTGTAAGGGTTTGGCTCTTACCTCGTAAAGGGATCAAAGGATTTAGTGGATTGCAAATCTCCGTGGAGCTCGAGAGACTGGAAGTAGGCAAGATTAGCTTGACCGAACTAGGATAAATTCTTGTGTGCTGCATTGAATTATTTGATCTCTTGTGTTTGGGTGTGTACTTAGTATAAAACACATATCCAGTGCTTATGAAGATAATAATCTATTTAGGAAAATTGATTATTTGTGTTTAAAGAAACTCATTGTTTAAATTTAATAACTACCCAATTCACCCCCCTCTTGGGTTGCTCTTTGAGCCAGCAATTGGTACCAGAACTAGTATCCCCAAACTCAAACCTTTGCTTGTCCTCAAGCAAAACAAAAAAAATGTAAAAAAAAAACACAAATCAAGTGCTAAACCGCTAACAATAAAAATGTGAGTTTGATATCAAATCAACAACTATGTAAGAATCTCCGAAACCACAAAATGCTCCAAACTCAAAGGAAATGCAAACATTGAGACTTTCTAGAATTGCAACATCAATCATCAATATCATTCACTCAAAACTCTCAATGTGGTAGTGTGTGCACAACCACTATAACCCAACCAAATGAGCCCCGAATATATTTATGCACTAAGGAGACAATGAATAATCTCTAGATAATGAAGTTAAGAACAACCATAAGCCCATTTTTCGTGTCACTCTCCACTAATTATATGTAAGTTATCATGTCAAGGGAGATCAAAAGGTCTTGAAGGGTCATAATGTATAGATAGGGTGGAAGGTAGATGAGAATGTTATTTTTAGGCTCAAATCACCCTAGACATGTATCACAACTCATGGATCTTGCAAAATTTCTAAAAAAAAAAAAAAATCACCAACTCCCCATTTCATCATATGTCTTCTTTCAATCGATCACACAAGGTATTATTCACAAAGCAAACCAAAACACACACTTTTTTTTAGCAAAAAGAACAAATATGTAAGAAATATAAACCACACCCCCAAACTTAATATCAACATTGTCCTCAATGTTTTAGGAAAATACAAGGAAGCGACTAAACTCATTACCCAATTGTCTTTCTTTTCCCTTTCTTTTTTTTTTTTTTTCATTTTTTTCCTTCCTTTAAACTATACCCACAAACTCATTCTTTGATTTATATACTTTTTTTTTTAGAGTTTGGATGTAGGTTTTTTTTCTCTCTTCTAGATTGTAATTTTTGTTTTTTTTTAGTCTTGTTTGTTTTGTAAGGTACTTGAAGATGGTTAATCGATAAGTCCTCTTAATGTTTGCTCAACGAGACTCTAAGCCATTTCATAGTGCTTGGGAGATATACAAGGAGTTGCTCACTATGTTCCCTGATCATGGTTTCTCAAGAGTGTCAATTACAAAACTTCAACAACAATTTACATGCCGCAACAAGAAGTTGGGTAGAAATTGAAAATGGTACGCCTCTTTCTACTATCTATCCATGGACGAAGCTATTGGTTGTTGGAAGACATAGCCAATTTTGACTATCGGAGTTGGAATTATTTAACAAGTCACCAAAACTTGGGGGATAGTTCTAACATTTTGGCGCCATGGTTTAACACCCCACACCAACATGTGGAGTTTTTTCCCACCCTTGAAGACCTTGTCACCCAATTTTCGGTGGAGACAAGACTCAAAATAGAGAAGTTGGAGAGGATGGAGACCAATCATGACATGCAAACTGGGTCTTCAAGCTACTCAATTGAAGCCATGTCAAGAATAATGGCAATGAGAGACACAAGCCACATTCATATATGAAAGCCACCATGAAGAATCGAGTACAACTAGGAGGGCATTGGATTTGTTTTATGAAGATGATTCAAGAGAATATGAGACTCAAGAATTGTTCGTTAATGACAAATCACAAGATGATTTCGAGTCATCACCTCTTGGAATTCAATTGGTGTTGCCACTTCCGATCATTGAAGACCACATTTATGAGGACCCAATGTGGCTATCACCTCCTCCACCTTTAGCACCGTTTATTCAAACTCACCAAACACATGTGCCGGATCTGAGTCAAGTTGAGCATCCGTGCCGGTTAAATCCAAATTTTTCCAAGCTTGAGGGCATTCAAAACCATTTATTGTGTTGTATAACACATACTATGGGCATAAGCCGCTTTTTGATGAGCACTTCTCCATGGTCAATCCGAGGACGTCAAACCAAGCGCTTCTTAGGAATCAACCCAAGTTTTCAAATAATTGAGTCAAATACGCAATTTATGGAGGAAAGCCCCGCATCAAGCGAAGTTTATGCAAATATTCGCATTATCACCAACCACGCTAGGAGGAGAGATTGCCTCGCCTCCCCGATATATGTTCTTATTCCCTTGTGCTTAACTTTAATGTATGCTTAATATTGATTTTGGGGGTGAGACACTTGTTGGTTGATTTTTATTGGGTTTTGAGCATTGCTTGGATATTGGTTGCTATAACCTACTTCCTATAATTGTGTGTCTTTTGGCCATGTTTTTAGTTTCTTTTCTTTAGATTTGTTTGAATAAATTGTAAGTTTTGTTGAGAAGAAATGACTTGATATCGATGATGACTATAGACACTTGATGTTCTTCTAGATCTTTTGAAATGTATTTCATTGAGTTTTTTGTGTGCTTGACTCGTTTTGATTGAAGTTCATTCTTGACGCTTTACTTTTAAGCACCAAAAATCATGATCACTTCGTCTTTTGAGCATTTGGAGAACATTTATGTGTTTTAGGTAGGCTTTGACATCTCATGAACACTAGAACCCATTAGAGTGAAACTTGAAGCGAAATACTAAGTTATGTGTTGTTGGAGAGATAATTTAGGCATTTTTTTGAATCGTTTGGGCCTTTGTAGCTAACCCATGAAAAAATCGTCACTTGTTACCCCCGTTGAGATTTATTGCCTAATTTATTTCCCAACAAATTAGAAGCATTAAACATAGAGAAATCACAAATGAATTGAAAATAGAATTAAAACTAATAATTAACAAAATATTCAAAACATTGTTCAAATAAAATTACATCAATCCCTAAATTAAATGACTAGCTCAACATAGGAAAGCAGATGATTATGAACAAACCCAAAATCCAAATCATGGTTCAACAACTCAAAATCAAATTGAAGAGAGATTGAAAGAGATAAACTAGATGAAGAACACAAGCCAAAAGTCTTCAAATCTTCCTCAATCTTGAAAAATCCTTGAGCTTTTGCATGTTCAATCCCACCAAAAATGGGTTTCTTCTCATCTACAAGCCTTTGGAGAGCAGTCTAGAGACTCCAAGAGGTAGGATTTTTGGCCTCCCAAAAAGCTCTCATCATTCTCTGCTAAAAATCCTTTTATATTCCCCTTAAAACGTCATTATTTCAACTCATTTAGAACCTCCTACATGTGCATATGCACTGGAGTCAGCTTCATGGGCGCTCCCACTCACACCGCCACTGGCAAATAGGGTATCATTGGTGCAGGCTGGAGCGTGCCTTTTTGGGCTAGGGGAAGACTGGAGCGCACCTGGGTGCGTTGGAGCCTGAGCTTTTAGGGCTCTCTGGCCTGGAAGGGCGCGTTGGAGCATGCGTCCCCTGCATCAGAGTGTGCTAGAGGGCATATGTGGGGGCTGCAACCTGAATCTGGGTACTCTCAAGTCTAGGAGTGCACTGGAGTGTACTAGTGGGGGCTGCAGCCCACTCCTTTGATTCCTGAATCCCCTTAATGGTCTTGGTTTTTAACTATTTCAACCCAATTCATCTCACCAATAAGACTAAATACTCGGTGAGCAAAATCGTCGAAAGATTTTCCATCATCCAAAAGTTCTTTTCTTTACCTCATTTTCACCTAGAATCTCATTTAGTTATAAATCCTACAAAAATCACAAAAAACACATTAAACTAACAATAATGCTTGAAAACTCACAAATATTTGAATATAAAAGTACTTGATTTGTTAGTAAATAAACCACTCATCAGCTGGTTTAGCTCATTTGGCTTAAACTCCTAGTTAAGAAAGATCACATGGCACATCCCATGGGCACTCTAGGTAAGGGGCAATGTATGCACCATCCACCTATGTTTGTAGGTGATAACTACTCATTTTGTAAGGACATAATGATTGTTTTTCTTCAAGCCACTAATTATGATGTATGGCTAGCCATTAAGGATGGTCCATTTGTTCCTAAGGAAAATGGAGGGATTAAGAAGAAAAAATAGCTGACAACCTTGGATAAATAAAAACTTTCTATTAATTGTCAAGTTATTAATATTATGTTTTGTTCTTTAGATGCTAATGAATATACCAGGCTTTCAAGTTATGGATTGGGGGGAAAATGTGGGACACATTAAATCACCCACGAAGAGACAAATCAGGTGAAATAATCAAAGATCAATACCCTAGTTCGTTAATTCGAGTTATTCGGAATGGCTGAAGCAGAATTGATTTCAAAAATATACACAAGATTCAATAATATCTGCAACAACCTTGGTCAACTCGAAAAGCCTTATAATATGAAAGACAAAGTGCAGAAGATTCTGAGATCATTGACTAAAGTCTGGAGCCAAAAGTGACGGCGATAAAAGAAACCAAAGATCTCACAGTTTACACCATCAATGAGCTTATCGAAACATAATGACCCATAAGATAGCTATACGAGGGTATTAATATGAAATAGGAAACATCAAAAAGAAGTCCTTGGCATTAAGAGTTCAGAAAAATAAGGAAGAAGATGATAGTGATGACATTAGTCTTGACAGTAAGTAAGAAAAGGATGTGGCGCTTCTCACAAAAACATTCAGAAAGATGACTCAACGAACATTCTGGGGAAAGAAAAATTTCAACATAAGTAATGTGGAATGCTTTAACTGTCACAAGAACGGATACTTCCAATCCGATTGTCCCGAACCAAAGAAGAAGAAAAAAAAGAGGTAAAGAAGAGTAAAAAGAAATCAATGAAAGCCACCTGGGTTGACTCTGAGTTAAGCAGCTCGGAAAACTCAGGCAGTAACGATTCATCTATGCTTTCTTTAATAGTCACTGGAAATGAGGTTACTCTGAAAGCATCGATAGACAAGGAAAAATAATTCCTGGATAGTGGTTATTCTCGGCATATGGCGGATGCTAAATTTAAATTCACGTCTTTGACACCTAAAGACGGAGGTCATGTGACGTTTGGAGACAACGCAAAGGGTAAAATTATCGGTATAGATAATATCAGTAATGGGTCTACTACTATTAAAGATGTTCTCTTAGTAGATGGTCTTAAATATAACCTGCTTCGCATTAATTAATTATGTGATAAAGGTTATAATGTTATTTTTTATCATGATAGATGCATTATTAAGAATGGGCATAATAGTAGCATATCACTTGCTCCATCACGATTTGAAAATGTTTACACATATTCTTTTGATGACTTCTCTGCTCAAAATTTGTCATGTTTAAATGCATTATCCGAGAATAGTTGGTTATGGCATAGACGACTTGGGCATGCTAGTATGAAGTTAATTTCAAATTTGTCTAAGAAAAGTCTTGTACGTGGCTTACTTGTATTAAAGTATGTGAAAGATAAAGTATGTGATGCATGCTAAGTAGGTAAGTAATCTAGATCATTTTTTAAAAAAAAAAGTTGCACACATCCACATCTAGATGACTTGAATTATTGCATATTGATTTATTCGGTCTGAATGACATTGCTAGTTCAGGAGGTAAATTTTCAACATTCGTAATTGTGGATGATTATTCTAGATTTACGTGGGTGTTTTTCCTAGCTAAGAAGAGTGAAGTTGCTTCTATATTCTCTAAGTTATGTAAACGTGTTCAAAATGAGAAGCAAAGTTGCATCATTAACATTCGTAGTGATAGGGTCAGAGTTTAGAAATGATGAAGTAATAAGTTATTGTGATGAGTATGGGTATGCTCACAACTTTTCTACACCTACAACGCTACAACCAAATGGTGTAGAGGAGAGAAAAAATAAAACGCTTCAGAAAATGGTCCGAAAAATGTTGAATGAGAATCATCTTCCGAAATCCTTCTGGGCCGAAGTTGTAAGCACCGCATACCATATTGTGAACAGGGTTTCTATCAGAAGCGGTTTTAATAAAACCCCTTCTGAAATTTGGAATGGTAAGACTCCAAATATATCATATTTTAAAGTTTTTGGTTGCAAATGTTTTATCTTAAATAATAAGGATAATTTGGGCAAATTTGATGCTAAATCTAATTATGGTATTTTCCTTGGGTACGTTTCTAATAGTAAAGCTTATAGAATATATAATAAACTTACCTTAGTAGTGGAAGAATTTATGCATGTTGTATTTAAGGAATCTGATCCACTTATGTCGAGAAAGGTTTTGGATGATGATAATGCAGGTACACAGAATAATCAAAACCAATGAGGTAATATGACAAATAAACCACAGAATGAGAAACCAAAAGGAGAAGAGATGACTTTACTACGTGCTATAAAGACAATGTCGGGACATTCGGAAAAAGAAATTGTTGGTAATTTTGAGAAAGGTATAAGTACAAGATCCTCTCTTAGGGATAGAGTTAATCTTGTTTTTCTATCTCAAATTGAGCCAAAGAATGTGAATGAGGCATTAACTGATGAATCTTGGATCTTCGCGATGCAAGAAGAATTAGTTCAACTTGAACGTAATAAGGTGTGGTCCCCAGTTCCTAGACCAAACTTTCATCCTGTAATTGATACTAAATGGGTTTTTCGTAATAAAAATGATGAAACAGGTATGGTAATTAGAAATAAATTAAGATTAGTAGCATAGGGCTATAATCAAGAAGAGGGAATTGATTATGATAAGATGTATGCTCATATAACTAGATTAGAAACTATTAGAATGTTGCTCACATTTGCATGTTCATGAAATTTTAAATTATAGCAAATGGATGTAAAGAGTGCATTCTTGAATGGTGTTCTATTAAAAGAAGTTTATGTCGAACAACCACCGTGATTTGAAAGTGATAAACTACTCGATCATGTGTTTAAACTTTGGAGGGCTTTGTATGGACTCAAACAAGTTCCGCGAGCTTGGTATGAGAGACTTAACCGATATTTGATCGAAAATGGTTTTCGATAAGGTCTAAGTGATATAACTTTATTTATCCAGCAGAATGATTCTACTGTCCTATTAGTGTAAATATATGTTGATGATATTATATTCAGATCTACTAATGAGGATTTTTGTCAAGAGTTTGCCAAGATTATGCGTATGATGGGAGAGTTAACCTTATTTCTTGGGTTATAAATCAAGCAAACCAAAGAATGGATTTTCATTAATTAAGCAAAGTACACAAAAGAGTTACTGAAAAAGTATGACTTAGATGGCGCTAAAGAGTACAAAACTCTCATGGCAACAGTTATGAAAATAGAAAAAGATGATACGGGCAAAAACGTAAATGAGAAAATATATCGAGATATGATTGGTAACTTGTTGTATCTTACTGCTAGTAGACCATACTGTTTAGTGTATGCTTGTGTGCTAGATTTTAGTCTTGTCCTAAAGAATCACATATAACTGCGGTCAAGCAAATCTTTCGATATTTCAAATGGACAAGTGACCTAGGATTGTGGTATCCTAGGGGAAGTGACTTTAAGTTAACTAATTACTCTGACTTTGATTTTTCTAGATGCAAAGTTGAGCGTAAAAGCACAAGCGAGTCATGTCACTTTTTAGGACATGCTTTGGTTTCTTGATCTAGCAAAAACCAAAAATCAATCACCTTATCTACTACTGAGGTTGAGTATATAGAAGGTGGTAATTGTTGCACTCAAATTCTATATATTAAGCAACAATTATATGATTTTGGAATATGTATGGAGGAAGTCCCGATTTATTGTCATAATAAAAATGCTTTATGCTTGAGTAAGAATCCGACACAATACTCACGAACTAAGCACATAGACATTAGACATCATTTCATTTGTGATCACATTCAGAAAAGGAATATAACTATTCAATATGTTAATACCTCAAATCAGCTTGCCGATATTTTTGCAAAACCTCTAGCAGAAGATCAATTCATGAAAATTATTCAAGGTTCAGGTATAACTAGGCATGACAGTGTATATCTAGAGTGATGTTATTGGGTCTCTGCCCCTACTTTTTGAAATAATAAAGGGGGAGAAGTTCATGTTTAATGTGTTAGTTGACGTTTAGGAATTTGTTCGCCTATGCATTTCATTGATTAAAGGGAGATGTTAATTATTGGGCTTATATTGAATATCATTATTGCTTAATTGAGCTTATGTTGAATATCTTTATCATTGTTGACTTATGTTTTCATGTTTATGCTTAAAAGAGTTTAAATACCTGTCTCGGGTTTAGGGGAAGTGTGGTTATATTTTTTATTGAAGAAAATATCAAAATTAATTGTCATCATCAAAAATGGGGAGATTGTTGAACCCAAGGTTTTGAAGAACAATTGAGTATTGATATTTTTTGTGGAACTAATGATTTTATTGAGTTTTTCAGATTTATAGTTCTATGCATATGATTAAGAAGAAGACCTCATGAAAAAAAAAACATAAAGGGTGCAAGATGGACGTAATCAAGATGTGAAGAGTTTTGAAGATCTTGAAGAAAAATAGGTGAAAACAACTTTCTACTTATATACTCTTAATGCAACCCAAATTAGGATCACACATAACACTTTAAATGAATTAATTATATGTGTGTCATAATAAGAAGTGCTAAATTCAAGATCCTAAAATGAGATATTATATGTGCTCCTTATGTGAAATGAAATTGATAATTGATCTAATTGAAAAATATGTTTTAAAATATAAAAAGTTGAATTTTTGGGTCAATTCGGTCAACCGAGAAAAGTAATCGGTCAACCGAATCAAACATTGAGTTTTGGAGTTAAAATAAGGTGCTACTGATCCAGTCGGTCAACGGAATGAAAGTGGTCAGTTAACCATTTGAAATAGTAGTAGAATTGGAGAAGGAAGTGAGCACACTGATCCAATCGGTCAACCGAATGAAGAGGGTCGGTCAATCATTTAAGTCAGCAAGTGAATTGAAAGGAAATCAGATTACCCTAATCCAATAGGTCAACCGATTAGAAGTAATCGGTCAACTGGCTGGCCTTAAGCCAATGGGTGAATTTGGAGCTAGACAGGTCGGTCAACCGACCCGTAGGACTTGATCAACTGACTGAGTCAGTCGAGATTTCGGGAGATTCAGTCTCCTTGTGAGAAAAAAACTTACATTTTTTTTGTATTTGTGAGTTTAGGTGGATTAGACACGTTTGGGATGGTGTTTGTCAAGGTAGCTAGGTTTCGATCTTTTCTTGTGAAAAAAATTAGAATTTTATCTTTATCCAGGTAAAAAGGTTAGGTTATTATTTTCCCTTGAAAATAATTAGGTTTTGATTATTTCGGTATTTGAATTTTTTTATTTTTATTTTTTTGTAAATTGTAAAGGCTTATCCTTCTCTATGAAAAGGATAAGTGAGAGAGTGTTAGGTTTATCTTTAGTCTAGTAAAAAGATAGGGTTCATCATTGGCCTGAGCAATGGGTAATCTGAAAAGAATGATTATGTGTCAGTACAAGAATCGTTGTAAAGATTTGGTTCCTACCTAGTAAAGGGATCAAAAGGTTTAATGGATTACGAATCTCCGTCAAGCTCGGGGGACTAGACATAGGCAAGACTACCTTGGCCAAACTAGGATAAATTCTTAAGTGTTGTATTGAATTATTTTATATCTTATGTTTTGGTGTGCATTTAGTATTAAACACATATCCACTGCGTACAAAGAGAATAATCTATTTAGGAAAATTGATTATTTGTTATTAAAGGAATTAATTGTTTAAATTTGGTAACTACCCAATTCACCCCCCACCCCCCCTCCCACCCCCCCTTCTTGTGTAGCTCTTTGGGCCAACAAGAGAAAAATTAGAATTATTCAAATTCTTATTAGTTAATTGATTTGTAAATTAATTAATTAATTAATTTTACCTCCCAACCTTTGGTATGAACCTAATGGGTCATATGCTAATAATGAATTGATCTTAGAAGAATCCTTGAAAAATGAATAGACAGTAATGTTAAACAGAAGTTCGTTGGCCAAAGTGCAAATAGGAAAAGAAGAAATCCAGGGTTGTGAACCCTGGACAAATAATTGAGGTTAGAAGAATCCTTGAAATAGAATAGGCAATGTTGAACCCAAGATTTGGATAAGCAATTAAGTATTGATGTTTTTAATAGAACTAATGATTTTATCAAGTGTTTGAAATTTAGAGTTCCTTGCATTTGATTAAGAAGAAAATTTGATGAAGAAAACACAAAGGGTGCAAGAAGGACATTACGAAGATATGAAGAGTTTTAAAGACGCGGAAGAAAATAGAGGAAAACAACTTCTTACTTATATACTCTTAATGCAATTCAAGTTAGAATAACACACGACATTTAAAATGAGTTAATTCTATGTATGTCATGATAAGAAGTAATAAGTGTAAGATCCTAAAATAAGATATTGTATGTGCTCGTTATGTGAAATGATTTAGATAATTGACCTAATTGAAAAATGTGTTTTAAAGTATAAAAAGTTTTATTTTTGGGGCAATTCGATCAACCAAGAAAACCAATCGGTCAACTGAATAAATAATGAGTTTTGGAGTTAAAAATGAAGTGTTATTGATCCAATCGATTAACGGATAAAAACGATCAGTCAACTATTTGAAACAGTAGCTGAAATGGGTAATGAAGTGAGCACATTGATCCAATCCATTAACCGAATGAAGAAGTTCAATCAATCATTTGAGTCAATAAATGAAATGGTGGAAATTGGAAACACACTGATCTAATTGGTCACCCAACTGCACAGGTGCCAATGGATAAATTGGAAGCCTAATACTATTGGTCAACAGAATGGGGCAGGCCGGTCAACCGACTGCTTTAGTTACAGATTCGACTGATTTGGTGTCTTGGTCAAAAACTATCCCTTTTTATAATTCCAAGAGAGGAATTTGGGAAATTTGAATGTATTTCAAGTTTAAACAACTTGTTTAGTAATCCCTATTGATATGGTCCATATATTTTGAGATTCTCTTAATTTAATTGATTTAATACTTTCCAATTCTATGGTTTTAAATTGAGAATAGTTTTATGGACTTAATTGAGAGACTTGAAAGATATTTTTAAGTGAAACATTCCTAAAATGAAAGGTTATGATATATGGGGTCTTAAAGTGTCATTTTATGGCATATCTTTGACCGTTGGAGGGCTAGTTATTGGTCTATTAGTAAAGACCTGCAAGAATTGAATTAAACAAATCAAGAACATCCGTTTGAGCTTTTATAAGAGTGACATTGTTTTTATGAGATTTCTATGATTAATTCGTTATAAGTTTTTTATCTAAAGTGCTTGTTGTTTAGCATCATTGATTTCAATTCTATTTGCTATATTGTCATTGCCTTCGGTATTTTTTCAGTGAGATCTATCCAAGCTTTATTAATTCGTTTTAAATTTATATTTATCTTGATTGCTTAGTATAGGAATGTTAGAAAAATCGTTTTGAACTTAATAACCTGAAAATCTTTTTTAAACTATTTTTACCTGATTATCTGATTATGTGTTAAATTTGTGCTACCTACTTTATTTATTAATCAAATTTCAATTGCCTCACATTGTATCTATCACATAATAATTATTCAGGACATTAATCGATTATATTCTAATTGAGATAGTAGAAGCTCCTTATGAGAAGAAACTCATATTTTTTTGTATTTGTGAGTTTGAGTAGATTAGACACATTTGGAACGGTGTCTAGTCAGGGTAGCTAAGGTTTCGATCTTTTTTCTGTAAAACAAATTAGGGTTTGATCTTTGTCCTAGTAAAAAGGTTAGGATATTTTTTTCCCTTATAAAGAATTAAGTTTTTATTCATCCTGCAATTGATTTTTTTTTTTTTAGTAATTTGTAAAGGTTCACCCTTCCCTGTGAAAAGGATAAGTGAGAGAGTGTTGGTTTATCTTTAGCCTAGTAAAAAGATAAGGTTCATCCTTGACCTATGAAAAGGGTAAATTATAAAGCTTGATTATGTGCCTGTAAAAGAATCGTGAGTTTTCAAGGTTTGGTTCCTACCTGGTAAATAAATCAAGGGTTTAGTAGATTGTGAATCGCTATGGATCTCAAAGGACTGGACATAGGCAACATTACCTTAACCGAACTAGGATAAATTCTTGTGTGCTGCATTGATTTATTATTCATATTGTATTTGGGTGTACACTTAGTATTAAACACATATCCTCTACGTACAAAGATAATAATTAATTTAGGGAAATTAATTATTTGTGTTTAAGTGTTTAATTGTTAAATTTTTGTAACAACCTAATTCACCCCCCTCCCCCATCTTGGGTAGCGCTTTGGGCCAATTGGTAGTAATACTGAACTTAAAGAGTTCGAGGGCCAAAGTGCAAATAGGAAAAGAAAAAATCAAGGGTTGTGAATCTTGGATAGTATTTAAAAAGAAGGAAGGCCATTATGGCTACCCATCCCTTTGAAATTCGCCCAACATGATTTGGCTTCCCCCCTCATTTATTTTCTCATAGATCTTGGTGTCTTTAACATCTGTTTTCCATATTGCACACTTGGTTTTGAATCCGGCTATCTTTTAGATTCAAAATCAAAGTTGTTTTAAAATATTTGGATTAGATCTGATCCTAGATATCCCAAGCACATTCTTCTTTCTAGAGATTCTTTGTGTGGATACTATTAGAGGTGGGACATTTGTGCAGTAATTTGAAGATCGCTTATTTTTCCAAGACCTAATATTTCCGCCCTTAGAAGAGTATTCTCAAATCACATCTCGGGGAACCACTAGCTATAAGACTGAAGCACTAGAAGAGATATATTATTTAAATATGATTTAATCTTTATGTTTTATTTATTATTTTGTATTATCGCAAACTGATTTGGGCTTAGAAAATTATTTGTGAAAGTTATTTTATTAAAAGATTTTGAATTTCACTGCATTCACATAAACATAATCCTTTCACGTAAAACAAATGAAACAATAAAGAATAAATCTAATTTAATCAAGCACCTCTTCAAGTGCTTTAGCCTCAAAGTCGATAGTTCCAGAGGCATGATTTGAGAGGGCTTTTTCAAGAGTGTCTTGATCTTATCTGATTCTGGCATAAGAGAATCAATTCTCCCAGAAGTAACACACGTGTCTTACCTCTAATAGTATCTATATAGAAAACTCAACAGGTATAATATTCTTGAGATATCTAAGAATTGGATTATAATCTCAATCTTGTCCAATTGATAAGAATTTTATCGAGAGAACCTCCTCAGGTATGATTTTCTTATTATACGATATATGTATCTTGTGTTTCCGAACAGACCAACAAGGTATTGAAAAAGTCAAAAATCTATAGTCCAATCATACGTACATTTATTACTAATATAATTCCTTGTAACACTAATTGGAATCTCATCCCAATCATCATACTTTATGTCCAGAGACTTGGGTGAATTATATTAAGTAGAATCACATAGGACACATTTTTCTTCACTGAGAATAATAGATCATATCTTGCATACTCGTGAATCACATGTATATCTCACACTACCCAATGAAATCCTTTGACATTTCATGTCTAGATTACAACACTTGGTATTATCCAAGTATAACAACCAGACATGTAACATATAGTACCTCCAGTTAAAACATCACAAATACAATTATATCTTAGACATCTTAGTTTTATATTGATCAAAGGTACCATATACGATATCAAGAATGATCATGTTCAGTCCCTCACCATACTAGTAAGTCCCCTTGTAGTTGTTTTCAGGATCTCATACTAATGGTTTGGCACTCTCCATTCTCAAAAGAGGAAAACACCCAAATCAGCTGGCATATATTATCAAAGACCAGTTTCAACAATCTAATACCGACTACAAACAATTTAGAATACAAGTCACCAAATGTCTTTGGTCTCCACCTTTTAATCAGATTAAAGAGTTAAAACATTTTAACTTTATTTTTAAGGTTGAAAGTAGCATTGATAAAATAAAGAATAAAATCAACATATATTCACTAGAAGAGTTGTATTAATAACTAAATCTATTAGCAAAAATAAAATTTGTGGCAAAAGAGTAGTATTGGCGAGAAAATTTGATTTTCACAGTAAAGTTCAATAACTATCGCCCATGACATAAACGAATTCCTCATCAAAACCTTTTTTTGGCCACTAATATAAAATTCTCTAAAAAATTAAGGGGTCAAAATAAAAACATCAAAAATTTAATTAGTGGCCCCAATTGGCCCAATTGATCCGAAATTTCACAAATTAAAGTGTTTAAAAGAGATTAATTTCATTTTTTAAGACTCAATTTTAAAGAAAAAATGTTTGAATCAAACTTTCAAAATATTTTTAATTTCACCCAAAACTTTGGGCTTAATTTTAAGTTGAATCCATTAATAAATTTATTGAAAAACATTAATATTTTTCACCTATTAAATGGTGAATGAATTGATTTAATAATTTGGATACATCCATGAAATTTAAAACTTTCAAGGATTAAATTGAAAATATTTTTCACTTGCATTTCCACCCCTAAATCAATTTAATTTCCCATTTCAACCCCAAGTAAAGTAAAAAAAATCTTCCATATTTGTATTCTCGATACATGGTGGAAATTTAGGGGTAAATCAAGTCCAAATTAGGAAAAAAATAAAAAGGGGATACAACCTACAATTCCGTAGGTTATACCAGGGCGCAAGCTGCAAGTTGCAAGCTGCTCTCAACACTTTGGTAGCACATTGCACATCCCTGGGTACGCAGACGCATCTGTGGATGCACAAAATAGGGTTTTCCTATAAAAGGACAGCCCTTTCTCCAAATCTTGCATAAAGTAGGCCTTACCCCCTACTCCAAATTTTACCCTATTTATCATCCCTTAACCTCTCTAGAAACCCTTTTCACCCTACCTAAATAAACATTCTCCTAAATAACAGGAAATTATCAAACAAAACAAAGAATATGTGAAGCGACTCCATTCCCGAAGTAGAGAGTTCATCCCTTTTTACCCAAGGCAAATCCTTACCCTTAGAATCTTTTTCCTTTTATTTTACTTTTCTTCCTAAGGTTTCTTAATTAAAGAAAAGTTCATCTTAATCCTCACTAAAAAAAATGTTATTACGGTAATTAAGTAGGTGGATCATTTTGTGGATCTAACCAAATATCGTAAGGATACAAATGGCACTTGGGTAGTCAGGATCCATTCATAGACTCAACGAAATGCCACTAAAAAAAGTGCATTCTTTCTTATTGGTTGAGGGGTATTAATTTTTCTTGTTTATTTACTTTATGCATTTTCGCTACATTTTACTCTTGTATGCCTTGTGGCGAATTCAATAATATAATGAGTTGAAGGAGAAATTTTTGTACCATTGTTTTGATTCCCCAAACGTGCGTGGAATTTTTGAATGGTGGGTTTAAGAGATTTTTTCCATTAACATGTTGTATCATTGAAGTTGGCATTAGTCTTATATGAGTAATTTCGTTGAAACTTCGATCTATGATATTTCTCATTTCTCACTCAATGGAACTCGGGAAAATATCTTAATTGAATTATGATATAAAGAGGAAAATTCAAATAAGGGAATAATGATATTTCATTAGAATCATGTAATTCATATAGCAATCATATATTTTTATGTCTCTCGTCATTTAAAAATATTTGCAGGATATTTTTCACTATACTTAGTTATCATTCCAAGCTAATAAACTATGTCATTTCAGGCATCATATAGAATATGTAATTCATATTGTTTTCTAAAATCAAATCGTCTTATTACATAGTTTTGCATGCTTAGGACATATAGAATAGGACATTCATATCGTTTTTAAAAATCAAATAATTTTATCATATATCTTTAAATGGTTAAGACACTTCACCTCTTACACCTTTCTTTCTCATATTTGTTAATCATGTAGATCACCCTTCCTCTTCACCTAGAAGTGCAAAAATCATTTTCACTATTTTGCAATCACTTGGCATATTTTAGTAAAAACCATGTTACACTACAACATAAAAAAAATATTAAAAAACTCATTTGTATAATGATAGTTTGGTATCACTTGCACTTGTATTTGCATCCATAGCATCATTCGATATCCGTTGTTCACTTAAGTTGATTTGTCCCTTTAAATTAAAAAAGCAAATGGATAATGTTAATAAACACTATCCCTGAAGGTCATCCTTATTATATCATTAATATCTAATAAGAGACCATACCGGGAGAATATTTCTTAAAATACCAAAAACTTGTCTTATCTTATCTTTGAAAAACCAAAAGTATTTTTTAGGAAAAGGTTTTAAAATAAAATAAAACATTCAAACTTCAAATTATTTTGACTTAATTGGATATAAGGTATAGCCTTCGGAAGGAAGTCTTAGGATGCCTAACACTTTCTCCCAACATAACTCACACCCGTACCCTTCTAAAATGAATATTTGGTCAGACCGTGTCTTTATCGTGTCAAAGTTTTACTCAGACTATTTTCTAAAATATTTTTTTCTCAAAAATTCAGTGACCTAGCACATAATTCAAATGCATTACTGGGTGGTGTCTCCTTTTTAAAAAATTTGGCCCAAGTTCTTTTATCAAACAACCAACTCTAAGAAACCCCTCTCATTACTTGTATTTTCAAAAAACTCTTTTTGTCTTTTTCATAAAAATCCTTGGTGAGTCAATGGAAAACTAACAGATTTCGCCTTACTCATATTGAATCTTTCTAGAACTTTCTCAATATATATTTCTTGAGACAACCCAAGCTTTCTATTTTGTGTTTCTCGAGTGATCTTCATCCCAAGTGATCTTTTTTCAATCAATTCTTCCACCAATCAATTTGTAGATGAATCTTCAAGAAACTAACTATAAAATAAGTTAAAATTAAAATGGTGTAAAAATAAGAGAAAACAAGTAAATAAAGAATGACCTGAGTTGAAGTTGTGCTTTGCAAAGGACAATTTGATACTAAATCAAAACTCCTTAAAAAATCAAAAAAGAGATCAATTTGATATTACTATTCTGAAATATCTAATTGAAAAAAAAAACGTTAAACAAACAATTATAATTTAGCTTACCTAAACCTTCCTAAATCTTCTCGACATCATCCATCACCTTTCAAAGTGAAATCGGCATATATGCTTGAAGTCAATTTTGAGAATATACAAAGGATTCTACCATTAATAGAGATAAAGAACTATGGAACAGATCAAGCACATGTATTCAGTAGTAAATGTCAATTGTGAAGCAACTATAGAAACTGGTACGGCCGACACATCCATAGTTAGTCAGTGAACACTCGAAACCTACTACTATTACTCTTCCAGCAACCTAAGATATCAAACTTCTCATCATTTACACTTTTGGAGTTTTCAACTAGGTATTTTTCTACCTCATGTTTACGCCCCAATCACTCTCTTCCCTCTAAAATTTTTGAAATCGAGACACAATTAATTTATGTGGATCATCAATATCCACATTAACTATCTTCTTTGTAGTCCCACTACTGTTAGAAACAGTATGAACATTTTGGCAATTCACATGAAACAAAATAATTATATAATCAAATAGCTACTTGTGTTACGTCCTCAATAAAAATGGTCTAAAAACTTAAAAAACAAATCTACCACTATGTTTTTTTATATTTTTAGATGGGATGGTACATTATCAGAAGCAGGAGCAAGAGTAGGATTTGAGTCATTTCCACGATTCATGGCAAAATTTGCTTGTTCTTCGATAGAAGTAGAAGATCCCGCGACACAACCTTGATTCGAGGGTTTCATGACCTATCACAAATCAATTCCTTCGATTATGTACAAATAGTAGCACCGTAGTCTACTTGTAAATTTAAAAACAAATACTAGTGTAATCGAATTTTCTCTAAAAAAAACAAATTAAGTACATTTTCATTACTAACAATAAAAATTAACAAATAGCAATTAACAAGAATAAAAAACATAAATCTAATTCTTAAAACATATTTATGTTTCAGATTATTAACTTTAGGACTTGAAAAAACATATTTATGTTTCTGATTCTGAAATGAAAAAATAGGTTGTAAATATGTTCTCAAATTTTTAGAAAAAAATTAAAAACCACCAGTAGCCTGTAAATCTGTGTTCACTGTTTAGAAATCTGAACAGATTTACAAGCAGAGAATACACCCAAGTATGGTTCTAAAAGTTATGTTTTAAGAAAAATCCAAATAGGGTATGAAATATAAATCGAAAAATAGTAGGATAATTAAACAAGTAATCTAAAGATTCTTAACACGCCTAAATCATCTCAGATTTGCTCCGAATTTATAGAATCTAACAAACTTCTGATCGAACAAAAAAAAATGTTTTTAAATAGTGAACACACTTAAATGATCTCAAATCTGCTCCGATTTTAAAGAACAAAACTATAACGAACAAAAATGTTTTTGTTCTACTCTGAAATTATAGTATCAAAAAACGAGAACAGAAACTATTGACCCAAAGATCTTCCAAGAGGGGAGTAAATTAGGTAGTTTAAAAAATTAAATCAATTAATTAACCCTAGTCACTTTTATCTTGTTTAATGAAAGTGTTATAACTAATGCGCACACAAAGAGTAAAGGATAGAGATATTAAGACCAGATATTTTATCATAATTCGACAAACTACTCTGGTCTACGTCTACTCCCCTAAACTCTCACAGAAAATTTAATCCACTAAAACTATAATGATTCATTTTTATGGCCGAAAGAGCTACCCAAGAGGGGAAAAATTGGATAGTTATAAAAATTTAAATAAATAAATCTTTTAACACTTAATTATCAAATAATCATTTTTTCTTAAATCAATTATTATCTTTGTTATGCAGCGGATAAGTGTTTAATTCTAGTTGCACGCCCAAACAATAATTCTAGCTGCACACCCAAACAAAATATAATGAAAGTAAAGAATGCAGCACACCAAAATATATCATGATTCAGCAAACTAACCTTACCTAATGCAATCCCCCGAATTCAACAGAGATTCGTAATATCCAAGCCCTTGATTCTTTTATCAGGTAGGAATCAAACCCTTACAATGATTCTTTTACCAAGCTCAAAATCAACATTTACAATTTCCATTTTCTCCGACTAAGGAAGAACCTTATCTTTTTACCAGACTTAAAACTAACCTAATTCTATTACAGGAAGAATCAAAACTTAATCCTTTTAACAGGCTAAAGATCAAACTTAATCCTTTTAACAAACTAAATATCAAACCTCACCACACTCTCAAGTATCCTTTTACCAGGTAAGGATGGAACCACACTCTCAAGTCCCCTGAATTCCACGGAGATTCGCAATATCTAAGCCCTTGATTCTTTTACTAGGTAGGAATCAAACCCTTACAACGATTCTTTTACCAAACTCAAAATCAACCTTTACAATTTTTCTTTTCTCCGGCTAAGGAAGAATCTTATCTTTTTACCAGACTTAAGACTAACTTAATTCTATTATAGGAATAATCAAAACTTAATCCTTTTAATAAGCTAAAAATCAAACCTAATCCTTTTAATAGGCTAAAGATCAAACCTCACCACACTCTCAAATATCCTTTTACCAGGTAAGGATGGAACCTTCACAATTCACTCAATTCAATTGCAAGGAGAATCAAGACCTAGTTTTTTTCAAGGGAAAAGAATAACCTAACCTTTTTACTTAGACAAAGATCAAACCCTGATTTTTTTTCACAGGAAAATATTAAAACCTAGCTAGCCTGATTAGACACCAGCGCAATCATGTCTAATCCTCTCAAACTCACAAATAAAAAAAAATATGAGTTTCTTCCCATAAGGAGCTTCTACCACCTTAATACAGATAAACTCAATTAATGTCCCAAAATTTACTTCGTGATAGATACAATGTGAGGCAAATTAATATCTGATTAATAAACAATGTGGGTAGCACAATTTGGAGCATGCAATCAGATAATCAAACAAAAACGTTTTAAAAAGATTTTTTCAGGTTTTTAAGTTTGAAAACAATTTTCTCACAATATTTCAATCAAGAAAATAATAATAATATGAATTGAAAATAAAGTACAATAGCTTGGAAAGATCTCACTGGGAAAACACTGAAGAATGAAAATAGAATGGCACGATAGCACAAGTCGGTGACACCAAATCAATCAGTGCTTTAGATCAAGAGCTTAGCACAAAATATCTCTCAAAAATCTCCGCAAAATAATAACTCTTAGAAAAGCGTAGGAACTGATGTTCTTAATGTCTTTAATCTAAATCCCGCAGGTCTATATATATAGACTGATAACAAGCCCCCCATCAGCTACTTTTTAAAAAATATGCCTCCAAAAGGCACTCTTAGACCCCATATAACATAATCACTCAATTCTAGTGTAATTCAATTAAAAATATCTCACAGTATATACCATCGATGAAATTATTGGCAACCTAATGACCCACGAGAAAACTATTCGAGGATATAAGGATGAAAGAGAGAATAGAAAAAATTAGTCCCTGGCATTGAAGGTTCAAAAGATTAAGGAATGATACGATAGTGAAGACATCAGTCTTGACAGCGAGCAAGAAAAAGATATAGCATTTCTCACGAAAAAGTTTAGAAAAATGACCTGATGAACATTCCCTAGAAAGAAAAATTTCACCATGAACAATGTTGAGTGCTTCAATTATCATAAAATCTATTATTTTCATTCCGAATGTCCCGATCCAGAGAATGATAAAGAGAAAAAGAAAAAGAAGAATGTGAAGAAGAGTAAGAAGAAGTTAATGAAAACCACCTGGGATGACTTGGAATCGAGTAGCTTAGAAAAATCGAGCAGTGATGATTCATCTATGTTTGCTTTGATGGCCACTGAAGATGAGGTAACAAAATATTCTAGTTCTTAATCTTTAGATTTCAATTATTTATTTGATGTTTATCAAGAACTAATGCATGATTATAAAAACCATCTCTTTCAAATTAATGTGCTACAAACTACAATTAACACACTTAACAAGTAAGTGATAAAATTTGAATTTGAAGACATTTAATTAAAATCCAATGTTTCGGATTTATATTTGATTGTTCTCAAATTCAAGGGTGGTAAATATAATTTAAAAATATTTTTGGGGAGTTCACGAGGTATCTTTGATAAAGTTGGAATTGGGTTTCAGAAAAACCTTAAACAAAAGATATTTCATAAATTCTTTTTTGAAACCAAGAATCTTGTTAGATGTTTTAAATATAATATTGTGGAGTATACTATTAATAAATGCTTTTCGAAAGTATTTAAATATAGACACGTTTGGGTTCCTAAATGAACTAAAATTATCCCGATTAACAAGATCAACCCCACTTAGATTAGGTATCACCTAGGAACTTTCTGAGGTGCTCCTTGCAGGTTATTCTAATAAGCATCTATAAGTAAGGACAAATTATTCCTAGGAACTGGTTGTTCTCTACACGTGACAGAGGATAAAATAAAATTTATGTCTTTAACACCTAAAGACGAAAGTCATATGATTTCTAGAGACTATGTCATGAATAAGAAAATAAGTTTAAATAAGCAGATAAGAATTTCAAAGACTCGTGCTGGTTTACATATTCTTTTGTTGTCTTAGAATTATTGCATGATAATCAGATAAGTTTATATATTTGTATGTGATATTCTTATGATATGCTATATGAGATCTACTAAAAGTCAGGTTCAAAAATATGTGAAACATGTTATATCAATCCATGACTTGTTCATCATTGAATTAAGTTAATTTATTAAAATGCATGATCTCTTGATCTATTTGAAATATTGCGGTTATTTAAATGATAAACGAATTATTTAATAGATGCATTCATACTATTTGAATTCTAAGTATTGATCATGATCGTGATAAAGCTTGCATGACAGATATTGGTTTATGAAATCATGTCAAATCTTTTTAATACCATCTGCATGATCTCTGAATATATATATATATGACATTTTAATCTGTTAATACTATTGCATGTGGATATCCTTATAGGCAATTAGTGTTGGCATACAACTAATGTCTCCTATTTTTTATTTTTTTTTAAATGATTATTATTCTAAAAGGGAGCTAAAATTTTATGAGATAAATATGCACTTATCTATATTTAAAGCATGCATTAAATTTATGTTAACATTTTCATAAATTATCATTGAGATATGTTTTCGTCCTAGTGCGTTAAAGATTACATGCTTTTTTATTCTATCTAAAGATAAGCTATTAATTGGTATCATGAACAAAGTATGTTGACTTAATTGAAATTATATGATTTCATACTACATTGTTGAAATGTTTTGATGATCTCTTAAAATTGTCTCAGGATGATTAGATTAATTTTAAAAGTTGTTCTCTTCATGATTTTCACTTTTTAATGTAACAAATAGGAAGAGAATATGATATTAAGGGAAAAAGGAGGAGAAATTGATGTTTAATGAGTTAGTTGATTTTTAAGGATTTGTTCGCCTAGGCATTTCATTGATTCAAAGGAGACGTTAGTTATTAGGCTTAATGTTGAATATCATTGTTGATTAAACTGGACTTATATTGCATATTTTTATCATTGTTTGTTTTTGTTTTCATATTTATGCTTAAATTAGTTTAAATACTTGTCCTTAAATTTAGGGAGAGTGTGGTTACATTCTTTATTGAAGAAAATATCAAAGTTAATTGTCATCGTAAAAAAATGAGAGATTGTTAAATTCAAGATTTTGATGAACAATTAAGTATTGATATTTTTGTAGAACTAATGATTTTATAGTGTTTTAGATTTATAAGTTTCAGACCTGTGATTAAGAAGAAGACCTCATAAAGAAAATATAAAGGGTGTAAGATGGACGCAATGAAGGTACAGAGAATTTTTTAAAACCCTGAAAAAAAAATAGGTGAAAACAACTCTCTACTTATATACACTTAATGTAACCCGAATTAGGATTACACACGATACTTTAAATGAGTTATTTTTATGTGTCTTCATATGAAATGATAGAGTTTAAAATCCTAATTTAAGATATTGAATGTGCTCCTTACATGAAATGAATTTGATAATTGACCTAAATAGAAAATATGTTCTACAGTATAAAAAGTGAAGTAATCTGGTCAAATCTAGATCAACCGAATTAAATAATGAGCTTTGAAGTTTAAATGAGGTGCTACTAATCTAGTTGGTCAACTAAATTGAAGAGGCTGGTTAACCGTTTGAAACAATGGCTAAATTGGCAAAGGAAGTAAGTACGTTGATCCAATTAGTCAACCGAATTAAATAGGTCGGTCAACCTTTTGAGTCAATAGGTAAATCAAAAAGAAATTAGAACAACTTGACCCAATTGGTCAACCGATTGGAGATAGTCGGTTAAGTGACTGGCCTATAAGCAATGGTAGGATTCTGTTCTGGACAGGCTGGTCAACCGACCAGTAGGGCTTGGTCAACCGACTGAGGCAGTTGAAAAATCAAGAGATTTTGTCTTTTGGTCAAAATCTATTTGTTTTTTAGGATTCCAAGGGAGATATTTGAGGGATTTGAACCTAATTGAGATATTATCTACATATTCTATTATCCCTAATGATTTGGTCCATATACTTTGAGATTATCCTAATTTAAATGGATTAATATTTTTTATCTTTATGGTGTTAAATTGAGAATAATTTTTGTGGATTTATATAAGAGAATCGAAAGTTATTTTTAAGTGAAATACTCCTAAATTGAATGGTTGTCATATATGGGGTCTAATAATGTCTTTTAGAGTCATATCTTTGAAAAACTAGCTGTTGGAGGGCTGATACTTGTCGATTAATATAGACCTGTGGGAATTGAGATTAAATACATCAAGAACAATCAGTTCAAGTTTTTCTTAGAGTTATATTTAGAGTGAGATTTTTGTGAGATATTTATTCTTCGTTCTTGATCTAAAGCACTTGTGATTTGGCATCACCGACTTGTGTTCTATCGGATTCAATTTTGATGTTTTTTGGTGAGATCTTTCCAATCTTTGTTATTTACTTTGAATTTATATTATTATGGAAAATTCCTTCAAAGATCCCAAAATTGAAAAACACCCATTTGTAGAGGACCATCCAAGTGGTTTATTTTGCCTTTGGATGGTCCTTAAAAAGTGGCGGTCCTCATTTTTGGGACCTCTCAAAAAGAACCCCTATTATTATTACTTGCTTGCTTTAAAATTGTTTAGAAAATCGTTTTAAACTTAAAAGCTTGAAAATCTTTTTAAACAATTTTATTTGATTATCTGATTACGTGCTTAAATTGTGCTACACATTATTTATTAATCAGATTTTATTTGTTTCACATTATATCTATCACGGAGTAATTACTCTGGACATTGATCGAGTATATTTGTATTGAGATGGTAGAAACTCCTTGTGGGAAGAAACTTACATTTTTTGTATTTATGCGTTTTTGTGGATTAGACACGTTTAGGACAGTATTTGCTCAGGGTAGCTAGGTTTCGATCTTTTTTCTGTGAAAAAAAATTAATGTTTGATCTTTGTCCTACAAAAAGGTTAGGTTATTCTTTTCCATTGAAAAGAATTAGGTTTTGATTCTCTCTGTAATAGAATTAAGTGATTGTAAAGGTTATTTCTAAACTTGAGAAAATGATAGGTGTAAAAGTGTGAGGGAGTTGTAGGCTTGATCTTTAGCCTGTTAAAATAATTAGGTTTTGATTCTTCCTATAATAGAATTAGGTTAGTTTTGATCCTGGTAAAAAAATAAGGTTTTTCCTGAGTCTGAAAAAAAGATAACTATAAAGGTTGATTTCAAGCAAATGAAAAGAATTGAGATTGTTAGGGTTTGGTTCCTACCTGGTAAAGGCATCAAAGGGGTTTAGTGGATTGCGAATCTCTGTGGAGCTCAGGAAACTGAATGTAGGTAAGAGTAGCTTACTAAATCAGGATATATTATTATGTGATGTATTTTTTATTTTCTATTATATTGTGTTTCGGTGTGCACTTAGTGTTAAACACGTATCCGCTGTGTGACTAAGATAATAATTAATTTAGTAAAATTGATTATTTGATAGTAAGTGTTTAAAGAAATTAATTTTTAAATTTTATAACTACCCAATTCACCCCCCCCTCTTGGGTAGCTCTTTGGGCCAACAGATTGTTATTAAGTTTATTGTATTTCTCGTATCACATGTTAAATGTTTTATAAAATTAGTATTTAGTATGGTCTACTTTGTTGACAATTATCATATGAGTTTAAGCTTGCATGGTTGGTGTTTTTTCTTGAAATCATGTCAATCCATTTTGATACCATTTGCATGGTTATCTGAATATATATGGTATACCACTCGATGCCTATTAATTATTAAACTATTAATACAATTGCACGTGATTAATCTATTTTGATATTATTTGCTTAGTTGTATGCATGATCCTTAGTGTAAATTATGTTCAATATATATTTATCATCTCCTATTTTTAATGACCGATGTTCTGATAGAGAGATAATTTTTTTATAGTAGCGTGACAATATATGATTATCCATGTTTAAGCGTGCATTAGACTTGTATCAATTACCTTCATAAATTACCATGATTGAGATATGCTCCACGTCCTTGTGCATTAACATTTAAATGATTTTGATTCTATCTAAAGTGGAGCTATCAATAGGTATCGTATCATGAAATGAAGTCTGCTGACTTATTTAAAATTATATAATTTCATGTTGTATTGAGATGTGTTGATGATCTCATGAATTGCCTCAAAATGATTTATATAAATATTAATCTTAAAAATTATTCTCTTCGTTATCCCCACTTTTTGATGTGACAAAGTGGGAGAGAATATAATTTTTTATTCTAATATTATTGGGGGAGAGAATATGATATTTTTGGTTCTAATATTATCAAGGAGGAGAAGTTATATGATATTTTTAATATTATATTTGTCATCCTAAGCATTGCAATCATATAGAGGGAGAAACTTCTTCCAAGGAGAACAATGTGTTGTGCTATATTAAAAATGTTTTTGAAATATTTTTGTTTCTCATTAACGAGGTTTAAACGAGTTTAAAAAAAATCCCGTCCTCAAATTTAGAGGGAACATGGTTACATTAATTTTGAGAAAATATCAAAATTAATTGTCATTATAAAAAAAGGAGAGATTTTGAACCTAATGTTTTGATAGACAATTAAACGTTGATATTTTATGGAACTAATATTTTGATTGAGTAGTTTCAGATTAAAATTCCATAGGTTGAAATAAGAAAAAAGAAAAATAGTTGAAAAGAATAATCATTGAAGAATTCATGAGGTGATTATTAAAGAATCAATAGAATTCAAGACGGATGCAAAATGAAGGCAATGAAGATTTTTAGAGTATTGAAGACTGTTGATTCTAAGATTTTGATGAACAATTAAATATTTATGTTTTTTCTAGGACTAACGATTTTATTTAGTGTTTCAGTGCTAAAGTTCCATTGATGATTTATCATGAAGAATTGAGTAAAGAGAGTTATGGATACTAAAGAGACTGACAAAGATGATGGACATTAAGGCCCTATTTGGTAACCGTTTCCATCCCAGAAATTCACATCCCATTCCCAGATTTTTGGGATTTCTGTTTGGAAATAGCGTTTGGTAATTTTTGTTCTCATTCCATTCTCATTTGAGAATTGTGCCCACTTTTTTCTTAAGAAATGAGAAACAAAAAAAACTTATTTCTCATTATTCTCATCCCATTTCTAAAAACCACCGACACTGTTCATCCTTCGTCCGCCGCAGCCCCCTACCGTCGCCACCGACAGCCATCTCTGGCAACCATCACCGGTCACCTCCGGCATCGTCGGCCGCCCACCGTCTGGCAACCGCCGTCGTCCAACCAAAACAAAAAAAAATGTTCTCAAAATAATTTTTTTTATTTTAGGATAAAATCGTTACCAAACGCGATTCGGTTCCCAAAATAAAGACAAATATCATTATCAAACGCGATTCTACTCCCAATAAGAAAACAGAATTCTCATCCCATCCCATCCCAATACTGGGATGGGAACAGAAATGGTTACCAAACGCCACCTAAAAGACCGAAGATTTTGAAGAATCTAGAAAAAAATAACTCAGGTTAATTTTTACTCTTAATGTATCCCGGTTAGGATCACACACGACACAAAAAATTTTAAAATTTATGTGTGTTTTGATAAGATCCTAATTAGTGAAATTATCTGTTCCTATGTGTAATTGAAAGAGAAATATTGATAATTGATTAAAATTGAATTTAGGTATTTAGTAGAGCTAACTGATAAAAGAAATCAGTTAAAGGGACAAAAACGTCAATGAGAATGAATTCAAAATAAATTAAGGAGAAGATTCCAGTATTGGTAAGTTGACAGGTAAGTTGACCGATGCATAGAATATAAAGTCTATGAATCTCTAGTTCGACAGATAGATCGACTTATGAAACTCTCTGTATCGTCTAGTCGACAGGTAATGGATGGGCGATCAAATTTTGGCTTGGCTAGTATCCTGAATCGAGCGGTCGACTTATGGGCGTTGGTCGGTCAACTGATGAGTCTGTTTCAAGTTTAGAGGATTTCGAGAATTCTGATCAAACAGTAGCCATTACTAGCCGTTTATGGTTGATATATGAGAGAAATTTTTATGGATATGATAGTATTAAAAATATATCATTGATATTTTGTCATCCCTATAGATATGGTTCATATATTTTGGTTATTTCTGGAATTGGTTCATATAATTCTTTCTTTCCTATCGATTTGAGTTTAAGAAATATTTGAGGGACTAATTTGAATGTTTTGAAAGTTATAATTAAATCAAATATACCTAAAATGAAAGATAATGATATATGGGGTCTATAAGTGCTTTTTAGATACTTATCATTTAAAAACTAGCGGTTAGAGGGCATATTTCAATTCCTTGTATATAAACCTACAGATTTCACATAAAAACAGACATCATATCAAGAACTATTCAATTCATAAGATTTTATAAGAGTAATCATTATGATATTATTTTGAGAGATTAAATTGTGAGATCAATTATTGAGGAGTTCTTGAGTTAAAGCGCTGATTGTGTAAGCGTCACAAAGTTGAGTTGTCTAGCATTCCAATCTATAATTCGTCGGTGTTATCCGGGTAAGATCTTTCCAAGCCATTAATCTTTACTGCATATTTATTTTTCTATATTTGCTTGGTTGATAAGATTTTGATAAAATCGTTTTTGAACTTTAAAAGTATAAAAAATCTTTTAAAACGATTTGTGAGATAATCTGATTACATGCTCAATTTTGTGCTACCCATATTATTTTTATAATCAGATTTTTATTTCCTCACTTAATTCTATCACTAATAATTATCGGGACATTAATCGAGTTTAAATTAATTTGAGGTGGTAGAAGTTCCGAGTGGGAAGAACATATCAATTTCTAGTAATTGGCGACTTGTGTGCGGATTAAGTACTATTGGGAGTATCTAATCAAGGGTAACTTGGTTTCAATCTCTTCCGACAAAAAGATTGAGGTGTTAATTCTTCCTTGATTGAATTTGTGAGTGATTTTGTAAAGGTTCCATCCTTACTTGGAAAAACGATAGTTGGAGCGTTTCTATGAGGTTTTCATTTTTTAGCCTAAGGAACAAAAAGAATTAGGTTATTCTTGAGTCTGTAAAAAGTAGAGGTTATTCTTGAACCTGGGAAAAAGAAGAGGTTATTCCTTAACTTGGGAAAAGAAATTTGTAAAAGGTTAATTTTGAGCCTGTGAAAAGAATCATTGTGTAAATGTTTGTTTCCTACTTGTTTAAAGGAATCTTAGTGATTAGTAGGTGCGAATCTCCGTGGGGGTTAGAGGACTGGATTAGCCAAGTGTAGCTTGGTGAATCAGGATATATCGTGGTGTGCTACCTTATTTATTTTACTTATATTGTTGTTTGGTGTGCATTGATAATTTTTTAATACTACCCAATTCACCCCCCCTCTTGGGTAGCTCAACGGACCAACAATTGGTATCGGAGCTGATTTTAGCTCGATTAGGCCTAACATTTTAGCTAAACCGGTCATGTGCACACACCATAGATGATGTGTTTTGTGTATCCTCTTTTGATAGTGGTAAATTCGTATATGAAAATGTGGTTTATGATTCTTGTAATTCTTGTGGTAGTGATGGAGATGATGATAATGAAGATATACCTATTGTTATGGAAAAATTATTTTCTTTCACACTACTTTTTGCTAAAGAGAACTTGAGTTTAAAAAGAAAAATTAATTCTTTTGAAAATGGTGGAAAAAGTGTTCGAAAATCTAAAGTGTATTTGGATGTTACTGTAGCACAAAATAATTTTTGGATGTTGTTTTTGAAATTAATAATTTGCTCTCTAAAGTGGATTCTCTTGAAAATGAAAATAGAGTTTCAGAGAAGGTACAATGAATATGCCCTGACAAAGCTTATCCACAACCAACGGCAAGATACCAGTATAAGAAAAAATTCATTTACAAAGTTGTGCCAAAGCAGCATGAAGCACCAAACAAAGGTAAAGAAGTTCATACTGAATCAGTTCAAAGAATTGCTATAACTAAGAATGAAGAAATTAAGGTGAAAAATCAAGTATTGGTGGAGTCAAAGGATACCAAGTCAAAAATTAGTAATCTGCCAAAGGTACACACACCACTTGCTCCCAAAGATGATCCAGGTATGTCAAAATTTCTTAAGTTTAAGTTTATTAATTTTGTTAGTGAGACTGAACCTGTTCATTTTAAAATTTAGATGTTTGCAATATGTGTGTGTGTGTGTGTGTGTGTGTGTTTAAATGTGTGAGTAATTAATTCTTTTTAAAATATATGTAGATCAAAATAAGAGGTAAAAAAATTGAGTTAAGTTGATCAAATTAGGTTTGAATGCACAAAATCAAACAGCTCAGAATGAGCAGTCGACTCGTGAGTCGGCCGACAGTTTCAGGTTGGAATATCGAGAGTCACACTGCGTTCATCTGTCGACTAATCATGTCGGGATATAAATACCTTGACTTGTTTATTTCATTTCATCCGAAACTAAAAACCCTTCTTCTCTAAAATCCTTTATCTCTCAAGTTCGTTCAAGCCTAAATCTCACGAAATCAATTCATTTCGGCTCAAATTAGAAGAATTTTTGGTTGAATCAAAAGGTCTAAGGCTCGGATCTGTGTGTTGAAGGCTGATTACTCGCGAAAAAAACAAGGTTGGTCTTCTCTAAATTCTAGGGTTTCGATTGGTTCTTGGTTTAGACTTAATTTCTTGAGATATTTTGGTTGAGTTATTATAAATTTGTGTGAAAAAAGCCTAGAATCAAGAATCGTGCTAATAGGGCCACATTTGACAATGTATTTTTCGAAAGGAAGAAGATGAGAAAAAATATAATGAGGAGTTTGTCAATCGAAAGGTTTTAGGTTGCAAACCTATTGATTTTGTTGATTTGAAAGAGAAAAATATTGATATTGAAGGATATTTTAGGAATTTGGGGTGGATTGATTTTGTCACCCAAAGGAATAAGTGGATGCCGATATGGGTGAGAATGTTCTACAACAATCTCACTTACAATAACATTTCAATTTCATCTTATGTTAAAGGAAAAGAAATCCGGTTTGATAGGGGGTTATTATGTGATATTTTGGAAATACCTAGAGGAGACATAGTTCCGTACAATACCCCTCACTGGATTTTAATAAATTTCAATAGAAGGGCAATTGTTGAGAAATTTGATTTAGAGAGAGACAAAGCATGATCATTATCTATTGAGCCTCGATTCCTTCATTTGGTGCTGACCTATTCGGTCGTGCCTAGAGGGGGAAGTCATGCTAATGTAAATGATTTTGATTTGAATTTGATGAATGAGATTGTTGAAGGAAGAAAATTGGATTTAGCTCATATCATGATGTACCACATGAAGTATCATGTTTAGAAACCCTCTGGAATACTACCCTATGCTGATGCACTCTAAAGGTTGTTTGATCACTTTGGAGTCGTAATTGATCCTGATGAGCAAATATTTATGACAATCACACCTGGATGGATCAATGTGGGGAATGCTTCATTAATGGGATATGAGTACAGAGGAAATAGATGGGTAAAGAAGAGGAATTAGAAAAGGCAGAAAATGCAAGTTGTATGCGAGGAAAAAGAAAATGAAGAAGAAGTGAGCATAGATCAGAATATGGATTTTTTCCCTGTTCGAATTGATGATCTAAGGATACATGCATATTCAATGGATGAGCGGATGACTGGGCTAGAAAATAAAATGGTTCAAATGAATATGAACATGGAAGTTGGATTTGGAAAAATCACAGGGAATCTGGAACAAATGTTTCAGTTTATGCAGTCATCTCATCACAGGTACCAGCAGCAGTATAGTGCTCAGCCACACTTTACAGGACATCCTATGTTTGGAGCACAGCAGTCCTTTGGAGGACCAACTGCAACAGGACCATCTGGAGCAGGGCCATCTGGAGTAGGACCGTCAACGCCGTTTCATCAGCAAATGACTTCAACACCAATTGTTCAGCCAGGTGTTCCGTATCCTCAGCAGCCAGCTACTAGTCCAATGAGACTTTATTATTACTTTTTTGGACAGAGCCCCGATTAGACCTTATTTTTTTTATTTTGTTATTCAGACAAGTTCCACATTTATTTATTTTTTGGTCTGTAATAGTTAATTTTTAGGATTGTAGTGAAACTTGATTTCTAGTGTATGAATTTTGATGGATTAACTTGACTTGATCGACTTAGTTAAATTTTTTGTCTCTAATGATGATCCACATGGTATTTGCTGAAAATGATTTTAATGCATAAAGTTGATTTTTTTGCATTGATTCAATGTGTTTTAAAAAAAAATATATTATCAATATTCAGATTTGATTACTTTAGGTTTATTCTTTCAAAGTAAATAATATGTTTGCCTAAAGTAGAATTACAATTGTGTTTCCCCTCTCCCTAAATTTTGTTTTTGAAGATGACAAAGGGGGAGAATTAGTTGATGTTTTATTGAATATCTTAAGGGGGAGTTTAATTTTTATATTTGTACTTTATTGATCATTTTTTTTAAATCTTCATTCTTATGTTTAAAAGTGTTATAAAACCCGTTCTCGGATTCAGGGGGAGTGTGGTTATATTATTGTTTTGAAGAAAATATCAAAGTTAATTGTCATCATCAAAAAGGAAGAGATTGTTGATCCTAAGATTTTGATGGACAATTAAACGTTAATATTTTTTGTGGAACTAACGGTTTGTTGAAGTGTTTCAGTTTATTAGTTCCGGATGATGAAGATTTGATGATAAAGATGATGAAGGAATTAAGAGATTGAAGAATTTGAAGAACCTAGGGAAAACAACTCAGGTTTAAATTTTAACTCTTAATATCTCTATTAGGATCACACACGACATAAAAAAAATTAAATGATTTTTATAAATATGTGTGTTTTTAATAGGATCCTAATTAGTTAAATTATTTGCTCCTATATGTAATTGAAAAAAAAATATTTATAATTGATTAAAATTAGAGTTAAGTATTCAGTGGAGCTAATTAAGAAAATAAAATGGTTAAAAGGGAGAAAACATAAATGAGAATGTAATAAAAACGAGTTTAGAAAAGAGATCCAGCATGCATAAGTTGACTGGTAAGTCGACCGGACAAAACAGGTGAAACTCTCTATATCTCTCAGTCGACAGGTAAGTCGACCGGTGAAGAGAAATGAAACTCTTTGAATCTCTAAGTTGATAGGTAGGTCTACCGGTGAAGGAAAATGGAACTCTCTGAATCTCTAAGTCGAAAGATAAGTCGACCGATGAGCACAGAATCTTTGGTTTAGCTACATCCTGAATCGAGCGGACGACTGATGGTGCAGTTTCAAGATATTGAGGATTCCGAATTCATATCTAAAAGTAGCCATTTTTGCTTGGGATTTATGAGAGATTTTAGGAATTTTATGATATTTAAGATATGTTACACCTATTATTTAATTCTTATTGATTTGGTTCATTAACTTTTAATATTTCTCAATTTGGTACATAAAATTGTTTCTATTCTATTTAATTGAGATTAAGACATATTTGGAGGATTTAATTGAGAGATTTAAAAGGTATAATTAAATTAATTAAACCAAAATGAAGTCATAATGATATAAGGGGTCTAAGAGAGCATTTAAGTGTCATGACATATGGGAACTAGCCGTTAAAGATGTGATTTATATTTCATATATATAGACCTGTATTTTTCATATCATTAAGAGTGGCTAAGAGAGATTAAGAGATTAAGAGATCATATTGAGCTTTTCTAAAAGATATTATACTGAGTTTTTGTGAGAGTTATTCTAAGAGACAATCTTGATAACCATTGGTTGTTGATCATTGTTATTACCGAATCTGAAGCAATTAAGCTCAAATTATTTTTTTCGGTGGATTCCGGAAGAGATCTTTTCAATTATTTTCTATATTTTATTACTTGTTTAATTTTTAGAAATTGATCTTTAAAAATTGTTTCTGATTTTTATTGAAGAAAATATTTTATAAACAATTTCTTGAATCTGATTACGTGCTACCCATCTTTTGTTAAAAATCATATTTTTTAGTATCTCACATTTCTATCACTAGTTTTGGGATATTAATCGAGTTTTAATTTATCTGGGGTGGTAGAAGCTCTGAGTGAGATAATTTGCTTATCAATTTGTATTGGTGAGTAGTGTGACAAATTAAATACTGTTGGGGGTATTTAATCAAAGGGTAGCCGATTTCAGTCTCTTCTTGTAAAGAAATTGAGGTATTAATTCTTCCTGGATAGAATTGATTTGTGTGAATTTTGTAACGGTTCAATCCTTATCGAGTAAAAGGATATTTGGAGTATTGGTGAGGTTTTGATTCTTTTGCCTTTGTGTTAAAAAGAATTAGGTTATTCTTTAACTTGTAAAAAGTAGAGGTTTTTCCTTAGCCTGTGAAAAGAATTTGGTAAAGGTTGATTCTAAACCTGTAAAAAAATCGTTGTGAGGGTTTGGTTCCTACCTTTAAAGGGATCTTGAGTATTAGTAAATGCAACGCTCCGTGGGGCTCAGAGAACTGGATTAGTCAAGAGTAACTTGGTGAACCAATATAAATTTCTAGTGTGTTGTAATCTTTATTTTATTATTGTTGTTTGGTGTGCACTTAATTGATTTGATAATTCCGCTATGATATAAAGATAATAATTAATTTAGGATTAAAATTAATTATTTGATTTATTGAAGTATTTTTCTCTCTGATATTTTTAATTACCCAATTCACCCCCCTCTTGGGTATTCCACTGGGCCAACAATATGCATCGTCAACTTTCCATCTGGCACTGAATTACAGATTGATACTCAGAGCATTTCCCAGTTCTCCGGTAATATTCTGAGATGTAGTAATGCCTTACCTTCATCTTCCAACATAATTTTTTTAGTAATCAACTGATTAATAATGGCTTTAAAATTATTCATGTGATCAACTATATATTGGCCATTTTCATTTGTCAAGTGAACAATTCTCTTGATCAAATTAGCCTTATTCAATTTCGTTTTTTGCTCATATAAGGACTCTAATTTTTTCACAATTCATTAGCTTTGATTTCATTAATAACATGTTGATACACACTCTGATCTATCCATTGATGAACGTAACCAACTGTTTTTCTATATGTTATCTCTCATTGTTCATTTTTGCCACATGGTTGACCCACTTCACCTTCTAAAGCCAAAAAAAAAAAAAAAAAAAAGGGCCCTTGCAATGAAGGATGTCCATCATTCTAGATTTTCAAATTGCATAATTAGTCGATGTCAATTTTACCATGGTGCCACTACTAGCTTCCATTTTAAATTACATAAATAAACCTTTCACCAACAATCTGAAGCTTTTGATACCACTTTGTTGGGAAAATCTACCAATTTATTAAGTTTTATTTTCCCTCCTCATGTAATTAAAATCGTATTAGCCAATTTCAACACCCACAAATATTCAATCAAAATAAAGTAAGTAACAAATAAAGTGGGAGACACCATTTTTACGTGAAAAAACTCAAGGCGGAAAAAAGACCACAGGATCGAAGTCCGATATCAATGTCCACTATCACAAAAATAATGGGATTACATTCTCACAACTTCAACAGAATAACTCAAGGATCACCACATAAATTTCACCGAAAACGGTGGATTCAACAATAACGATAAATCAGGGTTAGAGAAGAATATTGAATCACCAATTAGAAAAGAGTTATCAAAGATCAAGACCGATGGAAATAAAGTACTTGATGTCGAGAATAAAACCCTAAAATTTCAACACAAACAGAATCTAGATTGTTGTCCGATCGTCAAACCAAAGTCATAATTCTTCTCTTCTCTTCCTCCTCTCTTTACTACCATACACCTTTTCTTCCGACCAAAATAATTAGCTACTATTCTTCAATTTATTCTTTCAGGAGGTATGTTTTAAAAGTCCTACCGGACTTCGTTCTATTTTTTCACTAAGCTCAAGTGGGCTTGGGTTAGGTCCTCCCAAATGGGTTGGACTTACCAACACATTTGCTATATTAAAATTGTCAAATTCATTTCTATTGTTTTATTAAGCTAAAAATATTATTGTATTGTGTACCGTATAAAATAACATCTAATCTGATACTAATACTTAAAAGTGAAAGGAGATATAAGGTTTTAATGATATTGGAGAATGACTCTTTTAATCATTTTGGTGAGTTCTTATATTTTTTATTTTTTATATATTAAATAATGAGTTCCCTACTCAATTTATTTCTCTCTTTTTTTATTTTAGTTCTATTTATTTATTTTTCTAATTAATGCACAAATGTATGATTAATTTCAATGGTGCACATTTTAAATTACTTAAAAAAATTATTGTGATTGAAAAAATATTTTTAAATTCCAAGAAAAAATAAATTAGATATGATATAAATTAATTAGATTGGTGAATACCTCTTTCAAGTATTTTGGTGAATTCTTATAAAAAACAATTATATATCAAATAATAAGTGTCCTACTCAATTTCTTCCACTTTTTTTCAGTTATTTATAATTTTTTTTAATTAATGCATAAATATATGATTAATTTTTCTTCTGCACATTTTAAATTACTTAAAAATAATTGTGATTGAAAAAATATTTTCAACGAAAGCGAAATTAGGTATGATATAAATTAATTAAATTAGAATTTATTAGACTTACAAAAATTTATAAATCTAATCCTAATTTATGGTTATTTGTTTGTTATTTTATAGTATACTAGTAAAACTCAATTTGTAAAAATATTAGTTTACCTGTATAAATATTTATATAATTTTTAATAGTATATTATTTTCGATATTTATAAAACGTCATTACTCAATAAAATTTATGCATCTACTCCCGGATATTACTAATAAAGTAACCAAGTAACACGTATATATTTTATTCCTGAATATTAAAAATTTATTATATTTTTTTTTCTAAACCCGCGCATACACGGGTCTAAACTAGTTTACATTAAAGTTAGATGTGAAGTATAGACTTATGAAGAATATAATTAATGATGAGTTAGAAATTCATTCCAATAAACAAACAGGCACACAAAATCACTCATCCAATAAAGCCAGTTTTGAGAAGATTCCACAACTAGAACCATTTTGATTGAGCAATCACTGTTGTACTGGCATTCCTTCGAGTACAGATATTTGTACCAGTACAAGTCTAATTTAGTTTTCTTGTTTATTTAAGATGATATTTATTAATGTATTTAAAATATTTTTTTTTATTGGTTGTTTATTTGTCAATTCAATGCTGGGGCAGTTTGCGGGTATTCGATTCCTGGAAGCGGGTTGGCCCGACTCGCATATAACCGTTAAACGATGTATTTTAAGGGTTATATATATACATCATCTTCTCAAATTTCTTAGCCGTAAATTGTCTTCATTTCTTTGAAATTTCTTAGCCCTAATCTTCGTCGCCTCTTAGACCTCCTCAAATGCCGCCTAAGCCCCTAACCCTAGTCTCCAATCCACATGATGCCTAGTTTCCTACCACGCTATTTTCTAATCCTTCTTCAATTTATTTTCCCAAAATCCATCTCGATTATGGATTTCATTTTTTCAAGGCTGAAATTGGAAACCACTAGCTTCATTCATTTCGATTCAACCTATATATTGATGAGAAGTACGTATGTGTGGCCTACAAGTTCGATGAGGAAGAGGTTTGTTCTTGTTTCTTTAGTTCAAATAAAAATCAATTCAGACCAAATAAAAATTAGTAGTCAATTTTTGGGTGGAATGCTTGCCTAAATTTTTAGGAGTGTTTCAGGCGTGATGTTTTTTCAGTGTTTCTAGAACAAATGACTGAAAAGAAAAGTGTCTTTTGTTCCCAGAATTCAGTTTTTGTTCTGAGTTTTTGAGAACAGAAATAACAAGGCCCTAGCCTTTTTGTTTAGTCTTAGAAAATTAGGAATATCAATAAAAATATGAGAGGAAAAATAGATGAGTTTCTATTATGCTCTCAGATTTTAGAATAAATTTCTTTGACCACACCAAAATAGTCCCTATTTCTTTTTGTGTGTGGTTTTTTTCAAAGTTATTTGAGAACAAAAATATAAATTTGAAAATAAAAAACACTAGCCACATGTTTGGTTGGACAGACTAGAATGTGGGTAGAATGGAATGAGAAAAGGAATAGAATGGATTTGTCAATGGAATCACTATTGCATTCTCTTGTTTGGTTGATATGAAATGATATAAAGAATGGAATAGTAAAATATAGTAAAATTCTCATTATGACTTTATGAAATCATTATTCCATTATCTTGTTTGATTGATATAGAATGAGTGAAGGAATGGAAAAGTAAAATATAATAAAATTCTCATAATGCCCTTTTAGATTTCAATTTGAATATATATATGTGTGTGTGTGTTACTTAAAACATGATAATTATAAAATATTAGTAATATCATATATGAAAAATATTCGACATCTACTACTCAACTGCTATTTTTTGAAAAATAAATTATCAACTAAAAATTATCATTAAAGCCAAACAAATAAATAAATAATACACAATTGCTACTTTTTAAATACATAAATAAATAAGAAAATAAATAAATGAATTAGATCACGCTGCTCGATTTTGAATTGGATGGAATGGGCTGCTCAAGCTGATCTGAAATGAAAAAGTATTAAGCCGATAAAGGTTAATTGAATTGGGATCAAATGGATTTAATCAAGGACTTTTGCGTAATTTGAGGTTTGATTCCATTGGGCTGAATTTGATTCCAGCCCATCTAAGATGAAATCCCATTCCTTAATTTTTCATTCCAATGGAATCAAAAAATTGATTCCATTGGATAACCAAACATCAAAATCGGAATCGAGGACGGAATGGCGATTCCATTCTGTCTCGATTCTGTCTAACCAAACATGTCGTAAGTCTAACTTGATTTTGGTTCATATGTTGTGTTGCAAATTAATTGATTGAAAATGTGAAGATTGCTGTAAATCGATTCTATGAATGTTATTTTTCTATGTGTTGATCCCAAGGTTTTGATGGACAATTAAAGGTTGAAATTTTTGTGGAACTAACGTGTTTATTGAGTGTTTCAATATAAGAGTTTCATTTAAGATAATATCATGAAGTAATTATGAAAGATGTAGAGATGGACATTAAAGAGTATTGAAGATTCTGAAGATACTAGGTAAAAACAACTTATATCTATTTTACTCTTAATGTATCCCGATTAGGATCACACATGACACAATTTAATAATTAATATTTATGTGTGTACAATTTGATAAAATTAAGATCCTAATTTGTATTCAATTATTTTCTCCAATGTGAAATTGAAAAATAAAAAATTGACCTAATCAATATTAATGTTTGAAATTGAATATTAGTGTTAGTTAAGTTAATTGAGAAAAGAAATCGATTAAAGGGTGTAAAACGTCGAAGTTTGGAGTTGAAATAATTTGAGAGTAGGGTGTTCCAGCATTGATCAGTCAACTGACCATCAAAGGATCGATCAACCGATGGGCATGTGATGGAAAAATGATTTGTCTCTGAATCGATCGGTCAACTGACCAAGAGAGATCGATCAACCGATGAACCGAAATGAAACTTTCTTTATCGATCAGTCGATCGACTATAGGTGACCGGTCAACCGACCAGGGCCAAAATTTGGCCAGGAAAAGTATCCTGAATTGATTTGTCAACCGACTCATGGGGGATCGGTCAGCCGACTGTTGTTTGAGAAATGGCTTGGGCTACAACCTGAATTGATCGATTGACTAATGGCCTATGATCGGTCAACCGACTGTGCAGTCACAGCTTGGAGGATTTTCGAATTTCTCTCAAAAGTAGCCGTTAACTAGCCGTTTTTGGCTTACCTGATTCAGATATTTTGGGGATTTGGATATATTGAAGATATAATACTTTTATTTGAATATCTCTATAGATATAGTACACATAATTGAAGTGTTTCTCAATTTGGTTTATCTAATACTTCTTATCTATTCAATTTGAGATTGAGAATTAATTTGGAGACTAAATTGAAAGTTTTAAAATCCATATCTAAGTGAATTAGATCAAGAATTAATGGTGTTGATATATGGGGTCTATAAGGGCATTTAAATGTCATATCTTTAGAAAACTAGCCGGGTCTGTTTCAAAATAACTTAAATAGACCTGCGTTTTTTGTAGATCAACATTACATCAATCAAGAACTTTTAGTTCCTAAACTTTCTAAGAATTGTTATTCTGAGATTATATCGAGAGATCAATTGTAAGATCAATTGTGTGAAAAGTTCTTGAGTTAAAGTGTTAATTGTTTTGGCGTCACCGATCTGAGCTATCTAACGATTCAATTTTTAATCTTTCGGTGGTATCCTGGTGAGATCTATCCAAGCTATTTACTGTTTATCATGAAATCATATTCTGATTATTGCTTGGTTGATAAGATCTTGTTAAAATCGTTTTTGAACTTTGAAAAGTATAAAAATTCTTTTAAAACGATTTTTTCTTGTGATTATCTGACTGCATGCTTAATTTTTGTGCTACCTTCACTTTATATAATCAGATATTGAATTCCTCACGTAAATTCTATCACTAATAATTTTGGGATATTAATTGAGTTTAATTGATTTGAGGTGATAGAAGCTCCAAGTGAGAAGAAATTCATTGATTCTTATAATTGGTGAGTTTATGCGGATTTGATATTATTGGAAGTATCTAGTTAGGGGTAGCTTGGGTTTCAATCTTTTATGGGAAAAAACTGAGGTTTGATCTTTACCTAGTGGATAAAAAGGTTAGGTTATTCTTTTCCCTTAAAAAAAATTAGGCTTGATTCTTCCTGATTAGAATTACATTTGAGTGAATTGTAATGGTTACATCCTTACCAGTGAAAATGATGCTTGGAGTGTTTTGTAAGGTTTGATTCTTAGCCTGGTAAAAGAATTAGGTGAGTCTTTAACCTGAAAAAAATATAAGGTTCCTCCTTAACCTGTGAAAAGGGAATTATAAATGTTGATTTTGAGGGTGTGAAAAAAATCATTGTAAGGGTTTGGTTCCTACCTATTAAATGGATCAAGTGGTTAAGTAGGTGCGAATCTCCGTGGGGCTCAGAAGACTGGATTAGCTAAGAGTAATTTGGTGAACCAAGATATATCCTTGTGTATTGCTTTGTTTACTTTATTTATTTTTGATTGTTTGGGTGTGCACTTAAATTAAATTTTCTTACCCGCTGTATTACAAAGATAATAATTGATTTAGGGTAAATCGATTATTTGATTAATTAAGTGTTAAGAAGATAAGAAAGTTATTTAATTTTTTTATAACTACTCAATTCACCCCCCCCCCCCCCCCCTCCCCTCTTGGATAGCTCACTAAGCCAACAATTGGTATCAGAGCTGATTTAGCTCGATACACTAGCTAACAAAAATCACATGACAGACCCAATAGGCACACTAGGTGAGGGGCAGTCTATGCACCGACCACCTTTGTTTGCAAGTGAAAATTATGCATCCTGGAAGGACAGAATTATTACATTTCTTCAGGCCACAAATTATGATGTGTGGCTAGCAATTGAGAATGGTCCGTTTGTCTCTATGGAAAACGGAGTTGCCAAGAAGAAAGAACAACTGACTACTTCTGACAAACAGAAGCTTCTATTAATTCACAAGCTATTAACATTTTTGTTTTGCTCTTTAGATGCTAACAAATATTCCAGGGTCTCAAACTGTGCATCGGCAAAAGAAATGTGGAATAAATTGCAAATCACCCACGAAGGGACTAATCAGGTGAAACAGTCAAAAATCAACGCCCTAATCCGTCAATTTGAATTATTCAAAATGGGTGAGGCAGAATCCATTCAAGAGATGCATACACAGTTCAACAATATATGCAACCATTTGAATCAACTCGGAAAGCCTTACACTACGGAAGATACAGCCCAAAAGATCTTGAGATCGTTAACTAAAGTGTGGGAGCCGAAGGTGACTACGATTGAGTAAGCAAATGATCTTGCTAAGTATGAAATTGATGATCTTATCCGCAACCTAATGACGCTTGAGACGGCAATTCGAGAATATGAAGATGACATCGGGAATATCAAAAAGACATCCTCAGCATTGAAGGTTCAAAAAAAGGAGAAAGAGGATGATAGTGATGATGTGAGTCTTGACAGTGAATAAGAAAAAGATGTGGCGCTACTCACGAAGAATTTCAGAAGGATAACTCGACGTACATTTCGAGGAAAGAATAATTTCAACATAATAGATATGGAATTTTACAACTATCACAAGACTGGACACTTCTAAACCGATTGCCCTGAACCAAAGAAAGACCAAAAAAAAAAAAAATTAATGAAGAGCAGGAAAAAATCAATGAAAACTACTTGGGATGATTCTGAATTGAGTAGCTCGGAAAAATCATGAAGTAAAATATCATCCATGCTTGCTTTGATGGCCATTGGTGATGAGGTACCTAAATATTCAAGTTCTTGTCCTTTAGATTTTGATGATTTAATTTATGTTTATCAAGAACTTACTCATGATTATAATAAAATCCAGTATTCTAAAATTAATACCCTTCAAAGTATAATTAACAAATTAAACAAGTAAGTGGCGGATTATGAATCTGAAAACATTAAATTGAAATCCAAGATGTCAGATTTACATTCAATAGTTCTCAAATTCACCGGCGGTGAAGACAATTTGAAAATGCTTTTGAGAAGTTCATGAGGTATCTTTGATAAAGCCGGCATTGAGTTTCAGAAAAATCTTAACATTTTCATAAATTCTTTTCTGAAATCAGGGATCTTGTTAGATATTTTAAATGTAATGTTGTGGAGCATACTACTCGTAGATGTTTTTTAAAAATATCTAACAGCAGACAAGTTTGGGTTCCAAAAAGAATTAAAATTATCCTGACTAACAAGATCGGACCCACGTAAACTGGGTACCACTTAGGAACTATTTGAGGTGTTTCTTGTAGGTTATTCTGAAAGCATCGATAGGCAAGGACAAATGGTTCCTGGACAATGGTTGTTCTAAGCACATGATGGGAGATAAATCAAAATGTACATGTTTGACACCTAAATATGGAGGTCATGTAACATTTGGAGACAACGCTAAGGGTAAAATTATCAGTATAGGTAATATCGGTAATGGTACTACTACTATTAAAGATGTTTTACTAGTTGATGGTCTTAAATGAGTCACCAGAAAATCACAAGCGATACGTGCAAAAGGAATCATGAATGAGTCAAATGGGAAAAATCAAAGGAAGAGAGGATACGATCTAGCCAAGAAGAATTGCGCATCTAAATCAATTATGAGCTCAAATGAGGTAAAAAGTAAAGTCACCCCAAATGATAGAAAAAGTACTCCTAACCCTCTGCATTTTAAATTCATTAAATTTGTTAAAGAGGGAGGTATCCAACTTGCCAAATAGGTAAGTTGGTGATTGTTTCTAAGACCTATTTTCAATTATGTGTTCACTTGTTATCTTAAAAACAATGTAGGGTGATTATGAGAATCACATTTAGTTATGGGGTATTAACATGTTTTTATGTGTCTATATCAAGTAGTAATCATGTGTTAATTATAAAACATGTTATGTGATTTAGAGGATTATTTGAGTATTTGTGATCTTACTAAATAATGCTAATTATTTGTTGAATATGACTTTTAGTAGGATTATTTGTATAATGAGCTATCATTCATGTTATTTACTTTTATACAAATAAGTTGGATTGAACTGAGTTTTTATGCTTCCTAATGCATGATAATATTTTCTTATGTTACATGTCTACTAATTTATAAACGAGTATTAATTCTAAAAGAGAAATGAGATTTTATGAGAGAAATATACAATTATCCGTATTTATGCATGCACTAGTTCTATGATTGATAAAATGCTTGAGAAATACTTCTTATCTTAGTGTGTTAAAGAACATATGTATTGTTTTTATAGAGGGAAGACATTGTTTTTAATTCTAAAAGAGAAATGAGATTTTATGAGAGAAATATACAATTATCCGTATTTATACATGCACTAGTTCTATGATTGATAAAATGCTTGAGAAATACTTCTTATCTTAGTGTGTTAAAGAACATATGTATTGTTTTTATAGAGGGAAGACATTGTTTTGGTATCATGAGTAAGATATGTGGACTTGACTGATAATTATATGATTGCGTGCTACATTGTTGAAAGATTTTAATTACCTCAAATTTATTCTCTTAAGTATGAATTGACTTATTTACAATTATATATGGAGAGAAGTATTTATAAGAGGGATAATATTATGTCATGCTTATATTGAAAGGCGAGTTTTGTTGAAAAATCAAAAGAGTTAATATGCTTGTGAAAAATTAATATCATGCTATATTGCTGAAATGTTATGATTATTTACCTATGCATGAATATTATTCATTTACAATTTGATAGAAGAAGATTGCATGCTCAGAAAGATGTTTTTGGTGTGGATCTTGTTGGATTGAATAGACTTGATATTTATCTATAAAAATTATCCACATAGTGTTGATGTTTTGTGCTTAAAATTGAATTTATAAGTTGATTCAATGTGCTTTTAAAAGAGTTATATATATATATATCCGAATTTAATTACTTTATATTTACTCTTTCAAGTATATTATATGATTGCCTAGAATAATGTTTATTTGTGTTTCTCCTCTCCCTAAATTTGTTTTTGAAGATGACAAAGGGAGAGAATTAGATGATGTTTTATTAACGGGGAGAAATTAGTTGGTGTGTGATTAAGGGGGAGTTTTATTAATGAGTTTATTGTGCTTTATTAACTATGTTTTATAATATCTTCATTATTATGCTTAAATGAATTAAAGAACTCATCCTCAAATTCAGGGGGAGTGTAGTTATATTTTTATTTTAAAGAAAACATCAAAGTTAATTGTCATCATCAAAAATGGGGAGATTGTTAATCCTAAAATTTTGATGAACAATTAAGTATTGATATTTTGGTGAAACTAATGTTTTAATTGAGTGTTTCAGTGATCTAAGTTCCAGTGATGAAGATGACGCAGATTAAATGGATGCTAAACCATGATGTTGAAGATATTGAAGAATTAAGAGTTTGAATAAATTAGAGAAAACAACCCAGGTGAATTTCAACTCGTAATATCCCAATTAGGAACACACACATTGCATAAAAAGTTTTTTATTATTTATGTGTGTTTTGATTAAGTGAAATTATTTGTTCCAATATGTGATTTGAAAAGAAATATTTATAAATGGTTAAAATGGAATTTGAGAAAGTTAGTGGAACTAATTGAGAAAAAAAATTAGTTAAAGGAGCGAAATCGTAAAAAAAAATATGTTAAAAACGAGATCAGAGAATAGATGCAGAAGGTAGCAGTCAACTGAGGAGTCAACAGGAGAAGGCAGATGAAACATTCTGAATTGAAGAGTCGACCGACCGGTCGACTTGTGAAAACATCTGAACTCTCTGAATCTACGAGTCGACCTAACGGTCGACCGGTGAAAGCATGACAAATTATTTGAATCTACGAGTCGACCGAGCGGTCGACCTATGCTCGTTGAAGTGATAGTATGGCTGCAAGCTGAGTTGGGCAATCGACTGGGCAGTCGACCGAATATGCTGGTTTAGGATATTGTTTGATCCGATTCTAAATCCAAAAATAGCCATTTTTTGTTAGGATTTGAGAGAGATTTCGGGGATATTCTTAATATTTAAGATATGGTTCATATACTAATTAAATTCTTTCAATATGGTTCATTAAATATTAATGTTTCTCAATTTGGTAATTAAAATGGATTCTACACTTATTTATTTTGATTGAGAAATAGTTTGGGAATTTAATTGAGAGTTTTAAAAACTGTTATTAAGTAAAATTGGACCTAAATGAAATCCTTATGTTATAAGGGGTCTATAAGAGTATTTTATTGTCATGACACTTGTAAACTAGCCGTTAGGAGACTGATTACATGTGCCTTTATATAGACCTGCGAATTTTCTAAGAAAAGCTAATCATTCTGAGAGAAAATAAGTTTATATCATTTTGAGAGACATTTTCTAAGAGTTATCATTATATGATATTGTGAGCTATTCTAAGAGTGATTCTAATAATCAACTGCGATCTATTCTTGCTGATACTGGATTTAAAGTTATACTGTTCTAATCGTTATTTTTGTGGATTCCGAGTGAGATCTTTTCATATTATTTATTTTTTATTATTTTATTTTGGAAATTGATCTTAGAAATTATTTTTTATTTTCAAAGAAAATATTCTTTCAAACAATTTCTTGAATCTGATTACGTGCTCCAATTTGCTACCCATATTCTTGTTAAAATCAGATTTATGTATCTCACGTATTTCTATCACTAGTTGGGATATTAACTGAATTTTTATTTGACTGGAGTAGTAAAAGTTTCGAGTGAGATTTACTAATCAAATTTTGTATTGGTGAGTTGTGACAGATTAAATATCATTGAGGATATTTAATCAAGGGTAGTAGGATTTTAGTCTCTTCTTGTAAAGAAATTAAGGTAGTGAATCTTCCTGAATAAAAATTGCGTTTTCGTTTTGAGTGATTTTATAACTGTTCAATCCTTACTAGGTAAAATGATATTTGGAGTGTTTTGATGAGGTTGTGATTCTTGAGCCTTAGGGTTAAAAAAAATTAGGTTATTTTTTAACCTGTAAAAAGTAGAGGTTCTTCCTTAGTCTGTGAAAAGGAAATTGTAAATGTTGATTCTGAGCCTGTAAAAAAATCGGTGTGTGGGTTTGGTTCCTACCTTTAAAAGAATCTTGGTTTTAGTGGATGCGACCTCCGTGGAGCTCGAGAGACTGGATTAACCAAGAGTAGCTTAGTAAACCAGTATAAATCTCTGGTATGTTACTTTCTTAATTTGTTTATTTTGGTTGTTTGGGTGTGCACTTAGATTTATTTTAATTCCGCTGTGATAGAAAGATAATAATTAATTTAGGCATAAAATTAATTATTTGATTTATTCAAGTATATTCTGATAATATTTTTTAATTACCCAATTCACCTCCCCTCTTGGGTATTCTACTGGGCCAACAAGGATTAAGTGATTTAGTGGGTACAAATCTCCGTAGGGCTCGGAGGACCGGAGTAGCCAGGAGTAATTTGGTGAACCAAGATATATTTTTATGTGCTGCTTTATTTACTTTATTTATATTTTGTTGTTTAGGTGTGCACCTAGATTAAATACACTTATCCGTTGCATTATAAAGATAATAATTGATTTAGGGTAAATCAATTATTTAATTAATTAAGTGTTGAGAAGATAAGAAATTTGTTTAAATTTTTTATAACTACCTAATTCACCCCTCTCTTGGATAGCTCACTGTACCAACACTAAGAAGTCAATAAATACACATGTTGAAACTAGGCGTGGAAATGGGAGTAGGGATGACACATCTACATCTATTATGGAAGTAGATTTAATGGGTGAACAACCAATACATCAGAGCAACACTTTAGATTTTATAGATGAAGATCCACACAAGCTAGATGGTTCCCAATTTGAGAGTTTTATGGAAGGAAAATTGGATATGGGGGGCATGTCTGAGCTAGAAAGTATTTAAATAAATTGTCTGAAAGTAATAAGGATCAAAATTTTGATATTTTGGGTTGGAAGGTCAATAGTAGTAAATATAAGTTCTTCTTTGATGTATTGGTTGTTCATGTCTCGACTATGACGACAAAGTCGACGTTTAGTACAGGGGGACACATACTTGATCCATTTCATAGTTTATTGTCCCTTGGTTGAGCATCTTGTGTGTGCACAAAATTAGTTGTTGTCTTTAGTGTCAATATTTCTTCACAACATAATGGATGAGATCGATGAATTTGAAAAAAATATCAAATCAGATTTGTATTCTTTAAGTTTTTATTTTATATAATTTAATTTTTTATTTTTAGTGTTCATAATCTTGAGATGAGATTTACTAATTATTTGATTTAATTCATGACAAGTTCTAGATCAATCAGCTTCAAGTTCAATAAGCGAACAATCAAACACTCTTATGATTTCTTGATGACATGGTAATTTTTAGATTACTCGAAGCGTACAACTACAAGGATTCTTCGTAGCTCTATTTCAATTTGTGTTTCATTATTTCAACTTGTCCTTGTATTTTAACTTATTTATTATTATTATTTATTTCTTGTTTCAATGCCTATGTTTAATTGTTTAGTCAATTATTATTTAGATTGTAATAGTAACTAGTAAGTTTATATGTTTAGACTTTAGTGTCTACTAAGTTCACAGGTTTAGATTTTGTTATTTGCTTTTGTAATTATTTATTTTTGAATTTATGTGATGGTCTACAAATTACATTATACTTTTTTTCCTTGTTTTCGTGTTAAGTGTGAACTATGATGTAATTACAAAATTAATTAGATTTTTTTTCTTTTATTACTGTAATTTTATGACAATTTTCTGCAATTTTTAGTAATGTGACGGTTTGTTTTTGTTTTTTTAATTTATTATATCAAGACTCAACCCGAAAATACTTGGCAACCCACAAATCTAATTAACCCAACCCAAAATAAACCCAATCCGCACACTATTAGACAGCCCACAATTTAAACTAATCAACCCACACACTCCAATCCGCCCCAACCCACAAATTACATTTCACATTAACCCAACCCACATAATATTAGGTTGGCCTGCAGGTTTAGTCCAACCCGCCCAATGCCCACCCCGTGGAAGAATAAAAGTGTAGAAAAATTGCTGTAAGTTTGCCTACAATAATGATTATGAAAATGAATGGTCTGTGTGCAATAAACTCTACATAAATGATACAGGGACATAAAAAATCATTATAAGTTCACAGCTCAACTTAGTGAGAGTACAATACTACGGCATCATTTGTTGAAGCTGTAAACATAACCGAATGTCAAACGCGACCTAAAATCAAAGGAAATAATAGCAATTAAAACCAACCCAAATTGCCAAAAAAAAACACATGACAAAGAAGAAAGGTGGCATTTGGTTAGTGTCTTATTCCTATATTTCTGTTTATGTTCCAGATGATTAGAAAAGAAACAGAAGCATCAGAACAAAAAATCGATTTTCATTATGTACCCATATTTTTAGAACAAATTTTTGGCAACATAAGGTAGAAGATTTTTTCCGCCAACTATCCCAATTCTCTAGCAGAAATCTATATCTATATAGTAAAAGTGAAAGACAAAAATTAAGAATGAATGAGAGCTCAACAAATATATTTCTTGCATTTTCATTGATTCTCAATTCACACATTTAAACCTCATTAAATGCTTACAAAATTTATTCTTCTTAATTTTCTCTCTTTAACATTTTATTTAAATAAGTTTTAAATGATAAATAAATAAAAAAAAAAAAACTATAAATGTTTCACTTACTATATTTAATTTATTTTTATTTTTTTATACATTATTTATTTCTCATTAAGTGTTGATACAAGTAATGATTTTTTTTTTTTATGCAAATAACTTCATACTTATTAGACTTTTTATTTTAAAAAAATATTTTCTTTTTTTATTTTTTATATACATTGTTTCTCATATAAGTGTTAGTAAAAGTAATGATTTTTTTTTTTTTATGCAAATAATTTCAAATACAAAACGAAATAAAAAGTAAAAATATAATAAAAAAACGAGATAAAAAGTAAAAATATAATAAAAAGTAAAAAAAATAACAATTAAAAAATTCACAAGCCTATTGTTTTCTAATATGAGTGAAAATATTATTAAATAAAATCTCGTATGAAAACTTCACCAAACAATTCAAAAAACCGTAACTAAATGAAATAATTTATATATAAATTTTAATTAAATTTCATAAATAAAAAATATTTAGTTCTTAGAATAATTTTAAATTTTAAAAAATCAGTAGCAATTCTATTTAAATACTCAAAAAACTGTAACAACCCATCATTTGATCCCAAAAATAATTAAAAATAGAATTGAAAATGTATTACATAAACCAGTAATATTTAATTCTCATAATAATTTTAAATTTAAAAAATTCAGCACCAAGAACTCCTTAATTACTAAAAAAAATGTGTAGCAACCAATAATTGATCCAAAAAGTAATAAAGAAATATTAGAATTGATAATGTATCACATAAACAAAATTTAAATATAAAAATTAAATGTGTCCAAAATTGTAATTCTTTTAAGATGGTTATTAGAGTAATTCTTTTATTAGATAATTTTAACTAAATTTTTAATAATATAGTAATAAGAACAAATAAGTAATTTTATACTTAACATCAAATAAAATGGGTGTCGGAGATATTTTTCAAATGACACGAGATATCGTTATAGATTTTATAAATGACAAGGGGCATCAGTGAAACTTACTTTTATGGTTCGTGACTGTTTTTATTATAATTAATTATATGTAACTTATCTATTCCTCCGACCCCTTCTCTCTGTCCAACCATTTAATAAAATTCTCTCTCTTCATCTATTAATTACATATAAATAAATTGCTCAAAAGAGTATTCCAATAATTTTTAATCAAATAATAGAAACTATTAAATAATATAAAACAAAAAGGCCTATTATATTATTTTAAAACTATTATTTGAAAGAAAAAAAATTTAAAAGTCCCTTAGGAGCTTATTTACTTATTTTCTGAAATTCCATATGAGTAACGACATTAATAGTTTTAAAGATTGACATTAAATGATTAATTGTACGTTACGTCTAACATTTAAATAAAATTTATATATTAATATAATTTTTTACTAGACCCGCATATTATGAGAGTCTAAAACTAGTATAGGAATAAAAACACTGACAAACATCACCTTGGTGCTTATGTTTATGTTTTTTTTGTGTGTGTGTTTCTGTTCTCAAAAATTTTGGAACAGAAAAAGAAAAACGGAAACAAAATGCATCCGCTTCATATCTATACCGAGATTTTTAGACCAATATATGGGAATAGATCATTAAAAAAGACAACATAAGAAAAAACACTAACCAAATGGCACTTGATCGACCGAGGGAGATGACGTTTAGCTACAGCTGTACTCAGCCAAATGTAGACCTCCGGGATGCCGAGGGTGCTTTTTGTTCAGTTGGGGCATACACAAATTTCCCCAAATCCATACTGCCACTTGACCTAACAGACAATATCCATAGAAAAGAGAAAAAAACGATATGCAACAACAATTAACATTATGGTTTTCGGCCAAAAATATACAAGTCCGGACGATAACATTATGATTTGAAATTTTGAATAATCCTCACTCAAAAATCAATCTTAGATTATCAAATCTCAAAATAGTATTTTAGCGCCAATAAAATAGTTTTGTTTAAGAAAAAGTGGTACTACATATAACTTTTAAAAACCGAATGCTAAATTTCCTAAATTTTTGGGTGTGTTTGCGAATTCCTACTTAAGGTCTTCATTTTCGCAGATTGCTCTCCGAAGTTTCAATTTTGTGTCTGATTGGCCCAATTATCCAGCAATGGGCAACTCTGTGACCAGTGACCGTCATGTGCATTGCAAATGAAGGAAAACTAATGGCATATTAAAACATTAAAATTCACATTGCACCCTACAGCTTGATTACGGTTGGACTTTGCCACCTATTCCGGCAACACAAGTGCCAGAACAGTGAAATTGGTGTTATTAGACAGAAATTAAAACATCAATGTGCAATGTGGTGGAAAAAAAAAAAAGTGTGATTGCACCCAAATTTCAGGTGAAGTGAGATTTAGCCGAGACAAAGTATATTGTGAATATTTTGTGTCAATTCATATCCCCCAACCACAATTAAATACGTGATATAGTTATCAAAAAAAGTATAGATGCTTATTAAACGAGCCTAAATCACCATTAGCCTTGAAGGTCATGTGTATTTATTTAAGGGAGGCTAAAAGGTAATTAAATTACCTCGTGGTGCAGGTGTTTCCGACATCTTTTAAAGGAGCGCGGAGACCACTAGCGCGAGAACCAGAAGAGGAGCATCTGAATGATGAAATAACCGAAACAAAACGTTCCATTGATTTCTCTGCTATGTTAGAGTATTGCCCTAAATGTGATATGTTACAACCAAATTTTTCTTCTTTAGCTTCCATTTCTATGTCCATATCGTTGGAGCTACTTGTACAGTCACCTGAAATAAAGAAACATTTGAAATCAAACTTGGGTCGTGATCAGAACTTGCTAGAGCAGAATGCAGACCCCAAATTTGAAATTAAAAACAACATATTATGGGACACTAATCCCGTAATTCTGTTCATCCACAATTTAAATTTTTTTTTACTTCCTCCATTGATTGAAAAAAAAAAATCATTTACAGCCCTTGTTCCCAGCCCTAACATTCCCGCCGCTGCCAAAACCCTAACTCGTCGCCACCTACCTACCACTTAGATCCGGCACCATCCAGGACAGATACCACCTCGCCGGCCCATTCCGACCTTCGCCATCGCCAATCGACGTTCACCATCACCAATCAGGCCAATCGGCGACCTTCGCCATTGTTGTTCAACCCTAATCGTTATTGTTCAAGCCAATTCACCTTCGCTGGTGTTCTCCCGACCACATCAACGCTCATCGCTACCATTCCGAGCTTCACCGCCGTAGACCAGTGCTTTATCTCACATCGCAACTTCAATTCGCCACTCATTCCGAAGTTCGCTATCATATTTGGGATTCAAAGATTTGTCCGCCGCTGCCTCTATTTCAAAACAACTGCTAGGGTTTCGAAACCATAGATTTCTCTAGCAGCTGCTACCTCAGTCCGGATCCGACGGTGCTTCTTCTTTGGCCAGACGTTAGTAAGTCTAGGGTTGAGTTGCTTCTAATGATTTAAGCTCCACACTTGTGTCGTCGGTTTGTTTTCCTTGTCAAGTTGTTATGTATTTGTTAGTTGTTATATTGGGAGCACTAATGTCGACAACTACACCCCAACAGTTAACAACCCACAAGTTATACGGGACCAATTATTTAAATTGGTCTAAGGCTGTAACCCTTATCGGACAAGAGAAACACCATCAACTCACAGAATCTGCCCCGACAAAAGATGATAAGAAGTATGAGGAACGGATTCAAGCTGATGCTCAGATTGTAGCGTCATTGTAGAATTGCATGGAGCCCCAAGTTGCTAATCTATGTACTCATCTAGATACGTGTAAAGCAATATGGGAATATCTTCGTGTGTTATATTCCAGTAATCTTATCAGGATGTATGATTTATCGGTCGAGTACTTCCAATTTCAGCAAGGCACGCAATCCGTTACAAATTATTGTCACATTTAACAGCCTATATGAGGAGTTAAATATTGTTCTATCGATGACTATCAATCTTAAAGAAATGAAAAAGCAACGTGAGCAGATAGTTGTCATGAAATTCTTAGTTAGATTACACCTAGAATTTGAATCGATCCAATCTCAGATCCTTTCCAGTGCTACTCTCCCCACTATCACTGAAATGTATTCTCGCATAGCACTACCAAGGGCAATGTTTCTGGCTCGAGTTCATCTGTATCATTTGAGCATTCGACGCTTGTTACTCAAATTCCTACACGAGATCATTGTGACCAACCCAGTGGTGTTCGGGTGTTCGTGGTGAATCCTCTCGTGGTGGGCGTGGTGGTAGCCCTCGGGGTGGACGTAGTGGTCATGGTAGTGACTCACATTGTCAATGCTCCTTCTGTGGAAAGGAGAATCATACTAGAGAAACATGTTGGGATTTAGTTAGTCCAAATTCGCCAATGCAGTGACATTTGATCCAAATAATCCTACGATAATTCCAAAATCTCAAGCGGCCAAGGACATCTCTGATGAGGAATATGCTCAATTCCTTCAGTATAAGACATCCCAACAGGCATCTCTTCTCATTGCTTCTTTAGCTCAACGAGGTACTTCTACTGCTTGTTTTTCAATTCACCCTTCCCCTCCTACACCCTGGGTCATAGATTATGCTGCCACTGATCACATGTCAGGTACCTCTTCCCTATTTACACATATTCAGTCATCTTCTTTGTTGTCTCATGTTAGAGTTGTTGATGGTTCCACTGTCCCTATCCGTGGCATTGCCACAATGGAACCCTCACCTTCCTTATCTCTATCATTTGTCTTGTATATTCCTTCATTTTCTTTTAATTTGATGTCAATCAGTAAACTTACTAAACATCTTAATTGTTATGTATCATTTTTTCCTAATTCTGTCATTCTCCAAGATTTGAAGATGCGGAAGACGATTGGCACAGGGCGCAAGGAAAATGAACTTTATTTCTTTTATGATCACGACAAGAGTCCTTGCTATCCCACTTACCACATGTCCTGCTTTTACATCAACTCACCAGATCCATTGTTGCATCAGTCATCCCTGCCTTAGCAACCGAAAGTTACTTGTTTCTAATTTAAGTCATTTGTCTTCATTAGAGTGTGAGTCCTGTCAATTGGGTAAGCATCATCGTATTTCATTTGCTTCCCCAACTCATGTTCGTGCATCGAGTTCTTTTAGTTTAGTTTATTCAGATGTTTGGGGTCCTTCTCGTATTGCTTCTACATTAGGTTTTCATTATTGTCACATTTGTGGATGATTTTTCCAGAGTTACTTGGCTTTATTTAATAAAAGACCGTTCAAAATTATTCTCTATTTTTCGTGCGTTTTGTGCTGAAATTAAAACTCAAATTAATGTACCAGTGCGTATATTTCGAAGTGATAATACTTTCTCGGTCATTTACTTCCTTTATGTCACACTATACTTCGAAATAATAATACTCGATAATATTTTTCTCAGTCATTTACTTTCTTTATGTCATACTCTGTATCTTGCATCAGTCTTCTTGTCCACACACACCGCGGCAAAATGAAGTTGTTGAGCGTAAAAATCAACATCTCCTAAAAGTGACTCGGACTCTTTTTTTTTTAAATGAACGTTCCCAAACACTTCTGGGGCGATACGGTTCTTATAGCTTACTTCTTAATCAACAGGATGTCGTCCTCTACCCTAAATGGCAAGGATCCCTATTCCATTCTTTTTCCTCATTCTCCCTTGTTTAGTTTACCTCCTCGAATATTTGGGTGTGTCTGTTTTGTTCATCAATTGACTTCCAGTAAGGACAAGTTAGATCCCCGTGCTTTAAAATGTGTTTTCCTTAGCTATTATCGCACACAAAAGGATTACCATTGTTATAGTCCATCGTTACATCGCTCATTTATGTGTGCAGATGTTACATTCTTTGAGTCTACCCCTTACTTTTTTGCACTATCCTCTTGAGATGATCTAGATGTTACACTCCCTTTGTCAAGTGTCCCAAACCCTACACTATCTTTCTCTACTCCAGATCCTATCCCGTCTAGTCGTTCTTCACCTCCTTTGCAGGTATACTCTCGTCGCCAGAGGGTAGCCTCCGTTGTCGCTCCCATCGACTATGTGTCCTCAGATTCTTCTCCAGCTGAACCATCCATGTTTGACCTGGACATGCCCATTGCCATCCAGAAGGGCAAGCGCACCTATACTAACCATCATATTTCTAACTTTGTCTCGTATGCACACCTATTTCCTTCATACTCCTTTGTTGTTACTTCTCTGTCATCTGTTTCTATTCTTAAGTCCGTTTCAGAGGCCCTCACTCACCCTGGTTGGGCAAAAGCAATGGAAGAAGAAATGTTTGTCTTACATCAAAATAGCACTTGGGATCTCGTCTCGCTTCCACCTAACAAAACAATAGTTGGATGTAAATGGGTGTACACAGTCAAAGTTCATACGAATGGCACCATTGATTGACTCAAGACTCGCTTAGTTGCCAAAGGCTATACTTAGGTATACAGTCTTGATTACTCTAAGACCTTTTCTCCCGTTGCCAAAGTCGTTTTTGTTCGCTTATTCATCTCTCTGGCTACCACTTTTCGTTGGCCATTACATCAGCTCGATATTAAGAATACTTTCTTAAATGGCGATCTGACTGAAGAATTATATATAGAGCAACCTCCTGGGTTTGTTGCTCAGGGAGAGTCTAGTTTGGTATGTCACTTGAAGAAATCTATTTATGACCTCAAGCAGTCTTTTCGAGTATGGTTTGGAAGATTTAGTGAAGTGATCACTGAATTTGGTATTCAGCATTGTGAAGTTGATCATTCTATCTTCTACAGGCGTAGTAAAGTCAAGAGAATATTGTTGATTGTGTATGTAGATGACATCGTGATTACCAGGAATGACCACGGTGGTATTCAAGAATTCAAAAAGTTTTTGCATAGTAAGTTTCAAATCAAAGATTTGAATCACCTAAAGTATTTCTTGGGGATTGAAATTGCTCAATCAAGTCACAGGTCTCAGAAAAAATAAGTCATTGACCTATTGAGTGAGCAGGAATGCTAGGAGCTAAATCGATTAACTCCCCTATGGATCCTAACACCAAATTGTTGTCAGATCAGGGTGTACCACTAACAGATTCAGCGCAATATGGATGGTTAGTTGTGAAGTTAAACTATCTAACAGTTACCAGGTCAGATATCTCATTTGTTGTTATTGTTATCAATCAGTTTTTGGATCGTCCAATGACTTGTCACTGGGATGCAGTGATCCGTATTCTCCGATATCTGAAAGGTGCTCCTAGTTGTGGTTTACTATATCAAAACTTCGGTCATACTCAAATAAAAGGCTGCACAGATACAGACTAGGCCGGATCACCCTTGGATAGGAAGTTTACTACTGGGTATTGTGTGTTTATTAGTGGTAACATTGTCTCTTAGAAAAGTAAAAAACAAACGGTAGTGGCACGGTCAAGTGCAGAATCGGAATACAGGGTCATTCCTTCTCATTCTTCTCATATTCATTTCTCTCTTTAACATAGACTATAGAAAATCCAATGGACCTAACTCACTCTCAAAAGACGTCTTGAAAGAGGAGGATTGCCCTTGGCTTTATATATAGCTTAGGATCAGGTAACACAAGCGATGTGGGATTCCACACGCCCCCTCACATGTAGGGTGGACTTTGACAAACCACTGCGAACGGATATCGGGAGGCCCAACATCAATGTGAGATTCAACACACCCCCTCACGCGCAGAATGGACTTTTTGACAAACCACTGTGAACGGATATTGGGAGGCCCATCATTGATGTGAGATTTAACACGCCCAACTTCAGACAAAAGTCTAACTCTGATACCATGTAGAAAATCCAATGGGCCTAACTCACTCTCAAAACACGCCTTGAAAGATGAGGATTGCCCTTGGCTTTATATATAGTGTAGGATCAGGTAACACAATCGATGTGGGATTCAACACTTCACAACTGTAGAAACCCAATGGGCCTAACTCACTCTCAAAAGATGTCTTGAAAGAGGAGGATTGCCCTCGACTTTATATTTAGCTCAGGATCAGGTAACACGAGTGATGTGGGTATTCAATACGCCCCCTCACGTGCAGTGTGAATTTTGACAAATCACTGCAAACGGCTATTGAGGGATCCAACATCAATGTGGGATTCAACATGCCCTCTCACGCGAAGGGTGGATTTTGACAAACCACTGCGAACTAATATCGGGGAGCCCATCATTGATGTGGAATTCAACACGGCCAACATCAGACAAAAATCTAGCTCTGATACCATGTAGAAACCCAATTAGCTTAATTTGAGACGTCTTGTAAAAGGAGGATTGCCCTTGGCTTTATATATATCTCAGCACAAATGCTGATGTGGGGATTCAACAACAACATTACTATCAAAATAGCTACCTTGAATGGGAATGGATGTTGCCGCTCTCATGTATTTATGATTCACGGCCTCCTGAAATAACAACCAAAAAAAAGTTAAGGACAAAATTAAATAATTATAAATATTAGATCAAGGCAACAAATAAATCTCACTGGTTCAATGCTATCAATGGGGGCATTCTTCCTCTTTGTGAGTGTTCCTTTAGAATGATCATTGGCTGGAAATACATTTAAAGGAAGTGGAATCTCAAATTTCTCAGCAGCAACACTATCTTCTTCAAGTTTTTCATGTTCTTTTTCCTTTTTTTTTCCCGTAACCGACTTATGCTGAAAATAAGTACTCCTCACAACCTTTTTGTTCTCTGTTATCGTCTTTCCTTTACCTATATTAGCCCCAAGCTCAAGAATTGAACTCCTACATGTTTCCACAACGAGTTCATTCTTCTCATCCTCGTCACTTTTCTCCAAAATAATTTTTTGAGAAAAACAGTTCTTGATATTGACATTTCTGTCCTCTGTTCTTGTTTTACTCTCACCACCATCTTTGTTGAACTTATATTCATGCTTAGTAAATATATTTTCATCTGTATCTATAGCCGATTCGTCTTCGGTTAAGAGAAATTCTTTCTCATTTTCAAGATCATTTTCCTTCACATTTTTTTGGTGAAAATAGGAACTCCTCACGATGACACTTCCATTCATTCCTCTGGTTTTCCCTTCATCTGGATCCAAGTCAGAATTACTTTTCTGATCCTTTTGCAAAGCTATACAGGGTTTATGTATTGAAAGCTTAGACTGGTGCAGCAAAGACTGTTGTAGACTCCTTTCACTCCCATCTTCAGCTTGGGGTCCTGTTTGTGTACGAGAATATAAGTATCCATTCATGGGCTAGGTCCAAGCGACACAAACTTATACACAAGTATAGACAGATATTCATCCAAGGGCTGAAGATCCATCAATGTTGATTACCATCTTTTTTTCTTATTTCTGTTGGTAGATCATTACCTTTGGATGAAGTTTATCGCATGGATGAACATTTCTGTCAAAATTGTGTACAAATTCATCCCCTTGAGCCTAACCCTTTATTTTTATATGAATCGCTAGCTCAATGAGTGAAAATTTTATTATACCGTGACTCAGTGATTCCAAAAACACAGATTCTTTTGCAGTAACACCATTATCCACCTGTAGGAAAGATGTGATTGATAAACAAAAATGGCACAAGAACAAGAGTTTTAGGGGGTGTTTGTATAGTGTTTAGTTTTCTCTGTTCCAAGTGAAGCCGACAGAACAATTTTTTTGGAACGGAACAGAATTGATCCCAAATTTCTAGTTCTGTACCAAGTTTCCTAGGAACAGCAACAGAAATCTGGGAAGAGAAACACTAGACAAACGCCATCGTAGTTACGAAAAAATAACCAACTGAAATATGATAATGCTCCTTTATAGCACTTACAGTTTCTTTGGCAGGAGGAACAATGAGCAGGTTTCCATATTCGGGCATGGATGGTGAACAATTATTTTCTCCATCGGAAAAATGTTCATTTGCTGGATTTGGACGCTTATGAGTCATTCGAGGTGCCCTAAATTTTCTCTTTGCTTCAAGGGATGCAAAACCTTTATTTGTCAAGGGAAAAAAAAGAGTGACACAGTTTTTCTCTACTTTTCTGCTTTTGTTCCAAGTTTAACGCCACCGAATGAACTGAGATTAAAGGACCATTAATATAAATGTCATGTGCAGTTATTTTATGAAATCAAACAATAGTTTCAAATTAAAATTTACGTGCAAAACTGGTACAAAGAAACTAAATGGATACAGAAGTAGTTAGTCAAGAGATTTTTCTGCGCCGGCAAATCTAGCTTTTTCCTTCCACCTTCAGGCTTAAAACTTTTGAGTTCGTAAGTTCTCTCAACCACCAAAGTAGCAGTAACAGACTCTCCCTGTTTGTTAAAAATAAAAGCGCAACTTCAAGCATCAACCCCTTTTGTCAGTGAATAATGAATATATAGTTTGCAATGAAAACAACATCAAAAAAAATGTATAACTAAGGCACTATTTGGTAGCGGTTTTCCAAAGTATTTTTTTCCTTCAAAAAAATTATTAATTTTTAAAAGTAACGTTTGTTTCACTCTCAAAAAAATACCTTTAAATATCCACAAAGTTAAAAAAAAATGATTTTAAGTACTTTTTTTAAAAAAAAAATTACATTTTGTTTCTTTGATATATTTTAAAGATTGATGGAATAGAATCTATCCATTAGCACAATCAAATTTTCTTAACCATCTATGAAATTCTTTTTGACTAAGAGATTTTTTATATGGATAATACTAAAAACTCTCTACACTATCTGACAAATGATTTTTGTTTTTATTTGTTAGGAGGTTCCAACTTAGAACTATATGGTGTCAAGTAAAGTAACCCATTTGACTTATATAGTGGTTTAAGAACTCTCAAGAGATCGATGTGAGACAGGAATCTAACACCCGCCCTTAAGTGCAACTCAAGGTTTGCACGGATGATTTGACTATAAAAGAATGATAAGAAATGTGCAACTCCTGACTTGCACGAATGATTTGACTACAAGGTTATGGAAGTTCATCTCTCATTCCGTCGTAGTCAAATCATTCGTGCAAAGCCGGGTGATGGGGATCGACTGAGGCCACCGCTTCGAACTTATGTATGGCGGAGACGGAAAAATCATTAGTCTTTTTTCCTTCAATAGTTAGTTATATTTATAACTAATAAAATAGCCCTTACTCTTATTTTGTCAAGTGGCCGTTATTCTTATTTTGGCAAGTAGTCGTTAAAATAACCGTTATTCTTAGTTTGTCAAGTAGCCACTATTGTTTGCCTATATAATGAGATTTTATTGTAATAGAAAGACACCTTTAATTAATTGATTATTGAGTTATTTGAACAAGAATCTTTTTTTTAAGTTATTAGTTTTTATTTTATTTTTTTCAATTAGCCTCCTTCATCAATTTGGTATTCACAATGGATTAAACCTTCTCGTTCTTTTCATATCACCATTTTACTTTAACATGGTATCCAGAGCAGGTTATGGGAGATTGATTTCATATATTTGTTCAACCTATTTTTTTTCTTTTCTTTTCCCCTGCCTACTATTCATACGCGGAAAAAAAAAAAAAAAAAAAAACACAAAAAAAAGAGTTAAAACCCTAGCAGCCCACAAGCCCTCGCCGCTCAACACACTCATATCCGCACCTCGCCGCCGTCGCCCAAACTATTCCGAGGCTCACCGACCATCACCCAAGCCATTCCAAGTCGTCATCGTCGTTGATCCCACCTCTCCCAGCCGCCGCAATCCTAGCACGCAGTTCGCAAACCTCGCCGACCATCATCGGCACTTCGTCGCGATTCGCTAACCCTCGTGGGACCTTCGTCGGCCTTCCCCGACCCTCGCCGGGCCTTCACCGACCTTCGCTAGCCGTCGATTTCTCTGTCTTCAGACTCAGGGCCTTCCCGCCTTCGCCGCTGCTGCTTCTATCGAGCTCCTATGGTCGCCCAATGGTTTTGTTCATGAGTTCGTTTGTTTTTCCAACTTTACAACAGTATTCTAGACCAAATCTAATGTCCCGGATGTTCGTGAGTAATGTTTTGCTTATAATGGTCTTCATTTAAGCCCCACAATTGTTCGTGTTGTTGGTTTGTTTCCCTTGACAAGTTGTTTCGTATTTGTTGTTGTATTGGCAGAAACTGATGTCGATGGCTACCCCCCAATCGTTAACAACCCGCAAGTTGAATGAGACCAATCATTTACAATAGTCCAAAGTTGTACAAGTTCTTCCCGATCAAGGGAAACGAGGTGACCGAGGAAGTCGTAGTAATGAATTTCGGGGTAGCCGAGGTGGCCATTGTCGTAATCAATATCGCCGGTGCTCATTTTGTAGTAAGGAAAACCATACCCAAGATGCTTGTTGGTACAAAGTTGGTCGTTTTCCTAAGTATGTTCATGTGGCATCTAATAATCAAGTTGCTCCCATTTCCGCATCCAACTCTTCAACTCCCAAGACAACTTTTGATGATAAGTATGTTCAGTTCCTCCAGTTTAAGTCGTCCAAGCAGACATCTACCCCCATTACTTCGCTAGCTCAACGAGATAAACCTAGTACATGTCTTTCTTTTCATCCTTCCACTTCTATACCTTGGATCATAAACTCCATTGTCACTGATCACATATCAAGTACATCTTCTCTATTTACGCATATTCAGTCATCTCCCTCATTGTCCCCTATTACTGTTGTTGATGGTTCCACTGTCCCTGTTAGTGGTATTGGCACTGTGGAACTTTCACCCTCTTTCTCTTTATCCTCTGTGTTGTATATTCTCTCATTTGCTTTTAATTTGATATCAGTTAGTAAGTTTACTCAACAACTTCAGTGTTCTGTTCACTTCTTTCCTGATTTTGTCATTATCCAGGATTTGAAAACACAGAAGACGATTGGCGTAGGGCATGAGAAAAATGGCCTTTATTACTTCCGGAATCACGCCAAGACACCTGTTATCCCGCCCACTGCCTGTCCTGCCGTTGCATCTGCCCACCAAATTCATTGTCGCCTAGGTCATCCCTGTCTTGACAATCTAAAAGTACTTGTTCCTAGTTTACGTCATTTGCCCTCCTTAGATTGTGAGTCTTGTCAGTTGGAAAAACATCATCGCACTTCATTTACTTCCCCCGCTCAGTTTCGCGCATTGAGTCCTTTCAGTTTAGTTCATTCAGACGATTGGGGTCCTTCTCGTATTGCCTCTACACTTGGCTTTCGTTATTTTGTCACGTTTGTCAATGATTTCTCTCGAGTTACATGGCTCTATTTAATGAAAGATCGTTCTGAATTATTCTCCATTTTTTCTGCCTTTTGTGCTGAAATTAAAACTCAATTTAATGTGCCCGTGCGTATACATCGTAGTGACAATGCTCGAGAATATTTTTCTCAACCCTTTATTTCATTCATGTTACAGTCTGGTATACTGCATCAGTCTTCTTGTCCTCACACACCGCAGCAAAATGGAGTCGCTGAGCGTAAAAATCGACATCTCCTAGAAGTGGCTCGAACTCTGATGTTTGAGATGAATGTTCCCAAACACTTCTGGGCAGATGCAGTTCTTACAGCTTGCTTCTTGATCAATAGAATGACATCTTCTACCCTGAATGGCAAAGTCCTTCATTCTATTCTTTTTCCTCGATCACCCTGGTTTGTTTTACCTCCCCGTATCTTTGGATGTGTCTGTTTTATCCACCAGTTGACTCCTGGCAAGAATAAGTTAAATCCTCGTGCCAAAAAATGTGTCTTTCTTGGTTATTCTCGCACACAAAAGAGTTATCGGTGTTATAGTCCTTCTTTACGTCACTCTTTCATCTGTGCAGATATCACCTTCTTTGAGTTCACCCCTTACTTTTCTTACCTATCCTCTTGGGATGATCTGGATGTCACCCTTCCTTTACCAAGCCTCCCAGACCGAACACCATCTCCTTCCGCTCCCGAACTTGTCCCGCCTAGTCGTCGTTCACCACTTTTACATGTATACACTCGTCGCCAGAAGGTAGTTCCCACCGTTGAGGCAATCGTCTCTGTGTCTTCAGATTCTTCTCCAATTCATGAATCCGTGTCTGACTTGAACATACCCATTGTTGTTCGGAAGGGTAAGCGCACATGTATTCAACATCCTATTTCTAATCCTATCTCCTTCATATTCCTCTTTTGTTGCTTCTCTATCATCTGTTTCTATTCCTAAGTCTGTCACAGAGGCTCTCCGTCACCCTGGTTGGACGACCGCAATGGAAGAGGAAATGCTAGCTTTACATCAGAATGGGACTTGAGATCTTGTCTCGCTTCTGCCTGACAAAACAATAGTTGGATGTAAATGGGTGTACACAGTCAAAGTTCATCCAGATGGCACCGTTGATCGACTCAAGGCTCGTTTAATTGCCAAAGGTTACACTCAGGTATATGGTCTCGATTATTCTGAGACTTTTTCTCCCGTTGCCAAACTCGCTTCTGTTCGTTTGTTCTTTTCTTTAGCTGCCACCTTTCGTTGGCCGTTGCATCAACTTGACATCAAGAATGCATTCTTAAATGGCGATTTAATTGAGGAATGTTCATAGAGCAACCTCCTGGGTTTGTTGCTCAGGGAGAGTCTGGTTTGGTATGTCGCTTGAAGAAATCCATTTATGACCTCAAGCAGTTTCCTCGAGCATGGTTTGGGAGATTTAGTGAAGTGGTCACTGAATTTGGTCTTTGACGTTGTGAAGTCAATCATTCTGTGTTTTATAGGCAGAGTAAAGTCGAGATAATATTATTGATTGTGTATGTGGATGACATCGTGATTACCGGGGACGACCACCAGGGTATTCTGAAACTCAAAACGTTTTTGCATGGCAAGTTTCAAATTAAAGATTTTGGTCAATTGAAGTATTTCTTGGGGATTAAAGTTGCTCGATTAAATCAAAGTATTTACCTGTGTCAGAGGAAATATGTTCTTGATCTGTTAAGTGAAACAGGAATGCTAGCAACTAAACCGATTGATTCACCTATGGATCCAAACAACAAACTATTAGCAGATTAAGGTGTACTATTAACAGATTTAGCACAATACAGACGGTTAATTGGGAAGTTGAACTACTTGACAGTTACTAGACTAGATATTTCATTTGTTGTGAGTGTTATCAGCCAGTTCTTAGATCGTCCCACGACGTATCACTGGGATGCAGTAATTCGTATTCTTCGATATCTAAAAGATTCTCCAGGATGTGGTTTGTTGTACCAGAACTTCGGTCACACTCAAATTAACAGATATACAGATGCAAATTAGGCCAGATCTCCCTCGGATAGGAAGTTCACTACTGGGTATTGTGTGTTTGTTGGAGGTAATCTCGTTTCTTGGAAGAATAAAAAGAAGACACTTGTGGCGCGATCAAGTGCAGAATCGGAATACAAGGCGATGGCCCGCACTACTTGTGAACTAACTTGGTTGAAACATTTGTTGGAAGAACTCGGATTCGAACACTCTTCACCGATGGATCTGGAATGTGATAATCAGGCGGCACTTCACATTACATCCAACTCAGTCTTCCATGAGAGAACAAAATATATTGAAGTTGATTGTCACTTTATCCGAGAAAAAGTATTGCAGAAGCAGATTGAGACTAAATATGTAAAGTCAGTTGATCAGTTAGCTAATTTGTTCACTAAACCGTTGGGGGGCTCAAGGATAAAATACATTTGTAACAAACTAGAAGCATACAATATATATGCTCCAGCTTGAGGGGGAGTGTTAAAAAAGTATTTCTGTCTTTCCTGTATTATTTAGGGTTTTGAGTACGGTTTAGGGTTTACTGTATTATTTCTTCGTTTTCTATATAAATAGAAGGATAGGCTACCACAATGGATTAAGCTTTCTCATTCTTTCATATCACCCTTTTACTTTAACATATATATATATATATATATATGAAGCACGGACACGACACGGACACCGCGACACCACAATTTCTAAAAAAATCCGGACACGGACACGGAGAAGACACGTCGATAAATAAATAAATAAATATTTTTATATATATTAGCCAAATTAATGAAAGACATATGTCATTAAGCAAATTCATTCAACAAAAATCATTAAGCCAATAATCATAAATTTTCAAAGTTCAAACCAACATTCACATGTAAAAAAATCTCATAAACAAAAGTAAGAGACACAAGAAAAATTCACTCGAGGTCGATTGATTGATTATCATCTCCACACTCTTCATCGGTGATTAAGACGGTCAGCTTTCTACCTTTTTTCATTTCTCCAATTGTTAAAGACCCATTTAAAAGGTTATGTTAAAGTAAAAGAAGAGTAAGAAAAGAATGAGACGGCTTAACAATTGTGTTAATCTCTCCCTCTATTTATAATAGTAGTTAGGAAACAATACAAAAAATCCTAAACAATATGGGAAAACCCTAAACAATACTGGAAAGACGTAATTACCCCTTTAACGCTCCCCCCTCAAACTGGAGCATATATATTGTATACTCCTAACTTATTACAAATATATTTTATCCTTGAGCCCCCTAACAGTTAGTGAATAAATCAGCTAACTAATCAACAGACTTTACATGAGGTACAATGATGTTTGCCCAACTGACACGACTCACAATCTAAGGAGGTCAAATGACGTAAACTAGGAACAAGTACCTTTAGATTGGCAAAACAGGAATGACCTAGACGACAATGGATTTAGTGGCCAGATGCAACGGCGGGATAGGCAGTAGGCAGGATAACAAGTGTCTCGTCGTGATTGTCGAAGTAATAAAGGTCATTTTTCTCACGCCCTATGCCAATCATCTTCTGTATTTTCAAATCCTGAATAATGACAGAATCAGGAAAGAAACAAACAGAACAATAAAGTTGTTGAGTAAGCTTACTAACTTATATCAAATTAAAAGCAAAAGAGGGAATATACAAGACAGAAGATAAAGAGACAGAGGGTGAAAGTTTCACAGTGCAAATACCACGAACGGGGACAATGGAACCATCAGCAACAGTAACAGGGGACAATGAGAGAGATGACTGAATATGCATAAATAAAGAAGAGGTACCTAACATGTGATCGGTGGCAACGGAGTCATTGATCCAAGGTATAGAAGTGGAAGGATGAAAAGAAAGACATGCAGTAAGGTTACCTCGTTGAACTAGCGAAGTAATGGAGGTAGATGTCTGCTTGGACGCCTTAAACTGGAAGAACTGAACATACTCGTCATCAGAAATTGCCTTGGGAGTTGAAAAGTTGGATGCTGAAATGGGAGCAACTTGATTAGAAGTTGCCACATGAACATACTTAGGAGAACGACCAACTCTGTACCAACAAGTAACTTGGGTATGATTTTTCTTGCCACAAAATGAGCCCCAACAATATTGACCACGACAGTAGCCACCTTGGCCACCTCAAAATTAATTACTACGATGTCCTCGGTTACCTCGTTTCCCTTGATCAATAGCAACAATTTGTACAACTTTGGACCATTGTGAGTAATTGGCCTCATTCAACTTGCTAGCTATTAACGGTCAAAAGATAGCCGTCAACATTAGTTCCCGCCAATACAACAACTAACAAATACAAAACAACTTGATAGGGGAAACCAAATCAACAACACAAACAACTGTAGAGCTTAAATCATTAGAAGTAGCTCAACCATCGACATTAGCGCTCATCAATACAACAACTAACTAAAAAAAATGGACAAGGAAAACGAACAAACAAGAACAACAGGTGTAGAACTTAAACAAAGGACATTTTTCTTTTTTCTTTCCTTTTTTCTTTCCCTTTTTTCTATTTTTTTGGTTTTTTTCTTTTTTTTTTCCTTTTTTTTTTTCATTGCATTGGAAGAAAGGAAAAACAGAAAGTCAAAAAAAAAAATAGAAGTGAGTTACTGTTCGGAACTCACTGTACTGGTTCGGATGGGTGGAACAACGTCGACGAATCAGGTCGGAGCCGTCGATGGGTGGGACGATGTCGGCTAGCACCTTAGATGACGTTGGCAATGACGAAGATGGTCGGAGCACGGGCAGTAAGCGTCGAAACAATGGACGCCGGATCTGACGAAGACGACATTGATTGTCGCAACAGCGGATGACGAAGCCGATGAATGTCGGAATAAAAGACGCCGGTGGCGAAGTGGGATCGGGGCTGCGCAGTACCAACGATGGGATTTGCTAAGTAGGCGCAGCTAGGGTTTAGGATGTGGCGGCGGATTTAGGGTTTTGGTTCTTTTTCTAAACACGATAGAGAAAGGGAAAGAAAAGAAAAAAAAATTGAAGAATGTGTGTGGATAGACGAGCCATTAGTAGGATCACGATTAAGTACTGATTTCCCATACCTAGACTTGATGACTTGCTAGACCAGATAGTAGGGTCCAAATGGTACACAAAGATTGACTTGCATAGTGGGTACAAACTGGCGGTTGATGTTCACCATAGGAATGTAGAATTTAAGGAGGATGAGTATGTAATTGCTCGAGTTCAACCTGAACGATACCCAAAACACTCTTTTAAGAAACTACATGCTACAGCTATGGGGCCACGCCGTATTCTTTGTAGACTTGGACTTAATGCTTATTTACTTGATTTGCCATCTCATATGCATATTAGTCATGTTTTCAATGTCGAAGACTTGCTACCTCAAGGCACATTCGAGCCTCCTATTTTTTCCACAGGTACTCTTCCTGGAAAAGATGTTAATTCACCTGCCCCAACACCAAAACTATCCCGTCTGGCACCATATAGAGATGATCAAATTGAAACGGTGTTAGAAGACGAGGTCATTGGCTCATTACAAGGTGGACATCAAAGGTATCTTGTCAAATGGAAGGGCCGACCACTCTCAGATGCTACGTGGATTCTAAACGAGGAGTTAAGACGACTTGCAACTGACCTCTTGGAGCAGTACCATTCTTATAACTCTCCGAAGGCAAGTTCTTTTCAACCGGGGAGAATTGATGGGGATCAACCGAGGCCACCGCTTCAAACTTATGTATGGCGGAGGCAGAAAAATCATTAGTCTCTTTTCCTTCAATAGTTAAGTTATATTTATAACTAATAAAGTAGCCGTTAAGTTGTCATTATTCTTATTTTGTCAAGTAGCCGTTATTCTTATTTTGGCAAGTAACCGTTAAAGTAACCGTTATTCTTATTTTGGCAAGTAGTCGTTATTCTTAATTTGTCAAGTAGCCGTTAAAGTAGTCGTTATTGTTTGCCTATATAATGAGGCTTTATTATAATAGAAAGACACATTTGATTAATTAATTATTGAGTTATTTGAGCAATAATCTTTTTTTTTAATTATTAGTTTTTATTTTATTTTTTTCAATTGGCCTCATTCATCACCGAGGGGTTGCACATTTTTCATCATGCCCTCGTAATCAAATCATCTATGCAAACCGGGGATTGCACTTAAGAGCAGGTGTTAGATTCATATCCCACATTGATCACTTTTTATGTTCAATACCATATCCTAAAAAACAACAGAGGAGAGCCATTGGTTCCAACTTGTTGTGTTCGTGTGGGTTTGAGAAGAATAAAACAAACACAACTAAAGACTTTGAGATCAGAGTAAGTGGAAGGGTTACCAAAAAGATGCTCAAATGGAGATTGATACTGAATTGTAGCAGAAGGGACACGGTTCATAGTGTATAATGCGGTTAGAGCAACCTCACCGCAAAAGCGCTCAAGACATGATGAAGAAATGAGTGCACAAACTGTGTCAAAAATGTGTCTATATTTGCGTTCGGCTCGTCCATTTTGTTAGAAGATTCCAGGGCACAAGCAATAGTAGAGTGTGCCATTTTTGTGAAGCGGATTGCGGAAGGCACGATCCTTGTATTCTATTGCATTATCTGAATGAAAAACTTTTATAGTTCGAGAAAAATAGGTTTTAACCATGGAAGAAAAATCAGAATATATTTGAAATAGTTCATATCTATTTTTTATAAAAAAAAATAACCATGTATACCGAGAATAATCGTCTACAAATATAACAAAATAACAAGGACCACCCATTGTTACATGAAGGGAAGGACCCCAATCATCAAAATGCACTAAATCAAAGGATGCAAGAGAAATAGACTATCATTTAAAGTGAAACTAATTGTTTTGCAAGTTGACAATGAATACAATTAAAGGACTCATGTTGAACTAAACCTAACTGACCACTAGTAATAAGAGATTTGAGACGATTGAATGAAGTATGACCTAACCGAGTATGCCACAATTTCAAGGGTGAGGGTGATGAAATGGAGGCGGTTGATTGGTGATGCCATGTTGGTAAAGGTGGGACTTGGAGATTAGTGAGCTCAAAGAAGCGCCCGACTTTACGACCAGTCCCCAAGGAGTTTTTCTATCTGAGGGTCCTATACACGACAACCAATAGAAGAGAAGTGCAAATCAAATTCAAAATCACATAATTGACTAACAAATATAAGATCAAAAGCAAGATTAGGAACCAAATATGTATCATGAAGAGATAAATGAGAATTATCAACATGTCAAATGTGGTTAACTGACATACTTGATCTATTGGCTGAATAATAGGTGCATCACATCACAAGTTTTAAAGGAAAAGATAAAAGCATCAAATGTCATGTGATTTCAACATGGAAAATCAAAATACCAAGAGATGTACCTGGTGTAACTAACATAGTTGTATGGGTACCAGTATTAGATAGAACATATTTGAACATGGCCTCAATGTCGCTCAAATTTATTGAAGATGGAGGTAAAGTCAGGGCAACATTAGTTGCTGCAGCGGTAGAGTTTTGGACTTGTAGTGCAACCGATTGTGAGGACCCCGACAACGAAACTGATTCCCATTTGATTGGTTCCCAGATGATTGAGATGGAAGTTCAAGGCAATCTGCAAGGTAGTGACCTGGTTCTCTGCATACCTTACAGAGGCGAGATGGGCATTTAAGCAATTTGTGTCCTTGTGAATGACAATACTTGCAATACAAGGGTTGTAGTGATGAGTTTGGTTTGCTTGCTAGTGTGGCAAGAGCAACATTTGTATTTGGTCTTTGGAGTGTTGCAAGGCGTGTTTCCTCTCTCAATAGATCGAAAACGACATTGTCAATGGAAGATATCTCGCTCCGGTGTAGTACTGAGGCACGCACAGGCTCAAATTCTGACCTTAGAGCCATTAGGAACTGCATCACGCGCATCTCATTTTGGTAGCTTGTGTAGAGAACGGCATCATCTGGATGTTTCCAAGTTGGCTCAAAGAGAGCTAATTGATACTACAGAACATTCATCTGAGATAGAAAATTGTTGATGGACTGTCTAAGTTCTTGGCGCATGCTGTGGAGGGTGGAAAGAAGTTGATACCGATGTGAAAGATTTGCCTTGGTGTAGCAAAGTTGGAGGAAATCCCAAACTTCTTTAGCCGTCTCGAATCCACAAAATTGAATTTTGATAGATGGGATTACAGTGGAATAGAACAATGTGAGGATTTGATGATTTTTGCTATACCAATCTTCGAGACGCTCAGTAAATTTTTTAGCATCTTCGTTGTCTTCGCGGGTGGGCAATTTAATGTCCCCATTCACAATACGCCACAGTTTTCGACTACGTAGAATGCTAGACATCTCTTGAGCCCACAAGATGTAGTTTGATTCATCGAGAATAGTAGTGGCAACATTTGATGTGTTTGATCTCTCCATAGGCCGAAAAAAAACGGAGTGTCTGAGAGTGAACCGAGGTCGAAACTACACGAATATAAGGGAAAATATATTTTGTGAGAGTCAAATGACAAAACGGAGCCCAAAAACAGGATTAGGAGGTCCAAAAACCCTAAGAACCTGTCCAACCTAGTAAAAAACCGGTCAACAACAGGCTAAACCAGTCAAAAGAAACTTAGCCTTTCTGAACCGGTGGTACCATATGGTTTTAAGTTGAAACTTCTTACTATTACTTTTACGTAAAAATACTTTTTGTGGAATTAACCTTTTTTATTTTAAAACGTAACTAAATGAGCATTCCAAGATGGATGCCCAAGCAATGGATGGTACTATTACAATTGTACTTTCTACTATCATAACAAGGACAAAGGAAAACTGAAAGAAAGTACACAAAATACCTGAAATGGCATTTTAGTAAAAGGATCGAGATCTCCCCTAGCTATGCCTTTAGCTGTATGCTGGGCCATCCACGTTGAAGTGGTTAAGGTATTGTCTTGAAATAATTATGACTTAAGATAAAATAAAGTGAAGATTCACAGCATGAGATAACCATTGCCAAAGAAAAGGGTAATGATATCACAACAAAAGGATATGGTCCTAAGAAGTCCAAATCTTCACCCCAATGTTCACGAACATCTTCAGATAGTTTAGACAAATGTACAATGTCTTCAGAAATGGGATCATAAACTCGTTGGTGCTGGAAAGTTAGTTTTGCTTTCTCAAATGATTCTTCATAATGGGGAGGAACAGCAACTGTGCTATACTTCAAATGTTTAATCACCTGAAATGGTAAAAAAGAACCTCGTTCAGATTATAATATTCTTAAGAAAACACAATCAAATGCAGAAACATATTAAACCTCCATTCATCAGTTACAAACAATGGTCCTATTTATATAAGAGAAATATTGTAACTATTCCTAAATTATAAGCAATATGTATTTTAGGTATTTAGGATTAATTTTATAACAGTTGCAAATCTTATAATTTAGGAATAGTTACAACATTTCTCTTGTATAAATTGGAATATTGTTTGTAATGAAAAACATGTAGAATTTGATTCCTTACAAAACATTCCATAAGAAATCACAATCAAATGCAAAAACAGACCTATTGAGGGTTTGGGAACGCAGAGATACAAAACAAACCTAACAATTGGCATTGCACAAAGTATTTGCTCTTAAAGTTTGAAACGTCAAACCCAGAACCTCAAAGTTACGGTTATTGAGAGCCCAAAATAAATAAATTGATTAAAACGAACAATAAATAAATATATATAAAGAGATGGATGGGGATATATGGAAACTAAAAATAAAGAATTAAACAAATGATTGGTCAAGCGTAAGTTCTTAAAAAAATGCTTTGTAAAAGCATTCACCTTGTCATAAGTCTTGAACTTCTTCACAAGTGCATGAGCCTTTTTAAGGCCCATTCCAGGCAAAGATGGCAAATAGTCACAACCGCTAAGAATACACATCTCAAGAAGCATCTGCTTATTGAAGCCAGTAAAACTCAGCTCCTTGTTTTGTTGTAGCATGGAGTACTTAAACTCAACACCTTGCCCAAATTTGTCCATCTTGTAGATTATCTGTGTTCACAAAGATTAAGGTGGTGTTAATATTAGAGTTATTATATTTATTTAGCATAAAGGGTAGAATAGATTTGTCTTCATTTCTTGGTCTTTTAATTGTAAGTCTGTGAAAGTTATTAAGTTCTAAATATTTTCTTGCAACTCCACATTCATTCTTCAAAACAATATACCCTAGACTCCTTTTTCTTTTCTCCTTGGGCGTACATCCCATACTTCTGGGAGCCCTGGACATAAAAATTAGGCGAAGCCCAAGGCTTGGGACGTAAGCCCAATGTGATTTTTAGTTCTTTTCATTTTTTATTTCAATAAATTAAATATTAATTAAAATTATGTTATTTCAAGGTAGATTAGCATTTAACATAACTCAAGTTACAATTAGAAAATAACTCCAAAATGTAGTTAAAAGTCTTCATATTCCTACACTATCTCATTGGGACAGGCAGCAGGCAAGGGGAACTACATATTTTAAGTGAGCTAAGAGTACCAGATGTTACAGCTTTCGGTGTTAATTTGTCATCTTTTCATTTGACTTCTTTTTCTTCTAGTTTTTAATTTACGGCATTCTTGTCTTTGTCATAATTTAGCATCTCGTTTAAAGTACTTCGTGTCTACAGAAGCATTAAGAAATTTGTCAGTTTATGATATTTCTGATCGTAGTAGTTGTAACCTGGCAAAATTCTCTACTTTACCTTTTAATCGAAGTATTTCTTTTTCTCTTACACCATTTAATCTGGTTCACTCTTACGGGCCTACCTTGATTGCTACAAAAGGAGGTCTCGATATTATGTTTCTTTCGTTGATGATTACACTCGTTATTGTTGGGTTTATCTTATGAAAAGTTGTTCAAAATTCTTTGGTATTTTTCAAGCGTTTTGAACTCCTGTTAAGACCCAATATTCTGCTTTATCAAGTACTTTAACTGTAATTTGGGTGGAGAGTATAATTCTAATCTTTGCTCTGAACTGGTTGCTTTAGATGGAACCATTTACCAAACCTCTTGTATTGATACTCCCGAGCAAAATAGTGTTGCAAACACATTGTTGAAACTGTTCATTCCCTTTACTGTCTGCCTCTGTTAGTAGTGCATTTTGGGAAAAAACAATCCTTACTCCCACGAAATTAATTAATAAAACCCCATCCTCTCACTTTTCAGGTTTATCTTCATTTAAAAAGTTGTATAACCATGTTCTTAATTATTTTTCCTTAAGAGTATTTTGGTGTACTTGTTTTATTCTTCAATGGTCCGACCAAGTGTAGAGCGTGGTAAGTTATCTTCTCGTTTGGTCATTTGTGTCTCTCAAGGTTATGGGGTGGGACAAAAGGGATATCATTGTTTTGATTTCGTTGCACAAAAACTATATGTATGTCATGTTGTGTTTCTTAAGCATATACCATTTTTCTCTATTCCTACTAGTATACAGAACTTGACTATATCTAATCTCATTTCCACACAACTTGACTATATCTAATCTCATTTCCACTGATCCTTTCTCTAATGATACAATTTATCTTCTCAAAACCTATGCACTCCAGATACTGACTCACTTCTTGCTTCTCGTCCTTGTGTTCCTATTGCACCTCTTCCTCTACATTATTCTTGCAAGGATCACACTTGAGTTCTACAGTTACTGATGCTTCTAATCTTCCCTCCCCTCCAACAGCCGACCAAGCACCTTTTGAGATTGTGGATCCTCTCCTCGCTATCCCCAATGCATTCGTAAGTCCACTCATATACCAAATTTTGTTTACTCTTATTATTCAAATTGTTTTTCTAATTTTTTGCCTTCGTTCACATTTTCTCTGAGCCATTATTCTATAAGGAGATAGCTCTTGATCCTCTTTGGCAACAGATTATGGCTGAGGAACTCTCTACTTTGCAAAAGATGGATACTTAGGATTTGGTATCTTTACCTCCTAGTAAAAGTATAAATGGTTCTCATTAGATCTACAATATTAAAACCAAGTCTGATGGGTCAAATGAGCAGTACAAAGCTCGATTGGTTGCTAAGGGATTTTCTTAGTAGTTTCGATTGTAAAAATGACAATTGTTCGTACTCTTCTTGTTGTTGTATTTGTTCGTCAATGTCACATTTCTTAGAGGGATGTTAAAAATGCCTTCATGAATGGCAATTTTCTAGAAAAAGTTTACATGACTCCCCCTCCTGGTGTTGTTGCTCATAATTATGGAGAAGTTTGCAAGCTCAAGAAAGTTTTATATGGTTTTAAACAGGCACCTTAGGCCTGGTTTGAGAAGTTTTATCTATGATTACTTCTCTTGGTTTTTGCCCAAGTAATCATGATTTTGCTCTCTTTATAAAGTGTCACTGCAAACTGTATTCTACTTTCTTTATATGTTGGTAACATGATTATAACCGGTGATGATGCTGATGGGATTCAGTATTAAAGTAGAAATTATCTCGTCAGATTGAAATAAAGGACTTGGGGCTTTATGTTACTTTCTAGGTATTGAAATAGCATTTTCTCCAAAAGGCTATCTTCTTTCTCAGTCTAAGACTCTAAGTACGCAGCTGGTATTCATGATAATGCCCCCTCACTAATACTAGGACAGTTGATACTCCTCTAGAGGTGAATCTTCGATATTCACCCTCTGATGTGCCCCTTTGATAGATACTACCTTATATCGGCTATTGTTGGCAATTTGGTATATCTTACTAATTACTAACCCAGACATTGTCCACGTTGTTCCTATCGTCAGTAACTTCTCCTACTATGGTTCATTGGGATGCCACTCTTCGTATCATTCGGTATCTTCGGGACATTCTCTTTCAGAGTATTTTACTTTCATCGACCTCACCTTTTGAGTTACGTGCATACTCTGATGGTGATTGGCAGTGATCCCACAGATTGCAAGTCTGTTACTGGTTTCTGTATATTTTTGGCAATCCTCTTACTTCATAGAAAAGCAAAAAACAGGTTGATATTTCCAAATCTTCCATGAAAGCAGAGTATCGTACAATGGCATCCACTACCACAAAGATCGTTTAGTTACGTTGGTTGCAAAATATGGGTGTTTCCCGTTCTCATCCCACTCCTTTGTATTGTGATAACAAGAGTGTTATTCAAATTACTCTCAACTCAGTCTTTTATCAACTCACTAAGCACATCGAGATTGATTGTCATCTCACTCGTCATACCTTCAGCATGACACTATTACGTTACCTTTCGTTTCATATTCCATGCATATTGCCGACTTGTTTACCAAGCTAGAAAGCACCGACACTCCTACAGAAGTAGAGTGTCGGTGTCCGACACGTGTCGAACACCGACACGACTCCGACACGTGTCGGATTTTTTTATTTTTTTTTTTTTAATTTCCAACATGGCTCCGACACGTGAGGGAGCCGTGTCGGACATTTCTCTTGTTGCGTGTCGGAATTTTTATTTTTTTTAGGGGTGATTGAGAAAGGAGAGAGAAATCAAACATGACGCAGAGATAGAAAAGGAGAAAGAGAGAGGAGAAGTTGACCATGGTGGCCGAGATTGTAGGTCGTGGTTGCTCTGATTGTAGTCAAATCAATTGATCTTTGCGACATTCCTTCCTCTCTCTCTAGATCTGGAAGTCTCTCTACCGATGCATCTCAACGATGGCGGCCAAAGAGTTGACGATGGTGGCCTAAGTTGCCGGTGTTGTTCTCGGCCGATCGTTCTCGAGTCTCAAGTCTCTCGACTAGAGTTGCAGGTCAAGAGGTTGCAAAGAAGCGATGGGTCTAATGACTCTCATCAATTAGGTTAGTGGGCCTTATTTTAATTTAGTTTTTGGGTAGCATTTTAGGTTAGTGGGTCAGATGACACTTATAATTAGGTTAGTGGTATGTTTAATAATTACTAAATTATACATTTGATCCCTAAGTTTTTTAAGTCTAAATTATACATTTGACCCCTTAGTTTTTTTATATTTAATTTTAAGAATGTCTTAATGATTTTTGTTGAATGAATTTACTTAATAGCAATATATATTTCGTAAATTAGACTAATATATATAAAATTATATATTTATTTATTGACGTGTCCAAGTCGTGTCTGTGTCAGGGTTTTCGGAAATTTTCAGTGTTGCCGTGTCCGTGTCGTGTCGTGTCCGTGTCCGTGCTTCCTAGTTACCAAGTCACGTTCTATTTCACGTTTTCATTTTTGGGTTGGCAAACTCTCGATACTGCTTACAGACACATCATGAGTTTGAGGAGGGATATTAGAGTTATTATATTTACTTAGTATTAAGGGTTGTATAAACTTTTCTTCATTTTTAGGTCTTTCTATTGCAAACCTATATAACTTATCTTTCCAAGGTATTTTCTTGTAACTCATCATTCATGATTCACAATAATAAACCTTAGACTCGTTTCTCTTTGGAGTCTATGTTGTTCATTGATCTTAACATTTAAAAGCAAGGAACATAAACACATTGGCAGGACACATCAGGAACAAAGAACAACCAAAAGTAACCAAGTTTAAAAGAAAACATGAAGGGATAGCAAGAGGATATCCTACAATTCTATGCATTTCGAGCACCATCTAAATATATTATTCATTTGAAAACAATTGTCGATTACTGGTTGTATCGGTTATTGTTGTGTTCATTTTAAAACATGAGTTGAGAAGTTGGGGATGTTGTATAAACAAAGAGCACTGTTAATTTTTTCCCTATAAAATTGTTTTTACTTTTTATTCTTAATTTGTGTTTATCTGTGCTATTATTGCTAATTTGTGCATAATTGTGTTATTTTCTATATTAAAGTTAAAAGTTTTTCAGTAGTGATTTGTTGTAACTATTGAATTCAACTTCGTGCCTTCAAACACGGGGTATGCACTAGTATATAATAAATAAGAACGTTTTTTGCAAATGCATACATATTAAATTATGAATGTATTCAAGTTCAATCTTTGATTTGGTTGAATATTGATTTTTTGTCAAAACAAATTATCAGTATCTCCTACATTTATATTTTACTGATAGTAAATTTTCTTTTATCACCTTTAATATTTCATACACTGATTTTTACTAATACTAAATTTTCTACCTCTCAACGATACATATTTAAACTTATACAAGTGTAAAATTTATTTTTTAATTTAATATAATTATTAAGACAGACTATGAAGTGCCGTCAGGAACAGGGAGTTACTAGTGGTATTAAACAAACCAAAGACTTACTCTAGGACAACCAAATGCTATTAAGTCCGAGTCCTCAGTTATAACTGCATCAACCTGTTTGCTGACGGCCAAAAAGGTCATTTGTGCATCCGCCTCATAAGGAGCCACAACATAACCTACATTTTCTCGTTTTAAGACCTTCACAAAAACATTTTAAACAAACAAGGAGAGTGATTTATTATAAGCAAAATAAGTAAAATAGATAAACCATCATTTAGTTCTTTCGGAAATTCAAAAACATAATGATGTCAAAATAATTTACCTGTATTAATTCGTATGCAATCGAAGGTGAAATGTCAACAGACTTTTGATAACACTCATAAGCAGCAGCTGAATTTCCATTTGATTCATGTTCTATAGCACGTGCAAGATTTTCCTTCCTTGATCTGTGTGTGCAACGAGAACATTTCAACAAGGGAGGTTTTTTAGCTTATATTTTGAGGGGTGATGAACCATAATCACGTTGTTCATGTGAGACCACAAAAACCCCAGGATCTACTGTAAAATGGTGTGTGTGTGTATTACAAATTTTAAATGAATAGTACAGATATCACGAATGACGACAAACAAATTAATTATTACTTGAAATGAATTAATCAATTGTATATCTCATTAATCATACAATATGAGACTACATATAGGAAAACTTAAGAACTAAAAAAGGTAAATAACTAATTACAATTAACTATTTTTCTAATCTGTATATTTGACTTTCCATATATACAAATACTACCAATATTGAATATTCCAACACTCCCCCTCAAGTTGGTATGAAGATATCTTCCATTGTCAGCTTGCATACTAGATAGTCGAATCTCTTCTTTGGTAATCCTTTTGTTAGAATGTCTGCGATCTGTTCAGTAGTCAGTACATATGGCATACATATTTGTCCACTATCGATCTTTTCCTTGATGAAATGCTTATCCACTTCCACATGTTTTGTCCGATCGTGCAACACCGGATTGTGAGCAATCGCAATGGCTGATTTGTTATCACAGTAGACCTTCATAGGTACTGAATTAGATATCTTCAACTCTCCGAGTAATCTGTTAATCCATAACACTTCACAGATGCCGTGAGCCACTGATCTGTACTCCGCTTCTACGCTGCTTCTAGCTACGACATTCTGTTTCTTGCTCCACCATGTGACGAGGTTCCCACCAACAAAAGTACAGTAACTGGAGGTCGATCTCCTGTCCGTGATGCTCCCAGCCCAGTCTGCATTGGTATAAACCTCTACAAGGTGGTGGCCACGTTTCTTGTACAAAATTCCCTTTCCAGGAGTACCCTTTAAGTACCTTAGTATTCTATAGGCAGCATCGAAGTGTTCTTGTCCTGGTGAGTGCATGAATTGGCTGACCATGCTTACGGCAAAGGCTATATCAGGACGGGTATGTGATAAGTAGATTAACCGCCCCACTAGTCTTTGATATTGTTCTTGGTTTATCACAGCTTCAGGTTTGGCCAGTTGTAGTTTCTCATTCGGTTCACTTAGAGTTTCTACAGCTTTGCACCCGAGTAACCCTGTTTCATTCAGTAGGTCGAGTACATACTTTCTTTGACTCACAAATATGCCTCCCTTTGATCTAGCAAATTCCATTCCAAGAAAATATTTTAATGGACCTAAGTCTTTGATTTCAAAATTATCAGCAAGTTTTCCTTTAAGTCTTCTCAACTCGTCACTATCACTTCTTGTTAAGATAATATCATCTACATAGACAATTAAAATAGCAATCTTACCATCAATTGAGTGTCTATAAAACATAGTATGATCTGCTTGGCTTTATTGATAACCCTGACCTTTTACAGTGGTTCCAAAGCGTTTAAACCACGCTCTTGGAGACTGTTTTAGGCCATATAGTGACTTCTTTAACTTGCACACCTTTCCTTGTCCTATCTTTCTTTCAAAGCCCGGTGATAAACTCATGAACACTTCTTCCTCCAAGTCTCCATTTAGAAAGGCATTTTTCACGTCGAATTGGTGTAGTGGCCAATCAAGATTCACAGCTAAAGACAATAGAACCCGAATTGAGTTTATCTTAGCAACTGAAGCAAATGTTTCTTGGTAGTCTATTCCATATGTCTGCGTGAACCCTTTAGCCACGAGCCTTGCTTTATACCGTTCTATGCTTCCATCTGCCTTACACTTAACTGTGAATACCCACTTACACCCGACTATCTTTGTATCCTTTGGCGAATCAACTATTTTCCACGTACCACGTACCACTCCTTTTAAGAGCATTCATCTCTTCCAGAACTGTTAGCTTCCAACCTGTATCACCTAGTGCTTCTTCAATGTTCCTTGGAATAAACAGATTAGTAACTTTAGAAGTAAAGACTCTATAAGGTTTGGAAAGTTTTGTGTAGGATACATATCTAGATATGGGGTGATTGGTGCAGATTCTAACTCCTTTCCTGATGGCTATAGGGATATTAAGATCTGGAGGAATATTGGAATGAGAAGATTCATTAGGAGGTGGTAAAGATATAGGATTACTTGGATCATTGCTTAGGGAGTCGGATTAACCTTGTGCTAGAACAGTAGGCTGATCTGTATTCTTTTTTGTACCTCTCCGAGTATAAACCCGCAACTCAGTACATGATTGTGGTATTTCTTCATCTGTTTGTGAAGGAATTATGCTCGGCACTTGTGTACTAGTAGGGATTCCTTTTTGTTTTTCAATATTGTCATCACTTGTTTTTGACTGATTTAGAGGAAAAATTTCTAAGACTGTGGTAGGGAGAAGATCATCAGTGACCCAAAAATTCTCTTCCATTACATTCTCCCCCTGAAAGGGATTTTTGTCAAAGAAGGAAACATTTTCCAAAAACGTGACATCCATACTAACATGAATTTTCTTGGTTTGTGGATTGTAACACTTATACCATTTTTGATTTGGTGCATAACCGATGAAAACGCATTTTTCTGCTCTAGGATCAAGTTTAGACCGAAATTAGTTAGGAATATGAACATAAGAGGTGCAGCCAAATATTTTAAGAAGCAGGTCAGCTGATATCCTAGAAGCTGGAAAGTGTGTTTTGAAGTTATCAAATGGTGTGGTGTAATTTAGAATACGTGTAGGCATGCGATTTATTAAATATACGGCCGTTAAAAGAGCATCACCCCACAAATATTTTGGAATATGCATAGAAAACATGAATGCACGTGCGACTTTGAGTAAATGTTTATTTTTTCGTTCAGCAATGCCATTTTGTTGGGGCGTGTCACGACACGTGAATTGATGTAGAATACCATTTGTTTTCAAAAAACTGCCTAAACATTCATTGAAATATTCTGTTCCATTATCTGTGCGAAGAATGCTAGGTTTCATTTGAAATTGGTTTTCTAGCATAATGCAAAAATCTTTAAATAAAGCTGCTACATCAAATTTTGCACGCATCAAATATATCCAACATAAACGTGTGTGATCATCAATAAATGTCACAAACCATCTTTTTCCGGATAGTGTTGTGATTTTTTAGGGACCCCATACATCGCTGTGAATTAAATAAAATGATTTAGATGCACGATATGGTTTTGAAATATAAGAAGTACGCTGACTTTTTGCAAACAAACAACTTTCACAATAAAAGGAAGAACAATCCATATTCTTAAATAACGTCGGAAACAAATGTTTAAAATATTGAAAACTTGGATGTCCTAATCTAAGGTGCCAAAGCATGATTTTATCACGAACAGACGTTGAACTCATACCACTGGTGCCGTGAGTTGTTTTATTCCTCAAGGAGTTATCATCGAAGTAATACAGGCCATCCACCAATCTAGCACTGCCAATCATCTTCCCCGAGCTCTGGTCCTGAAAGAAACATTGAGATTCACAGAAAATGGCATGACAATTCGAATCTCGCAATAGTCTACTTACAGATAAGAGGTTACAAGTAAGTTTAAGAACGTGGAGGACCGTTTTTAGATTAACACTATCTGAGATTGTTATTTAGCCTTTTTCTGCAATGGGTGAGAAACTACCGTCTGCAATTCTAATTCTTTCATTACCAAAACACGGTGAATAGGTATTGAAAAGTTGATAAAAACTTGTCATATGATCAAAAGCACCTGAATCAATAATCCAAGGTGCTGAGTTTAAGAAACAAGAAAAGTCTCTAAATTTACTACCTGTTTGAGCTAAGGAAGCATTAGGAGTACCAAATGATGGATTGACAGTCAGCAGTTTCAGAAGTTGATCAATCTGTTCTTTGTTGAATGGAGTGGTGGCAGCTTCATGCGCGGAAGGATAGGATCGGTTAGATTTTTCTCTCGTTTTGTTGCTCTTCAAATTTGCTGGTTTCCCATGGATTTTCCAGCATGTTTCCCGTGTATGACGGGGCTTTTTGCAGAAGTCGCACCATATACGAGGACGTTCCTCTGCTCGGCGTGGAAACCTGCTGGAGTGAGCATTAGCAGCAGCCAAAACAGACTGGTCAATTGGAGCAACTGTAGGGTTGATAATTTGTGGCTTGTTAAGCATAACGTTCCGACGGGTCTCCTCCCTTCGGACCTCCGAGAAAACCTCATTAATTGAGGGAAGAGACTGACGACCAATGATTCGTCCCCTAACTTCGTCAAGTTCCGGTTTCAGACCTGCTAGGAACTTAAAAACACGATCATCATCCACCAACTTCTTATAGTGGCTATAATCCTCGGTCGAATGACATTCATGATCGTCGAACATATCTTGATCTTGCCATATTCTCTTCAATGAATTGAAATACTTAGTGATAATGTTTTCACCTTGACGGATATCACGGAGTTTTAGAGTCAACTCATACTTTTGAGATTGGTTTCCCAGATCAGAATACATCTGATTTACATTGTCCCAAAGTTCTTTCGCCGTAGGGTAGCACATGTAGTTGGAGCTGATTTCTTCATCCATAGAGTTTACGAGCCATGTCATCACCATGGAGTTTTCAGCATCCCAAGTCGTATGCGACGGATCTTTGACGGAGGGCTCCTTTGCATCACCGGTTAGATATCTCATCCGTCCTCGTCCACGGATATACATTCGCACCGATTGAGACCAACGCAAGAAATTGGTTCCATTCAGACGAACAAAGGTGATTTGGATGGAGTGGGATTCGGAAGGGAGATGCTTTGGTTCGGTAAGTTAGCTGGACCTTGGGATGGATTCCGAGGTAACGTCGGACATGGTGAAGGCAAGGGGAAATACCGTCAGAAATTAAGAATCGTCGGGTTGGCCTTCAACGAGTAAATCTCACGAAACCAAGCTGTTGGATGCTGAGTTGACTCACTGAGACTCACTGAGTTGACTCGCTGAGAATCGTCTGAGTTGACTCACTGAGACTCACTGAGTTGACTCGGTTTCGTCGATTTCAAGCAAATCTGGCAGCAGTGGCAGTGGCTAGGGCAGCGAGTGTTCGTCGGTGGCCGCGAGTGTTCGTCGGTGGCTGCAATCGAGTTGAAATTGCAAGATCTGTTTCGTACAGATCTCGCAAGGGTTCGTTCGTCGGCTGCTAGGGCTCCGGCGAGGCTATCGGCGGCAAATAGAGGACTGACGAGGCTTCGTTGTCGGTTGTAGAAGGCCGGAGAGTGTTCGTCGACGGCTGTAGAGGACCGGCGAGGCTTCGTCAGTTGTAATGAGGGCTCGTCGTCAGCTGTAGGGGAGCTTTCGTTCGTCGCCTGGCTGTAAGAGACGCTGGCGAACCTTCGTCGGCTGTTGTTGGATGCCGGCGAACGTCGTCGACGACTACAATGGCCGGCGGCGAACTTCGAAAGCTTGTAAAGGGCCGGCGGCTGCTGCAGAGGCTAGGGTTTTTTGGGTTTTAGCTCTGATACCAACTTGAAATGAATTAATCAATTGTATATCTCATTAATCATACAATATGAGACTACATATAGGAAAACTTAAGAACTAAAAAAGGTAAATAACTAATTACAATTAACTATTTTCCTAATCTGTATATTTGACTTTCCATATATACAAATACTACCAATATTAAATATTCCAACATTATTAAATGGCACTTGTTTACAAGTGCTTGTGGTGGAGTAGAAGACAATTCAACTATAAATTCAATTTCAATTGTTTTTCTTAATTAGCCAACATATATGAAAAGGTACTTGTATGATCGGTTTGGTACTGCGCTTAAAATGGCCAAAAGTGATTCAGCCTTTCCGAAGGCAATTCTAGAGAGTTTTGCACCAGAATCACTATTGTCAAACTAACATTTCCATGTAATAAGAAAACTGTTGAGATCCCACAACACCCTTCCTCAATCTTCTTTCTGATATTATTAACTTTTTTGAGACATTTCCTTAATCTTCTTTCCAATAATTCTTTCATTTTTTAGGGTTCTTATTTTGGTTTTGAGGATCTACTCATTGAATTGCATATGCAAAGAATATACATGGTTCAATATGCCTATCATCCTGGGTCATCCATTTGGCATTCCTACACGGAGCCGTGTTGAATTAAGAAAAATGGTATTATTCACATAGCAGCTGTGACTGACAGAGGTAATGGCCTCTCTCCATTGACAGTTCATATAAGCTATAGATCAGCAAACTTGAAAATGAATTCCACAAACAACCCCTCAAGAGACCAACATAGTGAACTAACAACTATAGTCTTAAAGGCCTCCTCTACCTTTTCCAATAAGCATGCCATAGACTGAACAAATTGAAATATCATTATAATAGGGAAACTAAATATTGGGGACAAACAATCTCTTAAAGCATAGTATGAAAGAGATAACTGGAAAAACAATTAAAGTTTATATCATTTTATTATGTGTTTCTCAACCCCTGACAAGCCAAACTCAAATCCAGTCTCCTGTGGCACGTGGTAACATTAAGTTATTACTAGAGTTACCTAGTTCATGGTACCCCATGCGACCATGATATGGTTCCGGCACATCAGATTGTAGTTCTCTAGCAAATTGGATTAAAAAATACGAAGAGTAAGAGGAAAGAAAGAGCGAAGAACTTTGGTGAACCTTGCATTTCAGACTAATTTTATAATTTATGTTGAATTCCACATTGATGTTGGGCCCCCGATATCCGTTCCTAGTGGTTTGTCAAAGTTCACCCTATATGTGAGGGGCCGTGTGGAATCCCACATCACTTGTGTTACCTGATCCTGAGCTATACATAAATCCAGAGATGAACCTCCTCTTTCAAGGCGTCTTTTGAGAGTGAGTTAGCCCCCTTTGGATTTCTACATGGTATCAGAGCCAGATTTTTCGTTTGATGTTGGATGTGTTGAATCTCACAACAATGTTGAGCCCCTCAATATCCATTCATAGTGGTTTGTCAAAGTCCATCATGCACATGAGGAGGCGTGTTGAATCCCACATTAATGTTGGGCCTCTCGATATCCGTTCGCAGTGGTTAGTCAAAGTCCAACCTGCACGTCAAGGGGCGTAATGAATCCCACATCGCTTGTGTTACCTGATCCTGAATTATATATAGAGAGTCTAAGGCAATCCTCCTCTTACAAAGAGTCTTTTGAGACTAAGTTAGGGCCCATTGGATTTCTACACGGTATCAGAGCCAGACCTTTATCTAATGTTGGACGTGTTGAATCCCACATCAATGTTAGGCCCCCCTGATTTCCATTTGCAATGGTTTGTCAAAGTCCACCATGCGCGTGAGGGGGCGTGTTGAATTCCACATTGATGTTGGGTCTCCTGATATCCAGTCGCATTGGTTTGTCAAAGTGCATCCTGCACGTGAGAAGGCGTGTTGAATCCCACATCATTTGTATTACCTGATCTTGAGCTATATACAATTCTAGAGGCAATCCTCCTCTTTGAAGGCGTCTTTTGAGAGTGAATTAGGCCCCATCGGTTTCTACAATTTCCTATGATTATGTTTTTGTTTTATGTGAGTTCATATAATTACTTGGTACTTTTTATCTATGTTTTCAATTATGAATGCAAATCTATGTTTTCATGATTATGTTTTTGTTTTATGTGAGTTCATATAATTACTTGGTACTTTTTATCTATGTTTTCAATTATGAATGCCAATCTATGTTTTCATTTATGAGTGTCAATCAAAACAAAGCGAACAGCAAACACACACACACAAAAAAAAAATACATATAAGCCTTCCCCTTAGTATTGCAATCCTAGTAAAGTGTCTTATTGCGAACCCAAACTCATACCATGAACCTAACAACATGTCAAGTAACATCGGTTAGCACTTAGCAACATTATGGATGCCCCAAACCATGGTTTAAATTTTACATTTAATTCATTAGAGACCTATAAAATGTGGATAATGATCTCCAAACCTACTAATTGGTAGAACATAATGAGGCATTTATAAATATATACATATATAAGTGCATTTAAACAATATTCCAAGAGGTTCTTTTAGCCTGAAGCAACCAGGTAGAACACTAAACCATTTCATATGGCGATTAAGAAAAATTGACATGCCAAGATAGAAGCTTTAGTCCCCATTAGATTAGCCCTTTAATACAACTGACTTCCAGACAATGATTTCTTGTCCGAAGTAACAAGGCCTTTACATGCTTCTCCATGATTTCAGAACATAGTCAAAGCACACCTTTTTCAAAATTAAAAACTATATTTTAAAAACTTTTCTAACAAATATGCACACGGATTATATACCGAAAAAACACTTATCTGCTTGATGAATCTGATTGTATTGAATCGGTTAGATTTTATATGATTTTGATACACGTAAGATCTAAGTTCAAACAAAGATCAATATCTAGATCCATCGGGTTAATAAAATGTAGGAAAATCCTTTCAACATGTAACAAAACCAATAGGCGTTAAACCAAGACTTGGAAACTTCACTAACAAACCTTGCACGCTTGTTCTCTTGCTCACCCTTCATCGGTAAAAGACCTCCATCAAAGACAAGGATTGGTCTAACACCAAAATGCCGCAACAAATTGACCCTATGCATGCAGTAATCAATATGCCTAAATGATAAAACGAAAAAAAAAAAAAAAAAGAGTAATAGTTAAGCTTAACCACAAATGATATACAAAAAGCACAAAACAAATAAAGGGTTGCTTCATTGAGATCTATTGTCCCTGTTTGGTCCAAAAAAAACAACTATTGGATGATTGATGATGCTAAAGGAAAATTCATAATTCAAAGCTAATTCTAAGAAACAAGATATGTAAGTTTTCCAGTTTTACATTGTAATTCAAATATTTTATTAACAACTAAAATTCCTAAACCATGGGCTTCAGCTCAATGGAGGTTGGGGAAATGAGGAAGAGGATTCAAAAACAGCTAGAATTCTATGAGGATATAAAAATTCTCACATTTCTTCCCCAGAAACAATATTCTAATTTGGCGAGCAAATGGCATTGTAGAAGAAACAAGTTATCACTACCCCGATGAGAAAACCAATTATTTCTAGCTGCATAAAATAACCAAATATGTGTTGGGTTCAATCCCACATCGGATGTAGGGGCCGGTGGTCTAGGTTATAAGTATGAGAAAAAGTAATCTCATGAGCTAGCTTTTGGGGTTTACATTGGCCCAAGACCATCCTAAAATATTTCGATCAAGTTTTTTTATAGTTAGATTCACCAAAGATTGTTGACAAGGAGAATCATGTATTTGGGTGTTTACCCACACGCATGGACATGGATATCTAGAATCATGCATCGCAACTGTAGAAATTTTCTAATTCAGAAAGAAAAATGGAAATAAAACAAAACCCATTTCATGGGTATGTATTATTTTCACATCCGCATTCATATTATAGACATCAGAAACGTGCCAAATACCAGAACCAATAAAACCTACTGCACCCACCCCTTTAAACATTCAAAAGATAATGAATTTTATGAAGTATCCTCTCTACGCATAAATGCAGGTATTTGAATGTGAGATGCAACATTGTTACGCACAGAGAGAGAGAGAGAGAGAGAGAGAGACTTGGAGGTGGGTTGGCCTTTGCAAAGCTCGCTGCTGCAAGAAAGAGCTCCCTTGTGGAGCCAGGAATATGTATCGACAGCGACGGAGCAGCCCTCTAGGGCCTTGACGTGGATTGGTACCACTATCGATTTCAAGAGAGGCAAAAGCCCTTGTATACCCATATTCGTATTTGAATATATCTACAGGTCAATGGCGAAGATTGATTTCAAAGATATAAGCTGATTATTAACGGGTGGAGCTACAATGGGTGTGAATGCCCTAACTAGAGCATTATTCCCATTTTATTTTAGAGAAAGAGCGGGCAATGTTCTGCAGACGGTTAAAGGGGGAAACCGGAGGGAGAGAATGGCGGGAAGATTTGGAGGAAATAACAAAGCGGGGACATGTCGGGAATTTTCTATTTCCTTAAGTGTACACCTCTATTTTGCTATGTCTACATCTCATTTCAATAAAAACAATTATTATAATTTTATCCTTCTATAACATTATGGATAAATGTATCATTTATTAAAATAAATAAAAATACTTCTTATTAAATGTACGCGGGATTCATTAACCTATATGTACATCTCCACACATCTCCCTTCCATTTTCTTCTCTTCTTTCAATAATCTCCTTCTCTAAACGTTCAATAACCTTTAACCATCATCTTCAGTACAAACCCTAAGAATCGCCTTGATATGGAAAAACTTCCACTCGTAACTGACATAAGCATTTAGCCTTAAACGGGTCGGATCGAGTAAGAATTATGATCCGTAACAGACAGACCCATTGGGTTATCTGAACCAAAGCGTGACTGGCCCACTTGAGTGATAGCTTCGGTGGTCTTCTAAGCAAGACTAATGGCCCATAAGGAAACTCATATTTGGATATATTCAAACCCACAGTGTCAAAGGCCAAGGAACAAATAGGTCAGCCCAACTTGAACGACTCCCCTACACTTGTGGAGATGAGTCAGATTAACTGTAATGACCCATAATTAATGGGGATCGTTACAGAGATCTCCCCTGAGATCATGGAGATATAGGTTATCTTCCAAGCCGTTAGGAGCTTATCAAGGAGTTGGCAACCTCTCCAAAGTAACGCCAGCATATATATGAGCCTATAAAAAGGGTAGGTATCACTGGTAATATTTACAATTTAATCTATGTACAACTTTCTCCATATACCAGATTAACTTTTTCTCACGTCGGAGGTTCTTTGGCCAATACCACACAGGTGTCTCCCATTAGAACTCACGGTTTTGCTGGTAACAGGAGGAAGGTGAAGAGATTTCTGACATGTGCGAAGCTGTTACATGCGCCGAAGATTTTTTAGCAACATCATTTTGCACCGTCTGTGGGAAACGCTAACATAAAAAGCTTTCTCTCACGGCTATGAGGCAGTTACGAACAATAGCGGCAGGAATAAGTCAAAGCAATGACTTGCCACCACCATTTGATGCAGAAACTCCAATAGAACCGCATGGGGGGTTCAGACTGATCCTCCACCTACCGTGTTAAACACTGATGCAAAGATTGATGCTCGTACTACAAAGATGGCTGAGATGGTCGAGACGATCAAGTACATGGCAAGGATAATTGCTGGCAACAGGTCGCAATCCCCAACAACTAACCATGAAGTTGGAGAGGAAGTAGGGTCTCCTAGTTATGCTAATCCTCAGTCTTACGAGGAGCGACCTGCTCAAGAAGATACAAGCCATCAGCCAGAGAGAATGATCTACAGCCGAACTGAGACTGTTGATTCACATCGATAAATCAGAAGTAAAGTAGAAAGAGATCAACCTTTGGATGAACTAGACACACTGTTGAAAGGCACTGAGATGTCTTTCTCACCAAATATCCTAGCTGTCCCGTTCTCTGAAAAGTTTGATCCCACAAAGTTCAAGAAGTACGATGGGAGAGCAGAATCATGTGGACCATATACACCAGTTCAAGCATGTAATGAATCTTTATGGTTCAAGTAACTCCACACTCTGCAAGGCTTTTGCTACTACTTTGAAGGGCTCAACCCTCGAATGGTTGCATACGCTCCCCCCAAACTCTATCACGTCGTTTAAGAAGTTTGGAAAGATGTTTATCAACCATTTCATAACTTGTCAAAGGTTAATCAAGGGTCCTGATTTCCCACTCGCCTTGCGTCAAGAGAAAGAGAAACTTTGCACCAGTATATGAGTCGATTCAATGAGGATTAACGTGCATTGAAGGTTATGATTCCAACCTCATCATTAATGCGTTCACCTCAGGGTTACGCCCTGGCTATTTTCAAGATTCTTTAACCAAGAAGAGTCCCTAGAGTATGTCAGAATTGATGAAAAAAACCAAACCCTACATGAATTGGAGGACGTCAAGATTGCTAGAAAAGGTAGAGGATATTTCAAAGATCACCCCAGATAGAGCGAGAAGAAGGACAGCAAGAAGAAAGCCAGCACAATAGATAGGCATAAGGATCAAGCAAGAAGTTCAAATTCCATATCAGAAGCTCGCCAAGAGCCAAACCTACCTAATCTACGAATGCCGATCTCAAGAATTCTGCATGAGATACGCGCTTCTGAAGTAATTCAGTGGCCTCCCAAGCAAACTACCAAATCCAACAGGAAGAACAGGTTCAAGTATTGTGATTTCCACAGGGATCATGGTCACAATACGGATGACTGCTAGGAGCTCAAAAAAGAGATCAAGCGTTTAGCTAACATGGGTCAGCTACGTGATTACCTACAAGAATGCCCAAGGGATAAGAAACGGCCTAGAAATAAGGGCCAACGCGAGGAACATCACGAGAAAGAAACAGAAAGAAGAGCATCCTAGAGAGAATTGTGAAGTAATCTTCATGATAAATTCTGTTGGGTCAACCACTAGAGAGTCAAATCGAGAACAAAAGAGGAAAGTCCACGAAGCAACATTGGAACGATGCTTTGGAGAAGCAATGGCGGTGACAACGAATCTGGGGTCGGTCATTACTTTTTTGAAGGAGGATTACAAAGGGGTTGTTCACCCGTATGAGGATGCATTGGTCCTTATTCTGTGGATCTCCAGTTTCCAGGTAAAACAGATCCTGATTGATAATGTTAGTTTTGCTAATATTATTTTTGTCAGTATTCTGAAGCAGATAAGAATACCAAGTTCTGACGTCAGTTCTACGTAAACTATTATGGTAGGATTCAATGGTGATCTCACATCGCCGTGTGGAAAGATCACTCTATCCGTCACCTCTAACAAAGAGGAATGGGGATACACGAAAGCCACGGAGTTCATGGTGGTGGACTCAGTGTCACTTTACAATACAATCCTTGGGCGTCCATGGTTACATGCAATGAAGGTTGTTGCGTCAACGTACCATCAGTGTGTCAAGTATGCAATGGATGGTTTTGTGGCAGTGATAAGAGATGACCAAATGGCCTCAAAGCAATGTTTTGTTGTAGCAATGAAGGGTAAGTGAACGCCCTTATAGCAATCAAAGAAGGTCCAGAAAGCACTTCCGCCAACAAGTTTAATAAAAGAAATTGACGATTTCAAGGAACACACAAGTGTAATCCAACCCGTCGAGCAAGTTAGACAGATCGCCTTTAATGAAGGGGCTCAGAAGCTTATGATTGAAGGATCATTAAGCCAAACCGAGGTTAAAGAGATCCGCGAGTTGCTCCAAAAGAACCTAGACATTTTCGTATGGGCTCCTAAAGATATGAAAGGGATTAGTCCAGACATTGCGGTACACCGCCTGGATATTCTAAGTCATACCCTCCTATCCGACAAAAAATGAGGACTTTCAGTTTTGCGAAAGAGTAAGTGATTGAAGTCGAAGTGAAGAGACTGTTCTCCATTGGCCACATCAGGGAGGTAATATACCCAAGGTGGCTGGTCAATCCAATTCTAGTAAAGAATAATAGAAAGTGAAAATTGTGTGTGGACTTCATTAATCTTAATCAAGCATGCCCGAAAGACTGCTATCCGATGTCGATAATAGACCAAATGGTCGATGCTGCAGCTGGGCATCAACGTTTGACCATGATGGATGCTTATGCAGGCTACAATCAAATTAGTATGGATTAGTAGGATGAGGAAGAGAAGTTATTCATTATGGCAAAAGGTACTTACTGTTATAAGGTAATGTCATTTGGTTTGAAAAATGCAGGAGCTACTTACCAGCGGTTGGTGAACTGCATTTTTCAAGATCAAATTGGAGCCATCATAAAGGTTTATATAGAAGATATGCTTATCAAAAGCTCCAAGCAGGAGGATCACCTCAGCCATATAGCAGAGGCTTTCGCTGTTCTAAGAAAGTATAACATGAAGTTGAACCCTGAAAAGTGCGATTTTGGTGTCACATCTGGCAAGTTCCTGGGTTTTGTGAGTCCAGCATCATAGTGGATTCTTGGCAGATAAAAGCTGTTAAAAATCTAAAATCTCTTGGAACTATAAGAGAAGTCCAGGTGTTGACTGGTAGATTAGCGGCGCTAAACAGATTCATCTCAAAATTTACTGATAGGTGTGCTCCTTTCTTCAAGATTTTGAGGGAAAATAAAACCTTTTAGTGGGATGATGACTGTGAGCGTGCCTTTTAATCCATCAAAGAATATTTGGGCTCGGTGGAGACGTTGGCCAAAGCAAACCCAGAAAAAGAGCTGAGCTTCTATTTGGCGATAACAGTTGTAGCAATGAGTGTTACACTGGTCCAAGAACTCGCAAGAGGGCAAAGACCGGTGTACTACATCAGCAAATCATTGGTTCTAATAGAAACTCGTTATATAGAGTTGGAGAAGCTAGATTTGGCTATGGTAACTGCAGCACGGAGCTCAGACCATATTTTCAGGCACATGTGATTAATGTGTTGATCTCGTACCCACTACAAGCGATAATGCACAGACCAAAAACTTTTGGTCACCTAATGAAATGGTCTGTGGAACTAGGTGAATTCTTCATCAAGTACAAGACTAGGGCAGCAATCAAAGTACAAGCTTTGGCTGACTTCATTGTTGAACTGACCCATCTGTTGAACGAAAAAAATACTTCTCTGTCCATTGCTCCATGGAAGTTATGAGTTGATGGCGCTTCAAACATGAAGGGGTATGGTATAGGAGTAGTCCTGCAAACGCCCGAGGGAGATCAACTTGAAAAAGCGATACAACTTTGTTTTCAGACCTTCAACAATGAAGCTAAATACAAAGCTGTAATTATTGAGTTAACTCTCGCAAGGGATATGGGTGCCCTGCATTTGGAGTTGAAGTCAGACTCTCAACCGGTGGTTAATCAAATTAATGGGTTGTTCATCATTAATGGAGAGAAGTACGACTTTACGCTGAAAAAGTGAAAGAGCTGACCTTCCTATTCCAGAGCTGCAACTTTGAAGCCATCCCAAGGGCTGAGAACACTAGGGCAGATGCCTTGTCTGTATTAGCCTCTACTTTGGGGGCGGATAAAAAATCTGAACTGGTGGAATTCCTTGATCAGTCGTCTGTTGTCGCCCCAGTTAGCTAATGTATGTATGTAGGCTAACTAAATCAAGAAGGAGATTGGAGAACCCCTATAGTTTAGTATTTGAAGGATGGGGTTCTACTAGAAGACAAGAACACCACCAGAAAAGTTTTATACAAATCAACAAGGTACGTGTTAATCAACGATAAATTGTATAGACGATCGTTTTCCTAGCCATTGTTTCTTTGTTTAGGACCAAAATAAGCAAACTATGTCCTGCAAGAAATACATGAAGAAGTTTGTGGGAACCTCCAAGGGGGTAGAACCTTGGTACAAAAAGTGTTGAGAGTGGGATATTACTAGCCAACCATGTGTACTGACATGCAAGAGTATGTTCAAAAGTATGACAAATGCCAACGATTCTCCAACGATATCAAAGTTCCTGCTCAGCAACAAACTCTAATATTCAGCCCATGGTCGTTTGCTCAGTGGGGGATGGATGTATTGGGTTCGTTTGCACCAGCACCTAGAAACAAAAAGTACCTACTAGTGGTAATTGATTATTTCACCAAATAGGTCGAAGCGGAAGCATTCACAATAGTAGGAGAGAACGAACTAAAGATTTTTCTTTGGAAAAATATCGTCTGTTGTTTTGGCATACCTGCGGTTCTCATTTCTGATAATGGGACACATTTTACCGGTGGTAAAGTAGCTTGGATGTACAATGAGTTAAAGATTCAACATCGGACGTCCAATCCAGTATATCCACAAGCCAATGGGCAAGCAGAGGTAACAAACCATTCCATTAAAGAGGCGCTCAAGAAACGATTAGACGATGCCAAAGGAAACTGGGTGGAAGAACTCCCCGAAGTATTATGGGCCCACTGTACCACCCCAACGTCTACAACTAGAGAAACTCCCTTCTCCTTAACTTATAGAATTGAAGTTGTCGTTATAGTGGAGATAAGGATACTATCCAGAAGAGATGATACAATCAACCTCGTGGAAAATGAAGAACTCATACGAGAAGAAATGGACCAGCTGGAAGAGAAGTGCGACAGGGCACTCATGCGGATGGCAGCTTATAAGTCCAAGGTGGCACGAATGTTCAATCATGTAGTCCGTCCATAATACTTCACCATAGGCGACCTGGTACTTCGACGAGTAATACCTCATCACCTAGAAGCTCGCCGAGGAAAGTTAGCTCCAAACTAGGAAGGCACTTATCGTGTAACCAAAGTAAACAAACCAGGCACCTATTAGCTTGAAGATCTTAACGGAGTAGCTATCCCTAGACTCTGGAACATAGCCCATCTCCGCAAGTATTTTGTATGAATTCTTGATCATTTTTCTGAATTCATATTTGGTATTTTGAAATTATTCATTTTTGCTTTGAAAAAACACTTTGAATAAAGGAAATAAAATTTCTCTTTTTTAAGTTTGCGACCATTTATCATTGCATTGTTATGTTTCTGCATTTTCTAAACACTTAACAACTTAAAATAAGTGTACTACAGATAGTTGAACATGTAAGCTCATAATTTAACTAGGCCCCTCAGCCTAGCAAACAACTGAGTTCTCAAACTCAAAGTTTAACTGAGCATGTAATCTCAACAATTAATTGGGCTCCTCAGCCCAGCAAACAACTAAGTTTTTAAACTCAGAGTTTAACTGAGCATGTAAGCTTAGCAATTAACTAGCCCCCTCAGCCCAACAAATAACTAAGTTCTCAAACTTAGAGTTTAACTAAGCATGTAAGATTAATAATTAACTAGGCACCTCAGCCCAGCAAACAACTGAGCTCTCAAACTCAAAGAGTTTAACTGAGTATGTAAGTTTAACAATTAACTGGGCATCTTAGCCCAACAAACAACTAAGTTCTCAAACTTAGAGTTTAACTGAATATGTAAGCTTAGCAATTAAATAGGCACCTATGCCCAATAAACAACTGAGTTCTCAAACTCAGAGTTTAACTAAGCATGTAAGCTCAGCAATTAACTAGGCACCTCAGCCTAATAAACAACTGAGTTTTCTAACTCAGAGTTTAACAGAGCATGTAAGTTTAGCACTCAATTGGGCACTTCAGCCCAGCACACAACTGAGTTTTTTAACTCATAATTTAGCTGAACACATAGGCTCAGCCCTTAACTGGGTACCTCAGCCTAGTAACTAACTGAATTCTCTAACTCAGAAATTTATTGAGAACTATGGTCTAACCTGAAACTGAGCATGTCGTCCAGACACCTCAGCCATCAGGCGATCTTTTTCGAATTATAGTTGCTTATAGGCGATCTCTTTTTCTTAAAGCATATCGTTTTTGGTTTGGAGGCTAGCATCCTTATCCTTTAGATCAACGTCCTTCTATTCGATTATTAAGCGAGCTGAGTTGAGTTCTTCAGATAAGGTGCAAGCTTCATCCCTCAAAGACAAACACTCTCCTCTAACAGTTATAATCTCTGTTTTGAGCTCACTATTCTCTGAGTAGAAGAGCACATTGCTTTTTTGAAGGACTTCTCTTTGTTTATTAGAAGAATACAACTCGGCCTTATACTGCTCCTGAGAAGATCTAGCCAGCGCAATATCTGTAGCGAGGCTCAACTTCTCATTCTCCAAGGCTTGGTTCTTTTCTTCTAGTTTGCTGAACTCAGTCATTTAGTGCATCAGCTAAGCATCCAGTTCATTTTCATACTCAGCACAGTTGACTAAGGCAGAGGATATGTGCATGCACTATGACACAGAATGATCAGCAAATCAGTTCGATTTTTTTTTTTAAAAAAAAGGGCTAGGAGAATTGTATAATTACCTAGAGAAGAGCGCAGATCACCATCTGGAATATCTCAGGCCTGTTCCGACCCTTGGTCCTCTTCTTGCCTTTGTCCCAGGACTATTCGTAAAGAAACTTGATGGCATCATAAAAAATAGCATAACCACCTGGGACAGTAGGCCCAACCTCGTCAATGAGTTGGCATATTTGTTGTTTCATCATACATTGTCCACTGGAAGTCCTAACTAGGAGTAGGGGCTGGGGAGAATTGATGACTAATGGAGGGAGGATCGGCAACAGGAATGTCTGTTGATCTTGAAGTAGATTCCGATTCCACACGTGCTTGCACATTGGAAGCTGTCAGGGGCGGTACGGTAACCGAAATTAATCTTCACCTATGTACACTCAAAGGTTTAGAATCATCATCCGACACCACAACATCTGGTTCAACATAGATAACTGGTTGATGGACTTCTGGGATAACAGGAGTCTCAGAAGGATGTGAGGTTGCTGGGCTGGTGGCAGTATGCAATGCTGGTTGGGTTGACGACTGACCAGTCTTCTTAGCGAGCTTCTCGATTGGCCTTTTCCTATTCTTTGTGCCTATTTGGAGCTCAACCAATTCATTAAAGTGGGATAGATCTATTTCAGGCTAGTCAAATGGACGATGAGTTAATTCTTTGTAAGAACGCTCTGTTGGGACCAACAATCTTTCCAATTGTTCCTTGATTATGGATGTGAGGCCAAGGCTTCGACAAGTACTATCGCCTGCATTTGAAATCCCAAGAAAAAGATTAATATCGCTTAAACATAATTTCAAACAAGAAACAGACTATTAAGTGACTGATGGAAAATTACTTGGGGTATTGAAGCGCCTCAGCACAATTGAGGGCTACCCCTACTCTTCAAGAAAGTATTCTCAATCACCAGAGAAGAAGAGGTACTATAGTTGCTAGTCTCATACTTTAGCTGGAAGATCGGTGAGAAATGAAAACTTTTTGGGAATCGAAAGGTAATACTTTTGGGTACTGGAGAGGAATTTCAGGTGTTCAATGCTCACAATCGTATCAACAGTGAAGGATGCCTCATTTATTCTAGCAAGGGTTATGGCTCTCATAATTTGGTGAAAACAGTTCAGGGTTAACTGGGCAGGAGTAATCTCCAGTTGGCAAAAAAAATTACGAAGGAATGGGGAAAAAGGGAGAGTGAGTCTGTACTCAAACATTCATAGATAAAGGCATATTTCATTTTCTTTAGTATTATGAGGGCGATCGTTCTCAGACGGAACCCTAATCGACATTGATGAATGAATGTTATATTGCTACCTGAATGGTGAAAGCCATTCCTGTAGAAATTTGCTCGCACCATGGTCCTCTTTGTTTTCTGGGGGATTAAGGGGTAGAGTAGTTTGAGCCGTCGTCGTCTGTTCCATTATAGGATTTGAAGATGAACCAACTTCGGCAAGGCTATTCGATTGACTCAGTGACATTGTGCGATAAGACAAACAACAATCACAATGCAAAAGAAATATGAAGAATAGAAGTACTACTGGAAGATTAAGGGAAGAAAATAACTTACACGGTGTAAGAAGTGATTTTTTGCCTCTTTTCTCTTAAATCGTCGTAAAGTCAGGAGGGTAAATGATATGAGAAAACTCCTGCTCATAACTAACATAAGCATTTAGCCTTAAACAGGTCAGATCGGGTATGAATTATAATCCGTAACAAACAGACCCATTGGGTTATCTAGATCGAAGCATAACAGGCCCACTTGAGTTATAGCATCGTCGGTCTTCTGAGCAAGACTAACGGCCCATAAGGAAGCCCATATTTGGGTATATTCAAACCCACAGTATCAAAGGCCAAGGAACAAATAGGTCAGCCCAACTTGAACGACTCCCCTACAAATGTGGAGATGAGCCAGATTAACTGTAACACCCCATAATTAATGGGGACCGTTACAAAGATCTCCCCTGAGATCATGGAGATATAGGTTATCTTCCAAGCCGTTAAGAGCGTATCAAGGAGTTGGCAACCTCTCTAAAGTAATGACAACATATCTATGAGTCTATAAAAAATGGTAGGTATCACTGGTAATATTTATGATTTGATCTGTATACAACTTTCTCCATATACCAGATTAACTTATTCTCACACTGGAGGTTCTTTGGATGACACCACACTGGTGTCCCCCATTAGAACTCACGGTTTTGTAGGTAACAGGAGGAAGGTGAAGAGATTTCGGGCACATGCGAAGCTGTTACACGCGCCGGAGATTTTTTGGCAACATCACACCTATTTTTACCATTTCGAACAATTTTTTTAATGAATTTAAAAATAAAATAAAATCATAAGTAATAAACAACCCAAAAACTCAATGGTAAGGTTTTAAGTTGTTTTTGGTAAGTCATTCCATTTTATTTTATTTTTTGTAAAACCTTCCCTTAAAATCGCACGTATCGACCTATAAGTGTATATCAATTGCATTTGGATGGATCAATAGGTCTACGATAATAAGATTTACACGGACCAATATGCATAGACCTATACATTCGTGATAATAATATTTACACAGACCCATATGCATGGACCTATGGGTCCGTGCGTTACGCTAATTGTCCGTACCTATAGGTCCAATGCAACTTCTATTTATGTAGACCCATAGGTCCATACATTTTTATACTACTAACAACCCTATTTCTAAATTTTTCCAAATGCAATCTCAATGTTTTGTTATGTGATTGATCAAACGGCATTTGTACGATTTTATACCCTTAAATTTAGGTTTGTTAATCGTTCGAATAGTGTAAATTATTATAATTAAAGTTATTTTATTTATTTTTGTATGTTTATGAAAATGGATTAAAAGGCTTTAAGTCGGGACAAATCAGATTAAAAACGAATAAACTACGACAAGCCAAACGAAAACCGAACAAAAATCAAAGATACCGGAACCAATAGTTCGATCCCTTAACAATATCAAAAATTGATTCATTTTATATTATTTTGTTGGTTTTGAAAACAAAACAAATGGCGTTAAGTTGGGGCAAATCGGATTAAAAACGAGTAAATCACGTCAATCCGAACAAAAGTCGAACAAAAACCAAATAAATTAGAACGAATTGTTCAATCTCTTAAATATATCAAAAATTGATTTATTTTATATGGTTTTGTAGATTTTTGAAAAGTGAACAAAATGACGTTGAGTTGAAGTGAATCAGATAAAAAATGAGCAAACCGCGACAAATCAAATAAAAGACAAACAGATGGGACCACTACTATTGCTGAGCCACTACAGTAGCCGCCCAACTTGGCCTATGTCAGCAGCCCCCCTTAACTTTTAGCCCTTTTTACGTTTTTGCCCTTTAACTTTTGGCAGTTGTTTTAAAATATCATTTTCATTCCACCTGCTTTGGTTTTTGTCTATTTTACCCCCCCCAAGACTCTTTAGTTTGCCTATAAATATGAATTGGGGTTGGGAGCAAATGGACATACATATTTTCTTAGAGAAATTTCATCTTGGAAGGGTGACAATCTTCAATATTTAAGGGTTTGTTTTATTTTATTATGAGTTTCTAATTTTCTTTTACTAAGATTAAGGATGAAACCATATGTAATTAATTAAGTTGTTATATTGTGTTGATTCCAAATAATTTATAATTAATGTTTATGGTTTTTTCTTTAATTAAATAAATGATTTCATTTTTAATATCATGTATTATTGATTGTTATGAATTATTTAAATGATTGGATTTGTATTGTAAAATAAATAATATATTTTGATTATATATTTTCGATTAATTTGAATACATATAATGCTTAATTTCTAAAATCTAAAGAGGATAGTAAAATTAATTTCTAAAACTATCACTAAAAATTTGGAGTCAACACAAAAATAAGAACTAATTAATCATATATCGGTGGATTCTGAAATCTTAATATTTTTCCATCTTTAATAAAATTAAATCGGTCATTTCACTATTTATCTAATTTTCCATTTCTTAATTACAAAATCAATATTATCTTGAACTAGATTATAATTGAATCAATTGGATAGATTAAGTTTTCCTATAAACAATCCTCGTAAGATCTACCTCGCTTTCGTCAATCTGTGCTACAATTGATTCGTACACTTGCGAGTATTTTTAAAATAAGACAGAACACAGTTTCTGTTCACAACAAGTTTTTGACGCCATTGCCGGGGATTGTGACGGAAAAAGCTTTGAAGTCCAAGTTAATTTAATTCTTCTACTAGTTATATTATTACTATTAGTATTACTATATATTATTATTAGTAGTAGTAGTACCATTATTATTATTACTATTAGTATTATTATTGTATTATCATTACTATTACTATTATTATTTTATTTCTTGAGGTTAAAACCCATATTCTTTAATTTATTGTCTTTAATTTCTATTGGACATGAGGTTAAAACCCCTACTCTTTAATTTATTATCTTTAAGTTTTGCTGAACAAGAGGTTAAAATCCCTACTTTTTAATTTATTGTCTTTAATTTCTGTTGGGCAGGAGGTTTAAACCTTACTCTTTAATTTATGCTCGACAGGAGGTTAAAGCCCCTACTTTATAATTTATTGTCTTTAATTTTTGTTGGACACGAGGTTAAAACCTCTACTCTTTAATTTATTGTCTTTAATTTCTGCTGGATAAGAAGTTAAAACCCCTACTCTTTAATTAATTTTTATTTTCTATTGAGAATTGGCAGGCTGAGCCTCCATCCTCTTTATTTATATAATTTGATTAATTGCAAATAAATAAATAAATAAATAAAAAATATAGAAAATAAAAATTTATGACAGACAGGTGTACAAGCATTTAATCAGGCCATACATATCAGTTACACCTGGTAGTATCTTTCCTTGACAATTAATTTTGTACTTTTCTTATTGAACACAATACGAAATTTAGGTTTGAGGGGTAAATGATTGTATTTTTTTTATTTTATTTTATTTCACAATTAATTTTATCAAACCATCCGGTGATAACATATATGTCGAATAAAAACTTGAGTTTGTTAAATAATTATTGGAGCATCGCACTAATTTTTAAAAATATTTTATTTTTTGAATATTGCATAAATCCTAACTTTATTTTATTGTAAATTTAGTACATGAGCTGATTTACTAAATTTTGGCATGATAATAACCTATCTCTAGAGTTTAAATGTGAAAAAAAAAAGAAAAAGAAAAAACTTCAGTTGAGTAAATTATTGTGTCTTTATAATTAACTTCCGTTGAGTAACCGGATCTTTTGCCTCTATAAGTTTTGAGTGTTCGCTTCAAAATGGGAGAATAAATTGTTAAGACAATAAGTGGCTCGTTAATTTCGAAGCTTAAGTTGTTCGAGTTATTAAGCCTGAAGGGTGCCTTAACACCTAATGCCCTAAGTTAACTAGATTGGGATCATTAGCCCAACGCTCGCTACATGGACATCTTAGAAATTCTAGTGGGGTTAGCATTGCACACACCATTTATTTACAGAAAATTGTTTATATGTATATATCTATTAAAAAAAAAGATATACACAAATATATTTTTATTTCAGGGAAAATGTTATTTGATTGTTTAAAATTAGTTGATTAGTTACTTATATTAAATTCATTATAAAAGAGAGTTGGATGTATGTTGTAGGCACAAAAGTCGATATTGTTAAAAAATCATGTGCTATGAGATCAATAACTATTCCAGTAAATCTTGTATGGTCTGAACTTATTATGTTAGTATTGGATTGGATTGATAAATTTAATTGCGGAGAATAAAAAATAATAATAAATAAATAAAAATAGGGATGTTTGTGGATAGCATCACTGTAAACCCTCACGACCTAAGGGTTTAAAGGTTTGTTGCATACGCTAAATGCAATCGTGTTTCCTACAAAAATGGCTTTTTCAATTAATTATTATATTAGTTTTGCTCAAGGACTAGCAAAAGTTAGGTTTGGGGGTGTGATTGCACCGCATTTGTTCGATTTTATACCCCTAAATTTAGGTTTGTTGATCGTTCGAATAGTGAAAATTGTTATAAATAGATTTATTTTAGTTATTTTTGTATGTTTATGAAAATGGATCAAAACGGAGTTAAGATAGGACAAATCAAATTAAAAACAAGTAAACTACACCATGTTGAACAAAAGCCGAACAAAAATCGTATAAAGAAGAACGAATCGTTTGATCAAAATAAAATATCAAAAATTGAATTATTTTATATGTTTTTGTAGGTTTTTGAAAAACAAACAAAATGACGTTGAGTTGGAGTGAATCAATCAGCAATAAACTAACCAGGACCTTAAGTTAACACCCATAACCAAAACTTTCACCATCCCACTGCGTCATACCCTTCAAGAAAACCATATTTAGAGGAAACATTACAACAGTTCATGCAATCAACCCAACAATCCATCTCTAAAATTGAAATGCAATTGGGTCAACTAGCAACTAATGTAGGAGAGAGAGAAAAATGAAAGTTTCCAAGTCAACCCGTCCCAAATCCAAAAGGTCAATTTGAAGTAGGATCATCAAACCCTAATGAGGAAGTTAAATCCATTACTACTCTTAGGTCAGGAAAACTCATCATCAAACCTGATCACCTACCTGAACTTGAGAAAGAGAGTCCTAAGAGCCTACCTAAAAATTCTAAATCCAAAGACTCGATTGAAAATCAATCATTGCCTTACCTTCCAAAAGCTCTATTTCCACAAAGACTTGTTCCAAAGAAAAACGCACACAATATAGTGACAATTTAGAGGTGTTTAAGCAAGTTCGCATTAGCATCCCCTTCCTTGATGCTATAAAACAAGTGTCTGCCTATTCAAAATTCTTGAAAGATCTTTGTACTGTGAAAAGGAAAACCAATGTTTCAAAAAAGACATTCTTAACTGAACAAGTAAGTTCCATAATCCAACACAAAATTCTTGTCAAATACAAAGATCCTAGTTGTCCAACCATATCTTGTGTAATCGGCGATCAAGAGATTAATCGAGTTTTACTTGGCTTGGGTGGGAGTGTGAATTTGTTGCCATATTCGGTTTATGAGTAACTCGGTCTAGGTGAGTTGAAACCTACATCTATGACACTCCAATTAGTTGATAGGTCTGTGAAAGTTCCAAGAGGTGTTATATAAGAAGTTTTAATCAAGGTTGATAAATTTTATTTTCTTGTGGATTTCGTTGTTCTTGATACCCACTATGTTGAAGACTTGCATGCTCAAATTCTTATCATTCTGGGTAGACCATTTTTAGCAACTTCTAATGCAATCATTATTTGTCGTAATGGTGTCTTGAAGTTATCATTTATAAATATGACGGTTGAATTGAATGTATTTAATTTTGCTAATAAATATGATGGATGATTGGTGTGAAGTGGATATGATTGAGTTTGTTACCAACGATTTCTTCCTGCAAATGAATGGAAATAACCCTTTTGAAAAATGTTTAACGTAGTTTGGCATCAGCATAGATATTGAAATTCAATTATTGATGTAAATTCTTTGTTAAAATCTATACCATTAGTGGATATCGATGAATGGAATGCCAAAATTAATCATGTTACAGCCACTGAGTCTATCCATTCAAATTCTGAGTCACTACAGTTGGACCTTAAGCCCTTACCCGATTCCCTAAACTATGCATTCTTAGGACCATTAGAAACCTTGTCTATTATTAAAGCATCTGACCACAACAACGAACAGGAAGACAAATTGATTAATGTCCTTAAAGATCATAAGGAAGTCATTGGGTGGACAATTGGAGACATTAAGGGTATTAGTCCATCAGTGTACATGCATAAAATTCATTTGGAAGATAATTCCAAGACCAGTCGTGAGTTCCAAAGTCGTTTAAATCCAAACATAAAAAGAAGTTATTAGATTTGAAGTGATTAAACTTTTAGATGTGCGTATCATTTAGCCTATTTCTGATAGGGAGTGAGTCAGCCCTGTTTAGGTGGTTCCTAAGAAATCTGGTCTAATAGTAGTAAAAAATGATGAAAATGAATTAATTCCTACCCGAGTGCAAATTGGGTGGCGTATTTGTATTGACTATAGAAAACTGAATGTTGTCACCAGAAAATATCATTTTCCACTTCCCTTCATTGATCAAATGCTTGAAAGATTGGAAGGTTACTCCTATTACTATTTCCTTTATGGTTATTCCAGTTATAACCATTTTTCCATTGCCATTGAAGACCAAGAAAAAACGACTTTCACCTATTGGTTTGGAACCTTCGCCTACCAACGTATGCCCTTTGACTTATGTAATGCTCCAGGTACTTTTCAACTATGCATGATGAGTATTTTATCTGATATGGTAGAACATTTTCTTGAAATTTTCATAGGTGATTTTTCTGTGTTTGGGTCTAGTGTTGATAAGTGTCTGTACCATTTGAAATTAGTGTTGGTACAAAGAGAAAAATCTTGTGTTAAATTGGGAAAAATGTTATTTCAGGGTTAAGAAATGGATTGTTCTAGGTCATGTTATTTCAAAAAATGGAATTGAGGTTGATAAGGTAAAAGTTGACTTAATTTCTAATCTTCCACCTGCACGAACAACGAAAAAAATTCGGTAATTTTTAGGTCATGTTGGCTTTTATCGCAGGTTCATCAAAGATTTTAGTAAGATTTCTTGACCTCTGTGTAGTTTGCTTGCAAAAGAAATCCCTTTTGTCTTTGATGATTCATGTTTTCAAGCATTTGAGAAACTGAAACACTTGTTGACCTCTGCCTCGATCATTCGACCTCCTGATTGGAACCTCCCTTTTGAAATCATATGTGATGCATCTGATTATGCTATTGGTGTTGTTTTGAGCTAACGTGTGAATAGGTTACCACATATGATCTATTATGTCAATAAAACTCTAATTAATGCACAACTGAATTACTCCACCACTGAAAAAGAATTGTTTGCTACTGTGTTTGCTCTAGACAAGTTTCGATCCTACTCGAATGGTTTGAAAATCATTATTTATTCTAATCATGTTGCATTAAAATACCTCATTTCAAAGAAAGATTCTAAAACTTGTTTGATTAGGTGGATTTTATTGTTACAAGAATTTGATTTAGAAATTCGTGATAAGAAATGATCTGAAAATGTTGTTGCTAATCACTTGTCTAGATTGATAGTAGAGTCTAATGATGAAAATTTGTCCATCAAAGAAACTTTTCCTGATGAACAACTCATGTCTATATCCCAATTGCCTTGGTTTACAGATTTAGTTAATTATCTTGTCATTGCTCATATGCCTAATCATTGGAGTCACCAAGATAAAACTAAATTTTTAACTGAGATAAAGAAATTCTATTGGGATGATCCGTATTTGTTCAAATATTGCCCTGATCAAATCATTCCGAGATGTATTCCTGAGAGTGAACAACAAAGTGTCATTTTATTTTACCATAATCATGCATGTGGTAATCATGGATGTCATTTTTCCCCAAAGAAAACCACTGCAAAAAATTTGCAGTGCGTATTTTATTGGCCCACTCTTTTCAAAGACACTCACTTGTACTGTCGCTCCTATGACTGGTGTCAAAGATTAGGAAGCATTTCTCGTAGGAACATGATGCCCTTAAAACCAATTCTTATTGTTGAGTTATTTGATGTTTAGGGTATCGATTTCATAGGTCCGTTTCCTAACTCTTTTGGTAACCTACACATTCTTGTTGTTGTTGACTATGTGTCAAAGTGAGTGGAAACTATTGCTTGTAAGGTGAATGATCATAAGGTTGTGCTGAAATTTTTAAAAGAAAATATTTTTTTCAGATTTGGTACACCACATGCTATCATTAGTAATGGGGGGAAAACATTTTTGTAACAGGCAATTCGAAAAGTTGGTGAAGAAATATGACATAACTCATGAAGTTTCTACTCCTTATCATTCTCAAACAAGCGGTCAAGTAGAAATTTCAAATAGGCAAATTAAGCAAATTCTAAAAAAAAACGGTTAACCCTACAAAAAAAGATTGGTCTTTAAAACTATCTGATGCATTGTGGGCTTATCGAACTACTTATAAAACTCCTATTGAAATGTCTTCTTACCGAACTACGGCAAAGTATGTCACTTACCTGTTGAGCTAGAGCATATTAGGCTATCAAACAATTGGATTTTTCTCTAAACCATACAGGTATTTAGAGGAAACTCCAATTAAATGAGTTAGGAAATTCAGAATGATGCATACAATTGGGGAAAACAATATAAGGATCAAATAAAAAAATTTCATAACAAAAATATTTTGAGAAAATCTTTATTTCCAGATAAAATGGTCCTTCTGTACAATTCTCGTCTCCATCTATTCCCTGGAAAGTTGCGCTCTCGATGGTCTGGTCCATATGTCGTTCATACTCTTTTTCCCCACAGAAAGATGGTGATGTTTTAAAAACCCCTTCTCCTTTACGCTTTTTATTTTTTTCATATCATTTTCCTTTCGAAAAATTGGGGTGTGTCACAACTAAAGTGCAATAAAAACATTAAAAAAAAAAACAAAACAAATATTATATTTAAACCCTAAGAGTAACAAAATTAATGAACAATGACAAGTATAACTAAAAACGTGAAAACATAGCACTAATGTGTGCATAATACTTTTATTGCGTTCAATATTAGTTAAATTCAACTATAAAGGTTGAAAAAAAAAACGCAATTCAATATCAGTTATATTAAATTAAAAAATTAAAACTTGAATAACGTCTTGATCATGTACAATGTAAGTTACATTTGGTCCATAAAAAGAATAAATTTAATGTCCAATCAAAGTTTAACTAAAAATATGAAAAATAATAATAGTAATGCGTGTGCATAATGTTTTGGTATTAGTTATGTTTAATATTAGTTGTGCGCATAAGAAAAAAAGACGAGACTAAACTTGTTTTTTGGATTTCACGGGTTATTATTAATTATGTGCTTGGTCTAGGAGTTTCGAACAAAACCCCCATAACAAATTGACTAATTGGCTAATATTGACTGTAAATGTACGTACCACTTTTTTTTCCTTTAATCGTTTGGTCCCATTTTCTTTTAAAAATTAAGGGTTAATTCATTGGCAATGTTTTAACCTCATAATTAACCCATCCAAGTTTTGGGTCAAATACACTAAGCCAACACATGCAAACCACGTGTGAGATGCTTCATTACGGGCTTATGAAAGAGCAAGTGAAGAGGACATAACTGGAGATTTGAAAATTTTCAGCCGGAAGGAATTTCTTGTCAATGAAAGAAAGACTGAATACTTTTGGCATGGATTACCCCTCTATGTCTGTTTATGTCGTAGTGTTGAGGACATTAAACGATTCAAGAAAAGGTGATATAGGAAAAATCTAAGTCCTATAAATTCAAGGTAAACACTTTGATTCAAGAAACTCAACACAAATCATGCTTTAGACCATGGAGTTACTTCAAATCTTCCAGTTCCTTGTCATAGAATTGGTTGTAACTTCATATAGGAGAATGGATGACATTGAGCCTTCGAAAATAGGAAAATCCTTCAAGGGAGTTAATTGTAGCCTTTTAATTTTCAGTTCATTTACTTTTAATGTATCTCTCTCTCCCATAACTCTTTAATTTTAATCTCAATTTACTTCTAATACAATACTTTATCCCTTAGCTCTTCGCTTTATCCATTTTTAAAACTGACAGTTAGAAAAACTCCTGAACTGTTTTTTTAAAATTTTCAAAAAAATAAGTTTATTCAAAAGTATTTTAAAAATAAATATGTTCTCTTCTTTAAAAAATAAACAGGGAGTAGGAATTTTTTCTGGGGGTGCGCCAACCACTATCACAATCACCGCAAATATTCTTATTACCACCATTACAACAACAAATATTAATTATCACCATAATAAATATTAATTATCACTACTACAAAAAAAAAAAAAAAATCACTATCACCACTGTAACCATTATAACAACTCGTGAACAATAAATATCGGAGTTATACAATTAAAAACAAGACAAATAAAAAAATACATAAAATTTTAGTTTAACCTAGAAAAAAAAGCTGCAAAATAACCAACAGAAAATAAAATTTCATTCAACATACAAAAAAAATACAAATTTAATTGTATAAAAAATCTAAAAACTAAAAAAACAGGTCAGATTTGACCTTTGCGGCCAGATCTTGGACGAAGACCCCCAATTTGGCTGATCTGGGCACCGGAGAGAGAGAGAGAGAATCCGATATTGGTGGTGATGGCAACAGTGATATGCTCAGACAATAGTTGACCGTGTGAGAGAGAGAAGAGGACTGTGGTGGTGGAGTGAGAATTGTCAGATCACAACCATTATATTTATTTTGAGGGACAGAGAGAGAGTGAGAGACAGAGAAACATGAAACATTTGGGTGGGGGAGGAATCATGTAACAATTGGGTGGGGAAGAAATTTATAAATTTTTTTGAAAGGATAATTTTGAAATTTGCATTTTAATTTATGGATTTTATTATACATTTCTTTTTACGAAGAGTGTTTTATCAAAAAATTTACTGGATTTAAAGTTTATTTTAATTTTTATCTTAAAAATGGGACTATCTTAAATTATTCCTTTATTTTTTTGCACAAGTTGGGGAACCGGGGACCATTTTGGAGCTCGATGTGAACCACGAAGAGTCGATTGCTGTCTGGCTAGTGGTGGTGATATAAAAACGAGCACGTATTTTACACGCTTATCGTTATCTGTAATAGACAAATGGGACCCATTTGTTGGTGTATTTTCATCTTTTTGTTTTCGGAATCGAGTATAATGTACTACTGCCACTAATTGCGGTGATTTTAACCCTTTTCACCCCTCACGTTTTTTCTTAGTTTCACTTTGATACCCACTTTTTTCATGTGAACACTTATAACCCCAAGGCTTTTAAATAGTCTCCATTTGATCACAATGTTTTGCATGTGTACAAATATGACCCCAAAGCTTTTAAATAGTCTCACTTCCACATCCGATGTGGGATAAACCCAATATGAGGTACAATAATTTGTGACATATTCAAAAGAAGGATCTATAGTTTTGTTCTAATTACATTAGTGCGGTACATACAATCCAAAGTGAACACTAACATGTGAGATGAAAATGGGAGAAAAGAAAAATCATAATTCGATCAGATTGTCCCTAAAAGAAATAATGCTCAGTTTTTTTAGTAAAAGATTTCAAAATAATATTTTTCAAAAGGCATTTAATAACCAACCCTTACATTCTTTCGAAACATAATTGGAAAAATGTGGTTTATATTTTTTCGAGGTGTGTCAACATATTCAGACTTGATATCACTATATCCGAGATAGATTTTCACATGGAAAAATGGTACTTAAGCATTTTTTTTATGAGTAAAATGATGGATAATCTCTTAACCAAACCTATTTCTAGGAATTTATTATAGGTCTTCGTAGATTTTAAAAGATGTATTTGACTTATTGACTTTGTATGTTTATACCACAATGCATATATTATTAATTTCATATTTTATTTTCATTAATTAAAAGTATGATGTAGTTTCAAATATATGTTAAATGACACATTATTAAACGATAGTAGATGTCACTAGGCAAATGATTGGCTACTTAGACAATAGCCAACCTCAATATTGAGATAATGTGCACGATTACACTAAGAAATACTCAAGATTGATTTGAAAAATTCTTTATAGTGTCTCCTTAGATGAGACAAAATAAGGATTACAAAAAAACTGAACAATGACTTAATTGACTAGCTTGAAGTTCTCAAGTCAATCCATTGTGTAGTGATTCGATTTAGATTCCTACGGTAATTTAGAATGACATCCTCATTTTTGTTAGTAAAATATTGATGAGGGTATTTTTTGGACATCACCGAGTCAGCACCAGGGCCCTAGCCAAGTGTCCACCACCACCTTGACGTGGACGCATTTAGGAATGTAAAGTGTTACGTTAGAGTATACGCCGACCAAGGCTCATTTTCTGGAATCTCCTTTGCACCAAGGAAGGGGCAATGTGCCCTGTAGGGACGCTTATGCCCAAAACTCTGTGTTGTGCCTTTAGACAACCAACTTTAGGGACTTAGCTGCATGTCTCGACCGACACATTATTTCAGTCTGTTTCTCCTCCAAAACTCCACGGATCTCTAAGCTCCTCCATCAGCTCACCTCCATAGGCCTGACAGACGTCTGCGGGCTTCTCCAAACAGGCTCGAAAGCCCAAGCCCATCGATTATCTCCTAACGCCCCAGATTATCAATTAAACTCATAGTTTCACCTAATTAACTATGTTTAGGCTTGATTAGGTAAAGTTGATCATCTCCAATGCCTTATACACCAGGGGCTATATAAACCCGATGTACGCCAAAAATGCTAACGCTCAATCGCTATTTACATACTTGACGCGTTTCTGTACCTTTTCTTTCTAGGCTCTTACTCTCACGCCGGAGAGGCTTTGCTGGGACAAATCCTGGCTCAGCCTCGTGCAGGTACACCTCTCTGAAGGATAGGATTTTGGATTTCAGCTATTCAGTTCCCTAGGACGATAATTACAGTTCACTAGAAGAATTTTCAACTCCAACTTAGCAACTCCACCTCAGCAAGAGAACCCATCTGTCACTTGATTGGACTATACTAGAGGTGTTGGTAATTTTGGGACACCAATAAATACTGTAATATGTAAATCATCCTACATGTTCTTTATGACGACCACCTAAAGAGTTAGAAATTGATCCCTAATTTCTTACTGTGTGAGCCCCATATAGATCATTAATAATAGTCTAATTGTGCCTTGTAACTTTAAACTATGCTGTGATTTAGAAGTTTGATGTTGATAATTTAGCTTATTATCCTATGTCCACGAATGATATGATCTAAATTGGCATGTCTAGGAAAACAGTCAAACAAAAGTTGAGTAACATGAGAATCAAATGAATACAATTTAAAGTTGCAACATACGGTGCTTAATACTGGACACCATATATAAAGTTATTTCTTCAAAACAATTATATTAATGTATACATATTTGAAAGTAATCTCGCAACTGCAAAGGCGATTAAACAATGTTTTGAGTTTAGAATCTAGTGGGGTTAGAAATGCTCAATTGAAATGTGACTAACTTGTTTTTGGGGCATAGACAAATATTTTATTTTGTAGCAGGATGCTGCCATTTTAGTTAGATAAAAACTTAATATGGTGCTCCCATATTATTTGAATACACTCGTCAGTTGTGTGTACCACTAACCTGTATGAAAAGAGTGTAATGCATGAGTTTAAAGAGAGAAGTACATTTGATATCAATCGTGTCTTGGGGGGATGTTAGATTTTGGAGCGGGTTGGGTTGACCCGTGGAACATCCACATAGGTCGCCATATGAATGAGTATGGCTTTAGGCTAAAGGATTGTGTTTATTAAGTAGACAATCATTGGAAAGGACAACCTTTAGCATCTCTCCATAAATTGACATTAATGTCTCTAAGAAATCTAATCTCATTTGAACTGCAAAAAATTTAAGTGCTCTTGGTTAGTGAGTGTGTAAACATATAGAAGAAACTTTAGTAGTCTCTTTTATCGGGCAAGAGAAGAAACGGAAAAATACGGGTTATAAACAAGTCTTTAAAATCCTAAAGGTATACTTCTGTTTAATATTTTTGCATTAATTTATACTAATATTTTTCTCTTGAAAATTTTATATCTATATACGTTTTCTCTCTATATTTTTTTTGACACATACTTTATCTACTATTCCCTCTCTACAAATTATGTTTCTGAATATTTGTCTCTCAATATTTTTTTTGTATTTAAAATTTTTTATTTTAATTCTGAGAGTGAAATTTTTTTATTTAGCTAGAATGAACGACCTTTCACTCGTTGAAACAAGGAATATTCTTCATCCATTTTTTATTCTTAGAATTAATTTTTTTATTCTATTATTTGACTAATGGAGAGAATGAAAATTATTAACGAAATTGTGATTAAGTTCCAACCTCATTCCATCCTACCACTAGTTACACTTCTACCCTAAAGTATGCACTTTTGAGTTCTTGGCCAATAGTTGAGATTTTTATTTTTTGCACAAGTTGAGGAAGTGGGGACCATTTTGGAGCTCAATCTGAAGATCTAAGAGTCAATTGCTTGGCTTGAGGTTGTGATATAATAAAGAGCACGTGTTTTACACGTTTATCATTATTTGTATAGACTACATTATCTTCCTTTGGCTTATACCATTAATTCCGGTGTTGTTAACTCTTTTCATCAAGTTTGTCCTTAGTTTCACTTTGATCCCCACTTTTTTTCATGCGAACATGTATAACCCCAAGCCTTTTAGATAGTCTCCATTTGAGCACAATGTTTTTCATGTGAACAAATATGACCCCAAAGCTATTAAAGAGTCTCACTTTGGCCCAACAGGCTTATATTGTTACGTTTCACATGTATCTCACAAACCGACATTTGAGGGACAATAATTTCTGGTGACATATTCTGAAGAGGGATCTATAGTTTTGTCCATTTGTCCTAATTACATGACTAGATGAGAAGAAATTCGGAGAAAAGAAAAATCTTGATCCGGCAAGATTGCCCCTAAATGAAATCCAAATGAGAAAAGTTCTAGTGTAAACTATTTGGGCAAATTTGTGACGATTTTAAAACTTTAGAGGTTTATGTGTTCAAATGAAATCAATAGAGACCAAAGTGAGACAACAACCAAATTTATTGGGTGGAAAGTGTATATAAACCCCTTGATTGTTGGCCCTCAATGCTATTTTAATGGGTCGAGAGGGGGAGAGGGAGAGGGGGCGAGGGGGGCATGTAGTAGATTGAGCAATGGCTTCAACTGGATTGTTCTCTGCGTACTCTTTTGGAAGTGAGGCAGCCGGAATTGCAGGTACGTCTCTCTCTTTCTCTCATTTGCAGACACAGATGCAATGGCTTAAATTATTCGTTGTTTCTTCCATTTTCCTCATTCGCTAAATGTAATAGTTATTTTTACATGAAACAGTTCTTGAATTGACAATCGTTTCAAGATAAATACAAAAATCTACTTTGTTGGAGATTCTTTGATATTTGTTGGATATTTTGATTTCTACAGTTTTGCTTAAATTAAGCTGGAAATTTCCAGAAAATTTACAACAGAAATAATGTTTTTCTTTAAATTAAGAAAGTTTTGAATACCAAAAAAGAAAATAAATGTTGTTCCTAGAATTTGGAGACTAACCAAAAAAATTCTGTTTTTCTGTTTCAATATTTCAGAAAAATAAAAATAATAAAAAATAGTAATTTTTTAAAAGTCTAAATTTACTGTACTATATGACAATAAATTAATTTTTTTATATAAAAAATTATAGTAATTTGTATGACATAATTATTGTATTTTTTTAAAAAAATTAACTGGATGAATAGTAAATAATAAAATTTGGCCTAGAAAATAAAATCATACACTAAATATTAAAAGTGAAAGTCTTCTCCGGTAAATGAATGAAAGCAAAGAATTTATCATCTTCTCAATTCTATTCTCTCATCCAAATAAAAGGCTACGATTAATTCTTACAATTTGTCTCTTCATCTAATCTACCAAAATTAATGGTCACCATTATTTCTCTACACTAATAATATTCTAATATTAATTCTCTTTAATATTCTAATATAAATTCATTTAATTGTTTATTTATTTTTGATATTTATGAATTGTCATTACTCAATAAAATTTATACATCCACTATCGGATATTATTATGAAAGTAATTAAATAATATATATGTATTTCATGTTTCATTATAAACCAGCGCAATGCGTGGGTCTAAACTAGAAATAAAAATGAAACCCCACCGAACATGCAAAGTTGAAAAGTCAACTAAAACTTATGATATTTTTATGCGTGCCCAGTTCATTGGTTGTGGGTGCATCATCCAGCTGTAACATCACCAAAGAACCACTTTCCATATGAATCATTTTTCTATCTTGTGATTGTGTTATAACTTTTGGGGAGCAAAATCAATAAATGAATTGTTTTAAAAGCTTGGCTAAATGAGTAAACGTGCATGTTTTCATTAATGCAAAAGACACAAATGGGGTAATAAATTATAATTATATCTTCCTTTGAAGAGTAAGCATAATGAGACCTTTGCATTTGAAGTCAGTATCATCTTCTCCATTAATCCGTGCCTATAAATGACAAAATTAATGCAAATTAGTACATTGCATTTATGTCACCAAAACTAAGCCATACATTGCATTTACATGATAGATATCCTCCTATCCAGTGCAATGTTTTACACACAAATAAGTGTGTGGTAGAAGAGAAAAAATCCGAGTGGTATTAGTACGGTTGGTAGGGGAGGTGCTTCTTTTCTTGTCAATCAAGATTCGATTTTTTTAATGAACACTTTAAGAATTAAATTTTAAATTTAATTATAAATACATCAGACCGATGTGAAAGAGTGCGCCCTTAAAATCGCACAGTGTATTGATTAGTTGAGGTACGTATAAATTGACTCATACACATTTTATCCAAAAATAATTTTTTTTTAAAGCACCAAATATCTATCGCGACCGTTGCATTCACAATATATATATTCTCGCAATTAGGTTCGGCCCCAGCTTTTAGGGACCTACACGAACTTTCAAAATGAGACCCTAATTTATATTTATTTGTATTTTCATTTTTTTTACCCTAATGAAACGTTATTTGTACTTATAATAACTGCTCAAATTAAAATAAAAGATATATTTATATCGACTAAAATTGAAATTGCAAAGAAAAATAATTACCAAGCAACAATACAATGGTATATATCACAAGGTTAAATTTTCAGCTTCGAAATTTTTACCGAGTGATGGCCTAGTTATCGCCACAATTAGTCAGTCGCATGAAATTCCTGCAATGAAACGTAACCACACTGAAAGAGAACATAAAACGTTCCCTTACATAGGAACAATATAGTTTACAGTTAAAACTCAACCTTGTATTTATAATTCAGGAAACAAAGAGTCAGTTTTACAATTTCGGTCTGGAAATTCGTAGGAACACTTTCACTGCCTAATTTAGACATACATATGACTATTTATAGAGAATAATGGCAGTTGACAGCTCCAACTGCCATGGCAGAAACTTGACACTTGTCTAGCCCACAACATGGCATTTTGTACATCCTTTTCGATCCACAATTGCCCATCACATGCCTTGCACATGCCTTATAACTTTCAGTCACTTCTGCTTACCACGAGCTAGACATCTTCCCAACGTGTTTGCTTGCTCGACGTCGTGCCAACTTGCTGCCTAGTTGTCATCTTGTTTCCTTGGTCACTCTGACGTTCGTCGATGCCTCGCTATGCCGCCCGCATGTTTAGAAGGTGTCTTGCACCCACGTTCTACCTTGTTAGTTTGGCCTCGTGCTCCAGCTTGTCTTCACGTTGTCTCCATGAATGTTGATTTAATCACTACACCTTGTTTTTGCATCACTCGATGTCCACCTACATCGTCTAGTGACGCCCTTATGTGCCCAACGCATGTTGTTGCCCATGAACTTTGATCCTAGCCGTGTTCCTAGGATCACCTTGTGTCTTGCTATGACGTCACCCAATACTCGCTAGCCTTGACTCGTGACGCCCCATTTCGTCGACGCTCACCTCGTCTCGTTTTCACCCGTGCCGAAAATCTTGGGTACGCCTTACCTACATCTTCCCATCATGTCTACGTCTTAGGATACACCTTGCTTTGTCGTGCCGACGCCCCTTGACGCATGTAGGGTCCAATCTGGCCTTGGGTCTGGAGGAGGGGCACTCGCCTTATAATACTTTAAGCAAAATATCTGGAGTGACAGTAGTAGATATGAAATTGTTTAAGGAGGTATAAGAGAGTCAACAATGAGCCCCTTTCCACAGTTGACTCCTTGGTTTAGTTGTGCGCCCACATTTTGCGCCACGTTACCCCAACTTGACACCATCGTGCCAACATTTTGCCAATTCTCTGCCCAACATTTGTCTACCCTTGAACTTGAGCCAACTTCTGTGCATGGTCCATGCCAACACCCTGTTTGGCGCCGCGTGTGACCGTTCGGTTAGTAATATGCACAAAGCTGGTGCCTTCGTGGTCAACGCCTTTGTTTGTGCCGTATGCACCACGTCCGGTAGCAAAGTGCACCAATTTCGTGCCATTAGGTCCTCCAACTTTGTTAGGGGTTAACAAACCACCCATATCAAAAGAATCTAACTCCCTCGTCGGATTGACCCCAGCTCGACCATCTGATTTTGGCATTTACATATGCCAATGTTGCTGCCACAATCTTCTCATTCTACTCGCAACTTTGTATCAGAATGTTGCAACTCATTACAACATATTGGCAAAAAAAAAAAAAAACGCCTCTGTGACCAAATTGATCACTAGTCAGTTTGCTCCCACAGCATTCTAGTTTGGAAATTCCTGGATAACCAACCACCTCTGGTCATGTTTCAACGCGGAACATAGGATGGTTTCCAGTACTCTATGTCCTAAATCAATTTTCATCATTTACCCGATTTCAGATCGCATCAGGTCTGTTCGTTGTCTACCAGCAACATTGTGTTGATGCGCGCCATCTCACTTTCAGAGCCTTCATCCTCAGATTGCTCCCGAACCAGCGCTGTCAATTTCACCTTATTTGGATAGTCTTTCATTCTGTGAGGATCGTTGCATATAAAGCAACCCCGGCTTTTACCTGCAGTCGTCTTGGGTTGGGATTTTGAAGAGGAACCTTAAAAAACAATGGTCTCCCCACTTTTGTTCTTCTATTCCTTCATTCCTCCGTTTGTTCTCTCTTTGCCTTTCCTCTCTGACTTCCGATCGGAACTGCTGTCTTCCTTCGTCAGGTTGTAAGTGGTAAGACTGTTTGCCGCCGCCTAAGCAGTTTGCAGGTCACGTACGCCCTGCCGCCTCAGTTTATCCTGCATCCACGCTTGCAAGCTCGAGGTAAAATTAAAGAGTTTGTTTTCTTCCGAGATATTCTTCACATCAGTCATGCACCAAATCAGTATGCTTGAGCCTCCGCAACAGATCTCGAGACACCCAACTCGAGTTCGTCGGAAGGAATTGCTCTCTTAATTCCTTCTTCAAGTCAACCCACGTCTCGATTTCTGGTCGTGCATTTTCCTCTACACGAGTTTGGCACCACAGTTTAGTGTCACCGGCCATGTACATGTTTGACATGGACATTTGCTCGTCTTTGGGAACATGATTAATTCGAAAATATAGCTCTATGTCCCACAGAAAATTCTCCAATTCCTTAGCGCTCTGTGTGCTAGAAAATGCCTTTTGGTCTGGCACATTCACTCGTGTTGGTCCATCCCCTGACATGCTCTTCCCAGTAACGGCTTTCTTCAGCACAACAACTTCTTCCTCAATGTGCCTAAGGTTAATTTTCCAGACATGGACCAGCACGATCATGTCCTCCACCATGGTCTTAATTCTAGCGGTTGTATCGCTATAGAATTCTTCGAATGAGGCTCGAAGATTTGTAATGTCGACCCTGATTTCTGCATTCTGGATCAACAAGTTTACCTTTTTGCCTATCGTTGGCGCACCGACATAGTCTTCTAGTGCTTCGAGTTGACTGCTCAAGCTTGACGCAAAGGCCATCTCATAGCCTTGCTCTGATACCTACTATCAATTTTTTTTTTTTTTTAATTTCGAAATTCTAACTGAGTGATAGCTCGGTTGTTGCTACAACTAGTTAGTCACGTGAAATCCCTGCAATGCAATGTAACCACACCGAAATAGAACGTAAAACGCACCCAACCACATGCACAACACAGTTTACAAGCAAAGATCAACGTTGTATTTATAACTTAGGAAATAAGGAAATAGTTTTACAATTTCGATCTGAAAATTCACAGGAATACTTTCACTACCTAATTCAGATATATACATGACTATTTATGGAGAACAATGGCAATTGACATCCGCAACTGCCTAGGCAAAAACTTGACACTTGTCTGACACTTATCCAACCCATAGCATGGTAGTTTGTCCAGCCTTTTTTGTCCACAACTGCCCACCATATGCCTTGCACATGCGTTGTAACTTCCAATAACTTTAGCTTACCACTAGCTAGACCTCCTCCCAGTGTCTTTGCTTGCTTGACATCGTGCTAACTCGCTGCCTAGTTGTCATCTCGTTCTCTTAGTCACGCTGATATTTGTTGGCGCCTCGCTATGCTGCCCGCATGTCCAGAACGTGACATGCGCTCATGTTCTGTGTTATTAGCTTGGCCTCGTACTCAAGTTTGCCTTCATGTTGTTTCCATGACTACCGATCCTAGCATTGCACCTAGGATCATCGCGCTTTGTTTTCGCGATGCCTAATATCCAACCGCATCGTCCAACGACGCCCTTGTGTGCCCACGCATGCCAACGCATGCTGCTGCCCATGAACTTTGATCTTAACCGTGTGCCTAGGATTACCTTGTATCTTTCTTTGGCGTCACCTAATGCCCGCTAGCATTGACCCGTGACGACCCATTTTGTCGACGCTCACCGTTTCCTGTCTTCACCCATGCCGAGAATCTTGGACAAACCTTACCCACATCTTCCTATCATGCCTACATCTTAGGATACACCTTGCCTTGCCGTGCCGACGCCCATTGATGCATATAGGGTCTAGCCTTGCCTTAGGTCTAGAGGTAGGGGAGCCCCCTCATAATACTTTAATAAAAATAACTAGAGTGAAAGCAGTAGCATGAAATGTCCGAGGAGGTGTAATGGGGTCAATACTAAGCCCCTGCCTACGGTTGACTCCTTGGTTTAGTCGTGCCCCCATGTTTTGCGCTACATTACCTTAACTTGATACCACCGTGCTAACATTTTTTCATTTCTTTGCCCAATGTTTGTCTACCCTTGAACTTGAGCCAACCTCCGTGTAGAGTCCATGCCACCCCCCTGTTTGGTGCCGCGTACACCTCGTTCGGTTAGCAATATGAACCAAATTGGTGCCTTCGTTGTCAACGCCTTTGTTTGTGTCGCATGCACCATGTCAATTAGCAAAGCGCACAAAGTCCGTGCCACTTGGTCTTCCAGCTTTGTTAGGGGCTAATAGCATATCGGTTTAATAAGTGTGAAAATAAATAAATATTGAGATAAAGACCTTTTTGGTCCTTGACAAATGGCTCAGGTGCTCAATTGGTCCCTCGCATTTGAAAGTTGACACATTTGGTCCTTCACATTTGATTTTCGTTTCAAATTGGCCCCTTAGTTAAATTTTCTGTTAATTATTGTTAAATTACATTTATATCCTTTAATTTTTTTTATTTTGGTTCATTTTTATTTTTTGTCTAAAACTTAAGAGTCAAGTGTGTATTTTGGACACTATTCATCATCCTCTTCCTCAACCCAAACGATGGCTACCAACTACGGCTACCACCTCCCTTACCACACCACCGATGACCATTACATCACCGACGACTACTACCATCTCTTTCTTTCTCTCTCTCTCTCTCTCTATATATATATATATCTTCTCCCATCTCCCTACTCTCTCTCTACCCGAACCCATTAATCTCTTTATATCATAATACCCATTTTTTTAGGTAGACATTTGCAAACCACTCAGTCCCTCAACAGATCCAGGCTGATCGAAATTGAAATGGGCAGCGAAGGCAAGCCTGGAACACTTGTATAGCGTTGTAACCTGAGAAACAGCGGCTGAACGGCTGACGCCACTAGTGGTGAAACCGTTCTGAGAGACACAAAAGCAACAAAACCCAAAACGACTCTCCGCTCAACGATGCCCTTTTCAGATCTCAAAACAGTGGTCGGATAGCGAGGCAAATTCGAACCACCCCCATCGCGACGACCATCTCTACTATATCTACTGCTACCACCGTAACCGTCACCACTTTCATGGAAACCACCGCGGAAACCATCACCTTTGTTCATTCCCTGAGCTTCGGATCTGTAGATCGGTGGTGTTGGTTCTCCATTGGTGCGGCGGTGGTGATGGTGGTTGGATCGATGGTGGTGGGAAAAATCCTTCAAGTATGCAGGGAAAATGTTGTGAAAAAATAAAAAATACATTTTGGCCCCCTAAATTTAGAATAATTTACAAATAGATTTTATTAAATTATTTTGAACAAAAGGACAAAATTGCCCTTATTTTTTTAACTTGAAATGAGTAAAATACCCTTATTTACATGTTGACGTAACAGAAGGGCCAATTTGGAACAAAAATCAAATGTGAATGACTAAATATGTCAACTTCCAAATGCGAGGGGTCAATTGAGCTCCTAAACTATTTTTCAGGGATCAAAAAGATCATTATCCCATAAATATTTGATAAGTAAAATTTAGTGACAAAATTGATATGGGAAAATTTCCGCTCACAACTGACATAGGCATGGAGCCTTAACGGGTCGAATCAGGTTAGTGACCCAACCCAGAATATATAAGACCTAGTGTATTGTCTGGGCCGAGTATGACAGACCCATCTAGAAAAGGACTTCAGTAGGCCACTATATAAATTAAACAACCTCATGAAGAGGCCCATCAATTGGCAGTCTAAAGCCCACGGTGTTCAGGTCAAAACAAGAGTAGGTCGGCCTATGGTAACGATCACTCCTATGAATGGGTACGTTATGAGCCATTAAATGTAACGGCCCACATTACGTGAAGCACGTTACAAAGATAATCGCCTGGATATATGGAGAAGATCATGGGATTCTACCATGCCATTAGGAGAAGATCTCGTAACGGGCGACCTTACCAATGAAACGACAGAGGATAATCGAGCTTATATAAAGGGGAAGGTATCATTGTTTATTTCTTACGATTCAATCTGTGCATTAGCATTCTAACCAGATTAACTTATTCTCACGCCGGAGGTATTTTGGCTGATACTACACTGGTGTTTCTCCTTAGAACTAAACGTTTTTTATAGGTTAGAGGAGGAAGGCGAAGAGGTTTTTGGCACATGAGAAGTTGTTTGCACGTGTGAAGAATTTATGGAAACATCATTTAGTGTTGTCTGTGGGAAACGCTAACGAAAAAGCTTTTCGTCTCAACAATGAGGCAATCATTAGCAAGAGGAACAACACCAAGCCAAAGTAGTGACCTTCCACTGCAGGCTGACAATGAAGTACCTGTAGGAACGCATGAGGAGGTTCATGCTGATCCTCTACCAGCATTGTAGAGCACAAATGCTAAGATTGAAGCTCTGACTGGGAAAATATTAGAGATGGCAGATATAATCAAGTACATGGTGGAGATAATCTCCAAAAGCAGGCCACAACCCCCAACTGCCGATGATGATCTGGGAGAAGAAGTAGAGTCTCGAGGGTCAATTGACCCACAATCCCAGGAAGAGAGAGTTGCCTAGGGAGAAATTGTAACGACCCGGTTTCTCAGGGCCGCTACTATAGTTTCTCCTATAGAGAATTTTACCTAAAACCAACTGGCCAAAATTTTCGATCTACAAAATTCGGTAAATTTTATAATAATGGCAATAACTCTAGTTGCCGATTTTACAATGGGAATTATCAAATATAATAATTACTATTTTAAATACCAAATAAAATAACCAATCATCTATTTTTTTTTACATTTAATCCACGAATTATATATATATATAACGGCGACAGATATTTAATAATTTACTTTATAAAAATATTTCCAATTTACAATCCAACAACAACTAATAATTACCGAACTCGTAATTTAAAACCGAATTTCCAACATTTGATCAAATCCGATATCTTGAAACACTTATATTAACACCGAATGTTTGATATTTTCAAAATTGAGATATTTTACAATTGACTACGATAATTATAATTACCGTTTCCTCCAATTTATGTCCATCCATTTATAATCCTAGTGGTAGGGGCATAGAGTACGCCGCTACTTACACTTGCAAGTATACGAGGTTTAAGTTTTAGTATAGTGTGATCGTTAAGATCGGGTTATCGTATCCACAGGGATTGGTATCGTTACTATCGAATACCGCGTTTGTCGTGACCTAACTTTATCTAAGCGAAAAACAAGTGTATTTAATTAATTAAACTAATACTAATATATCCTAAATTAACTACACTAATATACTAATATGTTTTAGGGTGAAGAATTGTCTAGGGATTAACATATTTACAAATACGTGTTCGATCTCGATTTACTCACGTTTATGGTGATCGACCTATTTGACAACCTAGGTACGTAAACTCTACTGCCACCTTTCTCAAGTGTCAGACGGGGGAATACATGACTTCGAGTCAATGGAGAAGTCCCCCTCAACGTCTTAACGACCCTAGGTCAACTGAGTCTTGCCCATTGTCATTGATTGCACACAATCCAACTCCTGACTGGGTCATTGGATCATGCGTTGTATTTACCCTATCGACAATCTCCGTTCTAAAACTCCCTCATCACCTCTCCCGAGTGTAAGACGAGGGATATAATGCAACTTCGAGCGAACAAAGATGTCCCCTTCAACGTCTTAACGACCCTAGGTCGTGTGTGTCTTGCCCCAACGTCATCGATTGTCCATGATTCAATCCCCAACCGGGTTATAGAGTTGTGACATTTGTTTACCCAAATCTGAATCCGGGGTTTGTCAAAACCCCGTATTCTCCATTTATCTAACTAAATATGATAAACAAATAATACGATAAATACAATCAAACTACGAAGAACAATCACAAACGAAACACCGAAATCATCCAAACAACGTATTTATAAATATAGTGTTAATCCCTACTACAATCCATATTTAACTCGTGGTCATAACTGTATAAACAATGAAATCGAGCTAAACATGCTCACAATATCCTAAGTTAAAAAAATAAGGAAAAACAATCGAAAAACTTAGTCTCGTCTGAAGATAAACCGCTAAGAACGCTCAACAATCAATTCGCCATCTTCTCCATTTCGGGATGTACGCTCCACCTCTAAAACTCCTAAACCATAGCCTAAATATGGCCTAAGGTGCCCAAATGGCCGAGGGCTTCACAAGGAGTGGAAAAGGAATGGTATTTATAAACAAAATATTTCAAAAATATCTTAGGCTATGTAGAGGCCACCGCCGCAGCGGTGGGATTCAGGGCCGCGGCGGTGGAGTTTGTCGGTTAGTTAATCGCCGCGGCGGTGAAGAAGGCGGTGGATTTGGAAAACATTCTGCCGGTTCACCACAGTGGCGGTGGAAGTTCAGCAAGACATTGGTCTTCTCAGTATTTTCACCACCGCATCGGTGGTTTGGACGCCGCGGCGGTGGGCTTCTTTTATAATTTTGCCTCCTTACTTGTTTTTCCACCATTCTTCGAGCGTTTTTGGTTCGATCTTATTGTTTTCGCTTCAGTTTCCTATTTTTTTGCCCCACACGTCTGATTTATACAAAGAGTATGAAAACTAATTAAAACGTAATAAAATATTATATAAACGCTCGAAAACTAACTTAATTCGGTTTGGAAATATGTAGGTAGATCACACCTATCACCTAGTAATAATACAAATTTATACAATACAACTATTTCAAAATATAGATAATGAAATTTAATTAATTTATTCATCGTCGTCCTACTTTCTCTCTTTCTTTTCCTTTCCCATCAATTTGAAAGAATTAAATAAATAATCTTTTGCAAATATTCTCCTTTTTCTTTTTTAGTTTAAAATAATAAATAAATACAGTTATTACAAATGAAAATTTAAATAAAAGTCTCTTCGTCGTTTTGTCCCCGCTAACCCCGCAACCAAAAACTATGAGATTGTAAGCCAACGCTCAGTAGAACTCTAACCCCTCTAATACATGCATTTAATTAATATAACACATAAACCACATTAGTATGCTTGTCACATAAATTCCACATTGTCCAAATTATTTTATGTGATTAAACAGGTAAAATGTCACAACGATTTACCAAATAATTTCATCATCACACTATGAGAATTAAATACATATATTAAGAAAGTTCGGAATTCTACCTGTCCCAAATCATCAGCCTACCGAGAGATTGGAGGTTGGATTTTTTTTATTTTTTCTTCATTTTATGTTTTCCTGCGCCCAGCCCTACCGCCGAGGCGAACACCCTTCCCGTTTTCTGTTCTGCTCACTGAAGCTTCACCGCTGAGGCCGTTTCCTCACCGCCGCGACGAACGCTCTGCAGGTTCAATTTCTGCTTCACTGACTTCTCATCGCCGCGGCGATGGATTGCACCGCTGCGGCGATGGTCCTCTTTTTCTACTCTGTTTTCTAGTTTTTCAGCCGACCGTCTCTCCCCTTTTCTCCTCACCCACTCCAACGACCACCACCCATATACCTATCTAAATGTCCATACACACACACACAACACACCCTGATGAACAACACACACACCCACTGTAACAATTAAACATACACATACACATACACACACAGAACACAATCCCTCGCCGAAATAGACAGAGGAACACACACACACCATCAACGGCACACACATATACACAGCTGAAACCCACCCCTACTCATCGGCAAATTTGACTGACGGCAACACTCACACACACATGCCGGTGACAAACACATAAACATATGCACTCTGGATCAAAACAGAGGAACACACACACACACATCGCAGTAGCACATCCACACCCAGCAACACCCATACATAGCCAAAAAAGTTAGGCAACATACACACACACATGACGACGTCGACGGCACCCCCATATCGTCTGCACACCACCGACGAACAACCACACACACGCGCAACGTCGACAGCCACCTACATATACCCACAACCACTGTTACGAACAACCGACACACCCATACACCCTTATCGAACGACGGCGATGATTACGCACCACCGGACAAACGGCGATCACACACCCAACGGAGCGAACCGCCTTCTCTCTCTCTTTGAAATTTGACGACGACATACACCCAGATAACGATGGCAAGGTGGAGAGCGATTTGCCCTTGGATGAGCTGGATACGCTGTCGAAGGGCACTGAAATGCTGTTTACTTTAGATATCTTGGCTGTACTACTCTTAGAGAGATTTGATCCTACAAAGTTCGAGAAATATGATGGGAAAGCAAATCCTGTGGACCACATCTGCCAGTTCAAGCATGTTATGAACTTATATGGGGCAAGCGACTCAACACTTTGCAGAGCTTTCGCTACGACTTTAAAGGGCTCTGCCCTTGAGTGGTTACATATGCTCCCATCTAACTCCATCTCGTTGTTCAAAGAATTTGGGAAGATGTTTATCAACCGCTTTATAACCTATCAAAGATTGATGAAGGTACCTTATTATCTGCTGGCCTTGCGTCAAGAGAAATGAGAGTCTTTGAGCCAGTACATGAGCCGATTCAACAAAGAGCTGACGTGTATTGAGGGGTGTGATTCTAACCTCATCATCAATGCATTCACTTCCGGGTTACGCCATGGCATATTTCAAGACTCTCTTACCAAGAAAAACCCCAGAAGCATATTTGAGTTGATGGAAAAAGCTAAGCCCTACATGAAGTTGAAGGATGTCAAGCTTGTAAGAGAAAGAATGGGATTTGCCAAAGATCACCCTAGGTAAAGTGAGAAGGACCACAACAGAACAAAGGGCAACAGCTCGGATAGGAGTAAAGATCGGCCTAGGAGCTCAGGTTCCAGACTGGAAGCTCGTCAAGAGCCAAACCTCCCTGGTCTATGGATGTCGATCTCCAAAATCTTGCATGAGATTCGTGCGTCCGAGATGGTTCAATGGCCTCCCAGGCAGACTACCAAGTCCAACAGGAAGAACAAATTAAAGTATTATGATTTTCATAGGGACCATGGTCATGACACAGATGACTGCTAGGGGCTCAAGAAGGAAATCAAATGGCTAATTGACATAGGTTAATTATGTGATTATTTACAAGAGCGCTCAAGGGATAGAAAGAGGCCTAGAAACGAAGGCCTTCTGGTAGCGAATTATTTGTCGGTACAATACCGCTAGTGTACGGGTCAAGTTTTAATAGTATAGGAAGAGTATGGTTATCGTATCTACAAGGATTACTGTTAAAACAAGCTAAGTACCACTATTAGAATAACCCAATTTTATTTAGACGATCGATGATTTGAATGGTGTTTGAAATATTAAAATAAGCCAAATTAGGAAGATTGGAATGAATTCAATGAGAATAGATTATCTAGAGATTAGCTTCGTTCACTTGCATGTTTGCTTGATTTATTTTAGCTTACACTAATGGTTATCAACATATTCAATAATCAAGATTTCCAAAGCTCTCTTACTATCTCTTCCAAGTGTTAAGTGAGAGAATATGTAATCACTTCAAAATCGATATCCCTATCTAGAATTTAGGTGATTACATTTGTCATGTCCCAATCTTATGGATTACACAAGTTTTAATAGTCTCCCGATCTATTAAAGCTCGTGTTGTGTTTAATTTAAGTCCAAATTCGGGATTACCTCTTCCGAGTGTCAAATCTCGTATTCTCAAATCAACCACAATATCATATACAAGCATATAATGGAAGCAATAAAATGATTAGCACCATTGAATAGAAATGAATACCCATTAGCAAAACGTAGATTCAATCAAACATAATACGGGTGACCTATATTAATCCCTAGACAAGAGAAGTTTAGCTACATATTGTCATTTCTATAACTCCAACAATTGATGAAAAAGACATAATCAAAACAACAAACCAAGATCTAAAAATAAGAGATAGATTGAGAGAATAGAGATCCAAATCTAAGTTGTGGAGTGAATCCCCTTCTTCAAGAGCCGCTCTAATCCCTTCAAGCTCGTCTCTCTCTCTCTAAAAATCGCCTCATCTGGTTTTTGTCTACACAATAAGTGTTCCAAAAGTTTTTTTTTTCAAAAGTAATCTCTCTTTTCTATTTATAGGCTACACCCAAAAACCCTAAAATGGACTGAAAAAGCCTTAGTTCCAATGAAAAGGTGCTGCAGCGGTAGAAAACGCGCTACAACGCTCTAGAAACAAAAGAAGAAGTGGGGAAAAGGGGCGCGCTGCAGCACAGTTTGGACAAAACCCCTAAAAGGGGCGCGCTGCAGCGCCGTTTGGGCTGAACCCATCATTGTCAACGTTTCTTCACCAAATTTCCATTGATTGTCTTGATTTGCTCCAGATTCCACCTAAATCAGTTTACCTACAAAAATACATTGAAAGAGTATTAAAAACACAAACGGAACACTCAAAAACTATAAAATTCATAAAGGAATAAATAGATAAGTATCAATTTATCAAATACCCCCAAATTTTGAATTTTACTAGTACTCGAGCAAAAACACCCACACAAGAAGACAAAACGACCACAACGAAATTCACACACACAACTATTAAAACGAAGGTAAAGACGAAAGAACTAACAACAAGAATGTGTGAGTTTTGAATTTCAACTGATTACCAAAAATTATCCTCAACAACCCCCAATCATTTCGAGTTCAAAAATAATACTACACCTTGTGACGTTCTAGCATTTCAACATTCAATATCGGTATACACCATTCTAGATCTTTTCCCATGTGTATATGCTAAGACCCTTGTCACATAACTATTCAAAGATCGGATTGAATTATCCACCAACAAAGCTCTAGACTAAAACTGATGTGGCATAGGATTTCTATAAGCCTGACTGAGTTCCACTCTCCACTAATGTAGGTTAATTAAATCTCAGAGATCAATTGGACTTTCATTGGTTTTTTGAAGATGGCCAAAGGTAAAGTGGGAATGCGTCATCAGAATAAGGATACCCAAGGCACGAAACTTGTCTTTCAACCTCATTCATACCCAAAAAGAAATCCCGAAACAACCCCGAACTTACTTTAATACAACAGTACTCACTTGTCTAGCAGAAACAAACAAAAACAACAATTTTTTTTTTGAACACCCCCCCAAACTTATTCAATTTGCACTTTTTTTTTTTTTTCCGGGTGTGGAACAATGAAACATTAACAAGTGAGTATTAGAATACCGAACCAAGCAACAATCCACTCAAAACCCAATTGCGTGCTTTAATTAGTCCTAAACACATACCAATGAGGTGACAACCCGACTCGTGCCTTAGATATAACGACAAGGGTTTGAGATTTTTTTTTTTATTTGGCCAGTGTTTTTTTTTTTATCAGAATTGAAACGGCTAAAAGGCTTCAACAGGGGAAACGAGGGGTAGAATTTACAGGGTAGGCTTCAACGGCTCAAGCGATCAAAACAAATGCCTAAATCATTTCTCCTAAACCACTTAGCCTAGGATTTCAGCTTGAATTTCTCCCAATCAGGTTCTAGAATCCTTAAATGTCCAAGAACTTGGTTAACTGGATGATTGATGTCAAATCATTTGCATGGTCAGTATATTGGGTCTAAGTGCTCGTGTAATATTAGGATCTACAATGACATATACCAATATGAGACGTCAAGCACACAAAACACACACGGATAAGCATTACGATTGAACTTGACAAACAATTAGAGGATAGTATCATCATCGGGTTATGGTCATCAAGAACAACAAAACTCAACACACATTAACAACAAATTACAAACACAATTGAACCTAAATTTAAATAAACATATAGGAAAACAAACTTAACCTAACACAAACAAACATGCAAACGAAACAAAAGAAAACATACACAAGAAAACACAAAAGAAAAATATGCAGAAAATTCCCCCAAATTTAGAATAGGTATTGTCTTCAATTACCCAACTTCATATGCAAAATCTTTGCCACGTTGCACGGTGACAATGAGGAGTAAGAACACATACCTGGGAGGCGAGACGTTTAAGTCTCGCCTCCTATTGGTCGTCGCCTTGCATGTCATCCTTTTCGTCTTCTTGATGGGGAGGGGCCAGTTTCTGCTGCTAAAATGGAGGCACAAATGGCGACCGAAGATGGGCCGGGAGCTGTGGCATTTGGGGATAGCCGCTCATGTCATAGCCAATTGCCAGTCCGAAGTATTGGAGTTTTTGATGCATAGACTGGTAGCGGGACTCTTGGTAGGCTCGGAATTCGGCGTTTTTATTCCGTAGAGCTTGTATTTCTTCACCTTGATATTCCACTTTTTGATGAATCTCCTCCAGAAAGATTTTTGCTTTTCCCTTATCCCCGGAACCTCGGGTTCTAGATGGTCTTGCTTTATCTTCCTCTTTGCTTTCCACTTCTTTGATCCAAATCCTATGCATGGCCTTGACGTTTAGAGGTCGAATAGGCTGGGATATGTTGTCATCCTTAGTGGCAATGCCCGCCGCCCGGAACAGCTCAATGAGTAAGGAGGGGAAAGGCAGGCTGATATTGACATTTTAGATAGCGTGGTGGATAGATGAACTGATAATGAATTCGTCGTTCAGTGGTTGCTTTCTCTCTATTGCAAAAAGAGCCAGCGCCCTTTCTTTTTTCACGTCCAACAGGTGAGTAGTTGGATACAATTTGGTGCATACGAAGTGGAACCAGATTTTTGGGATATTCTTCAAATGCTTGGACTCAAAAACTGCTTGGTTATTCTTCGTAGGCGTCTAACGTGTTTGTCTAGAGCATAACTCCTTCAAGACTTCGTCTAGATCCTGCTCTGTCTCGTCGTCAGACTCTTCATCAGACTAGAAAGGGACAACGTTCATCACCCCAAGATGTATTTACTGTTACAAAGTAATGTTGTTTGGTTTGAGAAATGCAGGAGCAACATATTAGCGGCTGGTAAACCGCATGTTCCAAGATCAGATCGGGGCAACTATAGAGGTTTACATAGACGATATGTTAGTCAAGAGCTCTAAGAAAGAGGACCATATGAGGCATTTGGCAGAAACTTGTGCCATTCTAAGGAAGTTCAACATGAAGTTGAATCCAAAGAAATGTGCTTTTGGAGTTGTGTTGGCCCAGTAGAATATCCAAGAGGGGGGGTGAATTGGGTAATTAAAAATATCTAAATAAAAATTCAATAAATCAAATAATTAATTTTAAGTTTAAATTAATTATTATCTTTATGACACTACGGAATAATATAATCAGCTAAGTGCACACACACAAACAACAAAAATAGCAAAAAACATATAGTAGCACACAAAAGATTTATACTGGTTTACCAAACTACTCTTGGCTAATCTAGTCCCCCGAGCTCCACGGAGGTCGCACCCACTAATACCAAGATCCCTTTAAAGGTAGGGATCAAACCCGCACACCGATTCTTTTACAGGCTCAGAATCAACCTTTACAATATCCTTTTCCCAAATTAAGGAAGAACCTCTACTTTTTACAGGCTAAAGTATAACCTAATTCTTTTTAACACTAAGGCACAAGAATCAAAACCTCTCAAAACACTCCAACTATATTTTTCACAGGTAAGGATGAAATTTTTACAAATCATTCAAATCATAATTCTATCCAGAAAGCATCACTACCTCAATCTCTTTACAGGAAAAGACTGAAACCCAGCTACCCTTGATTAAATACCCCCAAACAGTATTTAATATGTCACAACTCACCAATACAAAAATTGATAAGAAGTAAATTTCACTCGGAGCTTTTACCACCCCAGATAAATAATAACTCAATTAATATCTCAATTACTGATAGAAAAATCTGATTTTAACAAGATATGGATAGCATATTGGAGCACGTAATCAGTTTCAAAAAATTGTTTGTAAAAATATTTTCTTCAAAAACCCAGAAACAATTTCTAAGATCAATTTCCAAAAAATAATCAAATAATTCAATGAAAGAATATAATTGAAAAAATCTCACCCGGAATCCACAGAAAGAATGATTAAAACAATGTAAGTTCAAATTTGGTAATAGCAATGATCAGCAATTGATTCTCTTAGAAAAACTCACTCAATTCTCAATAAGATATCTCTTAGAAAAGCTCATTCAATGATATATTCTGATCTTTCTTGATAATCTATCGGGTATAACATAAGAAATTCTCAGGTCTATATATATGAGTATGAAATTAGCCTTCTAACGGTTAGTTTACATGTGTCATGACAATTAATAACACATATAGACCCCTCATATCATAATGAATTCATTTAGGTTCAATTCATTTAAAAATAACTTTCAAATCTTTCAATTAAACCCCCAAAGTATTTCTCAATCTCAATTAATATGAATATAATCTATTTCAAGTACTAAATTGAGAAACATTAATATTTAATGAACCATATTAATAAGATTTATTTAATATATGAACCATATCTTAAATATAGAGAATATCCCCGAAATCTCTCTCAAATCCCAACAAAAAAGGCTACTTTAGGATGTAATCCCGGATAAAACAATATAATGAAACAGTGCGTTCGGTCGACTTCCCAGTCGACTGCCCAATTCAGGTTGTAGTCAAGCTATCGCTGTTGCGTGCATCGGTCGACCTGCCTGTCGACCTGTAGATTCAAAGAGTTTACTTTTCCTTCACCAGTCGACTTATTGGTCGACTTTGTAGTTTCAAAGAGTTCAGCTTCCTTGGTCGGTCGACCTGTCGGTCGACTTAGAGATAGGATCTTTCAGCTACTTTATCCAGTCGACTCATCAGTCGACTGCCCTCTTTTGGATCTCTGTTTTGAACTCGTTTTTTAACTTATTCTTTTTACGTTATTACTCTTTAAATCATTTTCTCTTCTAAATTGGCTCCACTAATATTCTTATATTCTATTTTAATCATTTAAAATTATTTCTTTTCAAGTCACATATGAGCAAATAATTTCACTTAATCAAAACACACATAAATAATAAAATACATTTTGTGCCATGTGTGTGTTCCTAATTGGGATATTAAGAGTTAAGATTTATCTGAGTTGTTTTCCCTAATTTCTTCAAATTCTCAATTCTTTAATATCTGTAACATCATCGTTTAGCATTCATTTAATTTGCATCTTCATTACTGGAACTATAAATCATTGAAACATTCAACTAAAACGTTAGTTCCACCAAAATATCAATACTTAATTGTTCATTAAAATCTTAGGATCAACAATCTCCTATTTTTTTATGATGATAATTAATTTTGATGTTTTCTTTAAAACAAAAATATAACCACACTTTCCCTGAATCTGAGGACGGGTTCTTTAACTCGTTAAAACATCATAATGAAGATTTTATAAATATAATCAATAATTCGCAAATAAAAAATACTCAATAAAGCACAATTTTTTAAAAATTCTCCTCCTTAATAAAACATCACTAATTTCTTCCCCTTTGCATAAATAAAGAATACTTAATTAAAGCACACAATTTTAAAATACTCCCCCTTAATAAAACATCACTAATTTCTCTCCCTTTGTCATCTTCAAAAACAAAATTTAGGGAGGGGGGATTACACATGTAACTTACTCTAAGCAAATATCGTTATGCCTAGCCATACCCAAACCGCAAATGATTTTCACAAACTAATCTTCCGCTAGTGGTTTGGTAAAAACATCAGCAAGCTGGTCGGAGGTATCAAGATACTCAATAACAATATCCTCTTTCTGAATGTGATCACGAATAAAGTGATGTCTAATTTCTATGTGCTTAGTTCGTGAGTGCTGTGTAGGATTCTTACTTAGATAAATAACACTTTTATTATCACAAAAGATCGGGACCTCCTCCATACAAACTCTAAAGTCATTTAACTATTGTTTAATATATAAAATTTGAGTACAGCAGTTACCAACTGCCATGTATTGAAGATTCAATATCGTACATCTAGCCCGGCATACCCGCAAACCAATGGACAAGTTGAGGTGACAAATTGTTCCATCAAGGAGACACTCAAGAAATGACTGGATGATGCCAAAGGCAAGTGGGTAGAGGAACTCCCAAAAGTATTGTGGGCTTACCAGACCACTTCAACTTCTACCACGAGAAAAACATCTTTCTCCATTACTTACGGAACTGAAGTTGTTGTCCCATTAGAGATAGGGTTGCCGTCCAGACGATATGGCACAATCAACCTAGTGGAGAATGAAAAAGTCATATGAGAAGAGATGGACCAGTTGGAAGAGAGACGTGACAGGGGATCAATGAGGATGGCAACTTACAAGTCAAGAATGGCACAAATGTTCAACCATGCAGTGCGTCCACGACACTTTGCAGTATGAGACCTGATATTTCGAAGAGTAATGCCACATCGCCTAAAAGCTCGCTTGGGAAAGTTAGCTCCTAACTGGGAATGCCTTTACCGAGTTACCAAAGCAAACAGGCTAGGGACCTAATGGCGAGAAGATCTTGATCGTGTGGTAATCCCTAGGCCTTGGAACATTTCTCACTCACGGAAGTACTTCGTATGAGTTTTTTGATCATTCTCTGAATCATGTTTTTCATTGATCATTTTGAAGTTGTTTTTTCTCTTTTCGAGATACATTCTTTGAATAAAGCAAATAAATATTTTCTTCGTCAATTTTGCGACACCCATTATTGTGATACTATGATTCTAATCACGTCTACAGCATTTAGTAAATCAAAAGTAAGTGTAGGACAAATATTTGACATTAAAGTAAAATAACTAAGCAATTTAGCTCAACATGAGCAGAGCTGATTAGTTTACTCATTCACAAATAAGCAGAGCATGTCAGTTTTCTCACTAAAATTGAGCAATTCAGCTCAGCATGAGCAAAACTGATCAGTTTACTCATTCACAAATGAGCAGAGCAGGTTAGTTTACTTACTAAAACTGAAGAATTCAGCTCAGCATGAGCAGAGCTGACCAGCTTATTCATTCACAAATGAGCAGAGCATGTCAGTTTACTCACTAAAACTGAGCAATTTAGCTTAACATGAGCAGAGCTGACCAACTTACTCATCAAAATTGAGCATCTCAACTCGGCATGGGCAGAGTCGATCGTCTTACTCATTCGTAATGAGTGAGCTGGTTAGCTTATTGGTGGTGGAATATCACGTCGTCACTTTCACCGCAAGTGTACGGGTCAAGTTTTAGTAGAGTGGGAAGAGTAAGGGTTATCATTTTCACAGGGATTGGTTGAGAATATTGTCGAGTACCGTAATTATCATAACCTAATTTTATTTAGATGATAAAAATGAAGTTTATAATTAATAATATACTACTACTAAATACTAATTTATTTAATTATACTATATTACTATTTTGAGACGTTTAAGGGAATGGATTAACTAGGGATTAACTTCGTTTACAAATACGCATTTGATCTCGTTTGATTTACGTTGACGATATTCGACTTATTTGACAATCTCTGTATCGTAAATTCATTCACTCCCTCTCCCAAGTGACAAGTGAATGAATATATGACTTCGCGTTAACGCCGAAGTCCCCCTCTAGCGTTTTTTAGAACACATAGTCACATGAGTCTTGCCCTAACGTCATTGATTGCATACTCTCTAACTCCCTCCCGGGTTATTAGATCATTGCGTTGTGTTTAAATCCTAGTCTGAATCCGGGGTTACCTCTCCCAAGTGTCAAACTCAGTATTCTTAGTATATCATAACAAATATAATAAACAAGGAGAAACGGAAAATACAATCAAATAACGAAGAACAACTATTAACGAAATACCAATTTCAAAATCACATATTCATAAATTATAGTAATCCGTAGACAATATCCGTTTAGCTAACGGCCATAACCATATATACAATGATAAATGAGTTAAACATGCTCAAACCATAATCTGAAGTTAAGAAATAAAGAAAGAAACGAGAGAAACTAGCCATAGTCCGAAGATTTGGCGCTAAAACCATTCCGAGATCGCTTCTCCTTTTTCATCTTGTAATTTTCTCCTTCGGATTCAGTGGAGCATTCCCCCAAAACCTCTCAATCTTATTCTAACCCTAAGAGCTCTCTTATGGCCGAAATAGAGGAGATAAGGAAGATATAGGGCTAAAAAATATCTAAATAAATATCTAAAGTGTTTGCAGAGTCACCGCCGCGGTGGTGGTTAAGTCGGTTTGATCAAGGCCTCGGCGGTGGACTCAGCGGTGGAAGCTAGAAAAGGCCTCTCTCTGAATATTGACTGCCGCGGCGGTGGGCTGCTTTTCAGAATTTTGCGTCTATGCTTGTTTTCCCACCATTCTTCCACCGTTCTTGATCCGATTTGATTGTTAATGATCCGTTTTCATCATTTTTCACCCCACACACCTGTTTTAATACAAAAAGAATAAAAATATATTAAAATGTATTAAAATACTATAATAACACTCGAAAACTAACAAGTTCGATTTGGAAATAGATAGGTGAATCACACCTATCACTTACTCATTTACCACTTAGTATAAAAACTAAGTATAATTCAAATGACTGAGCATCTTAGCTTAGCATGATCTCCATGATCAAAGCAGATCGGCTTACATAATGCCTAAAGGGAGGAGGGCAGGATAGCTCATTCAATGTTAGTCGAGCAGATCAACCCTGCCTTAGACAACACAGCTCATTCTGAACAGTGCAGAATCAGTTCGCCATCTGTAACTCCTAGTTTTCAAGACTGAAGAAAGCTAATGTAGACTTATTAGTCACAAAAATCTCCATCAGACACAAGCTTCTTGTTATCAACATCACGAACTCAGTCAAGATAAAATGTCCACGAAACTTACTCAAATTTCTACTAACTCCATGGTAATGAGTGATGAGTTCAAGACTGGACAATATTTTAAGAAGGATGTTATAAACGAAAACGAAAAAGATTTTCTTAATGGAAGGATTCCTGTGATGGTCTATCTGATTACCCTTCATGTTGTGACGCTGCTTAGGTTTGTAATTTGAAATTTTTAGTTACTGCCTAAAGCCTAAAATTAATTCATAACTAGTTTAGTTTTCTAACCAAGTTATGAAGGAGGGCAGACAGAAGGGCAACAAAAACAGTCAACACACAGTAGCACAACATAGCCAAGATGAATGACCCCATTTTCTATTAAGCAAAAAAAAAGGAGGTACATTGCTACAAAATAAAATAAAAAAAGGCAGAACAGAAGATTGTTCGCCATAACAGAAAAACTGTTCATCCCAAAAAACAAAAACAAAAAACAAAAGTTATTCTTCTTTTTAACTGGGGCTGATTGGTGGAATCATTCCGGCCCAGGAGAGGCAGGTGAACCCAGATCTTCAGAATCCGAGTTAGAGAAATAGAAGTCATGCTCCTCATATTTGTTGATCAACTCTCGGATCTTGGCTTTTTTTGTCTCATTTTTCTCCGGGAGCTTGTCTCACTTCGCTTTAATGGTGTTGGTAAAAAGCTTGTGATAATGAAAATCAGCAGCCAAGTCACGCTTACTCCTCTCATATTTCTTCAGCTCCTCCCTGATCTCATGGAAATGAGAGATTGTGCGGAAATGGGATGCTTCCATAGGGGTGAAAACAACATTGGCATCTTCTAAAGCGCGAAGGCGAGGGTGCTCTTTTGTAATAGTCTTGGCTTTGGTCATCAGGGTACGGAAGGTCTCACGTTGCTCGATCTCTTTCTGTCTTTCGAATTGAATCTCTTCAAAGGAAGAAACGGTTGGCCATGAGGAAGAAAGGGATGGATATGCCATAGTATAGAAGGAGATGAAAAAGAAGAAAATATTCAAGAATGCAAGATTGAAGAAGATAAAGTGTCTGGATTTATGAAGGAATAACTGGCGCTTGGTTTGGCTTTAAATAGGTAAACTAATAAAGAGAAGGAAATGAAACGTCAAAAGAGCGTGCATTAAGTTCACGAATGACGTGTGCTGACAGATTACGTACCGTAATTATCATTGTGTATTTTCAAGAATTAAATAGGGGCTACTGTTTTAAGCAAGGTCAAGATGATAAAAAATGTATCATTACAAAAATTAATTACAGACTTTAAAAAAAGAAATTGAAAAAATAGAAGGTTAGATCACGGAATGGCACTCTGATTAGTGACATTTGGCTGGACAGAAGTCGGCACGACAACAACATTAACTGGCAGAGCTTGAGCTAGGACATGGGCTGAGCTTGTGGCAGGCTGGTTAGGACTGGAGCTGAGCTCTCCACCGGTACCTCAGCAGCTGGTGTGGATAAGAGCTCTTCATCCTCAACAGTTTCTTCTTCACCATCAGTGGCATTTTCACCTTCTGGTGCATCCCTTAGCTTAGCCTCCAAGAAAAAGAGATCCAGGTCCGGATATTCCTCTGACACTCTTTGCTGGCAGAAACTGAAGCCCACTGTTAGAAGCTCTCTATATCTTCTTCTAAATTCAGCCTAGAGGTCCTTGATCCTCTGCTCAGACTCATTCACTTTGGCCTTTAGCTTGGCAGCCAACCTCTCTACCTCTTGCATTTGATCAATAAACTTCTGTTTCTCCTGATCTAGCTCAGCTAATAAACGATCTCTCTCGTTTTACAGTTGCTGGAGGGCATTCTCTTTCTTTTGAAGAGCGTCCTCCTCAACCTAGAAGGCAACGTTCTTGACCTTAAGATCAATATCCTTTTGATCGATTACTAAGCGAGCTGAGCTGATCTCTCCAGTTAAAGAGCGAATTTTATTCCTCAAAGATGAGCTATCTCCTCTCAAGACAGTGTTTTCCATTTGAAGCCTATCGTTCTCTGAGCAATAGAGATCGTTGCTCTTCTGCAGTGCCTCCCTCTGTTTGTTGGCAGAGTGCAGCTCTAGCTCGAACCTCTCTTGAGAAGACCTCGCCGGAGCTAGGTTAGTCTCTAGACTAAGCTTATTTTCCACTAAAGTGCGGATGCTCTCTTCCAGCTTGTTGGACTTAGTTAATTGATGCATGAGTTGGGCATCCAACTCATTTCCATTATTACCACTACTGGCCAAAGAAGACGATATATGGATGCTCTACAGTGAAAAAACAAGCAATAAGAAATCAATAAACAACTTGGAGAAAATAGAAGACTTGTCAAAAGGCATAGAAATTAGTATCCTGAACAATTCAACTTTATTGTGACTATCAGTCCTTTGTTTATCCTTGCTCTATGACCTATCGTACAGAAATTTGATGGTGTCATCAAAGATTGTACATCGGCCTGGTACTGAGGAACCAACTTCCTGGATCAGCTGGCACATTTGCTGCTTGGACATGCTACGACCACTTGATGCACCGTGGCTGGAAGTTAATGCTGGAGGAGGTTGGCGATTGACTGATGAAGGCTCTGTAGTGGTGTGATCATCAGTTGCCCTTGCAGCAGGCTTTGGTTCTCTGACCACTGCAGGAACAGGTGCTTGGAGTGTTGGAACCGTCACGGAGATAACCCTGCGCCTATGAATGCTTAAAGGCTGGGAGTCGTTGTTAGATGTAGAGACCTCCGGGAGAGAAGGGTCGGCAGGAGGTTAGGCAACGGGCTGAACTGGCTAGCTGGCCTCGAACGACATGTTTGGTTCGACGGAATGGAATGAGTGTGGAATGGAATGGAAGAAGTAATAGAATGAGAGAAGGAATGGAATGGAATTGTGAATGGAATCACTATTCCATTCTCTTGTTTGGTTGGTATGGAATGAAAGAAAGAATGGAATAGTGAAATATAGTAAAATTTCTATTTTACCCTTATAAAATTATTATTCCATTCTCTTCTTGGTTGGTTATAATAAAATTTTATTATATTTCACTATTCTATTCCTTTCCTCATTTTATTATATTTCACTATTCAACTCAATTTTAAGTTTTCGTTCTCTAATTTCTATTTTTGTTCTCAATTTTCAGTTTCTATTTTTTAATTTCTGTTTTTGTTCTCAATTTTCAGTTTCCTTTTTCAATTTTGCGTTCTCTAATTTTCTATTTTTTGTTCTCAATTTTCAGTTTATGTTCTCAATTTTTTGCTTTTGTTCTCAATTTTCGTTTTTTATTCTCAATTTTCGGTTTCCGTTCTCAATTTTCTATTATCTAATTTTATATTTTTGTTCTCAATTTTCTGTTTCTATTATCTAATTTTATGTTTTTTTTCTCAATTTTCAGTTTTCGTTCTCAATTTTCTGTTCTCTAATTTTATATTTTTGTTCTCAATTTTCTGTTTCTGTTTTCTAATTTTATGTTTTTATTCTTAATTTTTAGTTTATGTTCTCAATTTTCTGTTCTATAATTTTCTGTTTTTGTTCTCAATTTTCATTTTATTTTCTCAATTTTCTGTTTCTATTCTCAATTTTCAGTTTCTGTTCTCAATTTTCTAGTTCTGTTCTCAATTTTCTATTTCTATTCCCAACTTTCTGTTCTCTAATTTCAATTTATGTTCTCTAATTTCTGTTTTTGTTCTCAATTTTCAAGGGCTTAATTATAAGGGCTATCATGTAATTTAAGATATTGATTCCATTGGGTTGGAATCCCATTCTACCCCATCTCAAATGAAATCCATTCCATCCAATTTCATTCCAATGGAATCACAAAAGTGATTCCATTGGAGAACCAAACAACGGAATAGGAATCGAGGGCGGAATGCGATTCCATTCCGCCCTCGATTCCATCCAACCAAACATGCCGTAAAAGAACAGAAGGCTCAACAGCATGGCGAGCTGTCGGTCTTGCAGCAGTAGCAGGCTAGGATGACGATTGCCCTGCTGGCATGGAAGACTTATTCACAAGCCTCTTCATTTTCTTTTCAATTTACAGCTTTACCAGCTCATTGAATTGAGAAGCGTTCATTTCTGGTCTGATAAATGGGTGATGAGCCAAAATTTTGTAGGATTACTCTACTGGTACCAACAACCTTCTCAACTCTCCTTCAACTCTGGCTATAAGGCCAAGGCTTTTGTAAGCACTCTTACCTGTATCAGAAATTTCAATAAAGACATCAAAATTACTGGTGTAGAATTCCAAGGATCGAATCGAAAACAACAAGAAAATTACAGGGGGAATTGAAGCACCTTAGTATAACAGAAAGCTGCCCCGCTTCTTCAGGAGAGAATTCCCAATCACCCTCAAAGAAGAGATAACACTATTGCCAATCTCTCACCTTAACGAGAAGGTCGGTAAGGAAAGAAAATTTATTGGGGAAAGATTAAAAATATCTCCCAAGATTAGAAAGGAATTTAAGGTGTCATATACTCCTGATTGTATCTACAGAAAAAGGGCATTTCATTTACTTGAGCAAGGGTAATGGCTCCCATGATTTGGTGAAAGCCATTTGGGGTTAACTGATGCAAACCTCACCAAGGATTGTGAGACCCGAAACCAATTTAGGGTTTCTTCGGGAAGATCGAAACTAAATCAGATTTTGAACGAACTAAAAATACAGAAATTGAAAGATAGATTACCTTGACTCAATGTTTATGAATGAAACGCGAACCAATGGTATAATGATCTTGACCTAATGATTATAATGAATCACGAACCAAAGATATAAGTTTGAACACTACAAGAAACTATTGATAAGTTCAGGAAAAGTTCTCTGAAGAACTAAAGAGAAAACTCTCACAATTTTATTAATCAAAATAATGTGAAATTCGTAGGTCTACAAAGCGTCTTAAATAGGTGGCCAAGAGAATAAGAAAAGAAATCCTAATACACTTTGAAATTCGTGGGTCTACATGGAGGAAAAAGAAAACCCTAAAATCTAATTGCTAAATAAAGAATAAGGAAGATTCCTAATTTGACTTACATTCCTAGTTGGAAAATGATATGATTTACTCGGTAATCAAACTTACAAATCAGCCTAAAAATAATTAAAAGATTTAAAATAACAAAATAAATATGATAAGAATTTCATGGTCCACATGACTTGGCCCATTTAAGTTCATGTGTAAGCCCGTTCGCTTGCTTTGATGAGATGGATTTGGTCTTGATTGTCCGATGGGCCTAATTTGGGCTTAACTATTGTAGACATGGGCCAAGTCTCTTGAATTAGCCCATTAAGTGCTACTTTGATTTTTCTTGGATCTTTCCCTAGTAATAAGCCTAACTGGAACATGTAACTGATCCTCTGATGGTGCTCGTTGATTCTCATCATTCCCCCTCTCTTCAAAATGATTCGTCCTCGAATCTTCACCAGAGTGTTGTTCATAGTTCGAAAATTGTCAAACATTCGCCAAGTCCCATCCTTCCTAAGCACAAGTAGCACTGGTACCACGCACGGACTCCTGCCTTCTCGTACGTGTCCTTTGGCCATCAACTCCTCAACTTGCCTTTGAAGTTCCTTTGTCTTCTCCGAATTAAGCCTATAGGCTGCTGGTTGGTCAGCAATCATTGCGCAGGGCACAAAATCGATTTGATTCCCAATCCCTCTATAAGGTAGAAAATCGCTATGCACATCATTAGAAAACATGTTCTTATATTCCTGCAACATATAAACTACAACACTAGGCAAAGATTTGTCAATTTCGTTAGTGGTAAAATAAGCCTCTTTGTACAAGAGTACAAATATAGGTTGATTTGTATAAAAATTCATATTGACATCACTCGCCTTAGCATAAAAACTCACTTGTTTTTCTGTTTTTCTCTCATTTTTTTCACTTTTTTTCTTCTCATCTTTTTTTGAACTCTCGGTTTCACAAGTTTTTTTCAACTCATTCTCTCTTTTCAATTTCATTTGATCCTCATTTTCCCTTTGTTGTTCCATGTCATCCTCCGAGACTTGAGCACTTAGAGCACGCTAATCAACAAGTAACTCACCCTCCACCAAGTACTCCATATCACCGTCACAGGCATCCCTATGCGGTAGCATCTGGTCATTATCACTCTCGCTGTCGGTTTCCATCTCTCCATCAACATATGGTTTGTTGACATTGGGCAAATCGTCTCTCCTTTTTCGTGGTTCGGTTTTGGACTTTGAAACAACCCTTTCGTCTATTCTCCCATTCAGCCTCCATGAAGTAGAAGAGCCCGGGTTTTGAAATAACCGAGTTCCCTTCCTTTTAAATTGCCGTTCTACCTTTATTGCCATGTGCACCATGTTCTCCAACTCCACATAATGTTGCAACTTCACCACGTTAGCAATCTCCCGATTTAGCCCATTCAAGAACTTTGCCATTGTTGCTTCTCTATCTTCCTCGACATTAGCCTGGATCATAGCGGTCTCCATCTCCTTGTAGTAATCATCCACGCTCCGATAGCCTTGCGTAAGGCTTTGTAATTTTTGATACAAGTCCCTAAAGTAGTGACAAGGGACAAACCGCCTCCTCATGATGGCCTTCATTTTCGCCCACGTCACGATAGGCCTCTCATGGTTCTTTCTCCTGTTTATCACAAGTTGATCCCAGCATATTATAGCATAGTCAATAAACTCAATCACAGCGAGTTTTACCTTTTTCTTCTCAAAATAGTTGTGGCACTCAAAGATCAACTCCACATTTTTCTCCCACTCCAAATATGCTTCAGGATCGTTTTTCCCTTGGAATGAGGGTATCTTCACCTTGATGCTTCAAAGAACTTTTCCTGAACTTATCAAGAGTTTCTTGTGGCGTTCAAACTTATATCTTTGGTTCGTGATTCATTATAATCATTGGGTCAAGATCATTATACTATTGGTTCGCGTTTCGTTCATAAACGTTGGGTCAAGGTAATCTATCTTTCAATTTTTGTATTTTTAGTTCGTTCAAAATCTGATTTAGTTTCGATCTTCGCAAAGAAACCCTAAGTTGGTTTCGGGTCTCACAATCCTTGGTGAGGTTTACATCATTAACTGGGCAGGGGTAATCTCTAATTGACGAAAAAGATTACGAAAGAGAGGAGTAATGGGAAGAGTGAGTCCGTACTCAAACATCCACAAAAAGAGGCATATTTCATCCTCCTTGGCATCGTAGGGATGTTTGTCTTCAGACATAATCCTAATCGACACGGATGGAGGAATGTTGTACTGTTCCCTAAATGGCGCAAGCCATTCATGTGGAACCTTGCTCGCACCATGATCTTCCTAGTTTTTCGAGGGATTGGAGGGTTGAGCAGCTTGGGTTGTCATCATTCGCTCCACAAGGGGATTCGACGATAAACCAGCCTCAGCAAGACTATTTGATTGACTCAACGACATCCTAGGACAGAGCAAGCAACAATCGAAATAGAGAATATGAAGAAAAGCAATGCAACTAAAAGATTTTGGAAAGATGAGAACTTACGCGAAATGGAAGTGATCTTTCTTCTCTCTTCTCTTGAATTGTCACGAAAGTCAGGAAAATAAATGATATGGGAAAACTCCCAACTGACATAGACTTGGAGCCTTAATGGGTCGAATCGGGTCAGTGACCAACCCGAAAATATATAAGACCTAGTGTATTGTCTGGGCCGAGCATGACAGGCTCATCTAGGAAAGGACTTCAGCAGTCCACTATAAAAATTAAACAGCCTTATGAAGATGCCCATTAGTGGGCAGTCTAAAGCCCATGGTGTTCAGGTCAAATCAAGAGTAGGTCAACCCATGGTAACGGTTATTCCTATGCATGGGTACGTTGTGAGCCATTAACTGTAACGACCCACATTAAGTGGAGCACGTTACAGAGATCATCTCCCGGATATATGGAGAAGATCATGAGTATCTACCATGCCGTTAGGAGAAGATCTCGTAACGGGCGACTTCACCAATGAAATAACAGAGGATAATTGAGCCTATATAAAGGGGAATGTATCATTGCTTATTTCTTACGATTCAATCTGTGCATTAGCATTCTCCATAACCAGATTAACTTATTGTCACGCCGGAGGTTCTTTGGCTGACACTACACTGGTGTCCCCCTTAGAACTAAACGGTTTTGACAAGTTAGAAGAGTAAGGCGAAGAGGTTTTTGGCACGTGAGAAACTATTTGCATGTGCTAAGAATTTCTGGCAATATAAAAAATTAAAAGATTTAATTTATATATGAATTTTTTACTGTCAAATTTCAATACATACAAGATATTAATTTTATATAATATTAATTTTTAGATGAATTCTGATTTAGTGAATTTGGAAGTAACCTTTGGATTAAGTTTACTTCAGTACTTTCAAATAAATCATAAGATTTTAAGTACTATATAACATTAATCAATAAAACTAAACGCAGTTAACGTGCGTTGAACTAATACATCCACCTAGTTATTATAATTTGTGTCTGAAATGGTGTTTTTACACAAATAAAACATTAAATTTGTATCATGGCAAGGGCAGACATAGGGGGCTAGGCGTGACGAAGGCCCCCCAAATGTCAGAAAATCCCCTTTGTATAATTTAGTCACACTTTAAAATAACAATTGATTTTTTTCCCAAGTATTAAAATTTTTGGCTTTGCCTATTGCAGGAAACATTTTTGCTTTCGTATTGTTTGTGTCACCCATGTAAGTTCTCCTGCCCCGTTTGTTTAGTATTTCTGTTCTCAAATTTATATTTCTATTTCTAAAATTTTGGGCTTTGGCTTTGTCATAATGTTCACTGATTTCTATTTCTATTCCACCTTTTTTTGGAGCAGAAACAAAAATCCGGGAACACAATCACCATCAAATGCCTCTTGAGAGAAATATTTCTAAATAGGTTTACATAATAATCTAAATTCATCTTTAAAATAGAAATTATCACATGATCTTGCAGACCTACATTTAAGAGAATTATCAAGAGCAGATCAACAGAACAATTTTCGGGATTGCCCTATATATATGCCCTCTTGAATTGCTTAATATGCCTATGGTATGGGATGCCTATTGTATCACCTGGAATTATTTTGGTTGCCACTGTCAATTCGATCGGAGCTGTTTTTCAGTTCATGTATGTTGCCATCTTCATTACATATGCAGATAAATCAAAAAAGGTATTCTTTTTTTGTATAAATTAAATATTTATTTGGCAAATTATTTGGGGGCTCCAAAATGATTTTGAATGAGGTTACAAAAATAGTATGCCAAAGGGTTATTTGGGCTGCGTTTGTGTAATGTTTGTGTTCTTTGTTGTTTCTATTTCCAGAAAACTTGGAACAGAAACAATAATGTGAAAAAAAAATTTATTTGTGGTCTGTTTCTAGAATTTTTGTTAATGTAAAAGTTATTATTTTAGGTGATTAATTAGTTAAAAATTTAAATTATGATTTCAATTCAAACGAAACTATTTTTTTGTTGAAAATAACATTTAAGATTTTTTTGCACTGCTGAAGTTTTCCCAAAATCTCATTTTAACTCTTGTTTTTTTAATTTGAACATATTAAACTCTGAAGTATAAAAATTATCTCACTCTGGTCCAAATCGTTAACTCCATATTAATTGTTGACGGAAATTCCATGTGTGCCAAGCACGTGATTTTTCTAATGGTTTTTTGGACATTTCATTTAATTACACATATTTTACTCCAAGCTTTTTATTTTACATTTTCCTCCTCCTTCTGCATACCTTTCTTCTTCGGCCAAAACCACCACTGGTGCGGCAACCGCGGCCGTTGGCTCCTCACAATGTCTCTCTCTCTCTCTCATCTTAATCCTCCCTTACCTCCTGGTCAACAACACCCCCCCAAGCTCCTCCTCTCCCTCCTCTCCCCTCTCCCGGACTACTCATATGTGAGAGCAGGAGGAGCCGATGGTGGTCTCCGGTGCGGCATGAGGGCAGAGCCGACTAGGGTTCATATGTATATATATATATAGAGATAGAGAGGGGGGGTGGGGGGGTTGTTGTAAATTTATATTTAATTTTTTAAAAATAGAGTTCTGTCTAAAAATTCTTTTAATTTATTGGTTGTGCCTCTCTGGTGAATAATCTTACTCAATCTGCTAATGGTTTTCAGGCAAAAATGTTGGGTTTATTGGTGGCGGTTTTCGCATTATTTGCGATCGTAGTATTCACGAGCATCAAGTTGTTTGATCCTCCTGGCCGTCAGATCTTCGTCGGATATTTGAGTGTTGCGTCTCTTATATCCATGTTCGCTTCTCCTCTATTCATTATCGTGAGTACGTTGATTACAATTTTCAATGTAATGTCCTTACGATTTCGTAATTTTTTTATTTTAATTTTCACAGAATTTGGTGATTAAAACCAGAAGTGTGGAGTACATGCCATTTTATCTCTCCCTTTCGACCTTCTTGATGAGTCTCTCTTTCTTTGCTTACGGAATGTTCAAGCATGATTTGTTCATCTCTGTAAGTATCCAAGTTCATATCTATTGCCTTACACCACAAAATGTGTAAATTAATGCGGAAACATTAAATCGAAAGCATGCTTTTCAGATTCAGAAGACTCGTTTATAACTCATTCTACATTTTTTGTCTCGTCGGCAAGAAAAATACTATTAGAGTATTTTTCGATAATATCCATATGGTCACTAACTAAGGTTACTCAAATTTTCTGTAATTTGAAGGGATTAAAAATTCTAAAAGTGTCAATGTCTATTTATAAAGAGAATTTTAAAAAATGTGTCTGTTCTAATGGATATCTATCGAATAGATGTGATTCTTGAAACCATGAGCGGTACTCATTCACATGGTGACTATTTATGGAATTTGGAGGTCATGTGGACCCTCTACGGATTGATCTAATCTGCTCCATAATCCAACAAAAGATCTTGAGAAATAGGATAAATTAGACCTCTTTACCCCTAAAGTTAGTGTAGTTGAACATTTTTTTTAATGCTGTTTTCTTTAGAGGTAGCATATGGTTGTAATGTGCTGAGACAACCATCTTTTTTGCTCCTTTTATTTCCATGGAAATCAGGTCCCAAATGGAGCTGGAACAGTTCTTGGGATCGTGCAATTGGGTTTATACTTGTATTACAGCAATACATGGGACGAAGGATCAAGACAACCTTTACTTGTGTCGTATGCATGAAGTTCATTGATTTGACAATATTCATGAGAACCTTATTTGTGTGGTGTGAAGGTCAAATAAATATTAATATAATGGTTTTTGTGTTCAAATTGATCAGTGATTGTTACAACACAATCTGTTCTATTGACCACTCATTTAAATACAGTCACTACGGTAGGCTGCAAGCCGTTTGACACGGTCACCTTGACGTGGACATTGCCTCGTGAGGCATTCTACCCTGAAGAAGCCGAGGACAATATCGATCCGGCCAAGATAGAGAGGCTCCCTGACTTCCACTCTACACTCCGGTCATGGTTACTCCCTCGGGCGAGAGAGTTGGCGCTACCTTTACTTGGGAGTGGTTGAAATATACCTTTCGCTTTTTAGAGCTGTTATCTTTCCTAAGTAATGGTCCCTTAAACCACGCCTTCAGGATTACCGTCACCTTAATGGCGACAGGCCAAGATTTAGGGATGACTTTCCAAACAAGTCTTCCCCCGCTTATTAATACGAGAACGATGGTCTGACCAGGTACACACTTTTTCTTAGCCACTATTCTGTCAAACTCTATTGAGAAACCTCCAGTGATTCTCACATTAGAACTGTAACTCCTGTAGGCCTACTTGTAACACATTGTTCTACAAGAACCTAGGTTGAGAGAGAGAGAGAGACAGTTAAGTTGAGAGATTTTCAGCATTCCAAATCATAGAGTGACATGTTTGGTGAACCATTTTTGGGCTTCATCAGATTGGTGCCAAATGTGGGAACGATTAACAATTGTTTTCATAATAATCCAACTTTGTCTATGGTTACTCTAAGAACCTGAATCATGACTAATAAAAATGAAAGTAAGAGACAGTCGATCCGCACAACAGATAATGAAGCTGGTCCTTCTGGTGAACCACCTACGCTCCTAATGGAGTTGATTATAGAGATACATGATCTCTTCCTGACTTTTTGGTACCTTAATGGACAGACTGATCAAAGTTAACTGCCTTCGCCATCGTCCGTTCCCCAAGGATATGTGCCACTTGTCAGTGAGGTGCAACTCATTGCGGATAAAGGGCGAAGAGTTTGGCACGAGCAGCGCCAGGAGTAGGAATATTTGCAAGGGCAGTGTGATTTCTGTCGAGAATTGGAGAGGATCCAAAAAGAGAAAGACGAGCTGCATCGAGGAAGCCAGAACAACAGATGAGGCCCCAAAGCTTCGTGGTTTTAAAAAAAAACCAGTGTGCACTTGCGATTGGGACCCCGGATATCCTTGTCAAGGATAGATGATAGGGTGAATGGAGCACCTACATGAACAATTGAGGCACGCCTTACCCAGGTTTCGAGAAAGACCCATGATGTGTCTTGCAACGCTCTACCACCTTCAGTGGAGGCCTTCTTGACATCTCGACTGAGAGATCGACAAAGTGACTTAGATCGACAAATTGACAAGGGCCTGCAGGAGTGGGTTAAGGCCATCAATGAAAAACTCGGGAAAATTGGGAGGGTAGAGCCCAACATCTACGAGATTGTGAAGAGGAACGCTTCTCCTTTCATTACCCGAGTGTTGCGGGAAAAGGTCTCGATGAACTTCAAGCTACCGTCTCAAATCGAGATGTACCAAGTAGACTCTGATCCAGCATAGAACCTTGACACATACCATGCCCACATGGATCTACGTGAGAAAACAGACTCGACTAAGTACCAAGCCTTTCAGGTGACTCTAGCCGGAGTAGGCCAAAAGTGATACAAGGCACTGAAACCAAGTGGCTTTGATTCATTTTAGTCTTTGATCATTGATTTCGTGCATAGGTTCATAAGTAGCAAGCAACTTGCTGAAATCGATGATAAACCCCTGGTCGGCTTCAGGGGATAACAGTTAAGCCGCTCGGCTAGATCACGTTCCAAATTACAAAAAGCACGAATCCGAAGCACTCAACAATCGATGCGTGGTTCATGGTAGTAGACTGTCTGGCGTACAACGGTATCATCAAAGGCCGTGCATTAATGCTTTGAAAGCCATCATTTCAGCATATCACCTAATGTTGAAGTTTTCGATCAAGAACGGGGTCGGAAGGTGCAGGGAAGCCATAAAGTAGCATGAGAATGCTTCGTGACTGAGGTAGAGATCCCCAAACAACAACTAAAGGATGAGAAGGTTGACGAAGACTTCCTACCCAGAGACACGACATAACATCCCAAGAAAGAAAACATCATTGACCTACCTATTGAACAACCGTGCCAACCTCAACTTTATCCTGATGAGCAATTGGAGGATGTTCGAGCCCACCCGACTGATCCAGATCGAATTATCCAGATCGGGGCGGCCTTCTCGGAAGAAAAGAAAGAGCAACTGATCGAGCTCCTCGGAGCCAATCATGACGTGTTTGCCTGGTCGAATATGGATATGCCCTCGATAGATCTGAGTATTTCTATGCACCGATTGTACACTGATCCACCGCACCTAGTGGTTCGACAAAAGATGTGAAAGTTTGGGCCAAAGTGGCAGGTTGTGTCACACCCCACCCCGGGCGTCAGTCACCCATGGGGCCAGCGTGACGTTGACACGACGTCACCCGTCATCATAAAGGTATCAAAAAGCGCCAGGAAGCACTCAACATTACTTCTTCACTTTTCTTTTAACTTTTGTACAGACACAAAAACGATTGCTTCCACTAGGGACACACCCGTCCCTAGATTCTAAATACAGCAAGAGGAAAAAAAAAAACGACAATGAACCTCTGACTAGGTTCGCCTCCGACTGCACCTCTCAAAATACCCCCCAGTTTGCTAAACTGCCAATAGATTCTACCCAGTGCCAGCAGGGGACCGACTCCTAGCTACTTCGCCTGCGAGTGTACTGCCTTCTTTTAGTAAAACATTTACATATAATAATAATATATCATAAAAAGAAAACATTTTAACACAAACATCTAGATGTATATGGCGGAACTAAAATAATTATTTATAGATTCTTTTCCAGAATTACCCATCGTAAATACTCTACTGACCATTATCGTAAAATAACAAATCATCCAGTACGAATAAATACCACATTCCAAACCACCACACACGCACACTGGCTAGCCATTGTGATCGTTTTAACCTCACGATCGGGAGTTGCAACGGTACCGTAACATTCATAGGAATGCCTTCCCACGAAATATCCACACCCCTTTTCGGGGAGAAATACAATCCACACCCCTTTCGGGGAGAAATATAATCCACACCCCTTTCGGGGAGAAACCACACCCCTTTCGGGGAGAACAGCCATGACATCGTCAAAATTTAATACAATATCATCGAATCGTAACTCAAAGAAAAATATTATTTACTCAAAATCGTCAAACCACCACGTCTACCATTTATTCTCAAACCGGCTTCTAGATTAAAAAATCATACTTTATATCTTTTTTTTTTAAGAAAACGTCTGATTTTATCAGTTCCACTTTTTCACCATTTATTTTTAGGAAACCAGGCATTTTTAGAAAAATAGGTGTTTCCTATTCTCTTTTTTTTAAAAAAAACGCTGTCTAATTTTACCAAATCCAGCGGAAATTCATTTTCAGCACCTTTTCAAAAACTATCGAAATTCAGTTTACCACCCTGTTCAAATCGTGCGTGATCCATATCATTCACAAATTCATACAGTTTAAATATTCACATATTTCATCATATACATTCGTAGAAAAATAGTTTGGCAAGAAGACAGTACACTCACCTTCCTTCTTGTGCTACCGTATTTACACTGTCCAAAGCCTACTGGGATGCTGACGTCTGCGAACCTAGTAATGATAGGGTCTAAATTAATATTTTAAAATAACTTAACATACAATGTAGACCAGTATTCCCGTATTTCTCATTCTCCGAGTTAATTATACCAAATTGTTATTTATACCCATTTCCGGTGTCCATATTAACCATACGATATTACTAAGATTAGTGATTACGAAATTATCGTAACGAGTATATAATTTAGTGCTAACAATTTAACTAGGTGGGAATAGTAATTCGTGATTTAAAGCATTAGTCCACGATATCACTATTTATTCCGAATCACTCACCGGTCCTTAATTGGGTTTTTGATTTTTCTGGTGGGGTTGTTAGTGTAATTGGTTTTTTTTTTTTTTTTTTTTTTTCTTTTTTCTTTTCCTTCTCTCTTCTTCTTCGTACTTTATTATTATTATTATTATTTTTTGTTTCCTGCTCAGGTCCTCCTCCCTTGTTCCTGCCGCCGACGACACCCCCCCATCCCTCATCAACCTCCTTCGCCGGCGGCTCACCACCCACGAACAGTGGACGGCCCACACACCAGCAGCCCCGGCACCTACGGCAAACGGCCAGACCACCCGTCATGCATACCCACACACACACGGTTTCGTCAACATGACGTCGCAGCAACTCCGGCCATCATTATCGCCTACAGTTGTCGCCTGCGATCTGAACAGACCTGCACACATAGTCCCCTTACGCACACCCACACTCCGTCGGCGACCCAACAGTGCCTCCGACGACCCTATATGTCTACCCACCTAACGACCCGTGCCTCCCCTGCCTACTTAACCGCCGTCGACCGGCAACCTATGGTCGATCACCTACCGGAAAAACATAGAAACAGGATGCACATAAAGACTTACCGAATGATGGAACCGAACGGCAATCGGTCACGCCGTTGACGAACTCCCCTCTTCCCCCGGCTGCCGAGCAAACCGCCGGAAATTCCACACAATCGTTCTCACAGCAGTGGCCACAGGAACACCCGCTCTGCCTTCTCGCCGGCGGTACGTCGATCACGGAGGCCCGATGCTTCCCTTCTCTCTCTCTCTAGATTTTTTTTCCAGATTTTTCCTTCCCTTCCTCCCGGATTTCTCCCATCAACACACGAAAGGGGTGATTTAATGCATGAGACTAGTGGTTTTAGACAGATTTGAGCCTGCCACGTTGCCCCTCGATCGTTGTTCCTTGGCCGGTGGACTACCGTCGGTGTGCCGGGTGTTGGTGCACAAGGGATGAAAACAAAATTACACTCTCCTCCCTTGTTTTCTGTAGAATTTTTTGTTTTAGTATATGTATATATTATTTTATTTAATTTATATATTTATTATTATTATTATTTTTTTTTTTTCCTTTTTTTTTTTTTTTTTTTTTTTTTTTTAAATCTAAAATTATAATCCTTGCCCCTAATATTCTTGTTATATTTTCTTTTTCGTAATTTAACAATTTATTTACCCTAAAATTCTCTAGTGCGGTTATTCATGACGTACGTTCTACAACTTGTGTTTTACAGGTTGTGATTGAGGAGGAAACCAAGAAGCTACTCAACGCCAATATGATCGAAGATATCAACTTTATCCTCTAGCTAGCAAGCGTGGTCCTAGTAAAAAAAAAAAAGGATCGGAAAGTGACATATGTGTGTAGACTTTACTGACCTTAACAAGGCCTATCCAAAGGGCTGCTTTTGACTCCCGATGATCGAAGTCGACGCCATAGACTTGGTGAAAAAGTACGACAAATATCAGATATTCGGACCAACAATCAACGTTCCCACTGCAAGACAACTCCCCATGACTGAGACACAACCATTTGCCCGATATCCTTGGTCCATTCCCCATGGCCGTCGCCCAGAAGAAGTTCTTGATTGTCACAAACGACTACTTCACCAAATGGGTGGAAGTAGAGGCCGTGGCCAAAATCGCCGACACCAAAATCAAAGACTTCACATAGAAGCACATTATTTGCTGGTTCAGAGTACCTTAGGCCATAATCAGCGACCATGGGATGCAATTAGATTCCAACTTATTCGGCGACTTCTACTTAGGATTGGGCATTCGTCACCACATGTCCACCTTGGGCCATCCGCAGTTGAACGTCCAGGCCGAGGTAACCAATTGGACCATTCTATATACGCTGAAAACTTGATTGGAGAAATCGAAGTCTAAGTGGGTAGAGGATCTCCCCTCGGTTTTCAGTGCTTATCACACGACTTTGAGGGTTTCTACGGGAGAAATACCTTTTAGCTCAGAATAGTGATTCCAGTCGAGCTAGGCATACCAACTTGTCGAGTAGTCCATTACGATCCCTAAGAGAGTTGACACGAACTCGCGATGAATCTAGACTTGATAGAATAAAAAAAGAAAAAAAGAATGCGCCTACATCTGATAAGCAGCCCACAAGTGGTAGATAGCCTAGTATCACGACGAAAGCGTCAAAGTTTATTTTTTATTTTTTAAATTTTAATTCTTTTATGGTAAGATAAATGAAATGAGATTTGGTGCACGATGTAGAATTTTATCTTGATGTGGTACATGGTCAGATTCTTTAGGCATTTTGTTTCTATACTTCTATATATGTATAAATGTACTTGCTCCTATATGTTTTTTCAGCTACGAAATCATTCTATTTTTTGCAGCTACAGAATCTTTCTAAATTATTTTAGCAAATGATTTAATTTGTTGTCTAATATTATAATCATCCAAAAATCTAGATTTGAAAGCATTCTCAAAAAAATCTTAATAAATTTAAAATAGGATTAATTACACTTTACCCCATGTGGTTAGGCTGTTTTGTATTTGCCTCTTGTGATATTCGCGTCACCACTTTGTCCCCTATGGTTAAGCCTTTGTTGCTCTTTACCCCCCTCATCAGCACTTTGCACCCTTAAAATTAGGCCTATATCAAAGGGTAAAGTGCAACAAAATCTAATTACAGGGGGACACAGTGGTGACGAAAATACCACAGGGATCAAAGTGCAAAATTGCCTAATCACAGGGGGTAAAGTATAATTAATCTTTTAAAATACTTCTTAAATGATTTCACTTAGTAATATGACTAAGATGATTTAATTTGTTTCGGTTCTTACTTTGCCAATTCAGATTTGTTTCATTTTTTTAATTTGACATGTATTTTGTTTCAAATTGTCATTTGCTTGGACAACGAGGAATGAAGAGAAACCAAATGGTTGTTTTGATTTTTGAATTGATAATTATTTTGTTGTGTGTGCGAAATGTAGTATTAAAGTAATCAAATTTGGATAGATTGTAAGTATTTTTCCTTTTCATTTTGTTTCGGTTTAACTCATGTTTAATTGTGGTATTATTTTAATAACTAAATATCTACATTATTGGACATTCACTGTATTTTTGTAATATATATTTTTAGTTTGTGATGGTATTTAAATATTAATTATTGTTGATATTTTAATAAAACAAATATAAAATGTTGTATAAATAGAGCAAATTATGTTTATAAATTGTAATTTTTTTTAGGTTTTATTTTTTTCAACGTGACTTCAGGTGCATGTTATACTCTAGTTTCTTATATGTCATATATATGTTAAGTGTCATTAAGTCATATTACATGCCATGCACATGTTTGGAATATAAATTTATGTCCTTAACATATCTTATTTGTTCAAAACACATTGACATGCCAAACAAATGTTTAGTTCTATGTATGTCACACCGAATGATATAAGGAAGGTTTATATTTTCGCATAATTACATGTCATATACACGTTTTCTCAAAAAACTTTTTATCCACATGTCATATATATGTAAAATTCTAATTTTGCCAAATCTTCACTCAAGTAAGGAATGTATTCAAGGGAATAAAACAATTGTGATTAGACTTGATAAGGTACCAAGTCTTAATTTGGACGGTTGTCTTAGAGTGCCTAACTAATACTTATCTTGAGTGTAACTGACTTCCAAGCCCACAAGAAATTCAATGGATAAACCTTTCAAAATAAAGGAGTCATTGGCAAAAAGGGACTTTTTTATTTTTTATTTTTTTTTTATTCTTAAAAACTTTGGTGACTTGACACACTAATTAAAATCAATGGTAGGTGGAGACTCCAAATCTCTTTCAAAATTTAGCCAAGTTCATTTTTCAAAACTCAGTGCATACGATTTCCTTTTCAAAATCGAATATGTGCATTAAATGTTTCAAACAAACACTCTTGCATGCATGTTCCGTGCTCCCAATTCTCTTTTAGGTGGGGAGCAAAATAATAATCCTCCTTGTTGGGAAATAAAGAGCAATTGTCCTATAAACAGATTAACGAAAATGAGAGCAGAAAAAATTAATACACAAGGTTGATAACGGAGTTTGGCCAATTGTGCTTACGTCTCCGGAGCCGCTGCAGATCTTTCACTAAAGGATGAAAATTACAAAGTGTTTACAAGCACTCAACCTCACAACCCACAACCCAATTACACCCAAGAATTTTTCTCACAAAATTCTCACACAAGCTTTTCTTTTAAGCTCTCTCTCAAACCTTTCTAACTTGGTTTCTTTCTTTGATGGGTTGATGCTCTAGCACGGAGATTAAGGGGGTTTATATAGGCTTCAAAAGAAATATGGGGTTGGTGGAATTAGGCACCTCCAATTGATATTTGGAGTTAGGCACTTCCATTTGACAATTGGAGTTAAGTACCTCCATTTGAAAAAATGTCTACCAAATTAACCAACAATCTCCCACTTGAAGACTAATTTCAATCTGTCTTCATACCTTAATCAATGTAGCAGCTCTTCCCCGGTCTTGTCATTATTGCAGGCCAACTGAAGCTGAGCACAACTTCAGTTTGTCAATAGTTATCGTCTTTATTAACATGTCTGCCGGATTTTGAGCTCCACTAATCTTCTCAAGTTTCAAAATCCTGTCTTCTAGAAGTGACTGGATAAAATGATACCGCAGCTGTCTATGCTTTGTTCTGGAATGAAAATATGGGTTCTTTGCTAGATGAATAGCACTCTGACTGTTGCAATACAAGATATTGTTTTCTTGTTTCTTGTCCAATTCCTCCAAGAAACTCTGAAGCCAAATAATTTCCTTGCTGGCTTCCGTAATAGCGACATATTCTGCTTCAGTTGTAGAGAGAGCGACTATATTTTTTGTAGCTGAGAAACCCAACTCACTGTTGTACCTCCTAGAGTATAGACATACCCTGTAGTGCTCTTTCTGACATCGACATTTCTGGCTAAATCAGCATCCACATATCCTGTTAGTGTCGTATCTCCGCCTTTGAAACAAAGTGACTTGTCTGTGGTACTCCGCAGATATCTAATAATCCATTTAATTGCTTCTCAGTGTACCTTGCCCGGATTATTCATGTACCTGCTGACAACTCCCACTGCTTGAGAAATATCTGGTTTGGTACAAACCATAGCATACATCAGATTTCCAATTGCTGAGGCGTACGGAACCTTCGCCATGTGCATACGTTCTTCCTCTGTCTAAGGTAACTGCTCTTTGGAGAGTCTGAAATGAACACCCAAAGGTGTACTCACTGGTTTAGAATCTTGCATGTTAAACCTGGAAAGTACTTTGTTAATGTACTCAGCCCTACGGAACCTTCGCCATGTGCGTACGTTCTTCCTCTGTCTAAGGTAACTGCTCTTTGGAGAGTCTGAAATGAACACCCAAAGGTGTACTCACTGGTTTAGAATCTTGCATGTTAAACCTGGAAAGTACTTTGTTAATGTACTCAGCCTGTAATAACATCAAAGTCCTCGACTTCGTGTCTCTCTTGATTCTTATTCCAAGAATCTGCTTTGCAGTGCCTAGATCTTTCATTGCAAAGTGATTCGACAATTCCCGCTTCAAATTGATGATTTCTTGCATGTCTGATTCTGCAATGAGCATGTCATCTGCGTACAACAATAGAATAATGAAGCTATTGTCAAACTTTTTGATATAACAACAATGATCTGCTTGGCATTTTGTGAAACCGCTGTTGCCCATGAAGCTATCAAACTTCTTGTACCACTGCCTGGGAGCTTGTTTTAAACCATATAAGCTCTTTTTCAACTTGCATACCAGGTTTTTCTTGCCTGCCTTTATGAAGCCTTCTGGTTACCTCATATAAATCTCTTCCTCCAAATCACCATGAATGAAAGCTGTCTTTACATCTAATTGCTCAAGATGCAAATTCTCTGTAGCTACAATTTTCAATACCAACCAAATAGTGGTAAACTTTACGACTGGAAAGAAAATTTCATTGTAGTCAACACTTTCTTTTTGTTGAAATCCTTTGACAACCAATCTTGCTTTGTAGCGCTTGGTTCCATCGTGCTCTTCTTTGATTCTGAAAACCCACTTGTTATGGAGAGCTTTTTTGCCTGGTGGTAGTTCAGCTAATTCCCATGTCTGATTTGACATGAGTGAGTCCATCTCATCTTTCATAGCAGACTCCCACTTGACTGAATCTTCCACTTGAATTGCTTCATCATAACACTTTGGTTCTCCACTGTTAGTCAACAGTAAGTAGTTTAAAGAAGGCGAATACCGCTGGATTGGTTTAGGAATTCTGGAGGAGCGCCTCAATTTTGGCGTGACTGGTTCTTCTTGTACTGCTTCAGGATTAATCTGGACATCGTTTCCAGAAATCTCCTCCAACTGGGCAAATTTCTTTGTTTCAGCTTCGGTACTGGAGCTGGTTGATTCTGCGGTTGACTTGTATTTATACATCACATTCTCATTGAATATGACATCCCGGCTTCTGATGATCTTCCGATTTTCATAATCCCAAAATCGGTAACCGAACTCATCACCACCATATTCGACAAAAATAAATTTCTTAGACTTTGGGTCTAATTTACTTCTTTCAGCAAAATCAATATGCACATAAGAGATACAACCAAACATCTTCAAGTGTGAAAGGTTTACTTTTTTTCCGCTCCAAACTTCCTCTGGTATTCCACCATCCAAAGGAATTGAGGGCCCACGATTGATCAGGTAGGCTGCAGTGTTGATGGCTTCTGCCCAAAACATCTTGGGTAAGCCGGTATGTATCCTCATGCTTCTGGCACGTTTATTTAGAGTTCTGTTCATGCGCTGTGCTAAGCCATTCTGCTGCGGCGTTATGGGAACAATTTTCTCCATCTTGATCCCGTTGTTTGCGCAAAATTCTCCGAATCCACTATCTCTGTATTTTCCTCCATTGTCAGACCTCAACCACTTGACTTTCAAACCAGTTTCATTTTCCACCATAGCTTTCCATTTTCTAAAGGTATCAAAGACTTCTGATTTCTTTTTCAGAAAATAGACCCACCTCTTTCTAGTAGAATCATCAATGAAGGTGACGTAATACAGTGAGCCCGCAATAGATGGAACCGGAGATGGTCCCCATACATCAGTATGAACCAACTCCAACTTTTCTGCCTTGGGTGTCTTGCCATTCTTTGCAAAACTAACTTTCTTTTGTTTGCCAAAGATGTAATCCTCACATAGGCCGATATCTACATTCTTCAGATTCGGCAACTTCCCTTTTGACAGAAGTGTCTTCATCCCTTTTTCACTCATATGGCCAAGTCGTTGGTGTCATAGGTTTGATTTTCCATCAGCATCTGCTACTGTAATGATATTCTCTATGTTTGAAGTTACATAGAGAGTACCAGTCTTATTACCACGAGTAATTACGAGTGCTCCTTTGGTAATCTTCCATTCACAACCTGAGAAGGTTGTACTGTAACCTTCTCCGTCAAGTTGTCCCACAGAGATCAAATTCCTTTTAAGGCCAGGAATATATCTCACTCCTTGCAGCTTCCAAGTGGTTTGGTTTGACAGTTTTAGTCAAATGTCTCATTTTCCCACGATCTTCAAGGTTTCATCATCAGCTAGATGAACTTTCCTGAAATCACCGCTGACATAGTTCTCCATGATTTCTCGGCATGGGGTGGAGTGGAAAGATGCCTCTGAATCCAAAATCCATGATTTAATTGGGCTGTTGATGCTTAGAATCATAGCATCACCTGCTTTCTCGGTCACGTTAGCAGATTCTTGTGCGCTAGTATCTTTCTTTGGTGCTCGGCAATCCCTCTTGAAGTGACCCTTCTTGCCGCAATTGTAGCAACTAAAATCTTTCCTTCTCGATCTAGATTTTCCCCGTCTAGATTTGAGTTTCTTTTTGAAGTTCTCCCTCTAGATTCTGTGTGTAAGACTGATGAGTTTGATGTTTCACCCGATTCTTTTCTTCGAATTTCATCATTCAATACCAGATCTCGAACATCGTCGAATTTTAATTTATTATTTCCCATTGAGTTGCTGACTGCTGTAACAGTAGCATTCCAACTGTCTGGTAGAGATGACAAAAGAATCAAAGCTTGAATTTCATCATCAAATTCAACTTTCACTGAACTCAACTGGGTTTTAATTGTGTTGAGTTCATTCAGATGTTGAGCCACCGATGCACCTTCCGCCATCTGCAAATTGAATAGCCGCCTCATCAAGTGAACCTTGTTTGAGGCCGATGGCTTCTCATACATACTGGAGAGAGTCTCCATAAGACCCACCATGGTCTTTTCTGTTGCTATGTTGAAGGCGACGTTGTGGGATAACAATAATCGGATAACTTCGAGAGCTTGTCTGTTGAGAAGAGCCCAGTCTTCATCCTTCATACGCTCTGGCTTGTTTCCTGAGAGAGGTTGATACAACTTTTTCCGGTACAGATAATCTTTAATCTGCATCTTCCAAAAGCCGAAGTCTGCACCATCGAACTTTTAAATTTTCACCTTCCCTTCGTCTGCGGCCATTGCTCCCACTCAAATCTAGCTTCTTTTGGATCGTTTCTGACAATTCCAACGAACCACCGTGTATTAGAATATTGTTGTCGACGAACTTAGCCGACAAAATTTCACTATTCATGAAGTCACTATTCACAAAATTCACTATTCATGTGAATAGTAACCTCGAGAAAATACTGTCAGAAATCACAACCAAAGCTGCGATACCAGTTGTTGGGAAATAAAGAGAAATTTTTCTATAACCAAATTAACGAAAATGAGAGAAGAAAAAATTAACACACAAGGCTAATAACGGAGTTCGGCCAATGTGCCTACATCTCCGGAGCTGCTGCAGATCTTTCACTAAAGGATGAAAATTACAAAGTGTTTACAAGCACTCAACCTCACAATCCACAACCCAATTACACCCAAGAATTTTTCTCACAAAATTCTTACACAAACTTTTCTTTTAAGCTCTCTCTCAAACCTTTCTAACTTGGTTTCTTTCTTTGATGGGTTGATGCTCTAGCATGGAGGTTAATGGGGTTTATATAGGCTTCAAAAGAAATATGGGGTTGGTGGAATTAGGCACCTCCAATTGACATTTGGAGTTAGGTACCTCCATTTGACAATTGGAGTTTGGCACCTCCATTTGAAAAAATGTCTACCAAATTAACCAACACTCCCGAGGGAAATTTTTTATGTGTGTCAACTATTGGTAAGGTGTTTAAGCATGCTACAAAGGTAAATTAGTCTATACACCTAGATTAATTTTTTTTTTTTTTTGTATACACCACAAATTTATTGAGGGATAAGAAATTAAATTGTGAAAAAAAACTAGATTTCGCTGCGTTTTCTTAGCCTTAATTTCTTTTAAACCGATCCACCAACTTTTTAAAACAAATCTTTAGTTAGTCCTTTCAATTAAGAGTGATTTTTTACTTAGGTTTGTTAAGACATAGCTCCAGACAATCATTTTTAGGAGTAGAGCAAGGATTATATGAATCGTTTTGATCTCAAAATGTTCAAATTTGTTGAGACGCTTCAAGCTTTTATTTTGAGATCTGCTTCGAGAATAGAATCCAACTCATTTTCAAGTATAGGTCAAGGTGACAGGAAGAAAATGAGCATTCATTTGATCTTGATTCTTGTAGAGCGAAAAAGAGACTAAATTGGATATGCTTGGTCCCACTAATAATATCCATAAATGGATATGCATCAAGGCCTCCTTTTGCTTATCTGTTTGCTTGTCCCCCCTTGTGCCCATAGTTCATAGTAAGGGGGCCCATATACGGCTTTGTTGCCTGATATTAGTAAGAAACGTCAAGTCAAGTTGTAGTGCGCTAGTAGCAAACTACGGAGCAAGTGACAAAACCACTGATATTAGGCTTCACTTAAAAACTACACTTTCTATCAGTAGGCTAGGCCCAATAGCAAGATATGATTGCTTTATTGCCTACTTAATTGATAGTGACAACAAAATATTATACTTTTCTATGTTTTCTCTCCTAGCAATTGAAGATAAGTGCCTATTTTGTTAGTGATAAGTGCCTATTTTGTTAGTGTTCCGACTGTCATCGGAACATGAATAAAGTGGTACAATGAATCAACCCTAAATCCTAACTATACTTTGGACTAAATTCACCCTACAACAAATGCGGTTGCGGGGTTCCCATGATAGGCGGGGCAAAACTGGACTCAATATTTGAAGCTTCCTAGTGGCTAAGGTGGCACTAGTCTTCTGTTCCTTCATACGAAATGAGTTTTGTTTCAATTACCGTTCAGAGCCATCCTAGGTCATTTAAATATTTTTTTTTTTAAATAAAGAACAAACTGACCGTGCTCAAATATTTAAAATTACTGCGAGGTGGACACTCCATTTCAATAAATTTGTACTATTTTTTTTTTCCTTTCAAAACCTGGCACACTACAAGCCTCATTTTCCAAACAATTTAATTATTTTTTCCCGTAAAATTCAGGTACACAATTGTTTTTCAGACAATTAACCTTCAATCAATTAATGCAAGTTATTTTTTAGTTCTTGGCTCGTAATTTACCGAAATAATTTCATGCATTTTCGAGATCTTACCCCTATTTTTTTATCCTATCATCTAAACCATTATATTTTAAACCACAAGACCTTCATCATGAATCGAGAAAAAAATAACCTAAAACAAATTAGTATAGTTAATGTTTGGGTTAATTTCACTTTCCACCCTTGTGATTAGGTTAAATTGTACTTTGTAGCCTTATACTATTTTTGTGATCACTTACCCCTTTTGTATTCAAGATTTAAGTGTAATGGTTAAATTTTTCGTTAACTTTAATAGACAAAAAGTGAAAGTCAATATTTTTCTATTCATTAATGTTAAATAATTTTTATACCCTTCAAATTAAATAAATCACATTTATGTGGATAATTTAGAAAAGGGTTAAGAAGCTTCCTCATGTCGCTCAGCTCTTTCTCCAAGCTCCGGATGCCGTGAGCTGGTGGCTTCCATTGTCGTCTTGAGCTGGACCGCTTGACAAAGCACGGCATCAAGACTGGCCTAAACTCTCTCTATCTCTAAAACCCCAGCCATGTCTTGAAGAGAGAGAGAAATAGTCCTGAAAGTAAAACCCACAAAAAAAGGCAGCAACTTTCTCTCTACATATAACATGCATATATTGCAGAGATATGTACATTTTTTTAGAATAATTAAAGATACATTAGCAAACTGTAACCAACAAAGCAACATTACATCTGTTTATTTGATCAGTTCACCAAACACAAACGTCTCAGCAGAATCAAAATCGATGCCAGTTGTAGTACCGATACATGTTATAATAATCCGATTCAAGAAGCAAAATGCTTTTATTTGCTGTTCTTGATGGGAAGTAGAATGCTGAGTATCCAAATTGGTCATTTAAGTTGGAAGAGAAAAATAGAAAAATCATCGTCTCATTGTAGATGAAATCAGTGTCCTGATTTAAGGGCTTCACCGACTTTAACGAGCTCCTCCAGAGCCTTTGAGATATGTGCCTCTATCATGCCTTCCAAACGAATTCCCCTCTCAACACCCATGTCAAGAGAAAGTAGTTTCTCCACTACTCTTTTGTTAAGATAATACCATATATTAATATTTTGAAAAAGTATAAATTACATAGATATACAATAAGAATATTTATAGGGGACTAAGAGAACTTTAGTGTTAGGGTTTTGATCTAATGAGCTAAGTTCATATATTATATTAACATCCCCCTCAAACTCAAAGTGGTAAATGAGACGTGAACTTGAGTTTGAAAACCAGAGAGTAAAAGCATCCGAGTGGATGAGTCCTGATGAAAATATCTGCTGTCTGATTGACTGAATTAACAGATTTTAGACAAATAATATTTTGGAGAACGTGGTGACGGATGAAGTGACAATCAATTTCAATGTGTTTTGTAAGCTCGTGAAATACATCATTGTGGGTGATCTGAATAACACTTCTATTGTCACAATGAATAATAGTGACAGTAGGAGATGAGACTCTCATGTCAACGAGGAGCCAACAAAGTCAAGATAGTTATTATGTTGCATCGGCAATGGCACGGTATTCAGTTTCAATGCTGGAGCGAGCAATCACAATTTGTTTTTTATTACGTCAGGAAATGAGAGAGTTGCCCAAGAAGAAACAATAACCAATGGTTGAACGTCTGTCGGTGAGATCTCCGACTAAATCGGCATTAGAATAAGCCTGTAAGGTGGGAGCAGACTAGGCTAAGAAATAAAGTCCATGAAATAAGGTACCCCTGACATACCGAATGATGTGAAAAAATAACCGAGTAATGAGTGGTCCAAAGAGCGAACAAGAACTGGTTGACTTGATGAATGACATAGGTAATGTCTAGGAGAGTGATAATGATGTATACCTAACTCCCAACCAATTGGAGATATAGAGTGACATCCGGAAGAGGTGAACCATCTTGTGGAGTGAGTCTGATATTCGGCTCCAGAGGAGTAGTGGCAGTACTAGAGTCAATGATGCCAGCCTTGGATAAGAGGTTAGAGGCATATTTGGCCTGAGAGAGAAAATATCCATCTGAACCGTATAAGACTTCAAGGCCAAGAAAATAGGTAGGCATGCCAAGATTGTTCATCTCCAATTGTCCACTAAGAAACTTTTTGAGTTCAGAGATACCGCGTAAATCATCCACAGTAATAATCATGTCATTCATGTAAAATAAAAGAAAGATAATTCCATTGTCAGTGTGATGAACAAACATGATCGAATCATGAGCATTAGATATGAACCCAAACTGATAAATGGTAGTGCTGAATTTTGCGAACTAGGCACGTGGAGGTTGTTTCAAACCATATTAGGCACGACAGAGGCGACAAACTTTATGTTGAGGAACAATTAGGTCAGAAGGGGTATGCATGTAAACTTCTCCAAGACGATCGCCATTGAGAAATGCTGTCACGACCCGATTTCCCAGGGCCACCAAGCAGTTTTTCCTCTCGGAGAATTAATACTAAAACCGAACGACTAATATTTCATTTGATAAAAATTGAGAAATTTTAGAATACGACGACGATAATTATAATTATCGAATTATCACATCGATTATAATAAATACAATTTTCATAAATTGAACAAAAATTCAAATAGAATTTTTGGTACCACAACTTATAAATGCAATATTGGGGGCATAATTATAATAAAATTTTTGAGCAATTAAAATGTGAAAATATTATTCTTAATTGGTAAATTTAAATAGATATAAAAGTAATTGGTTAAATTACTCTTTTAATATAATTCAACCATAATTAATACTCCCCAAGCTTATATAATTAATATTCCCAAAGCTTTTACATATTTCAAATTATAACTCATATTATGGCCCAACCACGCCGTTTGGAATTTGGAATTAATATTAACAATATTAATAGTCCCACAAGCTCCCAAATTTCTATTATGTAATAATTAGAATTTCAAATATAATTTTGATTATCGAATTCATCGATTCAGTTTTACAACAGTAAATAATAAATATAATTTTTACATTAGAAATTTAAATGAAATCTTTGTCGCCATTTCGTTCTCACTGATCCTGCAATCAAAACTGTGGGATTGTAAGCCTACACTTAGTAGAATTTCAACATCTCTAATATATAGATTTAATTAATATAACAAATAAAACACATAGGCATGATTTCCATATAATTTTTAAATAATCATAATTATTTCATGAAAGCCTATAGCAATAATTTAACAATAATAATAACATAAATCACACAATAGAGAGATTAAATGCATGAGTTAGAAATTCTACTTAAAATCTGAACCCGAAATTCGAATCGGAATCAGAATACTAAAAAAAATAATCTAAAACTCACAACTATAATGATTATTTTAGTAAAAAGTCATGGGTTTCAATTCCAAGTCTTATTCTGTGGCTCATCCTTGCTAATGACTTATTTACTTATTCATTACTACTATTATTCTTTATACATATCACATGTCACGTAAATGACACACACACACACACACACACACACACACACAGATATATATATATATTATATGAGATAATTGTAATTTGTGGCCATGATTTTTTTTTTTTTTAATTCATGGCCACAACCGATTTCTTAATAGGTAAGGAATTGAGAATTACACTTAACACTCCTTAATTATAAAATAATTTATATTAAACTCAATAATTATACTTATTTCCCCAAAATTATCAAATATTTATTATTATGCAAAATAACCCAAAAATATTAAAATAATATTTTAAAAAATATGAATTTAATATTTAACTCCAAAAATTATCAAATATATATTTATACCACAAATTTATAAAATCGTCCTCAAAGATATTAAACTTATACAAAATAATATTTTCAAAAAAATATAATTTTCTGGGGGTATTACAAATGCATTTGACATCCATCTGAAAAAGGGGTCCATTTTCAAATAACGAAGACGACAAGAAGAGTACAGACAGATGTGAGCCTTGCCACTGGAGCAAATGTCTTTTCGTAGTCAATGCCATATTCTTGAGCAAATCCCTTGACAACAAGTGGAGCTTTATAGCGTTCAACGCAACCATCAGAAAGTGTTTTGATCTTAAACACCCTTTACATCCAATAGGAGTTTTCCCAGGAGAGAGGTCAACCGGATCCTAGGTGTGAGTTTTGGCTAGGACTTGAAGTTATTCGTCTATTACTTTCTGCCAAAGAGGATTAGTATTAGCTTCCTTATAGGATTAAGACTCATGCAAATTAAGTACAATAGAAAAATAATGATAATTAGTGAGAAGGATGAGTTACACTGGTAGAGCGGTGAGAGTGGGTCTCAGAGGCAATTAGTACAGAATCATCAACCACATGAGGAATCTCAGGCATGGTCAATGGAATTGGAGGGGTGAGATCAGCTGGCGGTTCTGGGGTAGGTTCAGCTGGTGGCTTTGGAGTGGGTTTAGCTAATGATGGTGAGCTGGACTTAGCATAAGGTGCAAGACTAGGCTTAACTGGTGGTGTTGGAGTAAGCTCAACAGTACCTGGAACTGTATCTTCAGAAAATAACTTAATAGATGAATCAGTAAAGAATCTGGAGTTAATGATGGTTGACATGTTCAATGATCTTAGGGAAGAAAACATTTGATGTTCTTAAAAAAATGACATAACGAGAGATATGAAGAGTTTTAGAAATGGTATCCCAGTACCGATACCCTTTATGTTCAATGCCATCTCCAAGAAAACAACACAAGTGAGCTCTTGGTTTCGATTTGTTGTGTTCATATGGTTTGAGAAGAACAAAACATGCGCAACCAAAGACTCTAAGTAAAGTGGGACGTGTATTTGAACCCAATAGTGTCACCTTCCACCTCAAACCCCATCACCACCACAACCCTATGTCACTTCATTAATCTGTGCAACCTCACCACCACCACTATACTTATCTCCATAGCCGCCATTGTTGCTATCACCATCCTGTACTTGACATTCTCGGTTAGGCTACACTTTATCCAGCTGACTCAAATCGCTTATCTACAGCGGTCAGTTAGGTTTAGTTCAACATGAGTCCTTCAAATATATCTATTGCTAACTTGAAAAACAACCAACCTTACCTTTCAATGAGAGTCAATATATTTCTCTTGCACCTTTTTATCTAATTCATTATGATGTTTGGGGGCCTTCTCCTCATGCCTCAATGGGTGGTTGTCGTTACTTTGTTATCTTTGTGGATGACTACTCTCGATATACATGGTCGTTTTTTATAAAAAACCGATCTGAACTATTTCAAATATATTCTAAGTTTTCCTCTATGGTTAAAATCTAATTTTTTAGAAATATCAAAGTTTTTTGCTTAGATAATGCAATGGAATACAAGGATCGTGATTTTCTCAACCTGTTTCGTAAAATTAGAACGCTTCCCCACCGTTTGTGTCCTGGCACATCCCAACAAAATGAAAGAGCCGAACGCAAACATAGACACATTTTTGACACAGTTCGTGCTCTCTTCACTTTTCATCCTGTCCTGAGTGTTTTTGGGGTGATGCTTCATTCATTGCAGGTATATAGAATAAACCGTATTCTTTCCGCTACAATCCAGCATCAGTTTTCATTTGAGTGTCTTTTCGGTAAACCTCTCGATTGCTTTTGTTGACCCAGTGAAATACCCAAAAGGGAGGGGTGAATTGAGTAGTTAAAAAATTATCAGAGAAAAAATATTTTAATAACTCAAATAATTAATTTTAATCATAAATTAATTATTATCTTTATATCACAGTGGAAATATAAAATCAATTAGGTGCACACTAAACAACAAAAATAAATAATATAAAGATAACAACACACCAGAAATTTATATTGGTTCACCAAGCTAATCTTGGTTAATCCAGTACTTCGAGCCCCATGGAGAGTCGCATCCACTAAACTCAGGATCCCTTTAAAGGTAGAAACCAAATCCTCACAAAGATTCTTTTACAGACTCAAAATTAACTTTTACAAAATTTCATTTTCATAGGCTTAGGAATAACCTCTACTTTTTACAGGCTAAAAAATAGCCTAATTCTTTTTAAAACAATGACTAAAGAATCAAAACCTCACAAACACTCTAAATATTCTTTTACCCGGTAAGGATTGCACCATTATAAAATTCTCACAAAATAATTCAATTCAAGAAGAATTACTACCTTAATCTCTTTACAGGAAAAGATTGAAATCAGTTACCCTTAGATTAAATATTTCCAACAGTATTTAATCCGTTACCCAACTCACCAATTAAAAATTGACAAGTGGTTTTTCTCACTCGAAACTTCTACCACCTCAGATAAATTAAAACTCAATTAATATCTCAAAACTAGTGATAAAAAAGTGAGATATTCAAAATCTGATTTTAAACAAAAATGAGTAGCACGTAATTGAGCACGTAATCAGATTGATTCAAGAAATTGTTTTAAAAAATATTTTTCAGTAAAAAATTAGAAAATAATTTCTAAAGATCAAATTCCAAAAAATAATCAAGCATATACTAAATAGAAAGTAATTTAGAAATATCTCAACTGGAATCCACCGAGAGAATAATTAAAGCGATGTTATTTTAGATTTGGTAGCAACAATGATTCAGAACAAATAATTCTCAAGAATGACTCTTAGAAAAGATCTTACAATTCTCAATATGATTTCTCTTAGACTAGCTCAATATAATACTCTTGATCTCTCTTACTGATATGAAAAACACAGGTCTATATAAATTGGATTAAAATAAGTTCTCTAACGGCTAGTTCCCATTTGTTATGACACTTAATTGCTCTTATAGACCCCTTATATCATTAAGATTTTATTCTGATTCAAATTACTTAATTATATTTAAACTTTTCAATTAAATCCTCCAAATATTTCTCCATCACAATTAAATAGAATACAAACAATTATATGTACCAAATTGATAAATATTCAAACTTAATGAACCAAATCTATAGGGATATCATAATATGTGTTGCATATCTCAAATAATATTAAATACCTAAAATCTCTCATGAATCCTAACAAAAAAATGGCTAGTAACAACTACTTTCAGAATAAAATCCGGAATTCCATAATATCCTGAAACAGACCCAAAAGTCGACCGACCAAGATCAGGTGTCGACCGTTCGATTTAGGAGGTAGTCAAGCCAAAGATTCTGTGCCCATCGGTCGACTTATTTGTCGACCTAGAGATTCAAAGAGTTACATTTCTCTTCACAAGTTGACCGTTCTGTCGACTTATAGATACAGAGAGTTCATATTCAAACACAGGTTGACCTACCTGTTGACCAAGAGATACTGAGATTTTTCCTTCTATGCTCCGGTTGACTTACCTATCAACTTATGAATACTGGAACCTCTTCTAAATTTATTTTTAATTCATTCTCATTGACGTTTTCATCCCTTTAACCAATTTGTTTTCTTGGTTAGCTCCACTAAATACTTAAATTCAATTTTAATCAATTATAAAGATTTCTTTTTCAATTACACATAGGAGCAAATAATTTAGCTAATTAGGATCCTATTAAAAACACACATATTTATAAAAATCATTTAAAATCTTTTTGTGTCATGTGTGATCCTAATTAGGATATTAAGAGTTAAAATTTAACCTGAGTTGTTTTCCCTAGGTTTTTCAAATTCTTCAACCTCTTAATCCTTCATCATCTTTATCATCATATCTTCATCATTTGGAACTAATAAACTAAAACACTTAATCAAACCGTTAGTTTCCCAAAAAAACATTAACCTTTAATTGTCCATCAAAATCTTAGGATCAACAATCTCCCCCTTTTTTATGATGACAATTAACTTTGATATTTTTTTCAAAACAATAATATAACTGTACTCCCCCTAAATCCGAGGGCAGATTTTATAACTTATTTAAGTATAATAATGAAGATATTCATAAAATAATCAACAAAGCACAAATATAAAAACAAACTCCCCCTTAAGATATTCAATAAAACATCAACTAATTCTCCCCCTTTGTCATCTCAAAAAAATAAAAATAAAAAAAATAGGGAGAGGGGAACACACAAGAACTCTACTCTAGACAAACATCATTATGCCTAACCATACCCAAACCGCGAATGATTTTAACAAACTGATTTTCCGCTAGTGGTTTGGTAAAAATATCAGCAAGTTGGTCGGAGGTATCAATATATTCAATAACAATGTCCCTTTTCTGAATGTGATCATGAATAAAGTGATGTCTAATCTCTATGTGCTTAGTTCGTGAGTACTGTGTAGGGTTCTTACTTAGACAAATAACACTTTTATTATCACAAAAGATCGGGACCTCTTCCATGCAATTTCCAAAGTCATTTAACTGTTGCTTAATATATAAAATTTGAGCAAATAGTTACTAGCTGCCATATATTAAGCCTCAGTAGTGGATAAGGCTATCGAATTCTGTTTCTTGCTTGACCAAGAACCCAAAGCATGTCCTAACAAATGACATGACCTACTTGTGCTTTTTCGCTCAACTTTGTAACCGACAAAATCAGCGTCGGTGTAACTTACCAATTTAAAATCACTCCTCCTAGGATACCATAATCCTAGGTCAGTCGTCCCCTTTAAGTATCAAAAAATTCGCTTAACCGCAGTCAAGTGCGATTATTTAGAATAAGACTGAAATTTAGCACAAAGACAAACACTATACATAATGTCAGGTCTACTAGCAGTTAAATACAATAGATTACCAATCATACCTCGATACATTTTTTCATTAACACTTTTGCCCGTATCGTCTTTGTCTATCTTCGTAGCCGTTGCCATGAGAGTTTTGTCGCCTTCCAAGCCATATTTCTTTAACAACTCCTTGGTGTATTTAGCTTGGTTTATAAATATTCCTTCTTTGATTTGCTTAATTTGCAATCCAAGAAAGAAATTCAACTCTCCCATCATGCTCATTTCAAATTCAACCTGCATTATCTTAGAAAACTCTTAGCAAAGATCCTTATTAGTAGATCCAAATAATATCATCAACATACACTTGTACTAATAGGATATCAGAATCAATTTGCTTCACAAATAGTGCTATATCACAGATACCCCTTTGAAAACCGTTTTCAATTAAATATCAACTAAGTCTTTCATACAGCGGGGGAAATGTTGACCAAACTAATATTGGGGGCAGAGTACAATTAGGTCAAACCATAAGAGGCAAAGTTTAAATAACTTAAAGTTTAAGGGTGTAAAGTGTAATTTCACAAATTTAAATTCTCCTCTTCTTCTAAATGAATTATTCTTCTTCTTGCTTGGATAACCGCGACATGTTCAGCCAACAATCGTGTATACCATCCTGAAATTGCAATCTCTGGCGGAGAAAGCGTCGTCGTTTGGATTCTCCATGTAAACCTCGAAAAACTTGCAATTCTTCTTCACTTGAAAAATGCCGAATTCTCGATCGAAAGAAAAGCTCAAGCAATGGAGGAGCCAAAACTTTATCTCCATTTTCGCAAACCCTGCAAAAAAGGTGTCTCTGGCCATTCGCTGGAAATGATCATTTTCCTATGGTTTAGGTTCCTAGACAAAGAGGTCTTCATTTTTGGGTGAACCAACCAAATGTACTTTGATGTGGGTGGAATTGGGCCTGCTCTACGTGCCTGCCACCTGAACCAAATTTGCCACGTCTTTAGTGCCAAGTCAGCAACAGCCTGATGAGCCCGGTGAACAGACAGTCCGATCACCTACTCAGGTCAGTCAATGTGAAGCACTCGAATCGCCAAATAGGAATCTCCTTAGTTATCACTGCAGAAGAACAGGTCGATGCATATTACCCGACCTGAACCTCGGTGCTCGGGCCGACCTGTCACTCTAAACAGGCTTGGCCCATGGGCTTTCCCATCAATGAACAAAGGGCTCATAACTCTAATCCGTCGCGTTCTTCACGCTCCTGACTACTTAGATTTAAGCCGAGCTTGGGACCCTAATATTTTGGAATGCTAATCACTTCTTTGCCTATAAATAGGTGGCTTCATCAACACATCTCCACATGCGAATATACGTGAAAATACACCTAAAAGATCGAGGTGATAACTTTTCTCCAAATGACCTGTTTTCTTCTCCCCGAGATCTTATTCTCACGCCAGAGGAGATATATCAGGAATATCCCGATAAGTCCTATGTGTAGGTGACAGCTAGGAGCTCAGCTTGGATAGCGGCTCGGATAAGAGACCTACAGGATTGGACCTCCCAGCTTAGACGGCGGGCTGGACAATGCCCTTCCAGCTCTGATCGGAGGCCCTCTCAAGGACGAATGTCATCTCCAAATTGGTTGCAGCTCTCCAATTCAAAGGGTGACCAGACCACACTGCTGGTCAAATCGTTTTTCGATACCAACAGTTTGGCGCCGTCTATGGGAAATGCACAAATAGCCTTCTCCGAATCATCAGCTACATGCTTTGCTAAGGGTTGATGAACACAAGGTTATGGCACTCTTTGTGATCAGGAACCCAAAACGCTGCAGTGAATAGCATCCCCACTGAAGACATGTCACGAGCACTAAGACTGGAAACCAATGATACAACCCGCCATCCAGTCGAAGGAGAAAATATAAGTATTGAAGGACAAAATATCAATGTTAAGGGACAAAATATCAATATTGAAGGATAATCCTGTCTCCCAATCCTGGCCTCAAGCATTTGCCCAGGCCAAACTTCTGGGACCATTGATGCCGTCAGGCTCGATATCGTGGAATGCTAGCTCGACAAGTTCCAAGACTACTTCAATATCCTCCTCTACCGCTTACTATCGACCCTAGTTCAAGGGGGACCGAATCTTTATATTGCGGGGAAAAGGGCGCATCTACAAGAGTTCGATGATCGAATGGTCGCCTTTTATGAATATGTGGCACGGGTTCAGCCTCAGGTCGTTGACCAAGTAATTAGGGGGAGAGATCTTGACCCTCCTGTTGCCTCGAGGTTTATGTCTCATTCGATGCGTGGGTGACGATCCGAGGATAGACCGGGGTCTCCGTCAGCGAGGGAGTACATTCGCTATGATCGGTCTGAATGCCGACTACGCCAAGTTCGAGAAGTAGACTTCTACTCTCCGCCACCAGTTTGGAGGCGCGAAGCTTGGGCTACTGCTAGTCAAGTCGCCATCCCGGTAAGAGAGGAGGCCGCAATGGAGCGACGCATGGCCATGATAGAGGCCACTCTCAATTAAATGCATAACGCCGAAGGAACAGTCGGACTGCATACTGGGGTCAGATCCCTATTCATTGCTGAGATCGCAGACGAGCCTGTCCCGTATCGATTCCCTAATCCGCCGGTGGCCAAGTACAATGGGACAACTGATCCCATAGATTATCTCTCTGTCTATATCTTCCATATGGACATGCACGCTACCTCCAACATGGTAGCAAGTTTTTCTCGCTCGGTCTGGTAGGCCCTGCTCGGACATGGTTCTACGACCTGTCATTGGCCTCAATCTCCACATTTCTCCAACTTAAGCAGTAATTCCTAGAGAGGTTTAACCGATCTCGGCGCAGGCCCAAGACCGTTACTCGTATCATCGCCCTTAGGTAGGAAGCAAATGAGAATTTGAGCGATTACGTCCACAAGTTTTGGATGGAATCTCTCTCGTGTGAAGGAGTGTTTGACGTCATGGTCCTCAACGTCTTTATCGACAGGTTAAGACACCGGAGACCCTCCTACGATCTAAGTTCAAGACTAGAGGGTCGATGGCGAGATTAAAGTCATCCACGAAGGAATGGGTCTCAGTGGCAAAACATATTCCTCTCAGAAGAGGTACGAAAGTAAGGGCAAGAGGAAGGCCGAACAGGACGTGTATGAAGTCAGCACAATAGATGTTGCGTCGCATAACGTCATTTCCTTTAGCGAAATAGACCTAAAAAGGGTGCACGTTCCACACTCTTAGCCCTGGTTAACCATTTCGAGATGGCAATGATACTTATCAACGGTGGCTTCTCGACCAACATTATCTTTAAATGGGCTTTCGACAGAATGAGTGTGGATTGTAGCAGCGTGTAGCCCATAAAATTCTCCCCTTGTCGATTTTTGGGAAGAATGTCATCAGCTCAACTGGATGGGTCTCGCTGCCTATCACGGTTGGATCCAAGCCCAAAATGGCCACCGTTTGATTAAAATTCCTTATCGTGGACAGACCGTCACCTTACAATGCAATTATAGGTCGACCCGCTATAGCTACCCTCATGGTCGTTTGCTCACCATATTATCAGAAAATGAAATTCTCCACCAGCTCTAGGGTAGGCAAAGTCCAAGAAGACTAAGAAACTACTTGGAGGGCCATGGCAAAGAGATAACAATCACTGTATAGGCCCGAGCCTGTGGAGCCGTGTTGGCCTCTTACCAAGCTCGTGGTCTCGGCTGGGATGGGTGAGCCCATCCTGATCGATGATCCCCAGCTCCATACCAACGTGTACCGCCCACCTGTTCACCAGAATAGAATGAGGTTTTATCCAGACCGACAAAAGATAATTGAAGAAGAATTTGACAAGCTCGTCAGGTTGGAAGTCGTGGAAGAGGTCAAATCCCCGGACTGGCTTCCCAACATTGTCCTGGCTCCTAAGGTTAGCAACAAATGGTGACTTTTCTTCTACTTCAAGGATCTAAACAAGGCCTGCTCGAAGGACTTCTTCTCCCTCCCAAGGATCGACATCGTGATCGACGCAATAGTAGGGCACGAGCATCTCAGTTTCCTCGACACTTACGCCAGCTATAATCAGATTCTCATGTATCCTCCCAATAAGAGTAAGACCTCTTTTATCATAACTGAGGCACCTACTGCTACAAGGTAATGCCATTCGACCTTCACAATGCAGGGGCGACCTATTAAAGTCTTGTCAACAGAATGTTTAAAGAGGAGATCGGGGATACATTGGAGGTATACATCGATGACTTGCTTGTGAAAAGCATCTGGGCTCAAGACCACCTCAGTCATCTCTAGGTATGCTTCGATAAACTCCGAGCTAACCATATAAAGCTGAATCCGAGCAAGTGCATATTCGAGGTGTCCGCTGGCAAGTTTCTCGGCTTCATGGTCTCATATCGCGGTATTGACGCCAATCCCAACCAGATCAACGCAGTGCTTGGTATGGCTTTCCCATGAAATAAGAAGGAGGTTCAGATGCTAACAGGCCAGTTGGCCGCCCTGAATCGATTTATCTCCAAGTCATCTGAAAAATGCCTCCCGTTTTTCAAGATCCTTCGGGAGAACAAGGTATTTGAGTGGATCGAGGAGTGTGACCGCGCCTTTGAAGATCTGAAGAAGTACCTCTCATTGGATCTACTGCTCACCATGCCTCAGAGAGGGGAGGACCTGCTCCTATACGTCACTGCTTCCGCCACAGCAGTGAGTACTAGCTTTTGCAATTGCTAGTTTGATTCAGTCAAATGTGCCTTTAAATTCAACGATTACGGTTTGGAAAAAGATCAATTGACCAGGGTATTTGTTTATGTGTTCAAAATTGAAATTGGCATTTAGGTTTCGACAGGGTAATGAAGGATAATCATGTTACAATGTAGGCTTAAAAAGGCTCAAGTGACAAAGGGAATGTCTAAATCACGTATCCTGAACTACCTCGCCTAAGATTTCGCCTCAAGTTTTCCCTCAATCAAGTTCTAGAATCTTTAATGTGTCATGAATTTGGTTAATCGATAATTGTCCTCAAGTCAATTGAATAGAAATACATTGAGTCTATGTACTCGTGCAAATTAGAAACTACAATAATTTTTACCAAAATGCGTTGTCAAGTACACAGAATCACACATGCATGGGTATTACCCTTGACTTCGAAAACAACCAGGGGTAATTTTCATCATCGAGTAACGGCCCAGATGAACGCAAAACTCAGCATGCAAAAAACAACAACATAAAAATAAGCACATTCTATCCTAAACAAACATGCACACAAGAAAACAATAACACATTTAACATAATATACTACACATCTGTGCCAAACTCAAAATGGACAGTGTCCTCAGCGATCCCAATCATCATTCTTCAACATATGAAATTTAAAGTATGCTGACGAAGGGGGTTCAGAACACGTACCTGGGAGACGAGAGAATCTCGCCTTTGAATAAATTCAGCTGTGACAGATTTAATTTATTTGACCTTCGGTTGCCTCCCAAGAAGCGCGTGGTTTAATGTCCTTGGCTCGACATTTTTAAATCGCCCTCAAGCTTGGCGATATTTTGCTTTGACCAGCTCGATCTTTCAACAAAATGCCTCACCGGCTTATATGCGTGGCCCCGCACAATAAATGGCTTGGAATCATGTCGAAAGGGGTGCATCAATACTTGTCGATCTAATATCGGCAAGTACCTTGCATAAGAAATAAAAAACAAAACTACAAACAAAAATTATATACAAAAGAAATGCCTAAAGTAAAGTCGGGGTCATTTACTCACAATATCGACAATAAACTACCAAACAAAATCCCCGACAATTGTTACCAAAAACTTGGTGGCGATTGCCAAAAGCTGTATGTGACAAACCAATCCCCAGAAACGGCGCCAAAAACTTGTTACGGCGAATGATTCGATCCTTGCGTATTGACTACTTGCAAGTGTACGAGATCTAAGTTTTAGTATAATGTGATCGTTAAGATCGGGTTATTGTATCTACAGGGATTGGTGTCGTTGCTATCGAGTACTGCGTTTGTCATGACCTAACTTTATCTAGGCTAAAAATAAATGTATTTAATTAATTAAACTAATACTAATTAATTAAATTATCTATACTAATGTACTAATATGTTTTAGGGGAAAGAATTGCCAAGGGATTAATGTGTTTACAAATACGTGTTTGATCTCGATTTAGTCACGTTTATAGTGTTCGACCTACTTGACAATCTCGGCTCGTAAACTCCACCGCCACCTCTCCCGAGTGTAAGACGGTGGAATACATAACTTTGAGTCAACGAATTAGTCCCCCTCAACGTCTTAACGATCCTAGGTCACGTGAGTCTCGCCCAACGTCATTGATTGCACACAATCCAACTCCCGACTGGGTCATTGGATTGTCGTGTTGTGTTTACCCTATTGACAATCTCGGTATCTAAAACTCCACCGCCACCTTTTTTGAGTGTAAGACGAGGGATATAACGCAACATCGAGTCAACGAAGAAGTCTACCTTAACGCCTTAACGACCCTAGGTCACATGAGTCTTGCCCCAACGTCATTGATTGTCCATAATCCTAACCCTGACCGAGTTATTGGATCGTGGCGTTTGTTTACCCTAATCCGAATTCGAGATTTGTCAAACCTCGTATTTTTTATTTATCTAACTAAGCATGATAAATAAACAATACGATAAACACAATCAAACTACGAAGAACAAACATAAACGCAACACCGAAATCATCCAAACACATATTTATAAATTTATTCGTTAATCCCTATACAATCCACATTTAACTCGTGGTCATAACTGTATAAACATCGAAATCAAGCTAAACATGCTCACAAAATCCTAAGTTAAAGAAATAAGGGAAGAAATCGAAGAACTTAGCCTTGTCCGAAGATTAGCCGCTAAGAATGCTTAACGATCGCTTCGCCATCTTCCTCCACTTCGGGATGTGAGCTCTCCCTCTAAAACTCCTAAATCCAACCCTAAGTATAGCCCAAGGGGCTTTAGTGGTCGGGGGGAGGGTGGGGAGGGGAAAAAATGAGGGAGGAGAGAGGATATCTATAGGCAAATATCTAATAAATATCTTAAGATGTGTAGAGGTCACTACCGTGACGGTGAGTAGGTCGGTTAGTCGATCGCCTAGGCGGTGAAGATAGCGGTGGACTTGATTGACATCTTGCATCTTCAGGGCCGCGGCTGTGGTATAGCGCTGCGGCGGTGGATGGTCAGCAATGATCAGTCAGTCTCTGCATCTTTACCGCCGCGATAGAGGTTTGGACGCCGCGGCGATGGTCTTCTTTCACAATATTACCTCCGAGCTTATTTTTCCATCGTTCTTCTACCGTTTTTGGTTCGATCTCATCGTTTTTGCTCTAGTTTTCTATCTTTTCCCCCCACATACCTGTTTTAATACAAAAAGATAGAAACTAATTAAAACATAATAAAATACTATATAAACGCTCGAAAACTAACTTAATTCGGTTTAGAAATATGTAGGTAGATCAAACCTATCACTGAGATGACATTCCCATATGAAGAGCCCGTCGCCAATCAGGATACCGTTGAGAAGACTTATTCATCGACGGACTAGGCCAGCGTACCGCCCAGCTCTACCAAGGTTCAATCCGACCCAGGTCTCGACTTATGGCAGCTCTTTACTGATGGGTCTTCAAACCAAAACAACTCGGGTGCCTGTATGGTCCTTATCGCCCCAAACGAGAAGAAAATTGAATATACTCTCAGGCTCGAATTTGGCACTACAAACAACGAGGCTGAGCACGAAGCCCTCTTGGCCAGGCTGAGATTAGCTTGGGAATTCAATGTGAAAAATCTTCAAGTCTTGTGCGATTCCTAGCTTGTGGTCAACCAAGTCAACAATGAATACCTCGCTAAAGATCCGAGCATGGTCACCTACTTAGAATAGGTAAACACCCTAGTAAAAAACTTCGAAAAACTACAAGTCAAGCAAATACCCCGAGAAGAGACATGCATGCCATTGCGTTGGCTAATATGGCCTCGGTGGTGGAGTTTACAATCCAAAGGACGGTCCCCGTGGAGTATTTGGCTGGGCCGAGCACAATCTCCTCAGACGAGGTCGCTACAATCTGTGCTCTCAGTTCCGGACCGACCTGGATGGATCCGATCTTGAGCTATCTAACCGATGGAAAGCTTGTGAATGACCAAGCTCATTCCTGGAAAATACGATACTAAGCAGCACGGTACGCTCTTATTAACGGTGTTCTGTATCGCAAGTCCTTATCAAGTCCATACTCCAGGTGCCTCTAACTTGAGTAGGCTGACTATGTGATGAAGAATGTTTATGAGGGCATTTGGGGAAACCACACTAGGGGTAGGTCGTTAGCTCGGAAGCTGCTCCTGCATGGTTAATACTGGCCCAAGATGCTTGAAGATATATGGGAATTTTTTAAGAAATGTGACAAGTGCCAATGGTTCACCGTGCACCCTCACACCCCGCCAACCGAGTTGGTGCTCATGACTAGCTCGTGGCCTTTCGTCCAGTGAGGTATCGACCTCCTCGGCCCATTCCCTCAAGGTACCGGGCAAAGAAAATTCTTGGTCATCGCCATCGACTATTTTACAAAATGGGTCAAGGCCTAGCCCCTTACCTGAATCACCAAGGAAAGAATCCGAGACTTCGTTTGGAAGAGCATGATTTGCCGATTTGGCATCCCAAAAGCCATCGTCTAGGATAATGAGAGGCAGTTCGACAACGATTTATTTTCCAAGCTCTGTTCCGAGCTAGGAATCAACATACATTTTTCCTCCCCAAGTCATCCCCAAGCTAACGACCAGGTCGAAGTTACCAATCAGACCATTTTGCAGAATTTGAAGACTAGGTTGGACAAGTCCAAGGGTTTATGGGTGGAAGACCTGTACCTTGTGCTGTGGGCCTACCACACAATGGTTCAAACTCCCACCAGCAAGACACCATTCGCGATGACATTTGGCTCGGAGGCTGTTATCCGGTCGAGATCGGCTTACTATTGCCCTGTACTGCATCTTTCTTTAATCGAGCTGAAAACGAATAGCGCTCAACCTTGACCTACTGGAAGAAAGGAGGGAAATAGCTTAGATACATCAGGCCGCCTATCAACAGAGAACAACCCGATACTATAATCGCTAGGTCTGACCTCGATCCTTTAACGTAGGCGAGCTCGTCTTGAGGAATGTTACGTTGGCCACCAGGGACCAAAGTATTGGCAAACTAGCTTCGAGCTGGGAAGGTCCGTATCGAGACACTTGAGTAGCCCGACCCGGTACCTACAACTTGGAAACAAAGAAAATGGTACCCCTAAGACACCCTGGAATGCCGAGCACCTGAAGCGTTACTATGCAAGAGAAGAGCTAACTCCTTAGTTTTGTCAAAATATTTTTTATTTTGAACTTAAATCCTTGTAATCGAAATTTTGAAGTCAATGAAAAGGGTGTTTGGTTCAAATTCTACCAAATCTCCAAATTTTCCACAAGTGCAGAGGCGGAAGCGAGTAGCCTCCTCCAGGCCACTCTCCAACTGTTTCTCAAAACAAAGGTTGAGGTGAACGACCCTTCGTGCTGAGAGGCCGGAGTGAGTTGCCCTCCATCCATTTCTCCGATGAAAGACAAGTTGTCACATCGAATCTCCAGCACATCCTGGCAAAAGACTAGTTGTCGTGCCGAGGAAAGAGACCGTTTGTCAAATAATACCGGTGGTTCTAAGTCTAGAGATGCCGGTTAGATGTCACCCTCCGATGGCATCTCGCTTATCTCAACTGAGGACTTATCAGTTAGTGCCTGCTCCCCGCAATTGAGCTAATCTCAGGTTGCCTAAAGGGACAACGCTCTTGTAAGAAACATTGAGGCAGTCCAAAAGGGGTAAGACAACCATATCACAGGTCAGACCCTCTCCTATAAGACGACAACAAAATCTCGACAAGCCGAGCTCCTATGGTCACCTGGGGGCCAAGATGGCCAACCCTGGGTAACGATGGAAGGGTTGCAAAAGAAAGCTTCGCGTAACTGAGAAGTAGTGTGAATTCCTACAGCTTGGTCGACGAGATCGGCGTAAGGTTTGAGGAATCTTGCAGTTCTTTCCATGGGTTAAAAAACACGATTGTTGTGTGTCTCAGTTATGTTAATTGCATTGTATGGGAAATCGGAAGAGTTAGCGTGTAATCAGACGGCTAACGATGTCTCCCTTGCCCGAGTAACAAGTTTCTAAAATTTGTCGGAGAAAAGTGTAAGTGGCCAAAAATCACTGGGCTGAAGGGAGATGCCATCCCGCAATTAACTAGATCGGTACAAATGCTCCTTCGCAGTAGCCGGGATAATAGAGGTCGTCTCAGGTATTAAGACTCATGATTGCCTGAGCTAGTTAAAGGGTTTGTTGTACAAATTATTTGAGGATCGATTACATTCTTCAACTTGCAATGATTATTAGATCGCATTTGTGATTAGTGTGTCCTCTTGACCGGCCAAAAATCGTGAAACAAACAGAACCCGAAAAATGAAGCATAAAAAATGCGATCGACAAAAAAAGAAGAGTTTTATTCATCGATAAAAAAAAATTTGGTTACAAAAAAAGTGGGACTCCTGCTCGTAATTACAAGCCTACTCCTTGCAGGGCTAAAAAAAAAAAATAGAGAAAAAGAAAAAGCAAACCGAAAAAAGTTGAAGTTCTGTTGATTGGTTACGTTGATGAAGGCCTACTACTGGAAGGGATCCGGACCGGTCTGGCCTTCGTTTCCCGTCGTGGCACCGCCCTGACCTTCGGAGTGTCTGCTTGGCCTTCCTTGGCCTCCTAACGATCTGCGCGATCTGCCGCGACTCCCGGAAGATCTGCTCGGCTCAGAGTCCTGCTCGGCCTGGGTCCCCAGTGCCTCTAAACTAGGAACTCCTACTGTGTCGATGGGACGACCTCCCATCTAGTCCCGCCAAGAAAGAAGAAGTTTGGCTTCCAGTCTTTGATGGAATCGGCGTAGCTCTTGAGTAACTTCTGCTAAGCCGAGATGTAACACTAACCATTTCCTTTGGGCATGGACTTCACCAGGAAGATAGCATGAAATAGCTCGAGGGTCGGGGTGATTCCCTCGGCTAGGCAAATCACGTGAAAGGCAACGACCATTCACATACTGTTGGGGGCGAGCTGTAACGGACACAACCCGAGATCCCAGTAGACCTCCCTTACCCAAGGATAAATGGGGAAGTGCAGGCTGCCCTGTAGCTACTGGTCATAGACTGTGATGAAACCCTCCGGTAGGAATCAGGCTTGATCATCTTCCCAGGGAACGCGCGTCTCCACCGTGCCGGGAATTACATATGTGGAGCGAAGGTCCCGGACCTTCTTCTCCGTCAGGTCAGTTTATACCCGGTAGACCCAGGCCTTCGGAGGAACCTCACAGATCAATCGACGAGAAGTCGAACTGGCCATAGGGCCACTGTGCGACATAAACGGCTGGACTTCCGCATCTTGGAAGGGCAAGCCCTCGGTATCAGACTCCATGGCTAGACCCATGACGAGATCAATCGTAGGGCCCCCAGATGAGCCCACTTCGCTCCTCACTCTCCTCCGCCAAGGCCCACTGGGCACGCTGGGAGACTGGGAGGTCCCCGCTCCGGCCTCCCTTCGGGCCCCTTCAGAAGAAGAGGTCGTCCATTCAACGACGACTTCTGGCTCACCAGTCGACTCGGATGCCAAAAGTTCCTTCGTCTCATCAACCTCGGTCGAAGACAAGTTGAGCTTTATCTGTTCGACTTGGGGTTTAGCCACAGTCTCTTTAGATCCAGAAGGGTTGTACCTCGACGAATAGGACTCAGACATAGAAGACATGAATGAAAGAAAAGAAGAGAAAGAGGAGTACCATGCTCGGAGGTCGGGTGGAGCTTTCACGCTACTCTGGTAAAGAAATGTGAAGGAATGAAGTGGCTATTTCTAGAGGGGTCGAAAAGTTGAATCGTCGAGATGATTGAACGGTTCGCAGAGCGTCGATTCATACACCATCAGCCACGTGTAGCACATCCGGTTAACGTGTCAAACTTCCACCGGAAGCCACAAGGTGTCCAGCCGGGCTAATTTTTCCACCAGGCTAATCTATCCTTTCGTGCTGTGTCGTCACTACCCTGATCTCTGCTCTCTAGCGGCTCGGCAGTCTATTTTTAGGCCGACTATTGTCAGAAGCCTCAGCGTCTCATGTTCTATCACCACGCTAAGGTTTGGGCGGCAACTGATGTGGGTAAAATTGGGTCTACTCCATGTGCCTGCCACCTGGACCAAATTTGCCATATCTCCAGCACCACGTTTGCAACGACTTGATGAGCCTAGTGAACAGACAGTCCAAGCACCTACTCAGGTCGGTCAGCGTGAAGCACTCGAATTGCCAAACAAGAATCTCCTCAGCTATCGCCGCAGAAGAATAGGTCGGTGCATATAGCCCAACTTGAACCTCGGTGCCCGGGCCGCCATGTCACTCTAAATAGGCTTGGCCCATGAGCTTTCGCATCAACGAACAAAGGGCCTAAGGCCCAGGCCCAGGCCCAATACTCTAATCCGTCGTGTTCCTCATGTGCCTAATTATTCAGCACTAAGCTGAACTTAAGGCCCTAATCTTGCAGAACGTTAATCACTTCCTTACCTATAAATATGAGGCTTCATCAACACATCTTCATAGGCGAATATATGTGAAAATACGCCCAATAGATCGAGGTAATAGTTTTCTTCCAAACGACCTGCTTTCTTCTCCCCAAGCTCTTACTCTTACGCTGGAAACACCTCGGCAAGTCCTGTGTGTAGGTGACAAATCGGAGCTCAGCTTGGTTAGCGGATCGGATAAGAGACCTGCAGGATTGAATCTCCCAACTCGGACAGCGGGCTGGACAATGCCCCCCCAACTCTGATCGGAGCCCCCCTCAAGGATGAAAGTCATCTCCAGATCGGTTGCAGCCCTCTAATTCAGAGGGTGACCAGACCATACTGTTGGTCGGATCATTTTTCGACACCAACATACTTCATTTCCAAGAACTTTTCGAATGCCGAATTCTAATTCTGCCAGAGGAAATGAACTAATCCCACATATTTCAACCGTTTAAAAGTATCGAAAAAGTGCAAGGGGACCGGAATCTGTCCTCCAACAACGCCTTGTTTGGCAGAGAGAAATCAAGAAGCTTAAACCCATAAAAAATTTCTCCACTAATGAACGATTCGAAGACGGAACACCGTTGATTCTCTTTCCGAAATGTGAGTTCCGACTCAATCGCGTTCGTCGCCACTCCGATATCCTACTTTAGTAAACAATGTGATTAACTGAGTAGCTTAGGAGTAAGACTGACTTCCTTCTATCAGGTGGTTTGGGGTTCGATTCACAATGAGTTTGTCAGTAAAATACAATATTTTTCATTGGATTCGGAAAACCTCCAATAATTTTCTTTAGATACTTAAGGCGCTTGAGTTTTTGAAAGAGAATTATTTTAATAGGAGTAGTTATACTTTATCCTTTGTGGTTAGATCGTTTTGTACTTTGTTCATTCGTGATATTTTCGTCACCACTTTATCCCTTATAGTTGAGTTTTATTATACTTTATCCCGTGATGTAGACCTAATTACAGAGAGCAAAATATTGATGAGGAGAATAAAGTGTAACAAAAATCTAACCAGGGAAGACAAAGTGGTAATATGAATACACATAGGGACAAAGTGAAAAATGTCCTAGCCAAGAGTAATTAACCCTATTTCAGTGTAGGTCTTGTACATCAAAATTTATCCCAAACATACGCATTACACACTTAAAAGTTATGATAATATATTTAAAATATTAATCGAAAAATAATGAGATTAATTTAGTGTTTTAAAGTTTTTCATTCTCTTATTAAACAATTATTTTTTCATAAGGCATTGAGTGATTCTCAGAGTTGAATTTTAAATTTTCCAACAGAAAATTAGTAGATTGTCCTTAAAATTAGTCAGTCATTATATTTTAACCTCAGTTTATTTATTTATTTTTTAGTCTTTTGAATAATTTTTAGTCTTTATTAACGTTAAGTAGGTTGAATCTCACAAGTGAGTGTTAACTAAATATGGATTTTATATTTGATGAGGTGGTGGTGGTCAATGGCAGGCCTATGATTAGAGGTGGAGGTCCGGCGATTGGATGCCACAAGTCCAACGCCTGAGTTTGGATTCTCGAGATTGGTAGACGGAATCTAGCGATTGGCGACAGTGGTCCAGTGGCCGGTGTTTTGTAGCAGTAAATCAATTGGTAAAGATTAAAAAATAAATTACTTTATAAATAGACTAAAAATATTTAAAATCCAAAATTATTTTTAAAAAAAAATATATTCTATACTTTGCAATGATAATTTAATAATGTAATACTAATAACAAACTATAAATTTTTAATCTAAGAACCGAAGGATAAATAGTGATAAAAATATTTTAGGGATGTAAAGTGAAATTAGACCTAACTACAAGATGAAATTAATCCTAAAAACAAAAGGGTTCATTAAACCAAGTATAAAGTTCAATAAGAAAATGACGCTACCAAAAAACAAAAGAAAAAAGTAGTATGATGATACTGAAAAGAAAAAGAGCCAAAGCTTTGTTTCTCACTCGTCTTTTGAACCCAGAGTCAGAGGAACTACTCTCTCCTTCCAAAATCGTACTACGTTTACTCTTTCGTTCCAAAATCGTTCGACGTTTACTTCAAATTCTTCCCGAGAATTCAGCTTTATGTTTCTGACACCATATCTTTGAATTGCTCCGCAAAAGAAAAAGATACTTTTGATTAAGGCCCAAGCGTGAATATAACTCACACTCTAACGCTACGTTTGACACGCTGGAATGATATGAAATGAGTGTGGTATTAGAATGAGTGTGATATTGGAATAGAATAATCATTACCATTCTTATGTTGGGTGACAAACAAGATTAAAGTGATATTGGAATGATTATTACCATTCCTATGATTGATTACAAAATAAATTAAACATGATATTAGAATGACCGATAAATAAAAATAAAATAATATTCTTAAATATTCGAAAATTTTAGAACAAAATTTTAGGAATATAACAAAATTATTCAGAGACACTAAACAATGTTACCTAGGTTATCCTTTAACCCGACAAACTAAAGGGCTTGGAAATACTCTCATATTTCTGTTTCCCTTTTTTTTGTTTCCAAAAAAACGTATAACTGAAACAAAAAATAAAAATAAAAAATGATTTGCTTATATTCTGATTTTAGGATTTTGTTGTAAAAATCTGAGAATAAAACAAAACAATTTTCTCCTATTTTACTAATTTTGTTCCAATTATTTTGTTAACAGATTTAAAATAAAAACACCAAACCCCACTTACGCCTCACTTGTTTAGTCTTTTTTGTTCTTATAAAATTGGGAATACAAATAAATATATGGAGAAAAAATTGTTTATTCCGAGTTTTATATCTATGTTCCAGATTTTCTTGGAACAAAAACATAAATCTGGGAACAAAAACAGAAATATGTTCCCAGATTTCTGTTTTTGTTCCCAAATTTCTGTTTTTGTTTTTGTTCCCAGATTTCTGTTTTTGTTCCCAGAACATATTTATGTTTTGTTCCCATATTTCTGTTTTTGTTCCCATATTTCTGTTTTTGTTTTTGTTCTGTTTTGTCCCCAGATTTCGTTCCCATATTTCTGTTTCCGTTCCATGTTTTCTGGGAACAGAAACATGAAAGTAACACCACTATATTTTTATTTCTGTTCCTAGAATTTTATTTTCTGTTTTGAAAAATACAGAAACAGAAGTATTTGCTCTTCTTATTTAATACCTCATTTAATTTGAGATTAGGTAATCCCATGATTACCTAATACTTCATTTCATTTGAGATTGACTAATCACATAAGTTGTGGAATTAGTCATTACTTGAGAATGAGAATAAAAACCAATCTCACCAACCAAACGTAAGAATGGAATGGTGATTCCCAATTTCATTCCAATCCCACGATGAATCCCATGTACCAAACATGACCTATAAATATAATGAAAAAGTAATTAATAATTCAGACTGAGAAACTACGGTCCATAATAAACAGTCAACCAAGTTAACATTATTCTTCAGATATTATTCTCCCTAAATCTAGGAATATTATTTTCTCCAAATCACAAAGATATTATTTTCTGTGAGGAGTTAGTTATTTCTCACTCTATAAATACATTTATCTACATGTTAGATTTACAACAAATTCATTCTATGATTTTGATATCACTCAATTCTTGATTAATTTATTCTCATGTTGGAGGGTATTTGACCAATATCCTATCGGTATCTCAAGTACTTATCCTAAGTGTTGCAGGTGCTAATTAGGTTTTGGGAGATGGGATTGTTGATGAAATCAAAGCAACATCAATTACTGAGACTGTTTATCCCTTTTCAGGATGAAAATGCTGACCCTACCATAATCAAGTGGGAAAAGAAATAGATGAAAATGGATGATTTGAAAATGAAACGGAAGAGAAAAAAGAAAGCTGCACAAATTACATTAGATAAGGTTTGATTGCTAAGAAGCACCGACACGTGTGGGACACCCACATGCGGTAGACACGCTTCCGACACATGTCAAGGTGTGTCCAAATTTTTTATTTTTTATTTTATATTTTGACATGGCTCTGAAAACGTGCCAGACACTTCGGAAGGCTTTGTCGCGAATTTTTTGGGGGGTTGGTTTTGTAATTTTTTTATTGACTTACTTTAATTACATTATTATTTAAAGAATGTATGTTGTAACTTGATATTAAATAACCCTAATAAACAAGTTTTTAGCAATTGGAGAAATGAGAAAAAATAGAAAACCAACCGTCTTATTCACCGATGAAGGATGTGAATATACTAATCAACCAATCGAACTCGAGTATTTTTTTGTATTTTTCTTGCTCTTATTTATGTGAATTTTTTAAATGTGAATGTTAGTTTGAATTTTGAAGATTTATGATTATTAGCTCAATGGATTTTTTTGTATGAATTTGCTTAATGGCACGTGTCTTTCGTTAACTAGGCTAACATATATAAAAAAAATTATTTATTTATTGATGCGTCCTTGCCGTGTCCGTGTCGGGATTTTTGAGAAATTGTGGTGTTGTCGTTTCCGTGTCGTGTCCATGTCGGTGTCGGTGGTTCATACTTTGACTGTTTTCACTTTTCTCTTTTTAATTGCATTAGATAAGGTGTGCGGGGATTGTTTTCATTATTAATGGAATGTTGATTACTGAGACTGTTTATCCTTTTTAAAGAGTCAAAATGCTGACCCCAACATGATGAAGCAGCAAAAGGAAAAGATGGAAAATGGATGACCCGAAAATGAAGCGGGAGAGAGAATGGGAAGCTGCACGACTTGCATAAGATAAGGTTTGATTGTTTTCAGTTCTCTCTTTTTCATTGCATTAGATAAGGTGGGTTTGGTTTTTGTTTTCATTATTAATTGTTTCAAATCACTGCACGCAGATGGAAAATAGTGTGGAGTTATACACAAACTTGGAAATACTAGATATTCTTAAAGAACTGGGGATGACCGGAGAAAGCTACATAGACCCTAAATGGAACCTCTCCATCTGAAGATAGATCTCCATTGAATGGAAAACCACCTTCTTCGTTTTTTTTTTTTTTTTGGTTTTTACAGTAAGGTGATGTCTGGACTAGTTTACGCGCACATCGACTGATCATCCTCCGGAGTGATCTCAAGGGCGCACTTCTCTACATCGGCCAGGTACATTCAGGATGAAATTCAAGAATTAATAGCGGTTCATTTGAGAAATAGTATGGATATATAGACTAACTTGAAAATACTAGATACTCTTAAAGAATTGGGGATGACCAAAGAAGACTATATAGACGCCAAATGAACCTCTCCATCTGAAGATAGATCTCCATGGAAAACTTCTCTTATTTTTTGAAGTGATTGGTTTTCGATGTATAGAATTTCTAATACTAATATATATAAAACAATGTATAGAAATTACTTTATTTTTTTTAAGGAGTTCCTCTCTGAATTTTCAATGTAAAAAAAGCATATATAAATAATGAAAGGATGGGATTGTTGAGGATAAAGAATTCGATAAAAATAGAATTTTCAGTGGGTGACCAAAAATGGAGCAGCAGTCCTGTTGAGGTAGGAATCTGATTCCATGTAGCAAGTTTAGACAAAGAAAAGAAAGAGAGGGAGCATGCTTCAGCCTGACGATTTGACGGCGATTCAGATTTTGTTTGGGCTGAAATTTCAGCGATTTGTTATCGACATCAAGTACTTTGATTTCATCGGTCTTAATTTTTGGTAACCACTTTCCAATCGATGATTCGATATTTTTCTCTAAAACCGTAGTTATAATTGCTTGTTGGAATTCTTTACCTTCTTGGGATTAAATAGTTGACAAATTATCTGACTAGAGTTAATTTTAACTTAAAACTAGGGTTAACCGGCCGTATATCGGCCGGTTTCAATTATTTATTTATTTTAATATAAATAAGAAACCGGGCCTCTCAGGGCCGGTATGGAGTAGAACTGGAGCACTGGCCCTCTCAGGGGCGGTGCTCATGCACCAAACGTCAGGGGGGCCTTTTGTTTTTTGCAGGCCCCCTATGCACAAAGCAGGGGACCTGCTTTTAGCAGGTCCCCCACCCTATTCGACCCCCCTCCCAACCCCCAATACAAATATTTTTTTTTTTTTTTTTTTTTTTGGAAATTTTAATGTTTAAAAATCAAATTAAAATTAATTTTTTGATTTTTTTTTTTAAATTAATATATTTATCGGCTTTTACCTTTTTTAATCAATGTAATAATCTATTTTTTTTTATAATGTATTTAAGAAATTGATTTAAAAAAATAACAATGAATAACTCAATTCATTGTCTCTCTCTCATTTAATTTTAGACAACAAAAAATCATTATTTTTTAATTAAATTTTAGAAAATCAAATTTAAACAGAGTTTTCAAATAATTCATTAATCTGTTTTTAGTATTGTAAGTTGCGTTATGGAGTGTTATAAACAGAGTTTATGTAAAAAAAAAAAAAGGTTTATTTGGGCAACAAATAGGGTGTTGTTTGTGCGTTCAAAATTACCGAAAAATTCAGAGTTTATGTAAATAAAAAAAATTGTCTATTTCGGCCAATTTTCAACGTTACCCCTTGGGGCCGGTGAACGGTACCTTATCTGTTGCCTAAATAGAATAATTTTTTTTACATAAACTTTGTTTATAACACACAATAACGCAACTTACAAGACATAAAATGGATAAGTGAATGATTTGAAAACTCTGTTTAAATTTGATTTTTAAAATTAGTAATTTGACAATAGTCAACTTTTAAGAAATAAAATGAGAAAAAGATATTTTTGGTCCCTGAAAGATGGCGAAAGTGTCTAATTGGCCCCTAAGATTTGAAACTTGACACATTTGATCTCAACATTTCAAAATCGTTCCAAATTAGCCCCTGAGGTAGATTCCGTTAAGTCAACTGACGATCAACGTTTCATTAAGGGTATTTTAGTCTTTTTATTCAAATGGGTTAATTTGAGAAGTCATCTAAACTTTTAGGGGTCAAAATATTTTTTTCCTTTATTTCTTTCAGTTACTCTTCTTTGTCCCTACACCATCGAGCCGAACACCCTCCACCGCCGAACACCACTGCCTATTCTATCACGAAACCAAACAACACAACACCACCACCAAACGAATCAACACTGCCGCCTCCGCCAAAGAAGCAAAAACAGAAACATGGGAAACAGAAACAGAAACTGAAATATGGGAAACAAAAGCAGAAACAGAAACATGGGAGCCGCTGCAAGCTTAAACGATGCCTTAACCTTCTTCGACTTCCCGTCGGTTGCTGCCGCCGTAACCGCCGCCGTAACCGCCGCATCTGGTTCGACTTTTCGAAATCGAACCTGAGGTTTCGAAACCCTTTCGAACGAAAACGAAATTGAAATCGAAAGATTTCGAAATCAACATTTTGATTGCGAAATCAAAAGCCTAGTTTCCATTTCGATTTCAAAAACAAAATCGAAATCAATCGAAAACCTTTCGATTTCAAAAACGAAATCGAAATCGAAAGTTTTTGAAATCAATATTTCGATTTCGAAATCGAAAGCCTAGTTTCCATTTCAAAATTGAAATCGTTTTCGATTTCGATGCTAAGCAGACAACGAAGATGATGACAGTTGAAGCAATGGAGGATGGAGAAGAAGCGGATGACGGCGATGACGACGGAGGACGGAGAAGAAGCAGACGAAGGCAATGGAGGATGTAGAAGAAGTAGACGACGGCGACGCAGGATGGAGAAGAAGCAGACAATGGAGGATGGCGAAGAAGAAGCAGGCGACGATGGTAGAGGCGGTTGTGTGGTGGCGTGGTGGTGCTCGGTGGTGCAGAGAAATGAAGGGTATGAGGAGCCAACAAGACAAAAAAAAAAAAAAAAAAAAACAGAGAGAAAAAAAAGAGAAGAAAATGGTTTGGGAAAAAATATTTTGACCCCCTTAGTTTAACAACATATGCAAATAGACCCCACTAAATTAATAAGAATAAAATGATGTATGTACCCTTGGCCAAACGTTATGTGCTTGTCACGTGATTTTTTCCATTCAATTCCCCCAAATTTTACTAACGGAACCCGACCCAAACCCGACTCAAGGGCCAATTTGGAATAATTTTGAAAGGTTGAGATCAAATGTGTCGAGTTTCAAATCTTATGGGCCAATTGAATATTTTCGCCATCTTTTAGGGACCAAAAAGGTCTTTTTCCCAAATAAAATTTACTAAAAAATTAATTTATTTATTTATTTATTTTTTTTTTTTTTTTGTGTCTATAATTTTTAAAATTAAATAAAAAAATATTTGAATTTGGAGAAACATGGGAGCAAATGAGAGAGGGAGACAATAAATTGAGTTTTTCATTGTTATTATTTCAAAATCAATATCTTTAAATACATTATAAATAAAAATAGATTATTACATTGATTAATATTAAAAAAAAGGGCAAAGGTAGATAAAAATACTAATTTTTAGAAATTTGATTTTTTTAAAAATAAATTTTAGTTTAATTTAAAAAAAAAAAATTCAAAAAAAAAAATAAATTGTGTTGGGGGTTGGGGGGAATAGGGTGGGGGACCTGCTAAAAGCAGTTCCCCTGCATTGTGCATGGGGGGCCTGCTTTTTTTGTAGGCCCCCTTGACGTCTGATGTATGACTGGTTTCTTATATATATTTTAAAAAAAAAATGGAAACCGGTCGAGATACGGCCGGTTAACTCTAGTTTCAAAAATAAGTTAATTTGTCAACTTTTTAATCTTAAGGAGGTAAAAAACTCTTTCTTATTGCATCCACTTGGTTTTAGTGACGTTTATGTGGTGATCCAAGAATTTTCCTGTTAAAGGTGTGAATAATTGTAATCCCATTATTTTTATGATAGTAGAAATTGAGATTGGACTTCGGTCTCATGATTTTTTGTCGCATTGGGGTTTTTTACATAAAAATCGTGTTTTCTGCTTTATTTGTTATTTGTGTTTATCTTGGTTAATATGTGTGATTATTGTGATTATTAAAATTACTAATCCCATTTTAATCATATAAAGAAGAAAATAAAATCTAAATAATTGATGAATTTTTTCAACATCAACAAGGGGTTAATAATCAAGTGCAATATCAAAGAGTATTAAAATGATCAATCCACATCAAGTTTCCATGTGAAGTGTGTTCACAAACAACCCTGCCAACATCTTTCAGCTGGTTAGCCGAGGAAGGTTCCCATAGTGCTTTTAAGATGGATTTTCCTATTTTAAAAAATAAAACGAGTTTCATTCCAGAGGATCATTTTAGACAGTCATTATCAAAATTAAAATTCCAAATCAATGAACTTCATAATGTCTTGTTTGTATAATGTGCAGATTACGTCAATCTTGCATTAATCCCCACTACCCGAAAGGCTGAATTTGTCACTAAATCGATTCCTGAACGCATCTCTTTGTTTACCGCCCAACATTGTGATCCATTGTCATCTAGCGGGCCCATAAACTTCTTCAAATTCAGAGCTATCTATGAACCCAAGTGCACTTCTCCCCTCTCTAGCCATCGTCAATGGGTAATGTCTTCAATTTCTCCTTTGAACTAAATAATAGAACTTGTGCATTTAATAAGTTTCCTCTGTTATTAAGATTGTTTTTCGGTTTCCACTAGTTGTTGTCACAGTTTTCTAGTGTTGTTTTTCTTTAGACTAAATTACGCTTTGTTACTCTAAATTTTGAATATGGTGGCATTTTGTCCAATTGATCCAATTGACAAATTATAATCAAGTTTATCTTCGAAACTAGTCCTTGAATTGCACATGAAAAAAAGTAATAGATAATAAAAGGTTATATTGCATTTTGTACCCATATTTGTACCTCACCCCCACAATAAATTGACAAAAATCAAGCAATTGGAATCAATTTAGTGTTTCTATGAGTGTTTTATAATACTGCCAAACACCATACCGTTTCTATGAGTCTTGCCTATGTTGTTATGTTTCCAAAACATAATTCACATATCTTGTTTTTCTTTAGGCTAAATTACGCTTTGTTGTCTTAAGATTTGGATATGGTGGTATGTTGTCCCCTAACTTTTTATTTTTATTTTTAATTTATTGATGAAATTGATAAATTTTAATCAAGTTTATTGCCGAGCTAGTCACCTGAATTGTACATGAAAAAAAGAATAGATAATAAAAAGTTATAATCCATTTTGTACCTGTATCTGTACTATGTTCTCTTTCCCAAAGAATAATTAAAAAAAAATCAAACAATTCGATCAATTTGATATTGCATAAAACCTTTAGGGCACAAATTGACATTTCCTTGGGTCAAAACAAATTGAAAAATTGAAATATTATTAATTAAAATGCGATCAAATCTAAACGTTAGGGGTACAAAATAAACTTTATCATTTTCTTATTTATAGTATTGTTGTCTAGCTTGTAGGTGCCTAGTTTTGTCTGTTCCGGTTAAAAAAATATTTCTTCAGGTGCTTAAATTTTACTTCTCTTTCAATTTTTAAAAGAGTTAAACATTTTTTTTACGTTACCATTCATTTTATCTTATATTAAAGATACATTCTACAAAAGGGAAAAAAACAAAGAAGAAAAATAAGAATTCAAAAATAAAAACTAAAATAATAAATTTAAATTTTTAAAAAATAATTATCTTATATTAAAGATACATTCTACAAAAGGGAAAAAAACAAAGAAGAAAAATAGGAATTCAAAAATAAAAACTAAAATAATAAATCTAAATTTAAAAAAAAATAATTAATTAAACAAAAACAGAAAAAAATATTTATTTAAAATTTAAAGTTGGTTTTTTTTTTTTTTTTTTTTAGATTCAGACCCCTAGGTGAGTTGTTTTGAGTTTTGTTCAATTTTTTCCATTTTTGTTTTGATTGAACTATACAAACTCATTATTTGGAGTTGATTGTGATGATGTTATGTAGATCCATAGTCACTTTGCATTTAATTGTATGTAATTTACTAAAATTTACTAATTAGGGTTTCTGGTTTATAGTATTTCGGAAATTTAGGGGTTTTATGAATTCGTATCTTTTCTTTTAATTGATTGCTAGGAATGTATAAACTAGGTTGTTTCAATTTTTTTTTTTTTTTTTTTTTAATATTTCGGTAAAAAAATGGATCCTTTTTTATGTTTTTTTAGTGATTTATTTGAAATTGAAATTTTGGTTTTGTTCGAATACTGACCATGACTAAATTTTTCTTTAATCTTATTATTTGTGGTGTATTATTATAATTTTTAGAGGAGAAATAGTTGTTCTAATTATTATATGAAAATTCAAAATTCAAAATAATCACTAATGTAATATCGCCTTACATTTTAATAACTAAATATAGGTTTTGTTTGGTAGTGGTTTATTTAGTACACTGTAAATAGCTGTTCAATATTATTACAAGAATAATCTAATAAATTTCCTCAATTATTGTAGAGAAAAACTACGGTCATCTTAGAAATTAATTAAGTCTTGAAGTTGCTTAATTCTTAACACATCAATACACAATATTTTTTCATATAATCTAGCTCACTGTTTATTCATGGTTCGATAGGGACTTACTATTAAAAAACATTTGCTCTTTAGTTTATTTATAAGCCTATGATATGAGGTAACATTTTTCATTCAAATGTTAAAGCATGAATACAAACATATTTTTCGTCAATTCATCTTTAATTTTAATGTTTTTGTCTATTATTATTACTATTATCATCATTATCATCATTATCATGATGAAAAAAGTTGTTCTTGGTGTTACAGGAAAAATATAAATAAAAAATAATCACTTATCTAATAGGGTTTTTTTCAATCTCTCTCTCCTCAGTGACTCTTTGAAGTAAAAATATTATTATTTAGTTCTCTATTTTAATATTTAATCTACAAATAGACATATTTACCCTTCTATATATATATAATCATAAAAACCCTAAATCAACTAAACCTAATTCTCCATTTTATATCTCCTCTTTCTTAGAACATCTCTAATGCATACTAGCTATTTTGAATAGCCCAATAAAAAAATAGCTAGTTAAATAGTGATTTGACTATTCAAATTCAAGAGTCCATTCCAACCCAACAAGCCATTTATACTAACTAATTATAAATACTCAACCCATTTACTAATCTAATTAAAAACCCAAACCTATTTAATTATAAATACCTAACCCATTTACTAATCTAATTAAAAACTAACCCAACCCAACCCAATCCATTTAATAATCCATTCAAAAACCTTAATCCATTTACCCAACCCAATAATCTAATTAAAAACACATTTACCAATTAAAAACCCAACCACAAAGCCCACTAGCCATTAATCTAATTAACTAAACCTTAGCTTGCATATTACTTCGAAATTGCAGTAGAGAAACGACAACAGAAGAGAGGAGAAACGCAACATAAACTTTGAACCACAAAAGGAGAGCAACGAACTTGGAACTGCAACAAATTACATCAAGAAATCGGAGATGGAGGGTGAATCGGACCACCACAGCTCAAGAAAAAATAAAATTAAACAAGCACACTTCTCAAATCTGAAATGAAGAATGAAGAATGAAGAATGAGGTGAGTTCTTTTTCTCAAAAATCTCATATTTTATAATTGATTTCGAAGTGTATTGTTTAAAATCTTTTTACAACGTTAGTATTTTTGACTGTTTGAAATCCCAATAGTAACTTGTACTTTCTTTTTACTTTTGGCTAGTGAAGACAGCTGAACCAATTTTGGCTCTTGTTTAGGGTTCTAGCCGATTTCGACTATCCAAATGGCTCTTCCATTGGACCTAGTGTTTTTTTTTTTTGCTAGCTAAAATGGCAGTTGAGAGATTTGACTACCCATTTGGCTCATGTGTTGGAGTTGCTCTTAGACCATCGAATTATGAAGGCCAAACATTCCTGATTGAAGAAAAATAGTAACTAGAAACCTCCACATTACAATTGTGGATAAATCATTTGTTGAAGCCTTTTAAGAAGATTGTTGAAATGGATGCGAAGCTGGAATCATCAAATGCTTACTCGGTTCTCCTCTTGAAGACTCAGGAACACTGCGGAAGCGTTGGTTTCTTCTAATGGTGGAAATGATGATGTTACCATCGAGTTGGACGATAGATCTACGATGGTGTGGCTTAACGGTGGCCACTGCCGTGGTCCACAAATTCGATGAGGAAGTAAATCGACTCCTAGGGATCTGAACGACGGTGAAATTCGTCGTTGCCTAGTTGATTTAAAGTGGCGAAATCAGCCATGAACGATTTTTAGATCCACACTTTCCAATTTCCAGATTCGAAATTGGCCATAAACGATGGTGAATATTGTCTTTTCAATTTTCAGATCCAACGAACCAGGTGGAAGGAAATCGGCTCCTAGGGATCCATTCCTAGATTTGGAAAATTCTGGTTTGAATGTTAATTTTTTGCTCCTGGTGTTTTGATTTGGTTTGTTTTGATTTTTTTTTTTCTTCATGTTTTGATCTGAAAATGTTCATGGTTTGATTTTTATTCGTGGTGTTTTGATTTGGTTTGGGTTTGATTTGTTTTTTGTTCATGTTTGACTGCCTACACGGCCACACATCCATCGACGGCCATGCCACTGCCTCTCTTCTGTGTGCACCACCGTCTCTCTTCTACCAATGGTGGCGAACGGTTCATTGTTGTGGCGACATGAGGCAGTTCGCCGTTTGCGGTGTCGAGAGGGCAGTGGTGGTTCGTATGTCTCTCCTTCTTCCTCTTGTTGTCTTTCCCAGATTTGGTTCAGAATGTGAAAATCCCAGATTGAATGTTCATGTTCAATCTCTAGATCTGAATGTTAATGTTCAATCTCCAGATCTGAATGTTCATTTACCAATGTGTTGTTTCGGTGCCCATTAGTTTGTTTTTTGCTTATATTTAGGGTTTTTTCAAACCAAAATTTCAATATTCTTGATTTGGTTCTGTGAGTGTTTGTACTAACTTTAGATCTGTTTTGATATTTGTGAAGTTTTGTGTTATTCACGTGAATAATCTTTTTGTTGATGTTCAGTTTCTTTCAATGTTTTTTATTTGTGTTTCGTGAATGTTTGCACAGGTTTAGATCCGTTTTTATTTAATTTTCGAGTGAATGTGTCATTTGTGATCGGTGAGCAGAAGACTATTTTCTAAAAATCTTTGGAGATTAAAATATTTATTATGATAGTTAAGGGTTTATATTTTCATATTTCTAATATCGCCTAACATTTTAACTACTAAATATATGCTTTGGGAACTTTAAAAAAAAAATTACGTTTTAATAAAAATTATAAAACAAACTTCAATTAAAAAAAATTGAAAGATTAATTTATTTTAAATAACCAAATCTAGAATAATAAAAACATATTATTTTCCCAACTCTATCTCAATGTTTAGCACCACTGTGATAACCTTGTAGCTTCGCTCGCTCTTGTTTTTTTTCTTCCCTTTTTCCCTTTTTGGGTGCGTTTAATACGTTACAAAATAATTACACAAATAAGTTTGGTTTAGTGGGTGCTTTTACTACCTTGTAGTTTTCTTCTTCTTCTTTTTTTTTTCTTGTCCTTATTCAAAAAGTGAATACTGTTCTTCTGTTGATTCAACGTACCAAGTAAGATTTGGTTTAGTGGGTGATTGCATGAATAAGAAGTGGAGATTATGATGATGATAATGTCCTTTTAAGATTGTGCAAAACAAAGAAATCTACCCACTGTCTTTAACAAATTATCAAACTCTTTCTCATAATTTATGTGTCCTACCTATAGGAAGGTTCTTGAATTTTTCATTTCATTTCCCGACCGTATTTAGGTCGACACAATATTTGTAAATTCAAAGATTAAAGTCAAGTCTAATGTAATAAAACAAAAAAGGTGATACTTTAGAATTGAAAATTTTAGGGTTATTTGATTTTTCCCCTTATACTTTGATCGTATTTTGTTGTTAATCTTATTATTAAAAAAATTTAAACTTTATTTTTTTCTATTATATAATAGAATTGGAAACTACTTTTTTGTTGGTTTAGATTAACAAATTTTTCTAAAAATTTGGTGAAATTAAAAATCTCATCTAAATTTTACATCAAATGGAAAACCATCCATTGTATGAATTTATATTTTATTGTCGTTGTTTAAAAAAACAAACACAAATAAAAATACAGAGATAAAGATATCTGAAGTGAAAAAATGCTAGTTTTTACCGTTCAAGCTTAAATTTCTCTTAAAAATATTGGAATTTATCTTACCATTAGATATTTAATATAAGTAAAAATTGAAGATAATTAAGTTATTTTTTTTTTATTAAACTGATGTGTGTCTCCCTTTAGTTAATATTAAATGAGGTTGATTCTAGATTTTTAGAATACAATTAACAATAGGAGTAGACTAAACTACTAAGGGATAGAATAAAATTCACCCTAAATTTTAACTAAATAAGAAAGAATTATTCTATATTTTCTTATTTGCGCAACAATTAGTAGAGTTAAATGTTAACGTAATAAATTGGTTATTTTTTGGACCTTTATTTTGTTTTATTTATGCGCACACTGTTTGACGAGAATAAAACTTATGTCATATTATAGTGTGTGTATAGAGTGTTACACTAATTTAAATATACTGTGACAATTTTTTTGTTTCAGTCTATTATTTTGAATTGTGAGTTTGGGATTTTAGTTTGGAAGAAAGCTTGATTGATTGATTTGTTGATGTGGTAGAGGCTCTAGCGGTTAGTCAGTCGGGTCCCAATGATTCGTCAGTGTGAATGTTGCAGAAGGACCAATATTCTTCCCACATATGGCATGGCAAGCTAATACTAAAATTGTTTATATTTCTAAATTAATAGTAGTAGAATATTTATTAATAATCGACTAGTAAATTTTAGGGCACTTGGCGTTTTAACGTGATCTGGGCAGAAAGTGGCCCATGCATGCCACACCCGTCCCAGATCCTATTGGTGACCAAATTCTATGGCATCTCCTAAATATGCCACTTTCGGCTAGACTACTCTCTAGTGACTGCATTAGTAGAGCACTGGAGGAAGAATACTCACATGTTCCATCTTCCGATTGACTAGGTTATGATCACTCTCCAGGACTTTCAAGTCCTTCTAGGGATCCTATTGATGGACTACCTCTGATTATCCAGGACGATGTTCTGGTGTACACTGGCTATCTCGACTTGTGTAGGGATTGATTTGGCATTTCACTTGCGGCAAATCTACAAGGATTCTAGTTGAAGCTGACCTGGTGAAGAGCTGGTTAGAGGAGCAGAATCCACTCCCAATGATGCTGAGGTGGCTGAGCATTCTACCTGTGTGAACATGTTTTGGTGGATATAAGTGGTCCACTAATATTGATGGAGGTAATTTCTTTTTAAAAAAAATTCGAAGTCAATATTTACTGTTATTAGTTGTTATTAGGCCTTTATTTCTCAATAGTACTTAAATATGTTTTTATAGTTGTGGGCTTGGGAAAGATTCATGTTCATCCTCCTGCAGCTTCTATACTTGCTTGACCACGATATTTCTGACCCTATGGATATCGAGGAATCCACTCCCAATGATGCTGCCCTTGAGGTGGTTGAGGATTCCACCTGTACCTACATTTTTTGGTGGATATAACAACAACAATTAAAACTTTCTCTCACTTATGTAGGATCGGCTACATGAATCCGTTTACGCCATAGTAATCGATTAAGGGCCATCCTTTCAATCAGGTTTAATGTCATCAAATCAATTCTAATAATCTCGTCCAACGTTTTCTTAGGTCTACCTCACCCTCTAGTAGCCCCCTACATTTGAACTAAATCATATTTTCTCATTAATACTACTATGTGTTTTCTATGTACATGCCCAAACCATCATAAATGATTTTCTCTAATCTTATTTTCAATAAGTGTTATTCCTAAATTCTTTCTAATAATTTTATTCTTTATTTTATCCATTCTCGTCTTCCCACTCATCTACTGCAATATCCTCATTTCTGTCACCCAAATTTTCTGGACATGTGTCGTTTTTACCGCCTAATATTCCGAACCATACAGAAACACTGGTCTTATAGTAGTTTTGTAGAAATTTCCTTTAGTTTTAACGGAATCTTACGATCGCAAATCACTCCAATTGCACTTCTCCACTTTAATCAACCTGCATTGACTCTATGCTTAATATCCTCTTTGATTTCGCTATTACTCTGAATTATTGAACCTAAATATCTAAAATGATCAACATTTAACACTTCTTCATCTCCAATTTTGACTGCATCAACATCTCTCTGTGTATTACTAAAATTACAATGCATGTATTCTGTCTTGTTTTTGCTAACCTTCAAACTTTTAGACTCTAAAGTTTCTCTCCATCTTTCTAACTTAGTATTAAGACCTATTCTACTTTTGTCAACTAATACTATGTCATCCGCAAATAACATACTCCAAGATATTTCATCTTGAATATATTTTATGAGCTCATCCATCATTAGCACGAAGAGGTAAAGACTTAAAGATGATCCTTGATGTAAGCCTATATTAATAGGAAATGTACAAGTATCTTCTTCTCCTGTTCGAACACTAGTGACTATATTTTCATATATATCCTTAATTATCTCGATGTATACATTGGATATCTGTTTCTTTTCTAACAGCCACCACAAAATTTCTTTGGGCACCCGATTATATCCCTTTCCAGGTCCACAAATACCATATGTAATTTGTTTTTTTTTAAATTTTTTTTTATGATAGCTTCAGTGGTTAATCGGCTGGGCATAAATCCAAATTGATTCTATTCTGTGCTTGTTTCATGTCTTATTTTATGTTCTATCATTTTCTCCCGAAGTTTCATAGTATGGCTCATAAGTTTTATAACCTGATAATTCGTGCAATTTTGAACATCCCCTTCATTTTTATAGATGGGCATTAAGATATTCCTCCTCTAGTTGTCAAACATTCACTTCATCCTCAAAATATCATTGAAAAGTCTAGTTAACCATTATATCCCAATATCTCCTAAACGTTTCCACACCTGTATAGGGATTTCATCTGCCCCCACTGATTTTCCAATTCTCATATTCCTAAGTGTTATTCTAACTTCTAAAGCCCTAATTCTTCTATGAAACCTATAAATTCTCATTAAATAAATTACAAAAATAACTTCTAGATTATTCTATAATCTTCTTGTTCTTTATCTGGACCTTTTCATCAGTATTGTTGATGCATTTGATACTTTCAATATTTCTAGTCTTTCGTTCACGTCGCCTAACAAGTTTAAATATATCCCTCTCCCCCTCTTTTGTAACTAACTTTTGATACAAATTATCGTACACCCTAAATTTTTATTCCTTAATTACTTTTCTTGTCTTCATTTTTGCATTTTATACTTCTCCAAACTCTTCCTACTTTGACATTTTTTCCATTCTTTATAGGTTATTTTTTTTGTCCCGAACGACTTTTTGGACTTTCTTATTCTACCACCAACTTTCTTTATATCGTGATCCTATTCCTCTACAAACTCCTAAAATTTTTCTTCTTATCTCTCTAATACGACTCGCCATATCACTCCATATTTTGTTCACATCCTCATATCTCTTACATATCTCATCATCACTAATTTTATTCTTAAACAACTCCATATTTCACCTCTTAGATCTTTATAACATATCCTTGCATGCCTACTTATCTTAGACTCCCATTTTCACCCCTGAAACTTCAAATTGGTTAGCATCAATCTATGTTGGGGAACAATACTCTCTCCGAGTATGACTTTATAGTCCTTATATATTAAACGATCACTCGTTCTAGTAAGGACAAAATCTATTAGGCTATTCCTCTGTCCACTCTTAAATTTGATAAGGTGCTCATCTCTTTTCCTGAAACAATATTTCGAAGGACTAAATCATACGTCATAGCAAAATCTAAAATCATCTTATCCATTGCATTCTTCTCTCTAAATCCATACCCATCATGTACTTTCGCGAAAGTCCCCATTTCATTCCCTACATGTCTATTTAAGTCTCCCTCAATAATATTTTTTTTCTTGGTTAGGTATACTTTGAACAACTTCGTCCATGTTCTCCTAAAATCCGCGTCTAACATTTTCTTGCAATCCAATTTGGGAAGCGTACACACTAATAACGTTAATAATCTCCCCACGAATTACCAACTTCACAACCATCATCCTATCATCAATTTTCCTAATATCGACTACGCTATCCTTTAAATCCCTATCTACCATGATGCCTACCCCATTCCTATGTTTATCCTTCTCTGTATACCGTAATTTAAACCCCCTACTCCTAATTTCTCTACATCTCTCTAACCTACTTAGTTTTTCACAAGCATAGAATATTAATCCTCCTCCTACTCTTCACGTTCACCAATTCTCAAATCTTACCCGTCAGCGTTCCTATATTCCAAGTTGCCAACCTAAGCCTATTCTCATGGATTAACTTCTTTATCCGTACCCATCTACCATAATGTGGCAATTCTTGCTCATTTGACACCGTATCTATGCGAAAACACGGCATGTCGCTTTCGGCCAATGACCTAGTCCATCCTCGCTTATTCTTCACTACATCCAGGCAGTGGAAATGTAGCAAGTCACTAGTAGGAAACGTCCCAGCTGGTGCAGAGGTAAAAGCATTGGTAGAGGGTGTTGATGTTCCCCCAACAGAGGATAAGGTATTGATAGTGGGCTCGACAATGAATATTACTGTGATAGTGAGTAACTGCGATGTCAGGCAGAGGGCAAAACACATACTAGGGGATGACACCCCCAACAAAATCTCAATTGTGTCAAATACATGTTTTTGGAATTTTTTTTAATAATATTTTTGAAATATTATTTATCTTAGACAAATAGGATTTTGGGAATTTTGTAGGCCATTTTATTTATTTATTTATTTATTTTTATAGAGGATTTGGGATGAATTTTATAGAAAAAGAGTCGTCACCCAGTATCGAGCTTAATTAGTGTGCTAGGTTAATGGGATTTTTGGAATTATAATTTTTATTTTTAAGTGGTCCATATTTTGACTCCGAATAATAATCAAAAATCATATATAAGAGATATATTCATTGTAGAGTACATGATACAAAATAATCAATTAATTCAATTAGGCTCAATGTATAATAAGTATGATTCTTTTTCAATTCAAGATAAGACAAATTTCAAGCTAGTAATAAGCTCTCAGAAATTTAATAAAATTATACAATTAGCTTACCTCTTGTTAGATTGGTACGTGAGAGATTTAAGATCTCGGTGAGTAACTTAGTCTTGCTGGCAGTGCAATTTCTTCCCGTTTCAATATACCAAATCTAACGAGTTTGTTGTGTGTAGTAAATACTTTTTGGTACTCTTAAAAAATCTTCTTTGATTTTTTCAAAAACGAAGGATTTCAAGTATATGTGAAGTTTCCCTTATAAAGCACAATATGAAAATTCAATTCTTTTATCTAGTTTTCGACAATTAACAATTTGTACAGTCTAGAGTAATGATATAAACTAATTGAGCAAATCTAGATGTACGGATATATGCAAGTAGTTCACACAAAGGCAATTATGCACAAGCAATATTTAAATAATGTGGAACGAACTCAACGATATGATTGTGTATGTATATAATATAGATTGTACGTGAATATTAATGATCTCAACGTGATTCCTCTAAGAATTCAAATTTGATAGGAAGCTCATTGCGGTAATTCTAACAAATTTGCAGTCTTTCTAATGAAATATTTGATAGGTATAATTTGTCTATATATTTCCAAGCCAGTTTTGGTAGTTTTTGAGTATTATTATAGCATTTTTATATGTTTTAATACGTTTTTATTCTTTTTGCTATAAAACAGGTATTTGGGTCGAAAAGGGATGAAAACGGTATTTAAACGATCATAATGAAGCAAGAACTGTGGGAAAAGAGCAAAAAGGCAAAGTTCAGAACCTACATCCCACCACTGCAGCGGTAAAAATACAGAGAGCTGCCTGTAGCGGTCAAAATGTAGAGAGTTTTTTGAACTTCCCACCTTTGTAGAGGTCAATCAAATAGTAGCCTGCCGATCTCCCCACCAATGTAGCGGTCATTCTGCAGACAGTTAAGATATTTTTAGGATATTTTGAGATATTTTGAATTCTATGAATATAATTCCTTTTCTCTCCAAACTAGGGTGGACGTTTTCGGGAGTCTTGAGAGCTCCAAGGCCATTAAACTAATAGAAGATTACAACGCGAAGAAGGAGGAAGCGTCTCAGAGCGATTTTAGCGTCGGATCTTCGAATAATAGCTAGTCTCCTATTTTCTCTCTTTTTCTCTTAGATTGGTTGAATGTTTGTAAATATTTAGCTTGTATTTAGTTGTATTTAGGGCTATGACCATGTGTAGCTAAATATATATTGTCTAGGGCTTGATGTACTTCACGAAAATATTGTTTATATAAAATCGATATTTTGTTAATGGTTGTTCATGTTTATCCAATTGTGTTTGCCGTTATTCTACGTTTATATGCTTGTTATGATATACTGAGAATACGGGATTTGACATTCAGGAGAGGTAACCTCGGATTCGGACTAGAATTTAAACATAACACGACGATCTAATAACCTAGAGAAAGTTCAAAAGTGTGCAATCCGTGACGTTGGGGTGAGACTCATGTAACTAAGTGTCGTATAGACACTCGAGAGAGACTTTGACGTTGATGCGAAGTCACATATTTATTCACTTTACACTCGGGAGAGGTAGTGAATGAGATTTCGATACCGAGATTGTCAGATAGGATGAACGTCGTTAATGTAAACTAGATTGAAACGAACACATTTAAGTGGACGAAATTAATCCCTAGACAATTTACTCCCATAAACGTTAATATTAGTATATTAGTATAATTAGTTTAATTAACTTAATTTAGTATATTTTATTATAAAAACTACGTTTTTATCGCCTAAATAAAGTTAGGTTATGACAATTATGGTACTCAACGATAATTTACACCAATTATTGTGGATACGACAATCCCTACTCTTCCCATTATACTAAAACTTGACCCGTACACTTGCGGTAAAAGTAGCGACATATTTACGTGCTACCAAGTTTTTAACGCCATTTTCGGGGATTGGTTTTTAGATTGTTATTGATATTATGAGTAAATAACTTGATTTTAATTTAGGCATTTATATTGTTTATAATTTTTGTTTGTAGTTTGTTTTTTTTTGTTTTTCATGTAGGGTACTTGAAGATGCTAGATCAATAAGTATTGTTACATTTCTTTGAACGAGATTCCAAGACATTTTATTGTACTTGGGATCGATACAAGGAGTTATTGTTCTATTTTCTGAATCACCGTTTTTCGAAGGAGTGTCAACTACTGAACTTCCTTGATAGGTTACTAGCCGCAACCAGAACGTGGGTTGAAGGAGGAAATGATACCACCTCTTTTGACCAACTAACCGCGGATGAAGCCTATCGGGTACTGAAAGACATGGCCGAGTTTGATTTTCACTATTTGAATTATTCAACAAACTACCAAAGTTTGGGAGATAGTTCCACCATTTTGGCGCCATGGATTGACATCCTAGACCAACAGGAGGAGTCTTCTCCTGCCCTAGAAGAGATATTTATTGTAGTTATGGGGGAGACTCAAACATTTTGGAGGAAAACAAATGATCGACTTAATGAGCATGAGGTTCGTCTTGACACTATTGAGACAACTTGTGCTGAAATTGATGCGACCGTGACGTCTCTTCAGACGCAAATCGGTCAGCTAATTTGCTTTATTGAGGTTGAGTCAGAAGTGGTGGTACTGAGAGATACAAATGCCACATGCATTGAAAGCTGCCACGAGGAACTGAAAACGAATGGAAGGAGCTTGGGTGAATTTAATAGTGATGAATTAAATAAGACAGGAACCCAAGAACAGATCGACGATTGTGATTCTTCACCATTGGAGATCTATATTGTGATGCCACCACCGATTCAAGACGATCACATCTACGAGGATCCGATGTGGCTCACTTGTCTTTTGCCTCCATTTGCAACGTTCATTCATGACAACCAAGTACATGAGCTGGTGAAGAGTCTTGTTAAAAGCTCAAGTTGAATTATGCCAAATCTTGCCATTCTTGAGGGCATCATGAATTAAGACCCATATGTGGTGTTGTACGACACTTATTATGGGCGGAAGCCGCTCTTTGACGAGCATTTCTCCATGTTAGGCTGAGGACAATAAACCACGCGTTTCTTCAGAGGCAACCCAAGTTCAAAATAAACTAGATTCATTACTGTCGACTTCATTCAGAGGCGAGCCTGTCTCGCCTCCCAAGTACGTGTTCTAAACCCCTTTCGTCGGCATGCTTTATTTCAAATGTTGAGAAAGATGATTGGGTCGCTGTGGACATTGCCTTTTTTAAGTTTGGGGGTGATGTGTAGTATCCTAGTATGTTTTATTGTTTAATTGTTTGCATGTTTGTTTAGTGTAGAATGTGTTTGTGTTTGTAGTTGTAGTTGTTGTGTGCTGAGTTTTGCGTTCATCTAGGCCATAACCCGAGATGATATTATCCCCTAGATGTTTGTCAAGATCAAGGGTAATATCCATTCATATGTGTTCTGTGTGCTTGACAATGCATTTTGGTGAAAGTTATTGTGGATCCTAATTTGCAAGAGTACGTAGACTCAACGTATAACTATTCAATTGATTTGAGGTCAATTATCTATTAGCCAAATTCATGACAACTTAAGGGATTCTAGAACCTGATTGAGGGAAACTTAAGGCAAAATCCCAGGTGAGGTCGTTCAAGAGACATGATTTAGGCATTCATTTGATTCGCTTGAGCCTTTGAAGCTTACCTTGCTAAATATTTATCCCTCGTTACCCTGTCGAAACCTATAATTCCGTTTCAATTATGAACACATAACAAATACCCTGACCAATTTCACTTTTTTTTAAATCTATATCGCTAAATTGAAGGCACAATTTGAGTGACTCAAGTAGCATTCATGTATGCTACTTGAAGTTAACGGTTCGGTTTAGGGCGAACTTTTGATTGGTTCGGTATTCAAGTACTCACTTGTCATTCTTCTTTCGTTTTAACCACACCCATGAAATTGTAATAATTGAATAAGTTTGGGGGTGTGGTCCGTTAAAAATAAAAAAATAAAAAATCATATGTAAATATAGTTAAATTTATGTTTCTTTTGACAAGTGAGTACGGCATTTTTAAAATGTTTGTTCAAAGTTGTTTCCAATTTATCTATTGGGGTTCGAGTGTGATTTTTTGCCAAGCGTTGTGTCTTGATTATTGTTGAGTTAACAATGCTAACCTATTTTATATTTCCGATATACCCTTGGCAATGTTCCAAACCTCACCAAGTCCTATTGATCTTTTTTAACTTCCAAACCTACATTAGTGGAGAGTAGAATCTTGTCAGGCGTATGGATATCCTAATCATTTATGGTCAAAGTTGTGAGCTTCATTGGTGGATAATCCAATCCGATCTTGGATAGTTATATTATTGAGTCTAGCACACACACGTTGAAAGGATCTAGAATGACGTTTACCATTATTGAATGTCGAAATTCTAGAATACCACATGGTGCATTTTCCTCCTGAACTTGATAATATTTGAAGGTTGTTGAGGGAAAAATATTTTGGTCAATAGTTGAACTCAAAACTCGCATATTGTTATGTTTAGATAATTTGTCTTTTTATTCATTTTTAGTTTTTGTGTTAGTTAATTCGTTCTCTGTTTTTTTTTTATTATTTATTTTAGTGTAGGTATTTGCTTGAGTACTAGCAAAATTATAAGTTTGGAGGTATTTGATAGGTGTAATTTGTCTATATATTCCCAAGCTGATTTTGGTAGTTTTCGAGTATTATTATAACATTTTTATATATTTTAATACGTTTTTATTCTTTTTGTTATAAATCAAGTGTTTGGGTAAAAAATGGATGAAAACGGTCTTTAAACGATCATATCGGAGTAAGAACGGTGGGAAAATAGTAAAATGACAAAGTTCAGAACTTTCAGCTCACCGTTGCAGCGGAGAAACCACCACTGCAGTGGTGAAAATACAGAGAGTTGCCTGCATCCCACCGCCACAACGATCAAAATGCAGAAAGTTTACTGAACTCCCCACTGCTGCAACGATCAATCAAACAGTAGCATGCTGACCTCCCTACCACTGCAGTGGTCACTCTGCAGACAGTTATGATATTTTTAAGATATTTTGAATCCTACAAATATCATCCCTCTTCTCCCCAAACGAAGGTGGACGTTTTCGGGAGTCTTGAGAGCTCCAAGGCCATTCGACCAATAGAAGATCACAACGTGAAGAAGGAGGAAGCGTCTCATAGCGGTTTTAGCGTCGGATCTTCGGATAACGGCTAGTCTCCTTGTTTATCTCTTTATCTCTTAGAATGGTTGAATGTTTGTATATGTTTAGCTTGTATTTAGTTGTATTTAGGGCTACGACCATGTGTAGCTAAATATATATTGTCTAGGGCTTGATGTACTTCTCGAAAACGTTGTTTATATAAAATCGATATTTTGTTAATGGTTGTTCATGTTTATCCGATTGTGTTTTTCGTTATTCTACGTTTATATGCTTGTTATGATATACTAAGAATACAGGATTTGACACTCGGAATAGGTAACCCCGAATTTGGATTAGGATTTAAACACAATGCGACGATCTAATAACCTGAGAGGAAGTTAAAAAACATGCAATCCGTGACGTTGGGACGAGACTCATGTGACCAAGTGTCGTATAGACGCTCGAGGGAGATTTCGGCGTGGACGCGAAGTCACATATTCATTCACTTTACACTCGGGAGAGGTAGTGAATGAGTTTTCGATACCAAGATTGTCGGATAGGATGAACACCGTTAATGTAAACTAGATTGAAACGAACACGTTTAAGTAGACGAAGTTAATCCCTAAACAATTTACTCCCAAAACGTTAATATTAGTATATTCGTATAATTAGTTTAATTAACTTAATTTAGTATATTTTATTATAAAAACTACATTTTTATCACCTAAATAAAGTTAGTTTATGACAATTACGGTACTCAACTATAATCGACACCAATCCTTGTGGATATGACAACCCCTACTCTTCCCATTATATTAAAACTTGACCCATACACTTGTAATGAAAGTAGCGACATATTTATGTGTTACCAGTAGTGTTATATGAACATTATATCACTCAATTCAAATCTAAAAATATCATACACACAATAATAAATATGTAAGAATACACAAGCAGTGTTGAATTAGAGGATTTTTTTGTGTAATTTCACTTCTCTTTCTTTTCATAAACAAAAGTATTCAAGACACCCTTTAAAGGGCTAAAATCTAAGCTATTGAGCTTTGTTTTCGAATGAAACTACTGTAGTTAATGATATAAATGTTAGACGCAATAAATCTGGTAATAACTCACTTACACAGTGTTTCAGTTCATCAAATTTGAGCAATTTACTGTTGGGAAACAAGTAGTAAAGAAAAATACTACATTTTAGGGTATAAAGAAAGAAACTTTGTCTTCAACAATTTGCCAATTAATCTTATATTTTAATTTAAAATAATTGATTCAATTCAAATATAAAATGTTTAATTGATATTGTAAACTCATTTGAATTAATATGGTGTTCAATTCAAGCTCAAATTTATATTTTTATTCAATGTGTTCAACCAGACTTGGTAATTGATTGACTGGTATTATCAATTGGTTGATCAATGTTCTTGGTTAACTATTCTGGAGAACTTGTAGGTGTAATAGATCGATTGACTAGGTTGGTTGATTAACTGGTTGTTTGAAGTCAATAATTATCAAAATTTACTGTACTAATCGGTTGACAAAAAATGCCTATCGTTCAATCGATTTAGGCGGGTTTTCATTCCTGTAAGGCTACTAGTTAAATCAATTGATTTAATAAGGATATCAGTCAACTAGTTTCTACAGACTTTAAATTTTAGCCTATTTTTCAATTATTTTTCGTTTTTCTTAATCCTTATTAACTTAATTTCAAGTTTACACATCTGTAAGTAATCCAAACACATATAAATCATACTAATAATATGTCATGCAAGAATGCAAGTGTGATTTGTGTTTCTCGTTGTAGAGTCAATGTGCATTGAACTATAGGGAATAAGTTACCTTATTATTCGATATACAGTGGCATTTGTTTTGAGACCTCCCAATCCTTTGAATTCTCATCCTAATTTTCTTCGGATCGTATCTTCAATATCGATTATTGGATCTTTAATGTCTTCTAACTTTTCAATTTTTCGATTTTGATCATTTCTTTTGTGGTGGTGTTTCTTCAATGAAATATTTCATGTTCTAACACACTTAACACACATATGAAATAAAAAATAACAAATATCTTGTTATCATCAAAATCCAAATCTCAGGGGTTCAACCATTAAGGTCAAAACTTCAGTGGTGCCTGAGCCAGCTTGTAGAGGATAAAAACTTTTCTTATTCCTTCCATCAGTGCTATGATGTCTATGCCATCATTAAAGTTTTTTACTTGGTCATATTTTTGCCTAAATCTTTTCCATAAAATGGTTCTAGCCTCTCATATTTCCTTTGATGAACAGAGAGTAAATGAGAGGGATACTTTGTTTGTTATTTGTTTCTAGGGCTGGCAAAACAGGTATTTACACGATGACATGACACGAGACCGACACGAAATTAGCAGGTCTAGGTTTTGCTTATCAGGTATCGGGTCGTTATCGTGTCAGACCCGATAACCTGATAAGAAATAGTGCAGGTTATCAGGTTGACCTGATAACCCAATAGGTTACACGATAAGAATTTCGTGTATTCAGGTGACACGATAACCTATGACTCAATAGGTTACCCGTTAATTTAATAAATTATTTTTACACCCCCAAATTATCAAATATTACAAATTAGTACTTAATATATATAATAATTTGTTAAGATGGTTTTAAATTAACAGGTTAACAGGTCGTTAACAGGTTAACAGGTCATTAACGTGTAATGGGTTAACGTGTAATGGGTAGATTAATGTATAATAGAAACCTATCAGGTCTTATCGTGTCGTGTTTACCTGATAGGTTTCGTGTCATCGTGTGACACGAAAAATTATCGTGTTGTGTCGTGTCGACAAGATAATTTTCGTGTCGTGTTCGTGTTTGGGTAGTCTGACACGATAAGCTTATCGTGTCGTGTTCGTGTTTGGGTCTTATCGTGTTTCGTGTTATCGTGTAATGACTTGTTACACGACCTGTTACCTGTTTTGCCAGCCCTATTTGTTTCTAACAAGTTGATGGACAAATATTGTGCTTAATAACTGAAAGGAATCAAATGCACCTAGTTTTAGGGTTTATACCACTTTATGGCACTCTCATCAAGAGTTACTTAGAATGATTGACACTTGAATGAGTCAAGCGCTTCTCATAAATCCATATGCGCATGGTACGTGTTCAAGTGCTAGAAAGGTCGATGCTCCCTTTTTTTTTTGTCCCGATCTAGGATGAAAACTTGAAATTCAAAAGAACCTTCTATCTCTAAAACCAAAGTAATAAAAGCTGGGGGCCTTTTTTTTTTTTTTTTTTTTTTTCTTTTTTTTTTTTCTATCTCTTAGAAATTGGGTTATCCTTTTTCCAATTTTACTAAGCTTCTCGTTAATCAAATTGACTTGATCTTGGAATTCATTCGCTTGATGGTCTCGATCTTGAATGTGTTCCCGAAGACGGTTCCATAGAGTATGGAAGGTCATTTGAGAATAGTTATGTTGTTCTTCCACTTACTTAGGCATTTTTTGGAGTGTTCTTTTGGTTGGAAACACATTTATCCTTTCCAAGGATTGGGCTTAACCATAAGGCCTAGTCTTCAATGGATGCTTACCGCTCGTTCTAGTAGTGGGACCACTTGTCTTGCTTGGGAATTTACTTATACTCGGTTGAATTTGTCTCTTTTTCTGCCGAGTTGTTCCATCTCACATTAAATCTCTCGACGTTTTTTTCGTAGATCTTCTTCGCAAAATCACTCATTGGGCTCTTCTTCATTCATCTACAATCTCTTATGCCTCAGTATAGTGTACTTGAGGAACTGGTGGTGATAGGTAGTAACTCGTTATGACCATCCAACCGCCACATATTCCAAGTAAAGTCACGCACCTCTCTCATCAAATCCATTAACCGCAAGAGGAATTCACTGCACTACAAGAAAAAAGTGGCAAATCTATAGTTAAAAGTGGCAAAAAGGGTGGCAATTATGTGCCATGTTTTTCCTTTGCACATTTATACATAAAAAAAAAAATAAAAAAAATAAAAAAATTGAGGATCATTGCACTATAAGAAAAAAGATTTTTTATCACAGTTAAAAAACGTGATAAAATTTTTTTTATCACAGTTTTTGGTCCCAAAATAAACCGTGATAGTATGCGGTGTGATTAAAAGTAGGATTTCTATCACGATTAAAAACTGAGATGGTAAACCTTTTATCACAGTTAAAAATCGAGATTATAGATTTTTTATATCTCATTTTTTAAATGTGATTAAAAGATCATATATATGTGATGAAATTTAAACAAAATGTGATTATTAGAACTATTTATCTCAGTTCACCCTATTTTCTATCACATTTAAAAACTGTGATAGTTTCTCATATCCATATGATTTTTTTTTTTACAAATTATAGCACTATTATATAAAACAAATACTATAAAAAATTAGCTAAAAAATGAATTTCATATTTCAAAAACAACTAAAATATTGATGACGTAAGAATTTTACATAAGATGAAAAACACAATTAACATTGTTTTTCGATACAATAATCATAAACTTGAATTTTCTATCATGTACAAATGTCTAAAATTCAATAAAAAATGAATTTTATATTTCTAACACAACTAAAATATTGACACAAGAATTCTAAATCAACATGAAAAATAAAGTCAGATGCTGATAGTGCAACCTGTAAGAGCCCCTATCATCAACTTCTTCACAACTTTACAAGACTCTAAAACGATGAAAGCAAAGAAAATAACTAGAACATAACTGAATTTCACAAAAACAGAAAAACATTGGGGTTGGACCATCTTCTAGAAATAACTCCAGTTACCTTTCTTTGAGGTAAAGTTGTTGCTTTCCTGTAAAGAATCATATACAACATCACATACAGAAACTTAATGAACAAGGGAAAATTATAGCCCAGTTTATATTTACTTGCTCAACAATTTTGCTTTCAGGGATACACCTTCTCCAAGAGAAGCAACCTATAAGTTAATTATTCAAATAGTAAAAATAAATAAAAGTGCAATAATGGGAAATGATGGCTACTGAATTCTATAATTTCTGTCACATTAATGTGCAAATTTATTCAATACTCAAGTTATACCCCCTACAACCCGTATACTCATTCAAAGTAGCTAGTGACGTAAAAGGAGTTTACCTGATTCTCTAGCTCCCTAGCCTAGCCTCTACTTCTTCTCGTTTTTTTTTTCTGCACGACGAAGTTGTAGAGAAATCAGTCATAATAATTATACAGAACAAGGAACATCAATATGCTAAATCAAATATGAAGCTGCAGTTTTAGCTATTGGTATTCTTGTAACACATCAAGCTGTAGTTTTAGCATAAGTCAACTAAATTAAATACCAAATGAGTGTTGACCATTTATATATAGTAAAACAATAAAGTTCAACAATACATCCTATATAGCAAGCATAATAAAGTGGGGGAAAAAAGAAGAAGCCACAACTAACCAAAAAATTGTGATAAATAAAAGGTTTGGCCTCCCAAGAAAAAACTTCCATAGACAACCCTTCTTTCGAAGCTCATCATCATTTTCGCTTCACAAGAAAACCTATAATATATACAATCTCAACCAAAAACAGAACACATGCAATTAAATCAATGAAAGACGGTTCAAGAAATTAAACCAATTAAACCAAGAAATTGTGATCAAGAGGACTTGTGCTAACGTTCAACGGTTCAATTTGAACCAATTACCGACTACGAGAAAGACAATAAGAACTAATTGATAGCTCATAACATAAAAAATAAAACAGAAATATGGGAATATACATTGGGAACAAAATAAAAGTAGGGAACATAACAGAACTGAATGCATGTCCACAGCAGTAGAATTTCAAAACATAAAATCAGGGCTACCAAATCCATAGATCAGACAAGTTATCCACAGATTAGACACGAGATTGCAGATCGGCTGCTAGGGCTGAACCTGAAGAGAATCACATTGAAATGCCACAATTTGAAAGCAATTGAAATGAAAAATCAACAAAAGAGTGTATAAAATTTGATTCACAATTCAAGAGATGTTACCTATTTCCACAAACACAGAAGAAAATTGAGAGAAGATGTTACCTGTGAATCATCTTCGCCAACGACTCAACACCGTTGAACCCAACAATACACTGACGAACAACACTACCGAAGTGAACAACACAACGAATTTCAATGGCTTAGATCTGCTCAACGAATTGTCATCACCAGCGACTCAACAGTCAACATCGTTAAACCAAACAATACATTACCGAAAAACACCACCATAGCTTAGATCTGGTCAAAATAGCTCAGATCTGGTCAAATGATCACGAGTCGTCATTGCCAGCCACTCAACACCGTCAAACCAAACAATACACCGCCAAATACCACCACCATGGCTTAGATCTGCTCAAAGGAGCAGGAATCGCCATTGTCAACCACTCAACACCATCACCGCCAAACACCACCACCATGTCTCAGATCTGCTTAAGGAAGCATAAATCGTCATCTTGATGGCTGGAGAAGAGAGAACGAAGTGAAGGTTCAAGAGGAGAGTGAAATATCTTAGAAATTTCAAAATCGAGAGAAATCTCAGTGATGGCGATGGTGTGATGGCGATTTTGATTTCGAGATCGATGGAGATTTTGATGGAGATTTTGGGATCGAGAGATTTCGAGATCGAGAGAGAGGCTTCGATCAATTGCAAGAGAGAGAGAGCGGATGCTAGGGCAGAGAAGGAAGACATGTCAAATTTAAGAGGGAAGGAAAATGCGGAAGAAGTTTTTATTATCTTAGTTAAAATCAAAACTGTGATATCAGTCACTTACATACTATCATGGTTAATTAAAATTATGAGATAAAAAAAATTTCTATCACATAATTTTTTTTACCGAGATTAAATATCATGTATAGTGTTATTTTTTCAAAAATCGAGATAAATTATATTTATTAAGCGTGATAGAAATGTTGTTTTCTAGTAGTGTTGAGCCGAAATAGGACTTCTTCCTCACTATATATATATAACCAAGCTTATGTTTAAATAAATGATGAAAAAAAAAAATCTCTTCCTAGCTCCTAGCACTCTCTCTCTTTAGACATTCTCAAGTAATTAAATTTCTTACCTTATTTGGCAAGATGCATGGGTGTGTATATATATTATATATCAAATAGAAAAGTAATATATCCATATATAAACAACAATATATATATATATATATATATATATATATATATATATATATATATATATGTGTGTGTGTGTGTGTGTGTGTGTGTGTGTGTGTGTTGAATTTATAATTTTAATAAAAATATTTAAATTGTGGAAATTTAAAATTAAAGTAAAAAAAAAAAAAAATTATAAATTTGATTAGAATGATATTTCTAGTATTTCAATGTCTATTAATATTATTAATAGTTAGTTAATATTTTTCTCTATATTTAAGTTATTAATCAATAAATTTTAGGGAAATTTGGTGAAAGGTTCCATTTTATGAAATCATCACTCTGCAGGGTTTTATAACAGTGATTTTTTAACACATGACATGGTCCTTAAAAAGTGATTTTTTGAATCTTGGAACCTCTCAACAAGATTCCCTAAATTTTATAAGGGGATTTCATTATTTAATCCTTATAAGAGAGTGTATTGAGAAAATGATCATCCAAATGCCTACATTAAGTTTTTGATCCCTGTGACCTTCTTAGAATTTAGTCCCTGCTCATTGCCCCCTTAATTGTGCTATATTTTCTATAATATTTTAGTTGTATAATTAATATTAGGTTAAGAAAATAGGGTGTTTAATTTTTATTTTTTTTAATATAATTAAGAAAATATGAGAATGAGAAAAATTGCATTTTTAATATCACACATTTCACGCATTTCCTATTATATTAGAGTTTTTTAGTTAAATTCTTAGTTTGGACCCTGTCGTTGTTAGGTTCCTAGGTGACGCCGACCACATCACTATTTCTGTGATAGCATAATAGTAGTGCAAATATCGAGGTGAGTGTATTGTCTTCTATGCAAATTGTCAAAATATATTTTCGTACTAAATTGTGAAAAGAAAATATTTATTAAAATAGATTATTTTATAATGTTAGATAGATCAAGTAAAATATTAAATGTTAAATGTAGAAAGTGTGATTCCGACAGCAGGGCATGTCCTATAGAATGTTGTTGGTCCTAATAAGAGGGTATGTTCCATAGGACGTTGTGTTGTGACTTGACAGGAGGACAAATCCTGCAGGTGGTTGATTTATATTGTTGTTGTTGATGATGATGATGATTATCATTATGATATGGTGGTTTATACCACATGTTAGCGCCTACTCTTTGAGATTGAATGACCCTGACACTGATGAAAACCTTAGATTGTACAGTTGTAAAGGTTACGGTACCATTATAACTTTCGATCGTGAGGTTAAACGATCATATGGCTTGTAGGGAAGTATGTGTGTGGTATTTTATTATATGTCAAAGTAATTTAACCAGCTGATTCAAATTTAGTTGTTTTTATTCTGATGATATATGTAGAAGTTTGATATTACTTAAGTATGCTGTTATATTTATATTTTGAAAAGTGGTGTTTGATAAATATATTTGATTCATAAATTATTTTTATATTATAAAGACTGTACACCGGTAAAATATTTTGTCTCAATGACTTCAGTTAGAAACGGGTCCACTATTGGTGTTAGATAGAATCAGAGGGCGATGTCGTTTTTTTTGGGCTGTCAAAACAACTGTTGGAAGCGAGTAGGTTGGACCTTTTTGTAGCTCTGTTAAAGAATAGTCGGTTGTATATAAACATTGAATTTTGAGTTGGTAAATATTTATAATTTTTTGAAAATCTATGGCAATTGATAATTAGTGTATATTTGTTATTAGTTAAGTAACATTAAATCAAAGTCACGTCTAGTCTCGGGCGTGAGGCTCGAGGTGGGGTATGATAAGTTCCTTCAAAATAATGCACGTGCAGATGGGCCTATCAGTGTGTCACCTACGATGTAAGAATCAGTTGAGTGTTCTGAAAGAATTTTAATAGAGTAATGGCTAGGAGAAACGAATATACCTTGGCTAGACCTCTCTTGTAGTATTTATAAGTGATGGAAGACTAATCTTCCACAATTTTCGGCCAATCCCAATTAATGCACCAGATTTAATGGGATATGGGAGTAATGTACCGTTATATTAGAATCATAACTGTTGTTTCCATATTTGGTGGGGTATAGTAACGGATCCCGAGCACATGGTTCCAAGCACATGGGATTCCTTGGATAATCCTTGTAGGTTCTGAGAACGATCCTTCTTGTATATGCTATAACTTGTGCTTGGTTTATACTCATTGTAGGTGGTACGAGTGATGTTGTTTGTTTTATCGAAGGGATCTTGGGAGGATCCTCGGGTTTAATTGTTGTGCTCGGTGTCATACACCGGACAGCGAGTCTTATCTAATTTGTTCTAAAGACTGGTGAGAGTTTGAGAAATACTATGAAGATTAGAGATGGAACACTGGTTGCCGGGTTGTTTGGTGTACGTATATCTCTTCTTATCATCTCTTTAATTTACAGTGATCGTAGTGGAATCTTCCCAGTCCAAAGACATGAACATAATTAAAACGAACTATCTAAGTTTTTGGTAATGCTTGTGCTGATTTATTTTCCCTTTTTATTGCTTTCATGGAATCTCGTCACGTATCTCTCTTCTGCCCAGTAGCCACCAGCTATAGCGAAATAAAAATAAAAATGAGTGCTATAAGCATTGATGGATTTGTGATATTCAGAGACTGTAAGCCGAAATAAATCATAAAAGAGAGACGGAAGTGTCTTCTTATCTCATCGGCAACGTGAGTGGTGTCGCTCAGCAGCATAGGTTAAATGGCAGCTCATATTTCGTAAGGATCTTTATATGTCCAATCATGTAACATATTTCTTGTATTCCTAATTTAAGATATATATAAAAAGAGGAATTCTATATAGTTGTATACATTAACTGCAACAAAGGAAGGAAAGAAAATCCGGCCTAAACATTAGTAGTTTCAAAATGGGTTTCAGTAATGCAATTATATTTATCAAAATGTGTCCAAGATGCCCAATGCAATTGTAAATCAAACACATATTTATGTTATTTACAAAATGCTCCCCCAGCTCAACATTTTTGGGTCAGTCCCTTACCTGACATTGAAATAGATATTAGAACCAAAATAAAAAATATATAAAAAAAAAAAATCAAGATATTAAAAGTCACATGTATTCATACCCCATTCTTGATTCTCATATGCTGCAAGAAGGACTTTCCGTCGAGCTTACGGGAGAAGAATTCTTTGAAATACTGTTCCATATTTAGAGTTCTGAATAATGGAGGAGTTTTGGTGTTTCTAAAGGAGTTAGCCGGTCCTACATCTGCTTCGAACTTGGGATTGAAGAACATAGGAATGGAGATCCTCTCCTTTACTGAATTCACACTCGCCCTGTGCTCAATGCTGTTGTATGCGCCATTGCTGAATATCTGTTTTTTTTATATGGAAAAACAAGGCAGTAATTTTAGTACCACTATAAACTATTACAGTCCTTTTTTTTTTTTTTTTTTTTTTTTTTTTAACTTTATAGAAAATTAATTTACTAAAAAAATTGTCACTTATATTGACGTGGGTTATTTCTGTTGGGCTCCTTGGACCACTAACATTCCTATATGTGGCAAGGTGGGACCTTGAGAAGACCCCCGTTGACCGAATGACGTCCATCGGGGAAGCTGACTGTATAGCCCAGAGCTCTAGTCCGGTCCGACCATCGCCCAACAACCAGGGCTCGGGCATTCGCATGTCCTTGTCCAGTTCAGGCATTGGATTTTCAAAGTCACCAAGTGGGCTCCTGCACCTCCTTTGGCTGAGCCCTACCTGCTGTTCCTCTCTCACCCAGACCATGGGCACCTCTTGGTGGGCCAAAATGCAAGGCCCAATTGCCTATGTCATATCACACGCCTCTTTACTAGCCACGCACCAGATTAGACTAATGGACCGTGCTCAAGGCCCTAATTTGTTGGTGCTAATCCAATTCATCTCTTATAAATAGTGCATAGTAAATGCTCCAGGTATGACGAGAAATTCCAATTAATCGATGATGTACTCTTTTTTTCCTGAGCTCTTACTCTCACGCCGAGGGACTTCATTGAGCGTAACCCAACAAATCTTTGTATAGATGCAAGCTTGGACCATAAAGATTTGAACGTTGACCGTTCACTAGGCAGAAGTTACCGTACACAATGCCACCACCTTAGCACAAAAGACATCCACCTGAACCCTTACTAGACCAATTGCAGGTGTTAACCAACTTTCGAAACTAACCGTTTTGCATCGTCTGTGGGCATGGTACCAAAATCCTCCCTGTGATCATCCTTCACTAGTCAACTAAGACTTGTTGATCTCAAGGTCTGGTCAGATATTTGGACTAAGAAATAAAAATTGTGTCATGAACAGTCTATAGAATAAACAACCCCTTAGGGAAACATTAGTAATGTCTCTGTTTCCTAGGTCAGATAACAGGCCATCAACCACCGATGACCACCCATCTCCTACCGGACAGACATGACCCTCCACTTTATTCTTTAGTCCTTTTATGGGACAAAGCTCGGGTGTCGCGGAGGGCCTCTTACATAGACTACTTGGAATGACAACTTGGAGAATTGCAGGGTTACATCAGGCTCGTCCTCGCTCACCTGCCATCGACCCTTATATAGGGGGAACCAACTCTCTAGATTCAAGGGCGCGAGAAGCGGGAACAACAATGCAAAGACAATGATATCTTGTCCAAAAAGCACGAACGCAAGGATCGTTAACAACCTTGCGATCCCGAGCACAAGCAGCGGGAGCACGGTCCCTCAGCTGCGTTAATATCCACGGCCCCTCCACCGAGATGACATCATATGAGGAACAAATCATTGTCTTCTCTAGGCTACTCACAAAGCCCAATAGAAGGTCGACCTATGGGTCCAGCTTAAACGGGAGGTCAGTTCCTACTTACCACTCTTGTGCCACCATAACGTATGACCAGTGGGAAACAACATGCGTGCAAAAGACTATCCTTCTCCAAGGGATGGTGCAATGGAGCATTACCTCGCAGATATAGAAGCCTTCCTCCATGAGATCCATAGAGGAAGAGTGACATAAAGACCCATCCTTGAGGTGAGGTCACTATTTGTCGATAAGGTGCTCGAAGAGGTAACACTCTACCGCTTCGTGCATCCTCAAATGACAACCTATAACAGGACGACAGGCCCCGTGGATCATTTATCCGTCTTCTACTCACACATGGACATGCATACGACCTTGGGTACCATGAGGTACAAATCCTTCCAGCTAACCCTGTAGGTGTAGAGATGACATGATTCCAAAGCCTCCAGCCAGCCTCTATCGCCACTATTCGTGATCTCAAGCAGTTTTTCCTATCTTGATTCAATTATTTGTGACCAACGTCGAAGACCATTACTCATATCCTCACAATCTAGTAGGAGGGTAGTAAGTCTTTTCTGGAGTATGTCAATTGGTTTAACTAGGAGGCAAACGCATACGATGAGTTATCTGATGGGGGTGACCATGACTACCATAATGGATGGACTCCATCTCTAGATAATCTATTGTGACCTTTACTCCATCCTCCAAGATAACTTGGACTAGGCGTTGGACCGCGACACCCACTTTCATAATGTCGAGCTATGACTAGAGATCAAGGAAAGTGAAGGAGCTTAAACGAAGAAGGGAAAGAATGAACATGAGGGCCATAGAAGAGCTCAAGAACAAAAAGAAGTGGAAAATGGAAGGTCTCTTAGGACCGTTTCCAGGGGAACGAATACATTTTCCTCTCCCATGGCCTCGACCTCAAGACTTTACCCTACTCACTGCCTTTGTGGCAACAATTTCGCAGAGAATTCTTGGAGGAATTTTTCCCTTCCACCCCTAAGAGTAAAGACCATGGGAAGATTAATAAACAAGTATTGTGAATTCCATCGTGATAGGGGACTTGGATACTCGTGTGTCGAAGATGAAGAGGAGAAGGGCAACAATCATATATTTTGAAAATGTTTTTGAAAAATATATTTTAAAAATATCTCCATAAAATGTATACTGAGCCTTTTCCTATTTTGAAATCTAACAGTTAATAATGTCACTAAAAATATATTTTGAAAACATAATATTTTCTATTTTATCATATGGATACAAAAATATGAAAAAAAGAAAAAAGAAAAAAAGAAACAAAATGACGTGATGAAATTTCGATTGTTTTGAATTGAAAAAAAAGAAGAAGAAGAGTTTTAAAAATAAATAAGAGACAAGTGGAGAATTTGAGCACTTATCCAATGAAGATAGAGAAAAGGATGGGGTTCAACAATTTTAAAAATCTTTCTTAAAAATATGTTTAAAAAATATCTCCAGAAAATGTTATGTGAGTTGTTTCCTATTTTTAAATCTAACAGTTAATAATGTATTTTTTTTTTACATAGATCACAAAATATAGAAAGAAAAGGAAAGATAGTGGGATAGAATTTGGGTTGTTTTGAGTTAAAAATAAAATAAAAAAGTGAGACTTAAAAAATAAATGAGAGAGAAGTAGATATCTTAAATATTTGTCCATTGAATATAGTTAAGACTTGATAGAGAAAGGAAAATTTTGAACAATAAAAGTCATGGAGATAGTCAACATGTTTTTTCTTAAAATCTATATAACAAAATAGTATGTACATAAATCCCTTAAATAAATCACAACCGTTCTTTATCTCCTACATAAATAGCCGTTTAGATTGATTCTCTTGACTAACATAAATATGAAAGGTATATTTATATCTAACCTTATATATCTTATACCTAATTGAGTAGATAAAATATATATTTTTGTATAATTGAGGAGATAATATATTTTTTCTATATATATAAATCTATTAAAATAATATATGGACATAAAAATTTAGTAATACTATTAAAATATTAAATTTATGGAAATTAAATTAAATAAGTAATATAAAAAAATATAATATACGAAAATTATGAACACTAAATTTACAAACAAATTATATATATTAACTTTACGAAAATTATAGAAATAATATATGGATATTAAATTTAGTAACAACAGAAATATTAAATTTAAAAAAATTATAGAAATAATATATGCTTATTGAATTAGTAACAATATTGAAATATTAAATTTACACAAATTAAATTAAAAATAATATTATAGAGAAAATATAATATACAAAAATCTCGGACCAAAAATTATAGAAATAATTTATGGATATTAAATTTAGTAATAATACTAAAATATTAAATTTATAAAATTTAAATTAATCAATATAATATAAAAGAGAAAATATAATACATAGAAATTATGGACTTTAAATTACGATAATTATAGACATTAACTGTAAGAATAATGCAAAAACATTAAATTTACGAAAATTAAATTAAAAAAATGCTAAAAAAATATAATATACTGAAATCTCAGGCCGAAAATTATAGAAATAATTTATGAATATTAAACTTATGAAAATTAAATTAAAAAATAATGTAAGGAGAAAATATGATATATAGAAATCTTGAACGGAAAATTATAGGAATAATTTATGAATGTTAAATTTAGTAATAATACTGAAATATTAGATTCACTAAAATTAAACTAAAAAAGTAATATAAAAGATAAATATAATATATAGAAATTATGGACAATAATTTACAAAAATTATAAAAATAATTTATTGATATTGAATTTAATAATAATATTGAAATATTAAATTTATAAAATAAAATAAAATAAAAAATATATATATATATATATATATATATATATATATATATATATATATATATATATATATAAATAAAATAAAAATAATAGACTTAAATTATGGAAATTAAATTTACAAAAATTATAGAAATAATGTATGGACAATAAACTTTGTAATAATAGTGAAAAATTAAATTTACGAAAATGAAATTAGCAAAGTAATATAAAAAAGAGATATAATATACAGAAATTATGAACTATAAATTTACGAAAAAATAAAAAAAATATATGAAAATTAAAAAATAATATAATATTTTTAATTTATTAAAATTAAATTAATAATATAATATTATTAATTTATTAAAATTAATTTAAAAATAATATTAAATTAAATTCACATTTTTTTATACGGCCGTACGTTTAGATATGAGTTATACCCTAGTTTTGTTATAAAATATATAAGTGTCGCAAAAAAATATATAGCTATTTGTTTTATAACATATATACATATATGTGTATCTCTCTGTATTATATGTGTAGTCATATTTTTTATTTTAGTCTAATTTAACAAGACTAGCTAAAAGTTTGACATACTACCAGACTTCCTACTGTGATGACAGGTGGAAAAATTAGGATCTTCCCATGTGCTTAGTTAGAGTCAGGCCAAACACTTTCAATATGTTCTTTTAATTATTTTTTAAACTTTCTTTCTACATCGTTATTTATTGATAATAAACTAGATTTATAAATATTTCTCTTGAATATTTATAGTATAATTTATTAGTTAATTATTAGTGCATAGTGTTGACATGTTTAGCACGTGTAGATGTCTTATTTTTTTGTCAATCAAAATTTGAAAATTATAGGAATTATATCTTAAATTTATTTATGAATGTACTTAGTTGATGTGAAGAAGTGTGTCATTAAAATCGCTTAGAGAAGTGAATAATTGAGTTAATCTTGACACATCATCGTACAAAACATAAAATAATTACATACTGACGAAAAGGTAAGGGTGCTAATACTATAGGGATTCAAAAGGCTCCTCATAGTCGAGATGAAGAACGAGACCCGCTCTAGCCGTTCTTAATTCTTGTTGTTTTTGCCTTTTTTAACAAAAAAAAATAAAATAAATTGTTGCACCAATTAACTTTTTATTGCTTACACTAGTAAGTTCATATATATATATATATATACTTATCATGAATGGCATTTATTTGGAGTTGTATTAAAAAGTGAGTTGAGTTTGAAAATATAGTGCTCGGTCTCCTTGTGGATTTGGCGAAAGACTCTCTCGTCTTTGTATATTTAGCTAGAATAATATGCGACAAAGACACATGTAACAGTAAGAGTAAATATAAAATAAAATAGTTGATTTGTTAGATCAAACTAACTCATGAGAATTAAGTTTAAAAACCAACGTATTTTGGCTCAAGCGGCAAGCCATGCTTAAATTAAAACAGTTGAGCTTGCGAATTCGAGTTTGCGAAAAAACACTTGTTGAGAAGGACAGTCACGGAACCCCGAACGAGATTAGTCTTGCACCTTATGTGGGTGTGAGACATTTGTAGGTATACCAACAAAAAAATAATTAAAGCTAAAAAATTACATTTTTGGTCCTTTAAATATGGGGTGGATATCTAAATGAACTTTGAGATTTCAAATTCAGTTAGAAAAAGTTAACAAAATCTGTTACTTTAGAGGTATTTGTATAATTTCTTGCCTCCTATATCTGAGTGACAAAATGTTAAAATAAAAGAGCAAACTGTATTTTCCTTATATTTTTAACATGTATTTTTTTTTTTTTTTTTTCAATTTTTGGTTTCGCACTCTCTCTGTCTCTCTCCACGTCTCTCTCTCCATTATGTGTGCTCTCTCACTCTTCTATCCTCTTTCTCTCTCTTTATACACCGTACTCTCTCTCTCACTCACTTTTTGTTTCTTTTATACATTTTCTCTCTCTTTTATTTTTTTTGATAAATTAAAAATTAAAAATAAAATAAAATAAAGATAAAAAATAAACAAAATTATATTTTAAGTTAATCATGTATTATATTTTTTATTCTTACAAGGATAAAAATTGCACAAAATTAATTCTATATTTTCCAAAGAAAATTGTATAATTTTTTTCCCTCTCTTTAGACACTGTTTATCTCCCTCTCTTTGCTCTCTTTTTCTTATTCTTTTCTTTTATTTTTTACCCTCTATTTTTATGTTTTTAAAAAAAAAAAATTAAAAATAGAACAGGGACTCAAAGATTAAAATATAAAAATAAATTATAATTTTACAAGTTAATTATATATAATAGTTTTTATTCATAAACATAAAAAATATAAAAATGATTTTCTATTTTTACAAGATTAATTATATTATGTAGTTTTTATTCTTACTTCTATTTATCATTTTGTGCAATTTTTATCTTTTATTTTTAGTTTACTAAAATAAAATTATTTATATTTTATTGTCTAAAAATTAAAAATGGAAGGTTAAAAAAAATAATAAAAAAAAGAACGAGAGAGAGAAAGAGAGAGTTCCGGCAAAAAAGAAAAAAGGAAAGCGATGACATAGTTATAGAGAGGGAAAAAAATAAGTAAGCCTGTAGGAGAGAGAGAGTGATGTTGGAAAGAGGTGGGCTCACAACCAAAATAAATAAATAAAGACAAACAAAACAATGATAAGGAGAAAGAAAAAATTACACTTTACTCCCATTTACTTTAATATTTTAACATTAAGAGGGATGATACGTTAAATGACGAAAATACCCAAAAATTAATGGACGATTTTTTTATTAGATGAAATTGAAACAAAATTGAAACATAAGGGACCAAATGTGTCATTTCTAAAACCTCAAGATCCATTTAAACACCCATACCATATTTAAGGGACCAAAAATACATTTTTCATTAGGGTTAATGTAAAATGCAACCACCTAGACCCTCTCTCTCTCAACTTCTTTATCATGTACGTACTTCTCGCCTATCTCATTGCATTCATTTTCCTGTATCGGTTATCTCTCTCTATCCCTCTCATTTCTCACACCATTATTCTTTTGTTTTTTATTTTGTTATAGTCTTCTACCCTATCCGCTGAAGGTATGAGTGAAAGTGACTGAGATTGACTAGAAATCTATTTTTGAGATCTGAATTTTTTGATTTATTTTTTAACCACAAATTTGAGGTCTATATTTTTATAAATCAACTGTTTTTAAGGGGTAATAGAGTTTTGCATTGATGTTCCAAGTTCAAATCTAAGACGGATGCAAAGGTGGTGATGATATGTGACCATAGTTGGGGTTCAGCAGGTGGGTGGCTTTAGGTTTTTTGGTTGTTGCTCGGTGCTAATATTGAGGATTGGGTTTACGGGCTCAAAGAAAGATAAGTGTCAGCCGACAATGGCTTAGTTTAGAGTTGATAGAGTATCCCTCAAGTTATGTAGTTGACTTGCCTATTTTCATATTTCCATTTGGGCATTCAATTAAATCAATTATAATTAATTGTAATTATATTAGGTAGTTTCCCTCAACACATAGATTGTTATATTAGGTTGTTTCCCTCCATACATAGATTTTACATTATAAATACTACTTTACGTCAATGAGAAGGTGCATACCATATTCATTTCCTTCTATCAAATCCTATATGGTATCACGAGCTTAAGATCCAAAAACCAATCCCCACCCCCTTCCCAACCCTAAGGCGCCGACCATCACCGACACCTTTTTCACCAGACGCTGACCACCCTAGCTCCTCCTTAACCACACCAATTTTGTCTACTGACAACACTACCATAGCCATACCTAATAATCATGAACCCACACATCCCTTTGTACCATCAACACGCACAACACAGTAAAGCTAACACCAATGGATTATATCTCCTGGAAATTCCAAATTGAATCCACACTCATTGGTTATGATTTACTCAAGTTTGTCGGCGATACCCACCCATCCCCAACCCCATATCTCCAAGACCATACCACACCCAAGCCTGAATACAACACGTGGTCCCGTTAAGATCGCCTTATTCTCAGTGCCTTGGCTAGCACCCTTAACTCACCCCTCACCCTACTCATCACCCAATCCCGTACTTTCCAAGAATCCTGGCTTGTCCTACACAATACATATGCTCACCCATTCCATGGTCACATCAAACAGCTCAAAGATCAACTGAAAAAGATCACCAAGGGGTCGGACTCAATCACTACTCACTATCTACATGCAGTCCATCAAATCCAAAACCGATGAACTGGCTGCCCTTGGTAAACCACTTGATCACAAAGACCTCATTGAAAAGATCCTCGATGGCCTCGGTGATTGACGCCCTCAACGCTAGAGACAACCCCATCTCGTTTAATAAATTGCACGAGAAACTGATCAATCGTGAGCTCTCCCTCTTTGTGACCACCCCTATGCCAACCCCTCAACCGGTGATTGCACATGTTGCCACCTCCCGCCCCACCAATTGGCGTCCACAAAACCACAACACCCGACCCCCATGGTCACCCTCGGCATCACCCACGCCTTAATGTGGTACCCGCAACCCTCCGCGACCATATCTTGGTCGTTGCCAATGGTGTCGCGCTCAGGGCCACATGGTCCTACAATACCCGGTGTTCTAGCAATTGCAACCCAAAATTCAACCACTTCTTCCGATCGTCCTTCTTCTACACCTCAATAGTGCACCAATCCTCCTTGGAAATCCCGGGCTAAAGGTTTCACAACCCCCACTGCGATGACTTCGGACTAGCTTCTAGATAGCGGAACATCTCATTATGTGACCTCTGACTTGAAGAACCTCTACGTGCACACTCCATATTACGGATCTGATGACGTCATGATTGGTGATGGAATAGGCCTTCCCATCACACATTAATATTACATCAATCTCCACTTGTTCTCGTACATTCAAATGTTTTATGTGTTCATACTATGAATAAGAATCTAATCCCGATCTCTAAATTTTGTGGTTCTAACAAAACCTCAATTGAATTCTTTTGTGATTATTTTCTTATGAAGGAAATTTGCAAGGGATGGACGCTTTTGATGGGTCGAGCAAAAAGCGGTATCTATGAATGGCCTTCCTTTCCCACCATAACCAACACCATCATTGTCTTTTCCAGTGTCAAAGCCCCACCATCTATTTGGTATCACCGCCTTGGTTATTCTTCAACCTTTATTTTCAATAAAATTGTTGCATCTTTTCCTTTTGAGTTATCTCATTCGTCTAAATCGGACTACCATTGTAATGCTTGCAATATTAATAAAAGTCATAAACTGCCTTTCTCTCTATCCACTCTCACTTCAATTGCACCACTTGATATTATTTTCCCTGATGTTTGAACCTTCTCGGTTCACTCCGTTGACTTCAAATACTACATTATCTTTGTGGATCATTTCTCCAAATACATATGGCTTTACCTATTACCCCCAAACTTAGAATTTTGCTGGTTCTCGAGCAAAACACTAACACTAAACTAAACTAACTAACTGAAAATGAAAAACTTAAACACAAAAGAAGTACATGCATGTAAATATAAAGTTCAATCAAAATGACCAATTTGTTCCTCCTTCAATATCCCTAAATCTGATCAAGTTAAGGAAATAACCCACACCAAGTGGTGTTCTAGAATTTCAACGATCAATATCAATAAAAACCATTCTAGATCCATTTGAAATATGTGTGTGAGAACTCAAATGCATAATTACGCACATATTGGATTGGATTATTCAATTATTAAGTTCATAACGTATACCGTTTAAAGATTCAGGAAAACCACACACTTGATTGGGGTTTACTATATACTAATGTAGGCTCGGATATTTGCAGAGATCAATAGGGCTTGGTTTGGCTTTGGAGAACAACCACAGGTATCACTAGAATTGAAAATAGATAATCGGTTTAATTGATCGATACCCGAGGTAAAATCGCTTCTCGCTATCCTTTCTCATAACCCCACACATTTAAAGTACAACTCTGAATGAGAATTAAAGATCCTTGTATTCACTTGTCGAAAGAAAAGAAAATAAAAATTATATTTTCATTGTTTTTTTTTTGGATAACACATTCCTAAATTAATTCAAATTATTACAGTTTTAGAAGCGTGCAAAAAGAAGTTAGAGAAATACACCCTCAAACTTATACGAATATACAACATTTTAGGAATATGTAAAAAGAAATGATAGAAACATACCCCCAAACTTATTATAGGAGTGTGCAAAAAGAAATACGAAATTGACAAGTGAATACAATAATACCGAATCAATAAAAATTTCATCCGAAACCCGACCATTCACTTGATTTCACTCATATTGAAAATTAGGCTTAGCGACATTGGGTTAGGAAAAATTTAAATGAAAAAAGTATTTGAACGTTTTCAGAATTGATTACGTTATCGGCTTCGACAGGGGAAATAAGAGATGAAATTTTTCAGGTTAACTACAACGGTTCAAGCGAAAAATCGACGGCCTAAATCACGTCTCCAAAATTACCTTACCTAGGATTTTGCCTCAAGTTTCCCTCAAATCAAGTTCTAGATTCCTCATTTTTGTCATGAACTTCATATTGAATAATCAACGTCTAATTGTTCAGATTATTATACATTGAGTCTGAATGTCGTGCGGTTTTAGGATCGAGATAATTTTTACCTAATCGACATGTTAAGCATACAAAACACATATAGAAGGCATTACCCCCCGACCTCAATATGCAATTAGGGAATAATTCTCATCATCGGGACTTGGTCCAAATGAACTCAACAACTAAACATGCAAATACAACTTTATACATACACAATTCTAAACTAAATCTAATACTAACATACATTAATTAATCTAACACTACACATGCAAAAACAAAAATTAAACTAAACTAAACTAAAAATTAAAATCTAAAACATACATTAAAACAATAAAATACATACATAAACATAATTCTGTACATAATTTTTTTTGCATTTTGTCCAAAAACAATAATAATGGTTCATCATTTTCTACAAAAAATCAAAATGGATGAACATCCATTAAACTAACATCCATTCCATACCAATACATGCTTGAACAAAATTAGTGTTCCACAATCAGCGAACCCAATAAACATACATCATCAATGCAAACAAAATGGGTTGAACACATACCTAGGGAATAAGACGTAGAAGTCATTCCCGACTATCCACCTGATAAGGAGTTATCACCGTCATCTCGTTGGAAAGGAGAGTGCAATTTCTGTAGCAGATGTGGCGGCATGGATGGCATCGGAGGGTAATCGCACATCTCAAGGCCAAGGCCTTCGCAAATCATCCATTGGACTTGATCTTGCTGCCTCAAATATTGGTCTAGGAAAGAACCGATCTCGTATTGGTTTTAGAGGACGATCTGAAGCTTATTGTATACCCTCTCCTGGGAGTTTTTATTTCGGGCTTCGGAAGGTCCCTCCGTCTCGTCGGTTGGCTCTTCTCCTTCTTCAGGCTCGGGCTTGGCTGCCTCTTGCGCCCCAGTCTTCCACAAATGGTTTATCTTTGATAGATCTAGTGGAACTATAGGGTGGCAAAGGCTTCCCCCGGATACCGTCATTCCAGCTAGTCAAAAAATATGGGTCAAAAGTGACAGAAACGGGAGCCCACCCTTTATCGAATTCACAGCGTGCATGATCGATGAGTAGATCAAGAATCCAATGTTGATTGCTTTTTCGGTTTGAATTTTGTAGATGAAAATGGCCTTGTCCTTTGAGACGTCTGAAAGATGTGACGTCGGTAGGAGGCTTCCACAAATGAAATGGTGCCAGATTTTTGGAATTGGATTGAGGTATTTTACCAAGAAAGTAGAGACATTCGGTCCCTGGTGTTTTCACTTGACTTCGCCGGATGTGATCTTTTGAATGACCCTCGGCATATTTGGTTCTTCGTTTCTAGTGGACCACGGTGCCACTAGTCCAAAGAGATCATTGATAAATTTAGGGCTGAAGATGATCGTCCGATTTCGAACTCTTGCTTGGTAGTCTACGGCCTCTGTGGCGTTAGCGTAAAATTCCTTGACCAAAGCTACCTCGCCCGGGGGTGACAATTTACAGAATTGCTCCCAGTGGCGGCTTCGAATTTCTAGTTGAAATTCTGCTGGGAGATCCTCTATCGGACCGAAACCACGTTGGTGTATACAGGTTCGAAAGGTTTCGTGTTTGTTGTAATGCTTCTCCGCTTGTTTTGACACAAACAATGTGGCAGCATATTCAACTTCGGTTGGCACCCCTGGTTGCGAACTCGACCCTTCTCTTCTCGCTCGCTTCTTAGCTACCATCTTCAGCATTTCCTAACAATCACAATCACAAAAAAACAATACAACCTCATCATATATGAACAATTGAAAAACATAAACTCCCCAAATCACTTTGTCATGAACACATACATCTCAAAACAAATACCCATTTGAAAATTTCAATCAAATTTCACAAATGTGACATACTATCTTAGTTCACACACTTAACAAATCCATTTAAACATGTTCATCACCAAGAATCAAACCAAAATCTCAAAGAAAATTGAAATCGCGAAAATAGGGTTTAATGGGTTTAGGGCAAAATTTCCAAATCCAATGATTTCTAACATAATCATGCAAACCAACTAATAATTTCAACAACTAGACTAAATGTAAGGTAAAAGAAACTTGTTGAGAATTTATGGTCAAATCGATTGGAAATGAAGAAATCGCACGTTTGCTTCAAAAACCCTAAATTCTCGAAAATGAGGGTTGAAATCCAATTCTTGGTGGTTGATACGTGATGGAAATGACTAATTTGGTAATGGAAGGATGATTTTTGAGTAATAGAACGGTTTGGAAGTGAGGTTTTAGAGAGAAGGTAGAGGTTTTAGAAAAAAAGAGTTTATCGATTTCTAAAATAAGCGAACGGTTTGTTTTAACTGCAAAAGGTCTACCGCTTAAGCGGTGGATTGTTTTTGCAGAAAACACGCAACCAGTATTTTTACCGCCTAGGTGGAATCCACCACTTAGGTGGTAGGTCTGCAGCTCTTTTTTCATGTTTTTCTCAAATTATCAAAATACGGCTCCACCCCGTACGTTTCCACTTCGCTTGTTCAACGTGTTTAAACTCGAAATACTTCCCCAAGAGTCCACATTCCTAAATTCACTTCCGAACACGTTCTGAAGCCATGCCGGCTTCCAAAAAGAATAAATAATAAAATAAATAGCAACAAAAATTGGGTAATTTGATATCCTGAGTTTCATTTAAAAAAAAAAAAATTGCGCTTGCTTTACCGTCCCCAGCTGGACTTTCGTGTTACTAAGCATTTTTCACCAAAATTCCCTAGAGACAAGGAATTTGGGCTCAAACGCTCAGTCGGATCAAGATCATGAATTGAAGTTGGCTTCACCTCTTTGTCTTTATCATTTTCAATATAAGCTCGATCTCGGGATTGAGAATTAAGAATTCAAATATTCTTCATCGTTTCTCGCACGGCTTGATCACATTTAACACAATAAAACAAAAATTAAAATGAAAAACAAAACAAAATAAATGTCAGGATTAACAATCGACCACTGAGTCGCAATATCAACTTGAAATTCATACTATTCCCGGCAACGGCGCCAAAAACTTGGTAGCGCGTAAAATACGCAGCTACTTACTCTCGCAAGTATACGAGGTCTAAGTTTTAATATAATGGATTTTTGAAGATCAGATATCATTCCCACAAGGAAAGTGTGAATAATTGAATACCGCAATTTACGTAGTCTCATATTATCTTGACGATTCAATTAATTATTTAAATTAAACTAATTAAAACTACTACTAAGGATTAATTCTAATTACACTAATTAACTAGAGATCGATTTCATTCACTTAGTACCTATTGGGCTTAGTTTAGTTATTGATAACGATTATTATCACATCCAATAATCTCGGTATCTATAACTTACTCGCTCCCTCTTCTGAGTGAAAAGCGAGCAAATACATGACTTTGCATTAACGCCGAAATCCCCCTCGAACGCCTTTCCAAACACATAGTCACGTGAGTCTTGACCCAACCTCATAGATTGCACACAATCTAACTCTCTCCGGGGTTATTGGATCGTCGCATTGTGTTTATCCCTAGTCCAATCCGGGGTTATCTCTCCCGAGTGTCAAACCCTGTATTCTCGGTTTATCGTAATAAGTATAATAAACGTGAAATAATGGTAAGCACAATTGGAATTGGATAACAAACCATTAGAATAACTTATATTCAACCAAAGAGATATTTACATGAATTTCATCTAACCCTAACTAATCTCTAACTAAACTAGCATGATCTTAACCATTACAATATTAAATCAAGAGGAGATCATCATCATCAATAATAAGAATTAAGTACAAAGATGTAAATAAGGAAAGAAAATCCAAATCTTAAAGTGGAGTAGTCCACTTTCACCAAAGAACGATCCTCCCAAGCTTCTTCTTCTCCATTGATGAATTTTCTCTTTTAGCTCTTCAAGAATTGGCCAAAATCACTTCCTAAAACTAATCTAATCTACTTCCTAAATGATCTAATCTTATCTAAGTTGAAAGGGGCTCTCCAAACATAATAGGGCATAAAACAAAAAATGGGGAAGAAAATGGTTAAAATAAAGGTTTTGAAAATATCTTCAAAATATCTAAAATTAGATATTTCTCACAGAGTGTCACCGCCTAGGCGGTGGTTAAGTCGGTTTAGGTTCTGACAGATCTTCGCCTTAGCAGATGAATTTTGGCCTAGGTGATGGTTGCTGGCACAAATATTCTGATGGATCTCCACCTAGGCGGTGGTTTTCTCGCCTAGGCGGTGCTTCAGCAACCCAACTTCTTGCCTCTTCTCCGCCTAGGCGGTGGAATTTTCTCCTAGGCGGTGGTCTTTATGCACCGAAACCTTATTCTTCACGTTTTGTTCACCGTTTCTCCACTGTTTTCGCTTGTTTATCACTTCTTTTCGTTCCTTCACTTGTTTTACACTAAAACAAACTAAAACGAAATTAAATATAACTAATATGCTAAAAAACTAACAAATTTGATTTAAAAGTAGATAGGCTATTTCCACCTATCATCCATTAAAACGCAAGTCCGATGTTGATGATGTCTTTATCCGATTCAAGACGCTAGTCGAAAACTATTTCAAATGCACAATTACCACACTCTACTTCGACAATGGTGGAGAATACACCACCCTAAGGTTTTTTTCTCTCCACCTATGGCATCTCGCATCTAACCTCTCCTCCGCATACTCTCGAACACAATGGTTACTCTGAACGTTGCCATCGACACATTATCGAAACTAGCCTTGCCCTACCATCTCATGCCGCCATATCCATTTTGTACTGGTCTTATGCCTTTGTCACAACTACCTATCTTATCAATTTCCTACCTACTCCCACCCTCAATTTAGACTCCCTATTCTCATTCTCAACTCTATTTGGGTCCAACCCCAATTACTCAAAACTTTAAAGTTTTGGATGTCTATGCTATCCCTGGTTACGTCCATAATCCCAACACAAACTTTCTCTTCGCTAGGCTCCATGTGTTTTTTTGGGCTACTCGATCTCCCAGAGCGCTTATCTTTGTCTAATTCTGGTTACCACCCGTCTTTACATCTCTCATCATGTGAATTTTGTCGAATCAGTTTACCCATTCGCCTCACATCAAACACATCTCCCATGTCCCATCGATACCACCTTCACTACTTGGTGGCCTCCCCTCACTACAATTTCTTCATCCATACCGAATACATCGGCTCGTCAACCGTCCCCCCATGTGGTTGTCCCTCTCATAGAGGCATAAGAACATAACTCTTAATTGCATGACGAGAGTACCCATAGGGCCACCAATGTCAGAGATCCACATTCTGGCTGTTCCAGCGCCCCATCAGCCGACTTGGGCGCTGCAACACCCACTAACCAGCGCTATAGCGCCCTAAACCAGTGCATTGGCATTGGAGCACCATCCTAGGGGCCATCTAGTGCCCCATCTGCTGCCCCGGGTGCTATAGTACCTATAGGATCCACGTTGCAACGTCAAATCCAAATCGGGGGACACTACTTTACCTTTAGAATCGACCAAACCATCCAGGAGAACCATCATGACGCGTTCTATAAAAAACATCCACAAACCTATCCGGAAACTCAACTATACAGCTCAAAAAAATATGAGCAATGATGTCGAGCCCACATGTGTCTCTAAAGCCCTCAAGGATGCAAAGTGGCCCAAATCCATTTCGAAAGAATTTGATGTGCTTGTTCGGAATGGAACTTGGGAACTTGTCCTTCCGAACTCAAGCAAAAATATTGTCGGCTGCAAGTGGATATTCCGTATCAAATACACACCTCAAGGGACCGTTGATCGCTATAAAGCTCGACTTGTAGCCAAGGGATTTTATCAACGGTCTGGGGTTGACTATTATGAGACGTTCTACCCCGTAGTTAAGCCCACAATGATACACCTAGTGCTTAGTATTACGGTAAATCGAGGATGGGTACTTCGATAGTTGGATGTCAACAATACATTTCTTCAAAGAGTACTCTCTGAAGCGGTGTACATAACTCAGCCAATTGGCTTTGTTGATCCTGATCACCCACACCACATTTGTAAACTCCACAAAGCTATCTACAGCCTCAAGCAGGCCCCTCGGGCGTGGTACCATGAACTTCGAAACTTTCTTATAGCAAGCGGATTTACCAACTCACATGCCGACTCTTCTTTGTTCACCTTCACACTCCACAACCAACAGATGTTCATCCTCATATTTGTTGATGACATCATCATAATTGGCCACGACAACACTACGTTGGCCAAGTTCATTGCACAATTGTCAGCTCGATTCTCTCTCAAAGACCTTGGACCACTCACATACTTTTGTGGAGTTGAAGTTATTCAATACACCAATAGTTTACTACTCTCGTAGAAGCAGTACATTGCCGATCATGTTATCCGCACCAAAATAAAGGCCGCCAAACCAATCACTACGCCATTTGCCACCTCTCCAGTACTAACACTCAACTCCGGCCCAACATTGATTGATCCAATGGAGTACATGAGTGTTTTCAAGAGTCTTCAGTACCTCTCCTTGACACGACTGGATGTTGCCTGCAATACAGTCAACAAACTCTCTCAGTTCACGCACCATCCAACTAAGGAACATTGGAGTGCACTGAAGTGCATTTTTTGCTACTTCTGTGGCACACAAGACATGGGATCGTCCTTTACAAAAGCTCATCTCTCGCACTTCACGCCTTCTCTGATGCGAACTGGCCTAGAAATAGGGATGACTTTACCTCCACTAGAGCACATATCATCTACCTTGGTTGCAATCCGGTCTTCTCGTGTTCCAAGAAGCAAAGGACGGTGGCCTGCTCATCAACTGAAACGGAATATTGCTTTGTTGCATCTACATCAGCTGAGATACGATGGATCTGTTCTGTATTCTCAGAACTCGGTGTAACCCTACATTTCCAACCGGTCATTTACTGTGACAATGTTGGTGCCACGAGTCTTTGCTCTAATTCAATCCTCCACTCATGTATGAAACATGTGGCACTTGACTACCATTACATACGGGGGGCAGGTTCAGAGTGAGTCATTACGTGTCACTCATATCTAATCTAATGACTAGCTTGTCGATGCCCTCACCAAGCCACTAGCTCGTGCTCATTTTCTTCTACTCAAGGACAAGATTGGACTATCCTCATAGAGCTCCATCTTGCAGGTGCATGATAGAGTATCCCTCAAGTCATGTAGTTGGCTTGCCTATTTTCATATTTCTATTTGTGTATTCAATTAAATAAATTATAATTAATTGTAATTGTATTAGGTAGTTTCCCTCAATACATAGATTGTTATATTAGGTAGTTTTCCTCAATACATAGATTGTACATTATAAATACTACTCTACATTGAGGAGAAGCTACATGCAATATTCATTTCCTTCTATGAAATCCTGTAAGAGAGAAGAGGGTGTTTGGTGGGTAGTGACCTGGTGGTCAGGTTATAAGTGTAAGGGTAAGTCTCACCTCATAAACTAGGTTTTTGAGGTTAAAAGATGTCTAAGATTACCTTACACTAGTATCATCGCTCAACTTATAGTAACGCTAACCCAATGGCCATTAAGAAAGAGACTTGTCGAGAGTTAACCGATCAAAGGCCCGATATGTGAGAGAAAGATTGTTGAGTTTATCAATATCAAATATGAAAAGGGTTGATGGAAGGACTAACTCACTTCATGAGTTAACTTTTGGGATTGAGAGAGGAGTATATATTTATATATACTTAATTTAGTAGATTCATAGCATTATAAAGTTCTTTTCCTATTTTAAATTTATGAGTATCTTAAGAAGTTTCTACACACCATCTTTATAAAGTATAATTTTAATATCTTTTTGTATCAAAATGAAAAAATTTCAAGTGTAAATAAATGCATGTCCATTGCGCCTGTTATCGCGTAGTCAATGCTAGGTTATATCGTGTAGTCGTTTACTTTTTAGAGAGAGAGAGAGAGAGAGTTCAAACCTCTAGAATGTCTCCTAGATTGATAACCAAGGCATGAGGTAGGATCTTCACGGGGATCCAAACACCATCTTTTTTTACTTCAAGGCCATCCACATCATTAACTTGGAGAAGAATGGTTATCCCTGTAGCATCTGAGTGTGGAGTTAGCCCCACCACAAGGTCTGGTTGTGCGCATGGAGGATAATAAGTCATCCTTATTGATTGCATCCCATCTTCAAACATCTCCTTTATCTCTTCCTCATCAATCTCTAGAGCTCTCGCCATTATCCCAAATAGGCTCATTGCCAGTTCTTGCAACTCTGCCAAATAAGCCTCCAAGGTTTCCCTGTGGTGACAGGACAAAGATTCATCATAGGACCAAATAGCAGCGGATTCAGAAACATCTAATAAAAGATTAAAAAAAAGTGTAGGTGTAAATAAATTTTTTAAAAACTTTAGGTGGGTATGAACGGAAATTGTCAATATTGTCACGGAGGTCGTCCGTGCAGTGCACGTGAGGAGGCAAATAACAGAGTTAAAAAAATAATCACACTTGCACCCCAAAATTTATTTATAGTTGCTTGCTTCGAACGATTACACTGGAGCCCAAGCCCTGTCTAATCCCGAAATTTATTTTGGCCTAGTCCAAACCCGGCCCTATATTTAGTCAGGCCTCAAAACTTGAGCCCAAGCCCTGTCCATGGGTTCAAAACTTGAGCTCAAACCCTAAAAATATAGGTTCGGGCTGGGTGGGCTTAGCGGGCCCCCAAACCCATGACCATCCTATTGTGCAGTTGGAAATTGAAAGCCCAACCTTCCCAGCCCCTCACTCAGCTATTTGGCGCTATTGCTTACTTAGCTCTACTCCTCGCTCTTAGCTTGTTTGGCTCTATCCCTGCGATTTCCAGTTTCATCTAGATGTGAATCAAGTAGTTAAGCTATAAGCGTCACCGTGAAAACCCCTACCACGATGCTTAGTGATTCTATAAAACTAACAAGCATAACCTATACAAATATATATATATAGAGAGAGAGAGAGAGAGAGAGATGAAATAGATATGATGACCTTAGTGATGGGGGGAATTGTGGCAGTAGGAGTGGTTTCCTTCTTGTGATAGGGTTAGTGATCATATAAAACCTATCTCCCCAATCAGCCTTTTGATCTTGAGAGTGAATTATGGTTTGGCCATAACCTTCAACATCTCCTTCTTTTCTCTTGTATCTCATTTTCTCTTCCAAAGGAAGCCTGTAGAACCCTTCAATCTCATCTTTGAGTTTCTCCACTAACGATGACTCAACTCCATGGTTCACCAGCTGTAAATATATATAGCCAGTAATCAAAAATTTAATTACAGTTTGGTATAATTTTTTAAAGTATTTCTTTAATATATATATATATAAAGTGGCATGAAAATAAATAATAATGATCATAAAAATAATTTTTTATTTTTTATTTTTAGTTAGCATGAACAAAAATGAATTTATATACTTGATGTTAATTAGTGTCGAATTTGTATATAATGGTATAGTTAATATTAACTAAAATACCAATATAGACTAAGAAATAAATTATAAAAATAAAAAATAAATTATCTATAAATAGAATAAAAAATTTTAAAAGCTAAAAATGTAGGATTATATAATAAGAACCAACAAATTTTGGTGCAAATCAAACACAAATTCATTTTTATAATTTCTCTTCATTCAAAACACAAAAATCTATATCTATACATCTATATAAAGTTTCAATTACTATTCATTTGTAGATGTGATTTTGCATAAATGTCCTTATTATCTTTGAATATTATCAATACAATTGTCACCTCATTTGTTGGTATAGTTCATCAACACTAAAGTTTCTATCTATTCATAGGTACAATAAATATCATAAAAATCAAGAATTTCTTCACTACTTATTTGTACTCAAATTCTTAGTGATATCTTAATGAGTTAATTATACTTTATACTCTTGTGGTTGGAACGAATTTTACTTTATACCCCTGTTTTATTTTCATTACCACTTGTATCCCACGTGCTTAAGATTTAAGTACAAAGGTTAAAAATTTAATAAAAACTAAGGATAATTGTGTCATTTCACTTTAAAAAAAAAAGGGTAATATTGTCATTTTACTCTAATTAATTCAGTGGTCAATTTAAAAAGTCATCAAATTTTAGGGTAGCAAATATCTTTTTGCTTTCATCACCCCCCAAAACTCCATCGACTGTTCATTTTCGATGACTCCAACCTCGTGGACAGAGCAAAACACCAAGCACCATGCATTTTTTTCGTTTAAAGTTGTTTTAATTTGGAAAAAAATGGTAGATATTCCTTTATTTATATATTTTTAAAATATTTGATCTTAAAATATTATTCGATCATCAATGTATGTATAACATACTTTTTTTGTGAACGATTTTTTGAATTTCATTTTGTCAATTAAAATTTTACATTTTGAAGATAATGAATTTATTTTGTACTATATTTCATTAAAATTATAATTAATTTGACAAATTGTAATCCCATGCTTTTGTTTTTTGAATAAGCTACCCTTTCTATTATTCGTATATGTTTTTCTTATTATATTGGTTGGCATCATTATAATCGATTATCTAAAATAAAATAAAAAATAAAAAATACAAGATATAAAAGAAAACTTAGAATTTCAATAAACTTAGGTTGCTCCACTAAATTTTATAGAACTCTATGATTTTATTCCATCAATATAAAATTTAAGGGAATTCAAAGAGGGGCTCTGCAACTGTCAATACAAATGGCACTTCATTTATTAGTTTATAGTTCGTCATCACTATTAAAGTTTCTATCACTATTCCTTTGTATAAGTTGAATAAAGAATTAAAAATTAAAACTTACTTTTTATTTTTTTAATAAAAATATTTAATATTTGACAAATATATCAAATCCCACTAATTTTATGACTTAATTTATAATTTTTTGTTAATTGTAACTAAGAACCTCGATGATTGTAGCTAAAATCACCGATCAATATTTTATAAACTTTTTAGTAACAAAGGTGGTGGTGTAGGCAGCACCATCGATGATTGGCGATGAACAACAACAACTGATAAAGGTGGCGAACAATGAGACTAAAGGGATTTAATATGCATTAACTTGTAAGTAAATTTATTTTTACTAAAAAATATAAAATTAAAATTTTATTATAACCTTTTATTAATGACGGACATTGACTTGTCCATGTTCTCTTTGTCTGTGCTCTTTGTCGATGCTCTTTTCCTAGTGCTTGACAAATTGTGAGCAAACATTGAGTAAATTTTGTTATGGCACAATTACCAAGAAATTCTCATATGAGAACAAAACTATCAAAAATACATTTTTTAAAAATATGTTATAAAATAGTACTTTTTTTTTACGATTTTACCCCTCGTGTTATATTCAACATAATTTCAGATCGTATTACATTCAATACAATCTCAAATCGTGCTACATTCCATTTTTTTCATCATTCAACAAAATTTCAAATCGTGTTATATTTAACACGATCTCATGTTGAATATAACACGAGATCATATTATATTTCACTTTCACTGCCTTATTTAACACGAGATCGTGTTACATTCCAATTTTTTCATTCAAATTGATAATTTCTCTCTCATACATTCATATACTTGATGTTTACCAATACAAACTAAATCAATTCTCTAAATTCCATTTAAATCAACCAAATTAATCCAAACAAATTAACCAAATCAATACAAACTCTAGAAAAATCGAAGTGATTAGAAATCAAAACTTACGAACATTGAATCAAAATTTCTCTCACTTTCTACTCTTTTGTCAACATTTCCTCATATTCTAGAGAAACATTACAAACTAAACCCTAATTAGTATAATATCAAACAATGGACGAACAAGAATCAAACTCATCTAAAAAATTAAAGCACAAATTGATGAGTGGTTTTCAAATGGTTTATGTTGAATAAATCAAAACCCTATTTTTTTATCTCTTTGCTTTATCCCTTTATCTTTTGGTGCTCTCTTCTTGCTCTCTCTCTCTCTAGGTTTTCACTCCCGTATCGAGATGGCAGAACAGCGAACGGAGGAGCAGATCGTTGAGTCCCCACAACCAGGTGACCCTAGAAAATAAAGCGAGAAAAAAACTTTCCCAACAAAAAACCAAGGCATAACGGACGAGGATGTTGACGAGCCCAAGGCCCGCATCGAGCTCGGATTCGACTTTGATTCCCTGGAGATGGACCCACACTTTTGTCATGAGATGTCTACAACTACGGATGGCCCAAATAGTCTCCGGCAAGGAGAAAAGCGTGGGATCGATAGGTCGAGGGTCCATCGTAGGTGTCCAGGTCGTGGAGAAAAGCGTGAGATCGGCAGGAGCAAAGACAATAAGAGAAGTAGTAGACAAGAAAGGGTAAAATAGTCATTTTAAAAAATAAGGACTATTTGGTGCAAACCTGCGCCTTTTGAAGAATTATTAGGTGTAAAAAAAAAGTTGTAGAGCTATTTTGTAGATTTAGTATTCTAAGGGAACTATTTGGTATTTTTTTCCTTTTTTATTAGTTGTCAATTTTTAACACTAAATTTTGTTATTCGTTGTCAATTTTTGGACACTCTCTCTCACACACATACACAGATGGACTTGGTTAGAAGCAGAGCCACGTGCTTCACAGAGGAATCATAAACACACTATTACCCTATCTATTTGTTGTTTTTCGTTATTCATTTTCAATTTTTTTTATTTTTTTAAAGAATTCAATTTTAAATGCTATTTTGGTGCGTGGGGGTGGGGAGATTTTATCAACTAAGCATTTAATAAAAAGGTTATTTGTATGAAAATGGTTAACTTAAAAATTAAATAAAAATAAAAAATTATTTAATATCCAAAAATATAATCATCGCATCTTCATGAAAGATCACCTACCTAAGAACCAATGGAAATTGTCCTAGAGCTGTACCAGTAATGTCTTGTAAAAATGTTTTTTTTTTTTTTTTTTCTCATAAAGAAAAGTTAAATATTTTAATGTCCTTTTTTTTAAGGGAAATATATATATATATATATATATATATATATATATATATAAAATTAAAACGAAAAAAAAAAAAAAAAAATTAGATACAAAACATTCATCGAGTAAGTATTCGCTTCGAAATCATTGTTTGGCACAGGTTTTGAGCTCCTAAAAGTGCTTTTGACGAGCTACATGATAATTGGAGTATTTAAAAAACACTTTTGCAGGTCGTAAAGCTCTCCAATGTTAAGATTCAAAGAACACTTGAGTAGGGTTTAAGCTCTCCCCATTTTAAGCTTCAAAACTCGTCAGTTTGATCGTTATATATGTATACACACACACATATATATACACACACCATATTAATTCTCAGCTATGTTCTATTATATGAGAGAGAGAAGTAGAAGAGAGAAATTAAACCTGAAAGATGCCCCATTCTTTGCATGTTGAGTGGAGTTTCTGAAGCTCAAAATCCTTATTTTCCCCCATGATCAATTCCTTCATGTCTATAACCGGAATAGCCGAGGAATCATCATTGATCGATATGATCGACGGTTCTTGATCTAGCCTGAGGTACTGAGATGGAACACCAACTGATGGATTGGCCTTGATGAGCTCCTGAAGGCTGACTGAGTCATCGCTACCTCCCGACTTTGCCATCAGCTTTTAATTCTGCAGGTACGCAACGAACTGATAGATGTGGATTTTATAGAGTTAAAAAACACGTGGAAATTGTGCATGAAAAAAAAAATAATATCTGCGAAATTAGTGGGGAGATTTCTGCGCACTAAAGGGAAACACAGAGATGACGTTTAAAGCGAGAAAATGATCTTTTCCTTTGCTTTCAATCTAGGAAAAATTTGAGAGAATCCTACTAAAATGGACACTACATACAAGTCTATAGTGAAAAAATATCATCTATATATTTATTATTTAAAATAAACTAAAATACATATTCTTTTATTATATTAATTGCAACATAATAAATGAGAGATGCAAATGTTATTGCTGAACAATAATTTTAATAGTTACATAATGAAGGGAGAGATGCAAATATTGTTATACAACAATAATATCAACATCAACATAATGAATGGAGGATGTAAATGTTACTGTACAGTAAATAATTACTACATGCCAATTAAGTTTTTCTCTAAAATTAAACAGCTATATGGGTATAAGAATGAATTAGTAATGGGTCTTGGGGCTCATGATAAAATACCCTTAAATCTATTATTTTGGATTTTACTTCAATGCACTCAAGTTGTTTTGAGTGTGTAAATATTTTGTAAAATTTTAGTCATTGATGTTTGATGTTGCTAGAAAATGATAACACAGTGAATTTATAATTCTACCCTTGACTGTCTCTGTCCTATTTCATCCAGAGGGGTTCTTGCACAAATTCTTACACTAGGGGATGATCCTGATGAAGGACCTCTAGTGTTAGAGTAAATATATGGTAGAGAGAAATATAAACCTTAAAATGCTGTGTGATATTGCGTGGGGTCTTATTTCACAACATAACCTCACATAACATACTTGAGCCCTTGTCTTACACAAGTATATATACGGTTGCTGGTCGATTCTAGAGAGAGAATGTAGTGCCTCGTCACCAAATCCGTTATGGCTGTGGATGGATCCCTGGTAGAGATTTATTTTGCTACACACTGCAAGTGTACGGCTCAAGTTTTAATAGTATAGGGAGATTAGAATATCATATCCACAGGGATTAGTTTAAATCGTCGCTAAGTACCGAGATTATCATAACCCAATTTTATCTAGGTGACCAAATTTAAGATTTGTAAAAGTAAAAATAAGACAAACATAAAATCAAAAGCGAAATAAAATATGGATTTCCTATGCACAAATATTCTAGGGGCTTGATTTCATCTCATTATTCACATGTCATCCTATTAAGTAATTATTAGTCAATTCTATTCATTCAATAATCAAGGTCACTCATGCTCCCTCACTACCTCTCTCGAGTGTCAAGTCAGAGAATATGCAAACACTTCAAAACTGATATCCCTATCTAGTATTTAGGTGAGAACATTCGTTATACCCTGACTTTATAGATTACCCAAACTTTAATAATCTCTTGATCTATTAAAACTTACGTTGTACTTAACCTAAGTCCGAACTCGAAATTACCTCTCTCGAGTGTCAAATCGCATCTTCTCAAATCAATCAAGATTTTAGGTGTTGATCTCCTCTCGGTCTCACAACAATCTAAAACTATGCACTCTCAATTTCGGTCACAAATTAAATCTCTCTCTAGCATAAAATTCACAACCTAAAATCATCTAATTCATCGGCCACATGAATCAAAAATATTAAATATTGAGATCCATAAAATGGAATTAAAATTAATAATTAACAAAATATCCAAACATGGTTTAACGAGACTACATCAAGCCCTAGATATGAATTTTAACTCATTATAGAGAAATTTATAACTAATCTTTTCAAGAAATTTATAAATGTAGATATGTTTAACACAATATCATATATACAAAATTCAATAAATATTAGGGTGAGAGAAAGGGAGAGAAAACTCTTTTGTGGAGATAAGCTTCAAGTCTTCAAATCTTCAATAATTTTCACTCTAAGCTCCTTCTCTAGCATTTACGTGCTTCCAATGGTGTTCTCCCATGGTGTTTCTTTCCCAATCTTTCCGCCAATGGTGTTTTCTTTCCCCAATCTCTCTACCAAATGTATTTTCTTTCCCCAATCTCGCCAAACTTTGGGTTTGAGGCTAAAGGTGGTATATAGGGCTCAAGGTAGGGTTTTCATTTTGCAAACGGTGCTGGAGCGGAGTTGGGCGCTCTACAGCGCACTTTTGGCTGTGGAACACTAACGGGAGTATGCTACAGTGGAGAAAAATCCGCTACAGCGGGGTGGGCAATGGCTAGTTTGGGAGTGCACTGCAGTGGAGAAAAATCCTGCTGGAGCGGAGTTTGGGTAGTTTTGACACCTGTTCGTATTGTAGCCATAACTTTCTCAACCGAACTCCAATTGAGGTAATTCAAATGGTTATGAAATGATAAGAAATAGATATACAACTTTCATGTTTTAAGTTTGTCTAGGATAGGATTTTATCGCTCTCAGAATCTATTTTGAAATTACTGCACCTGCACTACTTACGAACCATTCCAACCCAATTCACCTCATTTTACCACATTTTCACATTTTCATCCAATTATTTTTAATTCCTATAAAACAACACAAAAATACATCAAACTAACACAAATACTTGAAAACTCACTAATACTTGAATCTAAAAGTACTTGATTTATTGGTAAATAAACCACTCATCAAATATCCTCAAACTCAGATATTTGTTTGTCCTCAAGTAAAAGAAAAAAAAATAAAAGAAAATACTAAGACACTAAGGATAAAAGTGTGAGTTTCGCTTCAAATCAACAACCATGCATGAATCTCCGAAGGCACAAAATGTTCCAAGCTCAAAGGAAATGCAACCATTGAGACTTTCTAGAATTTCAACATTAAGCATCGATATCATTCACTCAAGACTTTTGATGTGTAAGTGTGTGCATAATTACTCTCACCCAACCAAATGAGTCTCGAATAAATTTATGTGCTAAGGAGACAATGAATGATCTCTAGATTGTGAAGTTAAGAAAACCAATAGCCACTAATGTATGATTAGGGTAGAAGGTAGATGAGCATGTCATTTTTAGGCTTAAGTCACCCTAGGCATGTATCACGACTCATGAATTTGGTAAGATTTTCAAGAAATGTTTTTCACCGAATCATGGATAGTTTTTTTTTTTTTTTTTTTTTTTTAAATAGGTAATAACCACATCCTCAAACTCAAAATCAATATTGTTCTCAATGTTGCGGGAAAATACAAGGCGACAAGCGAGAATACTCACCACTATATTACAATGACTTTGATTTATTTATTTTTTGCTAAAACCCAATTCACCTATGATTTTCCATACACGCCCCATGCTAGTCCTTACACTCAATGATCCATGCAATAATACCAATTAGTGATGGGTTTAGGAAGTAAAAATGCATTTAGTGGGTTTGATGAACATACGAGGGTAGTAAAATAATTAGGCAATAAGGCTCAACGGGGATAATGAAGGATAAACAGTTTTCAAAGGTTAGATTCAAAGGCCCTAACGATCTAAAGAAATGCTTCAATTATCACTCCAACAAGACATAACCTAGAATTTTGCCTCAAGTTTCACTCAAATGGGTTCTAGTGTTCATGAGATGTCAAAACCTACCTAAAGCACATAAATATTCTCCAAGTTATCAGAAGGCCAAGTGATCATGGTTCATGGTGATCAAATATAAGAGTCAAGAGTGAACTTCAATCAACACGAGTCAAGCACATAGAAATCTCAATGACAGGCATTTTAAAAGACTTAAGAGAACATCAAATGTCTATACTAATCATCGATATCAAGTCATTTTATCTCAACAAAAACTCACAATTTATTCAAACTAACCTAAAAGAAAAATAAAATAAAATAAAAAACATGGCCAAAAGAACATAAGTTATATGAAGAGAAGTCATACACACAAGCATTTCCTATACCCAACAAACATAAGCCAACATGTGTCTCATCCCCAAACTCGAAGTCAAACATGTATTCAAATTAAGCATAAGAAAATAAGAACACGTACCAGGGATGCAAGATAATCTCGCCTCCTAGTGTGGTCAACAGTGATGCTCCGGGCAAGTTAGCCCGGTATAGGGCTTTCTTCCATAACTTGCATCCTGAGGCTTAATTATTTGAAAACTTGGATTGCATCCCAAGGAGCACTTGGTTTAATGTCCTTGGCTAGACAATGGAGAATGACTCATCAAAAAGTGGCTTTCGCCCATAGTATGTGTCATACAACACAATAAATGGATTTTGGTTTTGAACATCTTCAATCTTGGCAAGATGTATAAATGATTGACACGTATTCTGAACTTGACTTGGCTTCAGCTTATCTGTTTAGTGGGCATGAATGAACATTACTCAAGGTGGTGGAGGACAAGTGAGCCACATCGGATCCTCGTAAATGTAGTTATCTTTGATCAGTGGTGGCATTACAACATGGATCTCTAAAAGTTGAGACTCACAAGTGTCGTCTTGTGATTCTTCATCGTTGATCAACTCTTGGGTCTTTTCCTCATTAGAATCGTCATCACTGAATAGGCCCAAGTTTCTCCCACTTGTGTGTGGTTCCTCATGGTGACTTTCAATGATTGGCGGTGTCAACACCAAATGGATTCCCAGAGGTGAGGACTCAAAATTATCTTGTGATTTGTCATCAACGAATAGCCAATGATTATACTCAAAATTAGTATATAACTACCCTGAAACCTTACAAAAGAGTACCTCTAGGACTAATAGAGAACGTAATAGCCAATTACGAATTCTCATTATTCTTTACCTATGAGCCTAATCACAGTCTAGAATTGTATCCAAGAAAAATTGACTGTTGAACAAGCCATGGGAAAGAATAAAGAGAATGCATATTATGACTATACGAGGCTTTATTTGACTTAGAAACGACATTTTGTTCGGATTCATGTATTGCTTTAGTTTGAGGTCGATAATGACATGGAGTTGATATGAGATTTCCATGCGTCCAAATAAAAGTGTCAATTGAGTTTGTAAATATAAGGCACCCTCCTTGAGAGGTTTGTCATGTCAAAATCCTATGTGACTTGTAAAATTTGGAAGTAGTGAAAATCTAGTCTCAAACTAAGTCATAGTCAAAACCTCAAGCACTTTTGTAAGCAAATAATATTAACATGAACTAAGTTAATTAGAAAAAATTAAGCCATGTAGAAAAAATTCCCGTCTGCCGTTCGCTAGTTCGCACTCATACGCATGCGTGACAACCTATCCAAATGGAAGATATAGAGGAACGATCGAATGAACCTGTCGGGTTAGTCCAATTAAAAGAAGACATAGTCTTGCTGAAATAGTCCATTAGCCAGATTTTTGAACTTCTGCAACAACTCCAAAACTCTCAATAAAACCTTATAACCTCAGCTCAAACTTCTAATCCGCTCGAATCAATGACTAATCTAATTCCTAAGGCCCTAGCTCGACTACTGGAGAAACAATCCCTATTGAACCTTAGCCACTAGTCACTCTAACTATAACTAACCCAAATCCAAGTACCACCTTAACTAAACCAAATATTATCCTAGTTATACCCGAAACCAATGACCGATTCAAAAAATAGGTGAAAGAGCAACCCGAGAAGACATCCCTACTGACCAAAAAATTACTACAAACAGAAAGAGAGCTTCGAGATGTAAGGAAGGGAAAATCACAAGTCAACACCCAGTATCTGGACCTATGCTCGGTACCTCAGCTTTCCCAGCAATAGTTAGACGGACCAGCTGCTCATTGGTACACAATAATAGAACAATTAAAGGTAGAGACATTCCTTGATATAATCAAGATTTTCTATGAATAATACGGATACAATCAAAAGGTTTCACCCAACAAAATGTCCCTCCAAAATTTGACTAGAAAGAGTGAGGAAAGTTTCTGGGAATATGTTGACCGATGGAGGGAAAGAGTCGAACAAGTAGTTCAGCCAACGAAGGAGGCAGAGATGGTCCAAATGTTCATCTAAATCTAGCCTTACCCTTATTTTGGGCCCCTTTTCAGTGTGCTGAAAAATTCATTTTTTTTTATGTAATACTCCTGGGAGAATATGTGGAAGAAGGCATCTGAACTGGTAAAATACAAAAACTAGTTGATAATGAGGTTAAAAATTGACGTCTCTGAGAAAAGAAAATCTTGAAGTGTCAATGGATGTCTAGGGTTAGAAGAATGAGCAAAATATCCAAACTCAACCTAATTATTAGCAGTCTAACCTCCCAGGATACCCCCATAGAATCTGGAACTTCCTTTGATGCAACCATTGCAAACACCTATATACAACCCTTACCCATACCTAGTTCCATACACAACTCTATCGCCATCTACCCAAATCCCTTTTGACAACAACCAAAATAATCAAAATTCTAAACCCCACTGCCCGCTTAAAGAACAACGACAAGTCACTATTTTTCTAGTACCACTCTCTTAAATCTTTGAAGAGTGGGTCAATAACAAATTTCTTGTACCAATTTCCCAAAATTGACCAAACATTCGTAGCTTATACTATAATCCAAACCAATTATGTGCTTACCACTATGGAGCACCAGGTCACCATACTGATAACTGCAACACTTTGAAACATAAAATAAAAGATCCGATACAAGCCAAGGTTATATGTTTTCCAAAGAGGGGGATACCTCTCACTCTAACTATCAGTAAAATCCGTTCCGAAAACATAACAACCCAGCCCCGACTATCAACATGATTGAACGAGTATGGTGAGAGCTAATCCCGAACCTGTCAGTGTTAGCCCACAGTTGTTATGGCCAAAGGGTTTAGTCTGCTGTATCCCAAGAAGAGAAGAAATTCAAAGGTACGACGTCAGAACAACTGAATCAGCTAGTGGCCTTGGCAACTAGGGAGCTTGCCTAATCATAGTGCACCAAAAACCTTGGTAACCAAAAAGCAAAAAGATTTATCACAATATCTGACTAGCCACTACCAAATAGTTGAGATTATCCTATACCTAGGCTCTTTTGTCATTAGAAATTTTGTTGGTAGTAAATATTATGCAAGATAGGTAGAATAAAATTCTAGGACAAATAGGGGTATAATAAACGAGATAAGAGCAAGAATATTTGCTTTAATTAATACAATAAACCATCAAATACAGAACATCCAATCATTAATGCCTATTTCATCTTAATAATATACTCACAATTCATTCTAAATCATAAATTCATTTACCTTACATAATGCACGAAAGTCCCACCTCAATTAAGTAATAAATAATAATCCTTTGCTAAACAAAGTTGTCTAAAATTCATCCACTAACACAATATGAAAGAATCTACTTTGATCATGCAAAATCATGCAGATTTTTACCAAAACACAAAAAAAAAGGTGTCATCACACAGTCGAGTCAAGACTGTGTGATCCAAGCAGTAAATATACCTCGGGTCACATTTTTTAAGAGATACATGTCACGTCCTAAGCGTGATGTGCTTTCTCGTAAATCCTATACCATAGGAATTATGAATCATGGGAAGACATTTAGTTTAGGTTCAAAACACCTTAAGTAGGTCAGAACCTTTTCTAATAGGAATCCAGTTAAGGTTCACCAGTCGGATTGTCAAATTCACCATTTGTAGATATCATGAAATCAAATGTATTCTAGACCCTACGTTGAGTCCAAGGATTGATGATCCATCTATTGAGGAATAAAAAGGATAGTTTTGCCATTTGATCCAGTTTTGATGGAAAAATATTGGATAATTCTATCAATTAGGTCCTAAGAACAATAATTCAATTTTGAGAAAGAAAAAGACAAACATCCTTTAGTCTGAGAACAATTGTCCATTTGTGAGGAATAAAATTATGTTCTTAAGTCCTAAGAGAAATGATCCATGTCTTAAGGAAGAAAAAGTACAATTCTGTCATTAGGACAATGATCTATGTTTCGAGGGAGAAAGGGACAAGTTTGTCACTTAGTTCTAGGAGTGATGATACATTTTGAGGAATAGAAGTCTATTATTTAGTCCCAAGAGAAAATGATCTACACTTTGAGGATAAAATGTCAATGATGCTATAACTGTAGATAACTATATATTCGAAGTCAAAGATAATCCAAAAATTGCAAGTCACCCTAGTGCTATGAAACCAAGTCCAAACCGAGGTAGGTCCAAAACATTAATGAGAGTTTCCTGCTAAAGCTATATCTTTCTAGGATCGCATTATATAAAGCACTAATATAATCATCCATTCATATAGACATATTCATTCATAGGTAAAGAATACAATCATGCACGTGGATAGGATAATTTACATCCTTAAAATCAAGATATAGGTTTTTTTAATCACTTAATGAATCTAGAAAATTTGCTTTAGGTGACTTTTGCTAAAAGTCATCTGAGATCTACTCGCAAGATCATAAAATGGACTCAATCCCTTTCTTTGTTGGAAGTACTCTAAATGACTGCAAAATTTCAATAATGGGAGAAGACATTATCTCCGTAAAGCAAGTACTAAGCTAGATAAACTCGGCCTCGCTATTCTAAGATGAGGACTAATTACCGTCACCTGGAAATACCCTTAGCATGATAAAATATTTGGATGAATTACGAATCGAGAGGTTTCCTTATGGAAAATGGATTACTACTAAAACTCATAATAGCCTTGCTAAACTTGAAGAATTCATTTGTGCTACCACCGCAAGTCAAGACCTGCCTAGCTAAGAGAAGAGCCTCAAACCTAAGAAAAACTTAGTTTATGGATATATTTTCAAGATATAGAAGCAGATGGACTACATGAACCAGTCTATCAATGAGATCGAACAGGTCATATGGACCCTAATCCACCCAAGGCACCAACCTGTCATCTCCTCTCCATATCTAAACAACTCTTCTCAAAACCGCAGTAAACTATAAACTTCAACCCAATTTCCACATCAAGTCTTTAAGCCTACCCAAACACATAAAGAGAGGATATGGTTTACCTCATTACATGTTATAATCTCTGAAATATACTACTATTGCTTCAAGAATAAGCTGTTAGCATCCATTCCTCCTAGCCTAGGAAACCCTCAAGATCTGAGGTTTAACCATTACACTTTCAGTCAGTAATGACTGGTCACCTTGCTAATCAATACTAGGACCTTAGGTATCATAAGTATATCTGGAGAAACTTTAACCATCAAATAGTAGGGAAAGAAACATCTATATCTTCATTTTCTTTAGTCTCTTAAGTACTTTCTAATAAACCAGGTATTATCTTAATATGCCTATGTACTAGATCTAACAAATCAGTAAATGCAAGCTTATTTTATCTAAGGTCGACTCAGGTCTACATGCATTAACTTTCATAAATTAATTTGCTTATCGTAATTCACACACCTTGAATAATCAAAATAACGATAATATAATTTCAATACTAAATTAGACCATCATCCAAAGGAAAATGTTAAAATAAATGTCTTGTATCAACCAAACGATAGTGAAATATTGACAAACAAGGTTGGGAACGTTAGAAAGAAAACCTAAGAGCCTTGATATGGAATCGTTACATATGCTCAAACTCGGGGGTTGTAAAGAAACCAAGAAGAATTTCAGCCAACATACCTATCAAGAAGACTTTAGTTGATATCAATCTTAAGGAACCCTGAGAAGAGGAAAGTAGCCTTAGAACCTTGCCTCGCCCTAAGAAAATTATTAAGATTGGGGTAGGTAACCATAAACTCTTCTCAAGTAACAAGTCAGGTAGCCAAGGTCGTATTCTAGGAAAGATTGGAAGATTCGATTAAAGAAATCCTTAGAAATTTATGAGACCTAGCCTTATCCGAAGTTTCCAAAAAGAGTAAGGCGAGTAAGTAGAAGAATCTTTCAGAAAGGAATTAAGTTGGAAGAAGAAAATAGTTCCTTAATTGGAATAAAGGATGAAATATCTGGAAGAGTAATGATGAATGGATAAAGTCCTGGAACTTGATCCCGCTAAAGAAAAAAGTTCTTAAAATGTCGGGAAAATTAACGAATGAGGATAGTTTAATATGGACTAGGATTTTACCCCAACAATAACTAATGCGAAAACATATGAAAACCTAATTAAAATAAAATTTAGGATAAAACCTTGTAAGATTAAAAAAATAATCAAGAATGAAAGAAGATAGTTGTACGATGGAGGATTCGATCCTCGCTGTATTGACTACTCGCAACTGTACGAGGTGAAAGTTTTAGTATAGTGCGATTGTGAAAGATCGGGTTATTGTATTCACAGGGATTGGTGTCTTTACTATCGAGTACCGCGTTTGTCATGACCTAACTTTATCTAGGCTAAACACAAATGTATTTAATTAATTAAACTAATACTAATATATCCTAAATTAACTATACTAAATTACTAATATGTTTTAGGGAAAATAATTTTCTAGGGATTAACGTGTTTACAAATACGTGTTCGATCTCTATTTATGATGAATGATTTATTTACCAATAAATCAAGTACTTTTAGATTCAAATATTTGTGTGTTTTCAAGTAATTTTGTTGTTTTAATATATTTTTGTGTTGTTTGGTAGGTTTTTGAATAAAATGGTGAAAAAAGACAAAGTTGGTACAAGTACAATAAATTCAAGGCCAATTTGGAGCATGATGCAGTTCTATTTTGGAAGAACTCAAAACATGGAAGTTTTATATCTTTTTCTTAGAATTCCAAAGGTTTTTAAATAACCTTAATCAGAGTTCGGATGAAAAAGTTACAGCCCAAATACCAACGGGTGTCAGGTGTTACCGCCTAGGCGGTGACACAGCAGAGTGTTGCTAAACTCTTTGCATTTTCACCACCTAGGTGGTAACCCTACACCTGTAAAGTATTTTTTAGATATTGTAGGATATTTGTGGCTGTATATCCTTCATCCCCTCTCCATTTTCGGGGAGAACACACAGGAAAGCCATTAGGGCATATTTTTGAGTGTTTTGGAGGGAGAGCTCACAATCCGAAGGAGGAGATGTTGAAGAAGGAAGCGATCGTTGTACAGTGTAATCTTTGGATATAGGCTAAGTATTTCGTTTCTTCTTTTACTTCTTTAACTTTGGTAGTTGTGAGCATGTTTAGCTTGTTCTTTATTGTAAATACGGTTATGGTCGTTAGCTAAACGTGGATTGTTTAGGGATCAACAATATATTTATGAATATGTGATTATTTTGATTTTAGTGTTTCGTTAATGGTTTTTCTTCGACGTTTGATTGTTTTTTCCGTGTTTCTATGCATATATGCTTGTTTAGATATATTGAGAATATGGAGTTTGACACTCGGGAGAGGTAACCCCGGATTCGGACTAGAGTTTAAATACAACGCGATGATCTAACGACCTGGGAGGGCATTAGAAAGTGTGCAATCCATGACATTGGGGCGAGACGAATGTGATTATATGTTAGAAAAGGCGTTCGATGGGGACTTCGGCGTCAATGGAAAATCACATATTCGCTTGCTTTACACTCGGGAGAGGGAGCGAGCAAGTTTACGATATAGCGATTGTCAAATAGGTTGAACATCGTAAACGTAGGTCAAACGAGATCGAACACGTATTTAATCCCTAGACAATTCTTTTCCCGAAAACATCTCATTTTATTAGTATAGATTAAATTAGGTATTATTAGTTTAGTTTATATTAATTTTACAAATTCTTTTTCACCTAGATAAAATTACGTTATGATAATTGCGGTATTCGATAATGATAACAACCAATCCCTGTGGACACGATACCCCTACTCTCCTAATCTATACTAAAACTTGATCTCGTACACTTGCGAGTAAAAGTAGCGACGTATTTATGCGCTACCAAGTTTTTGGCACTATTGCTGGGGATCGAACCCGGGTCACCCACATGACAGGCGGGAATACCCACCACTATACTTCAACAACACCAAGTTTTTGGCATCGTTGTCGAGGATAGGTTGTTGATTTCTTATTGATATTGTGAGTAAATGACTCGATTTTACTTTAGGCATTTCTTTTGTGTATAATTTTTGTTTGTAGTTTTATTTTTTATTTTTCTTGCAAGGTACTTGACGATGTTCGATCAACAAGTATTGATGCAATTCTTTTAATGGGAATCCTAGCTGTTTTATAATGCTTGGGATCGATACAAGGAATTGCTACTCCAGTTTCCAAACCATAGCCTCCCGACGGAGTGTTAACTCTTCAATTTCCTCGACGGGTTACAAGTCGCAACCAGAATGTGGGTAGAGGGAGGAATTTCTAGCACCTCATTCTATGACCTAACTGCGGATGAAGCCATTTGGTCGTTTAGAGGAAATGACGGCCTTTGATTTTCAGGGTTGGAATTATTCACCAAGTCACCAAAGCTCGGGGGATTTTTCCAACACCACGGCGCCATGGCTAGACATTTTGGATCACGACGAGGAGTCTTTCCCCAATTTGGAAGAAATTCTCACAACTATTATGGGGGAGACTCAGAGATTGTTGAGGGAGATGCATGACTGGATTAATGAGCATGAGGATCATCTTGATCATATCGAGATGGTCTGCGTCGACATCGATGAGACCTTAACGTCTTTGTAGACGCAAGTCCGTCATCTTATTTTCTTCATTGAGGACGAGATGAAAACGGTGGCACTGAGAGGTGAACAAGCCAAATCCAATTGTGAAAGCCACCGTGAGAAACCGGAGACAAGCGGGAGGTACTTGGGTGAGAGCAATGAAAATTCATATAATAATCATTGTGAATTTTCACCTTTTGAATTCCAGCTCGTGACGCTGCAGTCGATCCAAGACGATCACATCTACGAGGATCCGATGTGGTTCACTTGCTCTTCACCGCTGTTAGCAATGTCCTTTCATACCCACCAAGTACATGAGCCGGTGAGGTATGACGTTGAAAGACCAAGCCAACCAGAACATTATCTCTCCAAGCTTGAGGGCGTGTTAAATCAAAACCCGTATGTGGTGTTGTACAACACTTACTGCTGGAGGAAGCCGCTCTTTGACGAGCACTTCGGCGTGTTAGGCTGACGACCATAAACCAAGCGCTTCTTGGGAGGCAACCCAAGAAAAGAATAAGTGAGATCCATCTCCGCCAATTTGAGTCGGAGGTGAGATTCTCTCACCTCCCAGGTATGTGTTCTAAACCCTAGTCTTCATTATAATGCTTTATCATGTCATTGGGATCGCTGACTAGGTTGTTTTGGACATCACCTGTTTTAAGTTGGTGGTGATGTGTTAGTATGTTTTAGTTGTAGTTTATGTTTCGTTTGACGTGTGAATGTCTATTTAGGGTAGTTTTTGTGTATGTGCTAAGTTTTGACGTCATCTGGGCCATTACCCGATGATGAGTCTGTCCCCTGATTGTTTATTGAGGTCGAACGTAAAACTCATACATGTATGTTCTGTGTGCTCAATGTTATGTTTTAGTAATAGTTATTATAGATCCTACTTGCACGAGCACGTAAACTCATTATATAACCGTCTAATTGATTAGAAAACGATTATCTATCACCTAAATTCATAACATTAGGGTTTCTAGAACTTGATTTGGAGAAAATTCGAGGCGAAATCCTAGGTGAGGTTGTTTAGGAAATATGATTTAAGTAGTCATTTTGTCGCTTGAGCCTTTTTAAGCTTACATTGTTATATCATTATCCCTCGTTACCATGTCGAAGCCTTTAAACCGTTTCAATTCTAAATGCTTAACCAATACCACGTGACCGATTAAACTTCTTTCCAAACCTATATCGCTGAACCGAAGGCACAAATTTGAGAGAATCAAGTTAACAGTTGCAAATGCTACTTGAAGTGAGCGGTTGGGTTTAGGGTGAACTTTATATTGGTTCGGTATTCGAGTACTCACTTGTCATTTTTGTTTGTTTTTCACACACCCCTTAAATATTACAAATCAAATGAGTTTGGGGGTGTGTTGTTTGTTAAAAAAAATAAAAAATAAAATAAAAACTGTGTACATATAGTATTTTCTCCGTTTCTTTTTGACAAGTGAGTACGTCGGTCCTAATATACTAATCAGGATTGATTCAAATTTATCTGTGGGGTTTCAACTGTGAGTGTACCAAGCAATGTGCCTTGGGTAACGTTAATTTAACAATGTTAACCCATTTTTTTTTTCGAAATTTACCCTTGGCCATTTATCCTAAACCGAACTAAGACCTATTGATCTTTTTGAACTTCCGACCCTACATTAGTGGATAATAGATCCCGGGTCAAGCCTATGGATTCCCTATACCTTCAAGTTTTTTCTGTCATGCGCTTATATGATGGATAATCCAATCCGATTAACGGACAGTTATATATTTGAGTTTTAAACACACACAGAGTTTAGTAGGATCTAGAACGACGCTTACTATCACAAAAGTTGAAATTCTAGAACATTACATGGTGTGTTTTATACCTGAACTCGATAGGATTGGGGGCCGATAAGGGATAATTCGTTTGGCCGGTAGATGATAATCAAAACTTGTACATTTTTATTTTTCGTGTTTTTTTTTTGTTGGCCCAGTAGAATACCCAAGAGAGGGGTGGATTGAGTAATTAAAAAATATTATCAGAATATACTTGAATAAATAAAATAATTAATTTTATGCCTAAATTAATTATTATTTTTATATCACAGCGGAATTAAAATAAATCTAAGTGCACACCCAAATAACAAAAATAAATAAATTAAGAAAGCAGCACACCAAAGATTTATACTGGTTCACCAAGCTACTCTTGGCTAATACAGTCCCCCGAGTTCTACGGAGGTCGCACCCACTAAAACCAAGATTCCTTTAAAAGTAGGAACCAAACCTACACACCGATTCTTTTACAGGTTCAGAATCAATCTTTGCAATTTCTTTTTCTCATACTAAGGAATAACCTCTACTTTTTACAAGTTAAAGAATAACTTAATTGTTTTTAAAACAAGAATCAAGAATCACAACCTCACCAAAACACTCCAAATATCCTTTTACCCGGTAAGGATTGAACTGTTACAAAATCACTCAAAAAAAAATGCAATTCTTATCCAGGAAGAATCACTACCTTAATCTCTTTACAGGAACAAACTAAAACCCTACTACCCTTGATTAAATATCCCCAATGATATTTAATCCATCACAACTCCCCAATAAAAAAATTGATAAGTAAATCTCACTAGGAGCTTCTACCACCCCGTCAAATAAAAACTCAATTAATATCCCAACTAGTAATAGAAATATGTGAGATACAGAAATATGATTTTAACAAGATATGGGTTACAAATTGGAGTACGTAATTAGATTCAAGAAATTGTTTGAAAAAATATTTTCTTCAAAAATCAAAAACAATTTCTAAGATCAATTTCCAAAAATAAAATAATAAACAAGCAATAATCAGTATGGAAAGATCTCACCTAGAATCCATAGTATTAATGATTAGAACAATGTAACTTCAATTCTGGTATCAACAAAAATTAATCGCAGAGTGATTATCAGAATCACTTTTAGAACCGCTCACAATGACTTAGAATGATAACTCTTTCAAAAGCTCTCTCAAAATGATATAAAATGATTATATCTCTTAGAATGATTAGTCTTACTTAGAAAATTCGCAGGTCTATATAAAGGCAAATGTAATCAGCCTCCTAACGGCTAGTTTACAAGTGTTATGACAATAAAATACTCTTATAGACCCCTTATAATATTAGGACTTCATTTAGGTTCAATTTCAATTAATAACAACTTTTAAAACTCTCAATTAAATTTCAAAAGTATTTCTCAATCAAAATAAGTAAGTCCATTTTTATTACCAAATTGAGAAACATTAATATTTAATGAACCATATTAAAATGATTTAATTAGTATATGAACCATATCTTAAATATAGAGAATATCCCTTAAAGTTTTCTCAAATCCTAACAAAAAATTGTTACTTTTGGATTTAAAATCGGATTAAACAATATCCTGAACCAGCATATTCAGTCGACTGCCCAACGCCGCTTGCAGCCAAACCATCGCCCAGCGATCATAGGTCGACCGTTTGATTAACTCGCAGATTCAAAGAGTTTGTCATGCTTTCACCGGTTGACTGCTCGGTCGACTCACAGATTCATAGAGTTCAGATGTTTTCACAGGTTGACCGGTCAGTTGACTCTTCAATTCTGGATGTTTTATCTTCCTTTTTTGGTTAACTTCTCAGTTGATTGCCTCCTTCTGAATCACTTCTATGATCTCGTTTTTAACCTACTTTCTTTTACGATTTCGCCCCTTTATCCATATTTATATTTAAATAAGATCCACTAATATTCTTATATTCCATTTGTCATTGAAAAATATTTCTTTTTAATTCACATAGGAGCAAATAAATATACTTAACAAAAACACATATAAAAGATAAGATTCATTTTGTGCCATGTGTGTGTTCCTAAATGGGATATTAAGAGTTAATATTTACCTGGTTTGTTTTTCCAAATTTTTTCAAACTCTTAATACTTCTTCATCATCTTGATATCTTCATTAAGCATCCATTCAATTTGACATCTCCATTACTGGAACTTTAAATCACTGAAACACTTGATCAAACATTAGTTCCACCAAAACATCAATACTTAATTGTTCATCAAAATCTTGGGATCAACATTTTCATTTTTAGTTTTTAAATTTCGTAATTAGTTGTTGTATTTTCTTATTTGTGTGTTTTTGCTTGAGGACAAGCAAATGTTTGAATTTGGGGGTATTTCATGAGTAATTTATTTGCCAACAAATCAAGTACTTTTAGATTCAAATATTTGTATGTTTTTAAGCACTTTTGTTGTTTTAATATATTTTTGTGTTGTTTAATTGGTTTTTGAATTAAAATGGTGGAAAGAGGCAAAGTTGGTACAGGTATAGTAACTTCAAGGTCAATTTGGAACATGATACAGTTCAATTTTGGAAGAACTCAAAACATATAAGTTTTCAATTTTTTTTTCTTAGAGTTCCATAGGTTTTGAATCACCTTAATTAGAGTTCAGACAAAAACGTTACAGCCAAAATACTAACGGGTGTCGGTTGTCACCACCGCCTAGGTGGTGACACAGCAGAGAGTTGCTAAACTCTCTGTATTTTCACTGCCTAGTTGGTAACCCTACACCTGTAAAGTATTTTTTAGATATTTTACGATATTTTTGGCCGTATATCCTTCATCCCCTCTCCATTTTCGGGGAGAACACACAGGAAAGCCATTAGGGCATATTTTTTAGTGTTTTGGAGGGAGAGCTCACAATCTGAAGGAGGAGATGTTGAAGAAGGAAGCAATCGTTCTACGGTGTAATCTTCGGATATAGGCTAAGTCTTTTGTTTCTTCTTTTATTTATTTAACTTTGGTAGTTGTGAACATGTTTAGCTTGTTCTTTATTGTAAATACGATTATGGCCGTTAGCTAAACGTGGATTGTTTAGAAATTAACAATATATTTATGAATATGTGATTATTTTGATTTTGGTGTTTCGTTAATGGTTGTTCTTTGACGTTTGGTTGTGTTTACCTCTTTTCTATGCATATATGCTTGTTTAGATATATTGAGAATACGGGGTTTGACACTCGAGAGAGGTAACCCCAGATTTGGACTATGGTTTAAACAAAACGCGACGATCTAACGACCCAGGAGGGCATTATAAATTCTACAATCCATGACATTGGGGAGAGACGCCTGTGATTATGTGTTAGAAAAGGCGTTCGAGGGGGACTTCGGCATCAACGCGAAATCACATATTTGCTCGCTTTATTCTCGAGAGAGGGAGCGAGCGAATTTACGATACAGAGATTGTCAAATAGGTTGAACACCATAAATGTAAGTTGAACGAGATCGAACACGTATTTGGAAACAAAGTCAATCCCTAGACAATTTTTTTTCCCGAAAACATCTCATTTTATTAGTATAGATTAAATTAGGTATTATTAGTTTAGTTTATATTAATTTTACACATTCTTTTTCCCCTACATCAAATTTGGTTATGATAATTACGGTATTCGATAATGATAACAACCAATCCCTGTGGACATGATACTTCTACTCACCCAATCTATACTAAAACTTGACCTCGTACACTTGTGAGTGAAAGTAGCGACGTATTTACGTGCAACCAATTTACTCACGTTTACGATGTTCGACCTATTTGAAAATCTCAGTACGTAAACTCCACCGCCACTTCTCCCGAGTGTAAGATGGGGAAATACATGACTTTGAGTCAACGAAGAAGTTCCCCTCAATGTCTTAACGATCCTAGGTTACGTGAGTCTCGCCCAACATCATTAGATCGTGTGTTGTATTTACCCTATCGACAATCTTGGTTCTAAAACTCCATCGCCAGCTCTCTCAAGTATAATATGGGGAAATACATGACTTCGAGTCAACGAAGAAGTCTCCCTCTATGTATTAATGACCCTAGGTCACATGAGTCTTTCCCCAATGTCATCGATTTTCCACAATCCTAACCCCGACCGGGTTATTGGATCGTGGCGTTTGTTTACCCTAATCCGAATCTGGGGTTTATCAAACCCCGTATTCTCTATTTATCATTCTAATCATAATAAACAAACAATACGATAAATACAATGAAAGTACGAAGAACAAACATAAACACAACACCGAAATCATACAAACACATATTTATAAATTATACCGTTAATTCCTATACAATCCATGTTCAACTATGGCCATAACCACATTTACAATAAAATCACGAGTTAAACATGCTGACATATTCCTAAGTTAAAGAAATAAGGAAAGCAATCGAAGAACTTAGCCTTGTTTGAAGATTAGCCGCTAAGAACCGCTCAACGATCACTTTACCGTCTTCCTCCACTTCAGGATGTGAGCTCCACCTCTAAAACACCTAAACCTACCCTTAGATATCTTCTAAGGAGTGGGTACTTATAAGCAAAATATCTCAAAAATATCTAATAAATATCTTAGGCTATGTAGAGGGTCACCGCCTAGGCGAAGGGATAGGTCGGTTGGTGATCACCTCGGCGATGAAGTAGGCGATGGATTTGCAAAAACCTTAGGCTGGTTCACCACCTAGGCAGTGAGGTTTCAGCAAGGAAGGGTCATTCTCAACAGTTTCATCACCGCGGCGGAGGTCTGGACGCTGCGACAGTGGGCTTGTTTCACAATTTTGCCTCCGTGCTTGTTTATCCCTTATTCTTCGATCGTTTTTGGTTCAATTTAATCGTTTTCACTCCAGTTTCCTATCTTTTTGCCCCCTACACTTAATTTATACAAAAAGTATAAAAACTAATTAAAATGTAATAAATATATTATAGAAACCCTCGAAAACTAACTTAATTCAGTTTGGAAATATGTAGGTAGATCCCACCTATCAAATACCCCTAAACTTGGAATTTGGCTAGTCCTCCATCCAAACACACACACGAAAATGAAAAACACAACTGAATTAAATAAAAAACAACCTAAAACAATATAAACATAACGATATGCGAGTTTTAAATTCTTCTAAAGGCCTATTTATTTTTCCCTCAACAACCGCCAGTCATATCGAGTTCTGGCGGTAACACACAGCATGTAATGTTCTAGAATTTCGACATGCAATAATGGTGAACGCTATTCTAGATCCTGTAAACGTGTTTATGCGAGACTCAATAATATAGCTAGACAACGACCGGATTGGATCATCCACCAACGAAACTCATGACTTAGACCGTGAAGGACTAGGATTTCCATAGGCCGGATTGGGGTCCACTCTCTACTACTGTAGGCTTGGAAGTTCATAGAGATCATTAGGACTTGGTTTGGTTAAGGAATAGTTGGCCAAGGGTATTTCGGGATTGAAAATGGGTTAACGTTGTTAACGTAACGTTACCCAAGGGTCAACGCTTGGCACATTCACTCTCGAACCCCCATAGAAAAATTGGAAACAATTGTAAACATGCATGGAAGACCGATGTACTCACTTGTCAAAAGAAACGTAATTTTTTTTTTAACTAACCACACCCTCAAACTTATTCGATTAGTATGTTTTCACGGGTGTAGTTAAAATAAAAGAAAAATGACAAGTGAGTACTTGAATACCGAACCAATCCGAAGTTCGCCCTAAACTCAACCGCTCACATCAAGAAGCATTTGCAACTGTTAACTTGATTCACTCAAATCTGCCTTTAAATTCATCGATTAAGGACTGGAAGAAATTCAATTAGCCACGGTATTGGTTAAGTGTTTAGAATTGAAATGGTATTTAGGCTTCGACAGGGTAACGAGGGATAAACATATAATAGGGTAGGTTTAAAAAGGCTCAAGCGACAAATAGAATGCCTAAATCACGTCTCTTGAACTACCTCGCCTAAGATTTCGTGTCAAACTTTCCCTCAATCAGGTTCTAGAATCCTTAATGTGTCCTGAGTTTGGCTAATCGATAATAGTCCTCAAATAAATTGAATAGAAATATATTGAGTCTATGTGCTCATGCAAATTAGGATCTACAATAATGTTTACCAAAGAGCATAGTCAAGCACACAGAATACACATGCATGGGTATTACCCTTGACCTTGAAAACAACCAGGGGTAATCTCATCATCGGGTAACGGCCTAGATGAACACAAAAACATAAACATATTCTAACCTAAACACACATGCAATACGAGAAAACAATAACACATTTACCACAACTAAAACATATACTAAAATATACTACACATCACTTCGGAACTTAATACGGATAGTGTCCTGAGCAAACCCAATCATCATTATCAACATATGAAATTTAAGCATGCTGACGAAGGGGGTTTAGAACACTTACCTGGGAGGCGAGAGGATCTCGCCTCTAAATAAATTCGGCTGTGGTGGATTTAATTTATTTGACCTTGGGTTGCCTCCCAAGAAGTGCGTGGTTTAATGTCTTTGGCCCGACATTTTCAAAACTCCCTCAAGATTGGCGAGGTTTTGCTTTGGATGGCTCAATTTTTCAACGAAACACCTTACCGGATTATATGTGTGGCCCTGCACCATAAAACGGTTTGAAATCCCGTTGAAAGAGATGCATCAATACCTGTCGATCTAACATCGCCAAGTACCCTACATAAGAAATAAAAACAAAACTACAAACAAAAATTATATACAAAAGAAATGCCTAAAGTAAAATCGGGTCATTTACTCAAAATATCGACAATAACCAACAAAACAATCCCCGACAATGGTGCCAAAAACTTGTACGACGGGGGATTCGATCCTCGCTATATTGACTACTCGCAAGTGTACGAGGTTAAAGTTTTAGTATAGTGTGATCGTGAAAGATCGGGTTATCGTATCTACAGGGATTGAGGTCGTTACTATACTGTTAATCCCTATATAATCCATGTTTAACTACGGCCATAACCGCATTTACAATAAAAGCATGAGCTAAACATGCTCACATATTCCTAAGTTAAAGAAATAAGGAAAGAAATCGAAGAACTTAGCCTCGTTCGAAGATTAGCCGTTAAGGACCGCTCAACGATCGTTTTACCGTCTTCCTCCTCTTTGGGATATGAGCTCCACCTCTAAAACACCTAAACCTACCCTTAGATATATTCTAAGGAGCCCAAATGGCCAAGAGGGAAAAGAGGAGGGAAGAGAAATGGGTATTTATAAGCAAACTATCTCAAAAATAACTAATAAATATCTTAGGCTGTGCAGAGGGTCACCACCTAGGCGAAGGGATTCATCGTGTAGGTGAAGGGATAGGTCGGTTGGTGATCACTTCGGCGATGAAGTAGGCGATGGATTTGGAAAAACCTTCTGTTGGTTCACCGCCTAGGCGGTGAGGTTTCAGCAAGGAAGAGTCATTCTCAGCAGTTTCACTGCCGCGGCGGTGGGCTTGTTTCACAATTTTGCCTCCATGCTTGTTTTTCCACTGTTATTCGACCATTTTTGGTTCGATCTCATTGTTTTCACTCCAGTTTCCTATCTTTTTGCCCCCCACACCTGATTTGTACAAAAAGTGTAAAAACTAATTAAAACGTAATAAAATACTATATAAACGCTCGAAAACTAACGTAATTCGATTTAGAAATATGTAAGTAGATTACAACTATCAACAGTAAAATAGTAGCCGATAATGGAAATAAGCAGGATATAAGGGTAAAATCATGAAGACCTCAAGGCTGACTCCAAAATACCATTATTCTCTAAAAATGTAAAAAATCCTAAAAATACGTGTTAAGAGAAACAATGAAATCAAGGCCGGTCTCAGAACATTTTTAAATACTGAGTGGTCACACGAAAGCAATTAGGTGAATCACGCTCTCTATACAATCCGATTATTAAGTCGTAGGGGTGTCTGAACACCTAGTGACTTGGGCCAACTTGATTGGGATCACTACCCAAAGCTCACTATATGTATTATATAGAAAGTATGACTCCATACCTACCAAAGTGAATAAAATAAATGAAAATTCTCTCAACACTACTAGGATAAAATAACATTTGTTAGTCTCAATTAGTTAACACTTGTTACTCCGTCACTTCTTTTCTCCCTCTTCTGAGTCATCTTAGAAAGGCCTATTCCATTTGCCCACATTTCAAGAGAGAAGAAGTGAAGTAGAGCCATCGAAAAACCTCGGGTAACATACAGGGCCTAGGTAATCTCGATAACAATCTTAGAAAATATCAATATCATAACTTGATGGAATTGAAACTAGATAACCTCTATAACTAATAAATACGAATATTTAGTCTAAATTACTATTGAACTTATCTTTGCCATAATTTAGACTAATTCGTTACAAAATTGAGGTCGTCATTGAAATGATTGAACGTTTGAATATGATTACCTGAGTATACTTTAGTCAAAATAATCTTACATAAAAGTGAAGAAGAAATATATGTGGTGCATATAGGTTAATGCCTAAAAGCATTAGAAATGAAATTAAGAAAGTATGAGAAAGGTAGAGAAGAATCCTTGTTAAATAAGCCACTCACTTGAACCTTCTCCCAAAACTCATCCAAAAATCATTCAAAGCCCAAGCCAAATTAAAAAATGATCCTACTTCTAAACCAGATGTTCTTTTTCTGGTAAATCCCGATCTTACCCAAGCGAGACAAAAAACACCCCTCCGCTATTCTTGTCCATGCCTTTCCAACCAAAGCCAGAAATTGTTCAAAGAGGAATTCCATTAAGAATTCCAGTTGCAATGCAAGAAGAAGTAAAGGAGTACGAAGCCTCTCAGAAGTACCAGTCAGCTTTCCGTATCAAGAGTGACATGAAAATAACCAGGGCATATGGCTAATAGCTAAAGATACCTAGTGCAAACATTCTAGGAAAGACAGGCATCTCTAGATAGATAATGCATTACCTAAGAAAACATTCTAGGCAAAAGATTTGGGCTTCACAAAATAGTACAATACGTAAGTCAATGCCAAATTACTATATAAGCACTATACATCACATTTCACATAGGCATGTATAACCTTCATACACATTGGAAATTAGACGCCAAACTTCACAAAAATCTATGGAAATTTGCATATCATGTTGGGTCTTTATTAGTATAACACTTACACCTTATCTGGAAGCTCTAGTAGGCTAGGAGGCAATCATTGGACACGTAATCTGGTCAAGTTATCTCAGTAGTCACCGTACCATTGTGCGTCACTGATATTGGTTTTAAGCTAACTCAAACGTTGGACGGAGAGTTGACCTCACATAAGGTGTGTTGATAATAGACCTTACTCATTTCTGAGATGTATCGGTGTCTTAGTGGAGTGTTATGAGAAGGTCGACCTCAGCATAATCTAACAGGACCTTCCTAAGAGTTGAGAATATCCTAGAGTCGTTCAATGTGTTATAAGTTCCTGGCCTCCAATAAGATCAAAACAGTGTAATCTAAAGAATTAACTAGACTACCAATCAAGGATAACAATCAATCTTAAACTAGCTAATGCTTAGGCAAGAAGCTTTGTCCATTAGACTAAGGCAAGATTGTCGCCAACAAATATTCTTTACCTGCGACAGGTGCAACTCTTAGAATCATCTCAGCTCAGAACTACGTTCAACTTGATCCTTGGTAGATCACCAAGGTACGCAGGAAATCCAAGTAGGTTCAGTCAAAAATAGAAAGAAAAAAGAGGTATCGGTTTCACGACACTCTCTCAGCTCTATACTAGGGTGTATATCTTGAACAATCACTTTACATTCCAAACATGAGTATTTCTGCTTGCCTTTCTAGTTAAATAATAGAGGGTGCTAAGGCTAGAACTGCACTTGACCTAATCTTTGGCAACTTGCTAAGGCATGTAGAAAACATATTGAGGTCCGAGTATCCAAACTATAGGAACCCCCAACCATTGGCTAAAAGGGATTATCACAGTTTCCATCATCATACGTAGATTGGAATTGATAAAATCCATGTTACGCTTTCCACCAAGTGATAGGGGTCTAAGTTCACATTGTCACTCCCTATTAACGGGTACTAGAGGTAAAACAAAATGACAAGCAAACAAAGAAAAATGAGTCATTCAATTTCGGTTGCTAAGGAAGGTCTTAGGTTCATCTAAAGACAACAATTCCAAAATCAGGTGAAAAATCCAAAATTCGACAAGTAATTCAGAATTCTTCAGGATTAGAAGGAATGAATGTTGAAAACTACTAGGAATCTAGCGCAATTGCGTGTTAAATTACAACTTCTGATTGTTTATGTGCTATGTTCTTTCATGACTAACATTTTAGGATAGATAGTTGAAAAAACAAATGGCATAAGAAAAATGAGAGGTAAGAGGAATATTGTCATTGCAAGAAAAAATGTTTCTTTTTTATTTTTTTTTTTATTTTTTTTTATCACAATTAAAAACTGCATTAAAAAGGTTTTAATCACGGTTTTTTGCCCTAAAATAAACCGTGATAGAATGAAGTGTGATTAAAAGTATATTTTTTATCACAATTAAAAACCGAGATATAATTTCTTTTATCACAGTTTATAATGGAGATAGTTAGTCCATTTAATATCTCAGTTTTCAATTGTGATTAAAAGGATCATAAATATGTGATCAAAGGAAAAAACTGTGAATATTTGAATGATATTTATCTCAAATTTGTATCAAACTGAGATATTTACCCTATTTTCTATTCCATTTAAAAAATGTGATTATTTCTCATATCTATATTAAAACAAAATTACAGCACCATTATATAATTAAAAATGCCATAAAAAATTAACTAAAAAATAACTTTCATATTTTTAAAACAATTAAAATATTGATAACAAAAGAATTCTACATCAACATGAGAAACAAACACAAGTAACATTATTTTTCAATACAAGAATCATAAATTTGAATTTTCTGTCACGTACAAATGTTTAAAAATGCTCGTCCAATAACAAATAAAACATCATTACCCATGTCATTTAAATTTTTTGCCAACTTCTTTATTTGCCTGAAAAGAAAAAAAAATAAATAAAAAAAAAAAAAAAAATCTACAAAAATCATTAAGGTTGAAGTTGCAACAATATAAATCCAAAAAAAAAAAAAAAAAAACCATAACTAGCAAAGAACAATTTAGAAACAATAAAAAAAAGTAGTAGAAAATGAATAAATACGACAAAAAATCAAAAATATATATACACACACAAGAATAAAGGATAATCTTGCAGAGGAAGGTCCAACTTCTATGAAACATATACGAACAACCATGTAGACATAAGGTAAAGGCAACAAAGAGAGAATAAAGAAACTAGATATCAGACCAAACTCCATTTTATTCACTCAGAAAATGGAAAAGTTGAAACTTTGAAACCTAAAATCAAAACAATTAGTTGCAGCTTGACAAACCAACGGTTGATACCAAACTCTAACCGATTTGGCGAAATTCAAATTTTCAATCTTCGTCAAGGACCACTTCTTTGTATTTTTTTTTTATGTTCTTTTCAATGATAAACATATTAACTTAAACATAAGCCCTAAGTTGATAACTCAACCATGATTCCTATCTTTAAGATCATTTCTTAAATGTTCTCCATGCATAAAAATCCCAATAACTACGAAGAAATCCTTTAAATGAAATGATGTCAGAATAAATACAAGTAGACAGACTTGGTGCCAAGGATCCTGTAATAAACTTACCTCAATCAAACGGCCATGCTAGTAGAAAAATATACCAAAATTTCTCTGCTCCCTTTCTAACTGACAGTAACCAAGAGTGAGTTGAACTGGCTTTTGCAAAACACAACCATTTTTCACAACAGTTCCATTGAGAGATTTTGCTAATGGCTGATTTTTTAACTATAAAAAAAAAGTCAAACAACAAACAAACTGGATTATAAACCAAGGAATATACCATCTAGAACTTTAAATTGATCCCGAAGTAGCAAGAATAACCCAAAATAACACCAGGGTAAAAGATGCTTAAAAAATGTCCATTTTTTTCCATATTAATGTTTTTGTTCCCAATTTTTTTGGTAACTGAAATGAAAAATGAAACAAGGGTGACATTAATTTGATCTATCTGTTCCCATAATGAGATAAATTATGCTAACCTCATGGCTGATAATAACTATGATAATTTTCATTTGTGTAAAATGCTTCATAGAAGAAAAAGAACTTGAATCATTACAAATAGAAGTATAACAATCATTAAGAGGCAAAAAGAACATAGAAAATAAGCTAACCAGATGTATAACTTGCACCTTGTTGATGGTGATAGGGCAAAAGATGATGTGCCAACATCGCGAGGCAATGCACATTAGTACAAAAAAATAATTATACTAAACATACTTATTGGAAATAATTAAAGACAAACCTTAGCCCACAAGAGATAGTTCAACAACTTGCCTCACCGGCTCATGTACTTGGTAGGCATGAAAGAACGTTGCTAATGGTGGCGAGGGACATGTTAGCCACATCTAATCCTCGTAAATGTGATCGTCTGGAATTGATGGTGGCATCACAATTTGAATCTCCAATGGTGACGAATCACAATCGTCGATCCATGCTTGGGTTCCCGTCTCATTCAAATAAACATAGTTGAACTCTCCCAAGCTCATTTCGCTCGTTTCTGGCTCCTCGTGGTAGCTTTCGATGAATGTGTCTTGTGAATCTCCGGGTGCCACCGCGTTCGACTCGGCCTCAATCAAGCAGATTAGTTGGCCGATTTGCATTTGAAGAGACGTTACTGTCACATCGATTTTAGTAAAAATCATCTTAATGTTGTCGAGACGATCCTCGTGCTCATTTAGCCAGTCATTCGTCTTCATCCAAAACGTCTGAGTTTCCCTAATAAAATCAGCGAGTATTTCCTCCAGGCCAGGAGAAGAATCAACGTATTGGTCCGGGGTATTAATCCATGGCGCCGTAGAATTGCAACTTTGATAATAAAAGGCCTTCATGTCTTCCAACATCCAATGAGCTTCGTCCATGGTTAGTTGGTCAAAAGAGGTGGTACCGTTTCCTCTTTCAACCCACATTCTGGTTGCAGTTTGTAACCCATCGAGGAAGTTTAATACTGTTCAAATCTAAGTCAAGCGTCAGAATTGTTGTCATACATACGATTTTTTGATGGGTTTAAATCTAGAGTACGAGAATCTTTGCAGTCAAATTTTGAACACATCACCGATTCTAGATTTATATAGTGAGTTTTCTACTGTTAACAATGATTCAAATTGTTGGCTCATTCTCCCACCTAAAGTCACTCTTTCTGTCTTTAAGTAGACGACCTTTTCGACCCCTTTCGGTTCTCACCCATCAGGCACACGACCATACTGTCGGCATTACCGTAAGCCTGGGCATCACATTGATTACTATTATAACCTCCATCCTAAATTGAACCTCGAAACCTAGGAGAAATGAAAGAAAAAAGAGCACCACGTATTGGTGTTATTATTGATATTGTCCTTGGCTCGGCAGATCCCCAACTTGCTTCCCAGGATCTTTGCCACGTCCAGGCCCAAATTACCTAGCTTTAGGATCAATTAACCAATTTGGCATCATCTTCTGGTCCAACGGCTGCTCTTACTTTGGGTACTCCTACTACGCTTCATGGTAAGTCTGGTCTCCCTGACTAGATTTTGGACTCTAGGTGTTATTTTTATATACAATTAAGTATTGATATTTTTTGTGTAACTAATAGTTTTATTAAGTATTTCAAATTTATAGTTCTATACATTTGATTAAGAAGAATATTTGATGAAGAAGAAGGAAGTGAGTATACTAATCCAATTGGTTAATCGAATAAGAAGGATTGGTCAACTGAATGGAACAATGTCAATAATATCTAGTGAACTCAATTGTTTTTTATTTTTATTTTTTCTTTATAATATAATAACTTAAATAACATATTAATATATATTTTTAGTGAAAAAAAAAAATCTATTGTTTTTGTAGTGACAATAGATTGGGATTGTTGTTTTTTTCTTTATATGTCCGATTGTCAATTGTTTTTATTTTTTATTTCTTTATATATAATTTGTCGATTACATATACATATATATATAAATAAAAGATGATCGGATGATATACAACCATTATCAGAGACTATAATTTTTAAGTAATCTTTAAAGTTGGTAATAGTACATAATAAAATTTAGAAAATAAAAAATGAAGTGAATGATTTTTACAAAATCGTCAAAGTTGGCCAGATGAGTTATTTCGATAACGGTGTCATTTATTTGCATTGCTTTCGAAGAGGTTTGTTTTTTGTTTTTTCTTCTTCCCCATTCAAATCCAACATCATTTGTAGGTCATTTTTTGATAGTCCAGAAAGTGCAATCAGAGGTGAGTCAATGCAAGTTGTCAAATTCATCAATAATCGAATGCACGCTCAATGTCTGGCTTGGAAATATCGAGATCTAAGAACACTGATGCGATTCTTCACAATCAAGTATCGAGATCTTTGGACTTTACGCTCGTTGAAGCCATCATTTCCTAAAGATTTACCAGTTCCGGCCGCTTCAACATTTTTCGATTTGAATCTGTTTCCCTCACTGTTATTCAAGGAAAGACATGGTGCGCGCTTTTCAATCTCCTAGACAACACGTGGAAGACATAAGGAGGTTGAAGTTCTCGATCGGCTAAATCTGGAGTTAACAAACAATATCTTATCCATACACGAAATAAACCCAATAATACTTATTTGAATTTGGGAACTACCTCTATTTAAGAAACCATAAACTAATTAAGAAAATAGGATAGTTTCACTCACCTTTGAAATAGAAAGTCGTAGACAATTGTGAAAGAAGAACATTGCCACGGCTGGAGCAAAAAGATTTCATTTGTAATTAAAAACATGGCTATAGTAGGTGCAAAGAATACACAATTTTTTTTTAGAATAATAGAGAAATGTGTTTGTAAATGTAAATAGATGTTGTTTATATAGGAATTTGAAGGGGGTGTATTTTTTTAATATTTTATTTTTTTTAAAAGAGATTTCAGCCATCGGATGGCCGGTTTCATCATTTTGTTTTTATTAATTTTTTTTTTAAGGAGATTTCGATTTCATCAATTTTTTTATTAATATTTTCATTTTTTTAAGGAGATTTCAATTTTTTAAATATTTTAAACAACTTAAAAATGATATGTAAGAATCTAATAGAAAAAAAAAAAAAAAATTGACATCCATTCAATTCACATGTTTAATTTTTTTTTCTTTTACTTTTTTTTTTTTACAGTAGTCTGAATTATAAATGAAGTATAGGGGTGCAAAACTTTAATTTGTTAGATTTTGTACGATTTTTATCTTTTTTATATTTTTTAGGTAACATTCATTTTTTTTTAGCAGTATAGGATTGCAGAAATTTTATAGAATTTGCATTAAATCTCAATCAAACTTTATAGGCTTTGCAGTAAATTTTATAGCCTTCGCAGTATGTTTTAAATATGAAAGATTATAGGGCACATAACTTTAACTTTTAGGTTTTGAATTTTTTTTTTTCTTTACATTTTTGGTCGACATTCACTTTTTATTAGCAGTATAGGGTTGCAGTTTTCTTTGTTTAGTGCTCAACATTCACTTTTTTTTTTTTTTTTGTAGTATAGGCTTTCAGAGATGTAAAATTTATTTATTTTTTAATAACACAAAGTTGATTCCAGCTGTGCTAGGGCCGGAATCAAGATTTTAAATTTTAATTTTTTATATTTTTGAATTTTTTTTAAATTTGGCAGAATTTAATTCTTTAAAAAAAAAAGTTTCGAATCCTGCCTTGTATCGATTTATTTATTCAAATTTCATTTTTCAAAGAAAAAAAATTAAAAAATATTCCGGTACAATTATATAAATTTTAATTTTCCAAAAAAAAATAAAAAAAGATTCCGGCCGGCCGAAGGGCGGTTAGAAATTGATTCCGGCTGACCCACGGTCGGAATCTTTTTTTATTTTATTTTTTTGGAAAATTTTTTCATAAAATATTTATTTTAAAAATATATGTAATTTTGAAATTTGTAAAAATATATATAATTTCAAAATTAAATATATATATATATATATATATATATATATATATATATATATATATATATATATATATATAATTTCCAAATTTGTAAAAATATATACAATTTCAATTTCAATGGAATTTAGAAAAAAATATACAAAAGAATATAAATTGTTTAAAGAAGTATTTATAAATGAATAAAAAAAAAAGGTAAAGATAATGATTTTTAATTATTTTTTCAAATTTTATTTATTTTCAATTTTTTAATTATTACAGATATATTTTTTTCGATGTTTTTTTTTTCAAATATTGTAAAAAAAAAAAAAAAAAAAAAAAAAAAAAAAAAAAAAAAAATCAAACTAGAAAATAATTAAATTTTATGTAAATGAATGTTGACCCAAAAAATAAATCTTCACCAAATAGTTGAATTTTTAAAGTTCTGACCAAAAGATAAGATTTACTTGAATTTGGATAGTACAAAATCAAATAAAATAATTACTCTGCAAAGCTCACCAAATTTTAATACTTATATTTTATGTGTGTTGTATTTGATAGAAACTTGTACCCGTTAATTTTCTTCTTTTTTTTAATAAATATTAATCTATAAAAATATTTATTTTATTTTATTTTATAAATCACATGAATAAAATTACTTAAAATAATAAGCATCATACTAAAATTAATATATTAAGTAGTACAATTAATCATTAAAAAAATAAAATATTACAAAAATTACAAAATAGTTCCTGTAATTGAACTTTTATAGCATCTACAACTATTCACGCATTTTATCAAACAATTCATAATGAATCTCTCCATCTTCGTAATCGGACAGTTTTGGGTCATCAGTGTATTTGGGATCGGTAAAGTACTTTGAGGTCTGGTCGTTTGCATTTGGGGCATTGGTTTTTTGAATCTGATTAAGTCTCTCATTGACATGAATTCGTTTCTTCATTTATTTAATTTCTCGTTTCAATGCGCGGAAAATTTTACCAATGTTATCTGGTTCGTTTTTCTAAATTTCAAATGACCTTAATTTCGGAATTATTAGGTTGTACATATGAGACCTTACCTCATAAAGATTTCTTTTTGCCATTAGCGTTAGCCATTGTAATTTATTTGCCTATTCATTATCTTTGCCTCATTCGGTGTAGTTGTAAGTCTCGTGGTACCAACGATTGACCCATCGAATAGTTTGCTTGAAAGGATCACCCTGTACTAAGAAAGTTCGTTTTCTCGTGATGGGATTCAACCATGCGCCTAAGAGATCTAATTGTCGTTGAACACCAGTGATATCTATAATAACATCCCATCGACCGCACATGTCTTGTGGGTAACACAACCACTCTCGGTCGTCGAACCATAGTAGTGGGCGGCGCAGTTCGTCTTCGCTCCAATGTATGACCTTTGATCGGCATATTTGGATTCCATACCACGTACCTATCTCATCTTCGTACCTAGCATGGTTTTTTGTCCCTGAACCCTCACTAGTGCAATGGATCTTCATTTTTTCCTTCCATTTTCCCTTATCGTTACGACATCTATTTGCCATTTCAACTGATTTATGAAACAAAAAAAAAAAAAACTATATTTAGGATAAAAACACAAGTATAAAAATGTAAGCCAAAATCATATATTAAGATTTTAAACAATTAACCAACAAGTATTATTCCTTATAAAGTAGAAACATAATAACATAAATTCGAATAATAATTTAACTAAAATAAAGTGTTATTACTAACCTCAAATGGTAGATGAAACTAAAACTCCAAATTTTTAAATTAACACAAAATTGTAAAGAACTCAAAGTAAGAATGAGAAGAATGTAATGTAAAAAAATGAAAGATAAATGGAAACTATATATATATATATATATATATTTAAAATAGAGGAAAGGAAACAAAATATATTAAAACCAATTTTATTATAAGAATTTGAAATTAAATAGCCTGCAAAAAAAAAAAAAAAAAACTAAAAAGTTAAAGCTAAAGCTAAAAAGTTAAAGTTAAAGTTGAACTTAATATTGTAAGAATGTTGACCCAATTCTGTAATCGTATACTGTAAAATATACTTCATTGTCAATTGTAGCCTGCCAAAAAAAAAAAAAACTAAAAAGTTAAAGAGTTTGTCAATTGTAGCCTAAAAAAAAACACTGAAAAAATAAAGCTTACACCTATATACCAAATAGTTAAAATTCTGAAAATAAGATAAGATTTTCGCGAAATAGCACAATTCTGAAAAGAAGATAAGATTTTGACCAAATAGTTAAACTACAGAAAATCAGTACGATTGTAATTTGAATTATACAAAATAAAATGAAATTACTCTGCAAAGTCTATAAAATTTATGCAACACCTATACTGTAATTTTTATACCAAAATTGTAAAAAACGACAATTTATGATAAGAAATAAAAAATAAAATTACTTCATAAATGTTAAATTATATTTTTCTCCTTAATTATAATTTTAATATTTTGAAAATAAAAATATATATAATTTCAAAATTTTCTAATTGTAGAATTTCAATTTTTAAATATTTTTAATATTTTGAAAACAAAATTATATATAATTTCAAAAACATTTAATCGTAAAATTTATTTAATATTTTCAATTATATAATATCAATTTTCAAAAAAAAAAAATTGATTTCGGCCTTGTTACGACCGGAATCAATTGATTCCGGCCCCCCCAAGTCTGGAATCAATTGATTCCGGGTTCCGGCCACCCCACGGCCAGAATCAATTGATTCCGGCCACCCAACGACCGGAATCATTTTTTATTTTTTTGGAAAATTGATATTTTATATAATTGAAACTATATATAATTATGTTTTCAAAATATATATAATTTCGAAATTTGTAAAAATATATATAATTTCAAAATTATGTAATTGCATAATTTCAATTTATTTTAATATTTTGAAAATAAAATTATATATAATTTCGAAGAATTTTAATTGTAAAATATAACTATATTTAAGATAAAAACATAAGTATAAAAAACATTACCAAAAAAATGAAAGACAAATATCGAATTTTGAATATAAATATAAAACATACTTCATTGTTAATTGTAGTCTAAAAAAAAAAAAAACCTGAAAAGTTAAAGCTAAACTCTCTAAGGCCTATATACTAATTTTGCAATCCTATACGGTAAGATTTTGACTAAAATTGTAAAGAACGACTAAAAGAAAAAGTACAAAAACCTTTACATCGTTTTCCTTTTCTATAAATATCTTATAAAAATCTTTTATTTTTTTTCACTTCAAACACAGTATTATAAGTTGAGTTCATAAAATCTCTCATTTACTTTTTAACTTCAATCACTCTATTATAACTTGACTTCATTAAAATTGTTTTGTTGATTGGAAATTTTGAAGTTTCACATTTAATCTATCATATCATGTTAGTAATTATTTACTATTCTACTTAAATTTTTGATATGTTGATATATATTTTTTGTGAAAATTGTGTAATTATATATTTATGTTTACAATGTTAATTTTTATCAGTGTTTTAAAATGTTAATATACGTTTTTAGGTTAGTTTTTGTGTAATTATTATTTTTTACTTAATATAGTTATGTGTTTATGTGGATCATTTTGATTTAGATAAAACTTAGTAAAATAATTTATGTCATTTTCTTCTGAAATATTAATAATGACTCGTGTGATATCATGTCATTTTCTCTCAAAATTGGATTACTATGTTACTGATTAATACTTGTATGGATTTTTTATACTTTGCACCCCTGAAATTTGATCATAATTTGCTCCTTATAATATAATTTGAACATGACACTCTACAATTTTGTAATTATCCCTCTATAAGTTAATTTGTTTAAAATAGTTTAAAAGTTGTTTTGAAATTGTTTAAATTGACTATTTTGGTTTGTGAACTATTATTTATTCCAGCCTTCTGAACATAATTGCCATCAATTTTTTATTCAATTAATTTTTTTCAAATTACATATAATTTTATTTTTCAAACTATATTCCAGCCTTGACAAGGCTGAAATCAAATTCCAATCTACTTTCAAAAATATACAAAAAATAAAATTAATTTTTTTTAATTTACTTTCAAAAATTAAATAATTTTATGTTCCAAATATAAAAAAAAATTCCGAACTAAAAAAAATAAAAATAAATTGATTTGTTACATAACTTTTATAAAAAAATAAATTTAATACAAAAATTTGAAAATATTAATTTTTGTATAGTTTTGTGGATGTTTACATTTTTTGTCAATATTTTTTTTTTTCCAGAATAGTATAGTGTTGCATGAACTTTATAGGTTTTGCAATATAGAATTTTAATTTTTTTTTATTCTATATTCATTTGTCAAATTTTAATTCATATTTTTAAATTAAGATGGATGTGAATTAATTTTTTTATTATTTTTTTTAAAGTTTTGATTTTTAATTATTTATTCAAAAATTATTTATTTTTAATTAATTTATTATTATTAAGGATATAGTATTTTCTAAATTATTTTTAAAATATGGATTTAAAACATAAAAAGTTGTTGATGGCGGGAATCAAATATTTGATTCCAGCCATCCCACAGCCGAAATCAACATAATTTAAAAAAATCTAATTTTATACAAAGAAATTTATTACTATGTCGAATTTTAAATATAAATATAAATATATTTAAAAAAATATAAATTGTTTGGAAAATTATTTATAAATGAATAAAAAAAATGTAGAGATAATGATTTTTATATATTTTTTCAAAATTTATTTTTTTTCAATTTTTTTAATTATTACAGATATATATTTTTTTCAAATATTGTAAAAAGAGCCAGAATTAACAGGATTTAAAAAAAATGATAAATTTAAATTTCTTTGATTCCGGGTCAACAGGAATTTAAAAAAAAAATATTGGTTGGAATCAACAGGATTTAAAAAAAAAATTAATTTGTTTGATTCCGGCTCAACAGGATTTTTTTTTTAAAAAAAATTTCTAAATTTCTTTGACAAATATTTGATTCCGGCCATCCAACGGCCAAAATCAACATAATTTATCTAAAAGCAAAAAAAAAAATCTAATTTTTTTCTTATCATTCAAGGCCGGATTCAAAATATAATTATATTTTAAATTAGATTTTTATAATCTCAATCATAATTTAATTTAACATATATTTTTAATATTTTGAAAATAAAATTATATATAATTTTAATCTTTTCAAAATAAAAATATATATAATTTCGAATTTTTCAAATAGCGAAATTCCAATTTTTAAGTTTTTTTTGAAAATTCTATTTATATTGAAAATTTTGGTTTGTTGATTATTATTTATGATAAGAAAAAAAATATAAAAAACTGTTAAAAAACATTGGGTGAACGACAACATAAAATAAAATGAACTCAGTTAAATTATGAAATTAGTAATATTTGTTAGATATATATTAAATTACTAAATTTATTGAGCTTATTTTATTAATCAAAGTTGTTTTATTTTTAAAGCTTAATCATGACGAACGTCGTCTTACATTGGGGTGGTAGTATTATACAAGAACCAAATAGATTTATATCGTACAATATGCCTCCCAAAGAGATAAGATCAATTAATATCGGGACGACATTAGACGAGTTTGTAGATGCGATTAGGGGGAAGGTAGTTTTAGACAATTAAAATGTACATTTGAAAATTCAATGTCGATACCCATTGTATCAATGGCAGTCACATTGAATAAGTACATTGTATTTGGTTGACGATGACGATGCGCTTACAGTGTGCTTGCGCATACCTTTGCAATTTCCCGGGGTATATACAGTTGAATTTTACGTGGAGAAGGAAGTTATTGGAACAAAATATTTTGGTCTTGCGTTGACCAACGAAGTAGGGTCATATAGTAGGATGCTAACAGAAGAATACAATTTAAACGATTTTTCCAGCGCTTCCCAGTACAATCCCTCAGGTTACTCGGACGATCATGTTGGAAACTTCCAATCGCAGTCGGTCTACCAGGTCGATGTAGGGCCAAGTGGAAGTTTGGAGCGAGAACCGTTACGTATTTGTGGAGATTCAACGGATGCAGTTCAGCAGCTAGTGGCTGAGCCTGAATTGACGATGGACGATCCTTCTGCGGTTGACAACCATTTTTCCCCAAGATTTCGATGAGAATGTTGATGAGGAGTTGATGGCAAACGACCCGGTAGATGATTTGACCAAGGATGACATCGACGCGACTGTACAGGATGCTGGAGCTGTTGATCGCCATGACGTTAATGCTGTCATCGGTGATGGCGATGATGATAATGTGCAGATGACCTACGAGACCCCAATCCCGTACATGACAAAATACAACTGTGAAGATACAATCATTATTAGAGACTATAAGTGCAAATCTAATATGAAGACATGGGATCCTGAGAATCCGGAGTTCAGCGTCGGGATGGTTTTTAAAGATAAAGAGTCACTTCAAAAAGCGGTAAAGATGTACAACATGAAAGTCAATGGTGAGTACGTCGTCAAGGAAATCAAGACGAAGAAGTAGATTGTTGAGTGCGAAAATGGTTGTCGGTGGCGGTTGAGTGCCATTTAGAAAGAAAAAAAACACGATTACTTTGAGGTAACCAGATACGGTGGAACGCATACGTGTTTGTCTTCGAAGACGAATCGGGATCATTCCAACTTAGATTCGAGAATGATTGCTCATATATTGCTTAACCAAATTGCTGTAAGTTTATGATTGTCATCAATTAAAAAAGTTTTTTTTAGAGTACTTTAATTTTAAATAACAAGGATCATTGCATCGATTCGTGTTGCAGCATGATCCCGAACTCAAGATAGCTGTCATTAGACAGAATATATGTGACAACTACAATTTCATGGTATCCTAATGTAAGGCTTGGTTGGCAAGGACCAAAGCAGTAGGGATACTATTTGGGGAATGGGACGAGTCATATGAAAAGTTGCCTCAGTATGTTGCTGCCTTACAACATTTCAACCCCAATACTATGGTTCAATTTGACTACTTTCCTAGTGATACCCCCAACTCTTTCATTTTGGACAAGTTCTTCTGGGCATTCAAGCCCACAATAGAAGGATTCAAGTATTGTCGACCGGTGATATGTATTAATGGCACTTTTCTTAGCGGAAAGTATACAGGCAAATTGCTTACCGCTATTGGCGTTCTGTCATCTAACAGAGTCTTCCCCATTGCTTTTGCACTCGTGGAAGAAGAGACATATGAATGTTGGCATTGGTTTTTAACGAAACTCCGCGTTCATGTCGTTGGGCAGTTGCCTGATATGACCCTCATATCGGATCGGCACCAGTCCATCAACTCTGTCGTCCGGGATATTTGGGAGAATCCATCTCGCAAACCACATGAACATCACCAATATTGTCTATGTCACATCCAGAGAAACTTCATCAAAATATACCGGAATCAACAATTGAAGAATCTTGTCTAGAAAGCCGATAGTGCCCATTAGATTAAAAAAATTGATCAAATTATGGAGAAAATTGGAGAGCTTAAACCAGAGGCGAAGGCTTGGTTACAAAAAAAACCAACCAAAAAATGGACACTGGCCCACGATCAGGGTAGACGTTGGGGTTTATTGACTACAAACTTCGCCGAAATATTTAACAGTGTGCTTAAGGGGGCGAGAAATGTTCCAATTACCGCAACAATTCAAATAACATTTTATCGCACTGTCAAATATTTTGATGAGCGACGTTGTGATGCAGCTAGGGATAATGCCAATGAAGCTAAGTATACCAGCCACGTCGTCGAGGAACTAAGGAAGAATAAAGCAAGGGGGAATACACACGAAGGTGTTAGCTTCAACAGGTAATTTCGCATTACTTGTTTTGAGTTCAAGTTGTTCATTTTTTTTATTTGTTGAAGTCGTTCAATTTATAAATTAAAATTGCCGCAGGATTGATGGGAGCTTTGAAGTAAAAACTAGGCAACGAGATTCTGGGGGACACAATCAACAAGTTGTCTTCCTTAGACCGGAACCTAGTTGTTCTTTTGGTTAATATGCCATATATCGTTTTTCGTGCTCCCGCATGATGGTTGTGACTACTGCTGTTGGAGAGGATCCATTTTTACTAGTGGATCGTACGTACACAATGGAAGTATATTCACAGACTTGGCATAACTACAGTCCGATGCCACACGAAGCTTATTGGCCACTGACGACCTTACCAATCATGCTTCCCCATCCACACCGTCTTAGGACTGTTAGGCTTAGACGACCATCTACATCAAGAATTCAAAATGAGATGGACGTTTCGAGAAGGAAGTTGACTAACAGATGCAGTTTGTGTATGCAAACTGGGCACGACAAATGAAGATGTCCCCAAAGGCACCGACCCGTGGACGAAGTTATGCTTCCGCAATAGTTGAAGAGTAGAAATATTATGTTTCTATAATTTATTATTATAATTTAGTTCAATGTCATTACCTTAAGTAATTTTCATTTTAATGTTACTATTATATTAGTACTTTTGTTTAAGTTATTATTGTAGTTTAGTTTAATTTCATTACCTTATGTAATCTTTAATTTAATGTTGCTGTTATTTGTTTGTTTATTGGTAAATGTTATTAATGTGTTCCTGTTACGATATTATTCAGTTACTATGGATGATATCATTGCTGGACCGACTAATCCTACACTATTGACAAATCAAGCAAACCATAGGTCCTCTACTGTTTGGTATTTGGAGGTACAAATTACAAGTTATAATTTTAATTCATAAATATTACATCATATTTGTCGTAATTAAAAAAGTTTGCTTTTATATCATATTGGGCAGGAAGAGGTTACCCCATTGAGGTGCAAGCGAACGGAGTTAGGAAAATGGCATGAGGAGTTGGACGAAAGGATAATTAGATGTTAACACATTGTGGGTTTCTACGGGATATACCGTCTCGGCAATAGGAAATTGGACCATGCCTTGATCACGGCGTTAGTTGAGAGATGGAGACAAGAAACACACACATTGCACCTCCCGTGTGGGCAGTGCATGGTAACATTACAGTATGTGGATATTTTCTTGGGCCTCCCAATCGAAGGACTTGCCGTGACCGGCACAGATAACAATTACGAGCTTAGTGGCTTTCAAGAAATGTGCGCAGATATCCTTGGAGTGGTGCCTCCAACGACAGAAATCAAAGATAATGAGCTAAAGTTGAACTGGATATTGGAGACCTTTAGATAATTACCAGTTGATGTCGACGACGAGACGATCAGGCAGTATGCTCAGGTATATACTCCACATGATTGGAGGAGTATTATTCCCCAACAAATCGACCACAACTGTAAAGCTTATGTACCTACCCTTACTGGAAGACTTCGATTCCATTGGGACTTACTGTTGGGGCGCTGTTTGTCTGGCAGTATTGTATAGAAAGTTGTGTCGAGCTACTAGGCCGTCGGTGCACCAAATTGCAGGATGTCGAATTTTATTGCAGGTTCTTTAATACACACACACACACACACACACACATATGGCCACATTATATTGAAATGTTTACTATATATAATTGTTTTTATGTATTCATAGATTTAGGCATGGGAGCGTTTACCTGCAATCAGACCAATCAGATTGCACGTAACGACACAGGGTGACAGCCTAATTGATCTCGGGGATATAGTGCTCCCACGCGGTCCTTATGGATGCCGGTAGATGTCACTGTTGAATCTTGATAAGACAACTGTCCATGTCTTACATGCGTACCGAGATCAGTTTGACTATCTCAAACTCGATGAGGTGCATTAATTTACAGTTCATCTACTTAAGTTAAAATTATTAGTCATTATTGTATCATTGACATTTTTTATGCCGCAGTTTGTATGGACACCATACACGCATGATGTCATCGCTGCCCTACCTAAATATTGCCTAATTGGCCACACTAGTTGGAGGAGTGTCTGTTCTTTAATATGCTTTGAAGTAGTGGAGTGGCATTGACCAAATCGCGTCATGCGATAATTTGGATTTCGATAGCCTGAACCGACTAACCCTACAGAGGACGACAGACTACACAAGATCGATCATCGGGGTCAATCGGATCTCAATTGGGCAAAATTTCACAATTCCTATATTAACGCGTTGAACAACAGGCTTGCCACGGTTGTTACAAGAGATCCTACACTCATACCGATGGCGTGTGATGATCCTTATTATATATGGTATCGACGCGTCACCCAAATGTTTGTCGGTAATCCATTGCGATGCCCGGACGAAGGTTATCGTGGAGCAGCGGTAACGGCACATATATTGGTAAGTTAGAATATTTATTATTATATTAGTGTTGTCATTATTCATTTATAATGTAAATGTACTTATGGATATTGTTTAATTTAGGGTCAGGGGATGCTCCAACTGCAAGATGAACTTACCAATCATGTACAGAGTGGAAGAATACATCCTATGGATTGTGCTCGCATGCAAAATATGTTATCTATTTGTAACTCGACACTTACATATTATCATCGTGTCGACACAAGCAACAAACAGCAACGATTCCCCTCTCCCGCCCAACCTTTGGCGCCTTTCCTGATGATGATCTCTCGTCCCTCAAGCTTCACACTTCTAGACCACCAAACACCTTACAGCTCTTGGCAAGGCCATCTAGGAGCTTTAACATCAAGTGGTCCCCCGAGCTTCACACATCCAGACCACCAAACACCTTACAGCTCTTGGCAAGGCCATCCAGGTGCTTCAACATCAAGTGGTGGCCCTTATCAAGCGTGTCGATGGATTTCCCACTACCCCCATCAACCCATTTTACATGGCGGGCATGTACCACAAGTATCACTTGTGCCGTGGACCTTTGGGGATTCCGACATGGGCTTCATTACGCAGCTGGCGGAGATGGGTGAAGAACATATTCAACAAATGTTACATCAACAGGCCACAGATGGTGGGGAAGTAGAGACACAGGTGGCAAAAAAGGAACCTGTGCCTGTTCAGAGACCGAGAAGAAATACACGAAGACCGTGTTGTGGGACTGAGCAGATATGATTTTGTTTGTATTAATGTAATTCAAAATTTGAAAAAATAATAAAATGACCTATTTTTAAAATTGATTTTTTAGAAATTTCAAATGAAAAAAGGGTAATTAATTTCGAATAAAAGACCTATTTATATATAATTTATACAAATTATATTGAATTTAAACATATATAACTTCAAAAAAATTAGCAAATTTGTTATATAATTTTTATAAAAAAATGAAATTAATACAAAAATTGGAAAATTTTAATTCATTGATCGCTAAAAAAAATGTCAAAGTTAACTCAAAGTTTAATAAATTAGCAAAAATATGTCATCTTTTGTTAACTCAAAGTTTAATAAGCAAAAAATGCATCCTCATCTGACAAATTTTGACGATTATTTAAAAATTATTCACTACTCCATTTTTAGTGTTCTAAATTTAATCACGTAGTATTAGGAAAATTTTGGGTTCATTTCGGTTACAGATAGACTATCTTTTGTTAACTCAAAATTGCCAAAAAAAAAACTGTCGAACCAACTCATCCAACCAATTTTGACAATTATTTAAAAAATATTCACAAGTCTATTTTGACATTTATAACTTTTATTACGTAGTCTTAGGAACCTAGATTATGTACAAAAAAAATTGGGTTCATTTCGGTTACGGATGGACCTTCTTTTGTTAACTCAAAATTGCCAAAAAACAAAATGCATAACCAACTCATCCGACCAACTTTGATGATTATTTAAAATTAGTTCACTTGTCCGTTTTGATATTTTTAAGTTTTATTACGTAGTCTTAGAAACCCAGATTATGTACAAAAAAATAGATTTATTTCGGTTACAGATATACCATCTTTTGTTAACTCAAAGTTGAAAAAAAAAACTGCAGAACCAACTCATCCGACCAATTTTGACGATTATTTAAAAAATATTCACTAGTCCGTTTTGACATTTATAAGTTTTATTACGTATTCTTAGGAAGACGGATTAGGTACAAAAAAAAATTTGGTTCATTTCGGTTACAGATAGACTCTCTTTCGTTAACTCAAAATTGCCCAAAAAAAATAAAAATACAGAACCAACTCATACGACGAAATTTGATGATTATTTAAAATTAGTTCACTAGTCCGTTTTGATATTTTTAAGTTTTATTAAATAGTCTTAGGAACCCAGATTATGTACAAAAAAAATGGGTTTATTTCGGTTACGGATAAACCATCTTTTTTAAACTCAAAAGTTGCCAAACAATACTGCAGAACTAACTCATCCGACCAACTTTAATGATTATTTAAAATATTTTTGCTAGTCTGTTTTGACATTTTTAAATTTTAGTATGTAGCCTTAGGAACCCAGATTATGTACAAAAAAGTTGGGTTTATTTCAGTTACGGATAAACCATCTTTGGTTAACTCAAACTTGTAAAAAAAACTGCAGAACCAGCTCATCCGACCAACTTTGTCGATTATTTAAAATTAGTTCACTAGTCCGTTTTGACATTTTTTAGTTTTATTACATAATCTTAGAAACCTAAATTATGTAAAAAAAAAAAAAAAAATAGGTTTATTTCGGGTACGGATAGACCATTTTTTTTTTTAACTCAAAGTTGCCAAAAAATACTGTAGAACTAACTCATCCGACCAATTTTGACGATTATTTAAAAAATATCTGCTAGGCTGTTTTAACTTGTTTAAGTTTTAGTATGTAGTCTTAGGAACCCAAATTATGTACAAAAAAATTAGGTTCATTTCAGTTACAAATAGACCATCTTTTATTAACTCAAAATTGGCAAAAAAAAATTGCAGAACCAGCTCATCCAACCAACTTTGACGATTATTTAAAATTAGTTCATTAGTCCATTTTGACATTTTTAAATTTTATTACATAGTATTAGGAACCCAGATTATGTACAAAAAAATTGGGTTCATTTCGAGTACGGATAGACCATCTTTTTTTAACTCAAAGTTGTCAAAAAATACTGCAGAACCAATTCATCCGACCAACTTTGATGATTATTTAAAAAATATTCACTAGTCCGTTTTGACTTTTTGAAGTTTTAGTATGTAGTCTTAGTAACACAGTTTATGTAAAAAAAAAATTGAGTTCATTTCGGTTACGAATAGACCATCTTTTGTTAACTCAAAATTACCAAAAAAGGCTACAGAACCTACTAATCCGACCAACTTTGACGATTATTTAAAATTACTTCACTAGTCCGTTTTGAAATTTTTAAGTTTTATTGCGTAGTCTTAGGAACCCAGCTTATGTAAAAAAAAAATAGGTTCATTTCGGATACAGATAAACCATTTTTTTTTAATTAAAAGTTGCCAAATCTTGGAATTCAATTAAAAAGTATTAATTACATTTTTGTCCCTTTTTTCGATTTTAGTTTTCACTTTTTCTTTTTCTTTTTTTCTTTTTTTTTTTTTTTTCACTTTCATCTTTCAAATTTGTTAATTATATTTTTGCCCCTATATTTATTTATTTTTTTACACTTTCATCCCTAAAATCTTGCTTTTCAACTTAAAAAGCCCTTTTATTTTATTTTATTTTATTTTATTTTACAATTTATCCCTGAAGCCTTATGTTCAATTAAAAAGTGTTGATTACATTTTTATTTATTTATTTAACTTTAGTTTCTATTTTTTCTTTTATTGTGGTCACTTTAGTCCATAAAAACTTAGATTTCATAAAGAAATTGTGTTTTTATGGAAAACATGTTTAATTTCAATATAATGGTCATTTTTAATATTATTTTTGTTAATATTTTTTAAAATTAATTACATTTACCAAATAATTATAATTTATATTTAATTTTTAATTTTGAAATATTAAATAAACTTTCAAAATATCATAATTTAAATATACATATATAATAAAATAATCACAAGTTTAAAATTTATATACATATAAATAGAAAATAGGGATGGGACATGGGGTATGAGGTGGGACATGGGGATGAGGGGTATGGGGCCCCGGGGGGGGGGCTGCCACCGTGGCAGCCCCAGGCCGGTTTTACAAGGGCAAAAAACATTTTTGGGAAACCGGCCGTCAGACCCATTTCCGTAAAAAACTAAAAAGGGGACCCTTGTGTAATTTGGCAATGTTTTAGACCCAGATGTGTAAACAGCTCCAACAATTCACCTGCCACATAGACAAAACAAAGATAAGTCCATATATACGACTTCAAGTACTAAGCTTCACAAATTCAGATATTTCAAATAACATTCTCAATATATAAGCACATATAAACAATTAAAGCAAGTGTCACTTGATGCCAACATAATGGTATCACATTTTGGCAAAGATTCAAGATTAATTTTATGAAAATATAGACAACAAAATACTACTAACTATAACATATTGGTTATTCAACAGTGAGTAATCAGAACTAAAACAAGATGGTCGTGCATAACTAAACTCTCATACCGACTGAAACAACCCGATTTTATAAATTCGTCATTAAATTCTCTTAAAGAGAAATAATATATATATATATATATATATATATATATATATATATAAAGAATTTTATTATGTGTAATTCCGGCCAAGTTTACCATGGTAGCACAATTTACAATTATTACAAATTACAATTAAAGATCTAAATTTCATTTTGTCATCTATAGTATAACCCCAATTTATATGACCCAGTAATAAATATTGTGGAATTGAGAGCTAAGTACAATAAGTCATACCCCGTTAATATAGGTATCCAGCCAATCTCACACATATAGCATATTTGTCACATGCTTATACACAAATATAAATTAATCGAGTATCATAACATAAGCAATATAAATAACGGAAGGTTAAATACTAGTATTAAAGAGAAATTCCAACCATAAATTAGAAATAAAATTGATAAATACCAGCAGCTCATGGATGAAAGCGAAGAACCATGACAAAATTAAAATAAATTCCACGATTTTATAACAAGATCATCAACGAACAGATTGAAAAAGGTTAGAAGAGAACTACGTCCAACTGTTGCTAGAAGATGAACAATTAAGGCGAGATAACTTACTGGGATAGGCTACTGTTAGACCCTAACAATGCTGGAGGACCAAACAGCACTGGCTTGGTGCATGCGGCATGGATGGATTTGTTGGCAAAGAGGGCACCAATTTGGTGCCTATCGGTGGGCAGCAGCGTTGTGGCACAACACCAGCGGGTGTTGGGCAGTGTGGAAGACCTCGGTGCGATACCGAGGTAAAATGGTGCAACGTAGGTGCAACGCTATGTTGTAAACGGTGCCTTGGACGCGGCAACATGCGTTGGAGGAGCGGGGAGGCGCTGGACCAAGCTGTTGGGCAGACGTTGGCAAAATGGTGCGTTGTTGGGCAATGTGGACGCACGTTGACGACGTTGGCAGAGTTTGCTGATAATGGGGTTCTCGTGGGGAGTCACAGGACCAAAAGAAGACCTCAGTGCGATATCGAGACAAAATGGTGCAACGAAGGTGCAACGATACGTGGTAAACAGTGTCATGTGTGCGGCATGGCGGATTGTTGGGAATGACGATGCATTTTTGTGCGAAAAATGCATACGTCGTTGGGACGTCGTTGAGCAGAACGATGCAAGAACGTAGGCGCAACGCTACGTTTTGAGCTGAGTCATGTAGAGGCATGATGCACCGTTGGGCGGCGGTGCATTCTGGTGCGGGAATAGCACACGGAACGTTGACAGTCGTTGGGTGCAACGACGTGTTCCGGCCATGCAGCGGCATGGCAAAACGTTGGGGAACGTTGGCAGATTATGGGATGAGATGGCAAAGGGCAGACGTTGGGACAGTGCAAAAACGTTGGAAGAATGCTGAGATTGTGAGTTGATGGACTGTTGGTTTCCAGACATGTGCAGGGCATGTGTGAGTAGTTTTGGGCAGTTCTTGGGTGGTTTTGGTTGATTTTCAGACAGGAAAATCAACTCTTGTGGTGCTGACATGTGTCGGGACAGGTGTCGGTAGTCTGCCTATGCAGTTGGGGCTGTCAACTGTTGTCTTCTCCTATAAATTGTCATTTTGGTCTGTTTTTGAAGGCTAAATGTATTCCTGCGGATTTTACAGACTAAGTGTTGTAATTGGTTCCTTGTAACCGGATTTTATTAATACAATGTTGGGTTTCCCGTAATACATGTGTATATTGTTGCGTGGGTGCGTTTCCGGTAGTGTTTCGGTGTATTCCCGTTGTATTTCATTACAGGAACGTGTGTATTTACAATCTGTCGGTGTAATTCTGTTGTGAGGCAGTGCATTCACAGGGGCTACTAGTTGTCGGTGCAACTAGACCATCACTCGGTTGCAAATTTTCCGGTGAAAATTTCGACCATGTGACAGCTACCATGATAAATACAAGGAAAAGCTATGATAACACATCATCCTATGTTAAGCTGATCAGACAGGATAATAGCTCTCCAGAGCAACTAACTTCGGTTATATAACAGCAGCTCACTTCAATTAGTAGTTGTAACTCCAAGTGGTTTACGATTAAGTGAATAAGAGTTTCTACACACTCAGATATTCTTCGATTCACTCTGAATTCCATCTTCTCTCACTTTAATATGGTACCAGGGTTATAAACTCGCGTTAATAGCAATGATCAATGGGTAACTACATCTAAAGAGTAAAGAAGAATCCATTCAGATCTTCTTTCGGAGCTTCTTGATCCAGATCTGATCCGTGAAGCATCTTCCCGAAGGTAAGAATGGCAGCAGATCTTCCTCCTGAACTTGTTTTTATCGTGTCAAGTCTCAGCACATTGATAAATGTCAAATTAGATAGTTCTGACTACATGATTTGGCAAACTCATGTCCGAAATGTACTCGAGACTAGTAAGCTGCTTGGTTTTGCTTTGCATCTGGAGAAATTTTTCATCCAAATAAGTTCATAGTTGAAGGAATTATAGTCTCAGGATAAAGGTACACAACTAACCATGTTTCCGGATGCTGCTGCCGAGCAACAGATAGCCACATCAAGTATGAATTCGTAAAGAATTGCCTCTTCTTCTTCGAGCACTCGGTCAAAGCAAGAGTCAGGGACCCTGAAATGAGATTGCCCCAACTCAACAAACATTCAACGGATAAAATACAAAACGTGGGCCAGATATATCTAGATTTGGTAACTCTGTTGAAAATCCAAAATATGATAAATAGATCACAACTGATAGTCATCTTTGTACATATATTATGTCCATTATTTTTGCTTCCACTTTGCCCCTGGTTCTGAAACTCACATACACGGCTAGAGAAAGGGTTCACTTCTTCGTCCAGAACTCATATAAATCAATTGAAGAGCAAGTAACATTCAATTACCCAAGGTAATTCCTCAATGATCAATTACACCACACAAGTCAAAAACACCGATGATACCATAGCCACAGCTAGGTCTGCAACTGCTGATGATGTAGATCTGGTCTTCTATACCTTGAAAGGATTAACAAAGGAGTATGAGTCCTTGAGAACCTGCATCAGGCAGAAAAATAAACCTCTCACCATTGATCAAGTCAATTCCATGTTCTTCGCATAGGGGTTTCATATTACACCAGAAAATCCAACAGAACAATTCACTGCTTTCCAAGCAGCTTACAACAACAATGGACGAGGTTGAAATGATCAGTCCAAAGGAAGAGGAAGATACAACAGAGGAAGATACAGCAGATCAAATGGAGATAAGGGAGGCTATCAAAATGCAAGTAGATTTAACCAGAATCAAAATAATGGATCTATTTCTGGATCTTATAATCAAGCAAAGTTATTTTGTCAAATATGTGGTAAGCACAATGCTGTTGCTTTGGACTGTTGGTATAAACACGATGATCAAAACTATCAAAGCATAAATGAACAAAAACAAGCAAATGCAGCAACAACTTCAAGTTCTGGATATTCCTGGATTCTAAATTCAGGACCTAACAATCATATTACACATGATTTGTCGCAGCTCACTCTTAATTAACCTTATCAAGGCAATGATCAGATGATGGTTGGGAATGGAACAGGTTTAGCAATCCAAAATCCAGGAATTAGTATACTTCCTACTCACCGTTGGAATTTTCTATTCCAAAACATACTCCATGTGCCAAGTATTTCATCAAATTTGTTGTCAGTCGGAAATTCACAAATGACAACAATTTCTCTATCTTGTGTAATGCAGGTTTTTCAAATTTTGGACAACAATTCTCTGAAAATCCTTTGTCAGGAACCCATAAAGAAATTCAGCCAGAGAACTCTACTACCAGTTCTCTACCTAAAGCTGATAAGCTTTGCATTAATCCTGCACCTTGTGGCACCCAAGGCTAGGACATCCTTCAGCTGAAGCATATAATTCCATAGCTCCACATCTTCATATTTCTCCATTTCCAAAACAATGTGTTTGCATGTCTTGTCCTATATCCAAGTCATAAGCTTGTTTTTCCAATATCAATTTAGTAAAAAATATCCCTTTGAGCTGATACATTCTGATGTATGGAATCCTTCACCCATTATTTCTTATAAGGATATAAGTACTACATTGCTTTCATTGATGATTTCTCTACACTTTGTTGAATTTATCCTTCAAAAGTCAAATCTGATGCATATCATAGTTATCTCCGTTTCACATCTATGGTGCAAACTGACATTTAGTACTGATATCAAAACTGAGAGTTTGTCTAATGGGAGCCTTAGAGTTTGACCATGTCTGAAGAGTTTGTCTAATGGTGCAAACTGACATTTAGTACTGATATCAAAACTAAGAATTTGAACATGTATCAAAATTCAAAACTAAGAGTTCGCTGGAAATTCTCTTCGGAATATAATTGGATTTTAGGTGTTTGGAGTCCAGAAAACCAATCTCAAATGCGGCCTTAAATAGAATGAAAAGCTTTTTTGAGCTTGTCATAAGCTCAGCGTCCATGAGAGAATTTGCCAATTAAGGCATATACTGAAATGGAGCCGCCGATGAGTTGACTTCTTCATTGGTGAGGAAAATGACCGGCTCTCCCTTATGTGTTGCCAATTGCTACAGTTCCACAACATCAGCAGCTTTACCTCCAGAGAACAAACTTGCGAAGGATTTGGCTTCGAACGGGACCAACTTGAGATTTCCGGTAAGGGGTGGATTATTCCTGCCATCGCTGGAAGTTCCCTTTACAACTTCACCAGAATCACAGAAGCCCCAGCCAAATGACCAGCAGAAAAAATCTGGACAAAAAGGCTGAAAAAAGTCTAGCCAGAGAGTTAAGAGTTTGTCTGAAGACATGTTCAATTTCATGAACATGTTTTTCTGCTACATAATCAATCCTCTATTCAAGATTCTCAATCACCTGCAACACCCATTCCTCACAATTATTTCCTCCAATACTTTTATCTCATCATGATTCCTCTCCTACTCTAATTGATGTTTCCATATCATCTCCTACATCTTCCTCTTCTTTATCTTTCAACACATCTTTTCTAGCAAATAACACACAACACCATCACCATCACCTGTATATTCAATACCCTCACCCTCACCACTGTTGTCCACTAATTCTATGCCACAACATGTCCATCCTACGGTTACCAAATCTAAAGTTGGGATTGATAAACCGAATCCAAAGTATGCTGGTTATCATATTTTCACTCAAGAAACAAAAACCATCAACTTATCACCAGGCCTCCAAGATTCAGCAGTGGCAAGATGCTACAGACAGTGACTTTGATACTCTTCAAACACAAGGTACAAGGGAACTTGTTCCTCTTCCACCAAATAGAAATCCAATAGGCTGCAAGGGATTTTCAGAATCAAAAAGGATGCAGATGGTACTATTGCCCGATATAAGGCCAGACCTGTTGCCAAAGATTTTCTTCATACACAGAAACATTCAGCCCAGTGGCTAAATGTTGGAAGATTTGATTATTTCATTATTTGTATATAGGGGAAGTCAAATATGTACATTAGGAAAGAAGTTATTAGTCATTAGTTAGTTGCCTTTTTTAATTCCTAATTACTCTTATATGTAATCTCATATTGTACAATTAACAAGTAATAATATTGATTATTCAATTCAATATGGCATCAGAGCTAAACTAAACCATAGCTTAGCCAACCAGCCCCCTTTCCTCACAGCCAACGAAGAGGCCGGCCCTTTACAATCGATGACAACATTCGCTGGCCCATTACAGCCGACGACGATGACATTCGCAGGCCCATTACAGCCGCCGACGACGCTTCGTTGGCCCCTTACAGACGATGACGAAGTTTCGCCGACCCTCCTTACAGCCGACGACGAATGCCGACCCTCCTTACAGCCAACGACTAACGACCGACAGCCTCCTTACAGCCGTGACGAACTAAATCAATCGGCCTTCCACTACAACTAATGAAATCGATCGGCATCCGACAATTCTCAACCTCCGACAACCTTCATCATGTCTGACGTCACCTCAAAATCCACCTCAAGGTCCAGCCAACTCGCCGAACAAAAAAACCTCCCTTCCGAATCTCACTCCATCCAGATCACCTCTATTCGACTGAATGGAACCAATTTCTTGCGTTGATCTCAATCAATGCAACTGCATATCCGCGGAAGAGGATGAATGGGATATCTAACCGGTGATGCAAAGGAACCAACCATTACAAATCCGCTTCATACGACTTGGGATGCTAAAAACTCCATGGTTATGACGTGGCTCGAGAACTCTATGGATGAAGAAATCAGCTCAAACTACATGTGTTACCCTACGGCGAAGAAACTTTGGGACAATGTCAATCATATGTATTCTGACTTGGGAAATCAATCTCAAAAGTATGAATTGACTCTAAAACTCTGTGATGTTCGTCAAGGAGAAAACAGTATCACCAAGCATTTCAATTCATTGAAGAGGATATGGCAGGATCAAGATATGTTCAATGATCATGAATGGCATTCGACCAAGGATTATAATCACTATAAGAAGTTGGTGGAGGATGATCGTGTTTTTAAGTTCCTTGCAGGACTAAAATCGGAACTCGACAAAGTTAGGCGGCAAATCATTGGTCATCAGCCTCTTCCCTCAATCAGTGAGGTTTTCTCGGCGGTCCGAATGGAGGAGACCCGTCGTAAAGTAATGTTCACCAAGCCACAGATTACTGGTCCTGCAGCTACTTCAATTGACTAGTCTGCTTTGGCTGCTACTAATGCTAACTCTAACAAGTTTCAACGTCAAGCAAAGGAACGCCCTCGTATATGGTGCAACTAATGCAACAAGTCCCGTCATACACGAGAAACATGCTGGAAAATCCATGGGAAACCAGCCAATTCGAAGAGGAAAAGCAACAAGTCGGGAGAAAAATCTAACCGACCATATCCTTCCGCGCATGAAGCTGCAACCACTCTATTCAACAAAGAGCAGATTGATCAACTTCTGAAACAGTTGACTGTTAATCCATTATTCACTACTCCTAATGCTTGCTTAGCTCAAACAGGTAGCAACTCTAGAGCCTTTTCTTGTCCCTTAAACTCAGTGCCTTGAATTATCAATTCAGGTGCTTTTGACCATATGAAAAGTTTTTTTTCATATTTTCAATACCTATTCACCATGTTCCGAAAGAATTAGGATTGCAGACGGTAGTTTCTCACCTATTACAGGAAAAGGCCAAATAAAAATCTAGTTTCTCACCTATTACAGGAAAAGGCCAAATAAAAATCTCAGATAGCATTAACCTAAAAAAGGTCCTTCACGTTCCTAAGCTTACTTGTAATCTCTTATCTGTGAGTAAAATATTGCGTGATTCTCATTGTCATGCTATGTTCTCTGAATCTCAATGTCTATTTCAAAACCAGGGCTCGGGGAAGAAGATTGGCAATGCTAGAATGATGGATAGCCCTTATTACTTCGATGATAACTCCTTAAAGAATAAAACAACTCACGGCCCCAATGGTATGAGTTCAACGTCTGTTCCTAATAAAATCATGCTTTGGCACCTTAGACTAGGACATCCAAGTTTTCAATATCTTAAATATTTGTTTCCAACTTTATTTAAGAATGTGAATTGTTCATCTTTTCATTTTGAAAATTGTTTGCTTACAAAAAATCAGTGTACTTCTTATATTTTAAAACCATATTGTGCATTAAAAACTTTCTATTTAATTCACAACGCTGTATGAGGTCCCTAAAAAATCACAACACTATCTGGAAAAAGATGGTTTGTGACATTTATTGATAATCACACACGTTTATGTTGGACATACTTGTTACATACAAAATTTGAGGTAGAAACTTTATTTAAAGATTTTAGCATTATGCTCGAAAACCAATTTGAAATGAAACTTATCATTCATCACATAGATAATGGCACAGAATATTTCAACGAATATTTAGGAACTTTTATGAAAACTAATGGTATTTTATATCAATCCACATGTCGTGACACACCAAAACGAACGGCATCGTTGAACAAAAAAATAAACACTTACTCAAAGTAGCTCGTGCACTCATGTTTTCTATGCATATTCCAAAATATTTGTGGGGCGATGCACTTTTAATAACTACATATTTAATCAATTGCATGCCTACACGTGTTCTAAACTGCACCACACAATTTGATAATTTCAAAACACATTTTTCAGCATCTAGGATATCAGCTGACCTGCCTCTTAAAGTATTCGGCTACACCCCCTACATTCATATTCCCAACCAATTTTGGTCTAAACTTGATCATAAAGCAGAAAAATGTGTTTTCATAAGTTATGTCCGCAAACAAAAAAAAAAATTATGTTAGTATGGATGTCACATTTTTGGAAAATGTCCCTTTCTTTGAAAAAAAAAAACCCCTTCAAGGGGCTAATCCAATGGAAGGTAATTTTTGGGTCACTGATGATCCTCTCCCTACCACAGTTTTAGAAACTTTTACTCCAAATCAGTAAAAAACAAGTGAAGAAAATATTGAAAACAAAAAGGGATCCCTACTAGTACACTAGTGCCGAGCATAATAACCTTACGAACAGATAAAGAAATACCACGATCACAAATTGAGTTGCGGGTTTATACTTATACTCGGAGAGGTACAAAGAAAAACACACATACCAGCCTACTGTTCTAGCACAAAATCAATCCAACTCCCCAAGCAATGATCCAGGTAATCCTATCTGTCTGCCATCTCCTAATGAACCCTCTCACCCAGGTAATCCTATCTCTTTACCACTATCTAATGAACCTTCTCATTCCACTATTCCTTCAAATCTCAATATTCCTATAGCCATCAGGAAAGGAGTCAGAACATGCACTAATCACCCCATATCTAGATATGTATCCTACACAAAACATTCCAAACCATGTGGAGCCTTTACTTCTAAAGTTACTAATTTGTTTATTCCAAGGAACATTGTGGAAGCACTAAGTGATCCAGATTGGAAGCTAGCAGTTCGGAAGAGATGAATACTCTTAAAAGGAGTGGTACGTGAGAAATAACTTATTTGCCAAAAGATACAAAGATAGTCAGGTGCAAGTGGGTATTCACCGTCAAGTGTAAGGCAGATGGAAGCATAGAACGGTACAAAGCAAGGCTCGTGGCTAAAAGATTCACATAGACATATGAGATAGATTACCAAGAAACGTTTGCTCCAATTGCTAAGATAAACTCGATTCGGGTTCCATTGTCCCTAGCAGTGAATTTTGATTGGCCCCTACACCAATTAGACGTAAAAAATGCTTTCCTAAATGGATACATGGAGGAGGAAGTGTTCATGAGTTTACCACCGGGCTTTGAAAGAAAGATAGGACAAGGAAAGGTGTGCAAGCTAAAGAAATCATTATACGACCTAAAACAGTCTCCTAGAGCATGGTTTGAACACTTCAGAATCACTATAAAAGGTCATGGTTATCAACAAAGCCAAGCAGATCATACTATGTTGTATAGACACTCAACTGATGATAAGATTGTCATTTTAATTGTCTATGTAGATGATATCATCTTAACAGGAAGTGATAGTGACGAATTGAGAAGATTTAAAAGAAAACTTGCGGATGACGTTGAGATCAAAGACTTAGGTCCATTGAAGTATTTTTTTGGAATGGAATTTGCTAGATCAAAGGGAGGCATATTTGTGAGTCAAAGGAAGTATGTACTCAACCTACTAAATGAAACAGAGCTATTCAGGTGCAAATCTGCAAAAACTCCAAGCAAACTGAATGAGAAACTACAACTGGCCAAACCAGAAACGGTGGTAAACCGAGAACAATATCAAAGGTTAGTGGGGTGGTTAATCTACTTATCACATACCTATCCGGATATAGCTTTTGTTGTGAGCATGGTCAGCCAATTTATATACTCACCGGGACAAGAGCACTTCGAATTTGCCTATAGAATCCTAAGGTACTTGAAGGGTACACCCAGAAAAGGAATTTTATATAAAAAACGTGGTCACCAACTGGTAGAGGTATAAACCGATGCAGATTGGGCTGGGAGCATCACGGACAGGAGATCGACCTCCAGTTACTACACTTTTGTTGGTGGGAATCTCGTCACATGGCGGAGTAAAAAAACAAAATGTCATAGCTAGAAGTAGTTCGGAAGCGGAGTACAGATCAGTAGCTCACGGCATCTATGAAGTGTTATGGATTAACAGATTACTTGAAGAGTTGTAGTGTCCAATTCAGCACCTATGAAAGTCTATTGTGATAACAAATAAGCCATTGCAATTGCTCACAATCCGGTGCTACATGATCGGACAAAACATGTGAAAGTGGACAAACATTTCATCAAGGAAAAGATCGAGAGTGAACAAATATGTATGCCATATGTACCGACTATCGAACAGATCGCAGATATTCTAATAAAAGGGTTACCAAAGAAGATATTCAACTATCTAGTATGCAAGTTGACAATGAAAAATATCCCCATACCAACTTGAGGGGAAGTGTTGGAAGATAATGATTATTTGTACATAGGGGAAGTCAAATATGTGGATTAGGAAAGTAGTTATTAGTCATTAGTTAGTTGTCTTTTTTAATTCCTAATTACTCTTATATGTAGTCTCATATTGATTATTCAATTCAATACTAAACACCCCACCACAAGCGTTTTGTTCTTTAGTTCTGCAGAGCAGTTGGGCAGAGGGATCAAACAACTGAATGTTTCCAATGCATTTTTGCATGGCAATCTGGAAGAAGTTTACATGTCTCAGACATAAGGGTACAATGATCATAAATTATCTCACCACATTCATAAACTGAAGAAATCTCTCTATGGACTGAAACCAGCACCTTGAGTATGGTTCGCTGTGCTTTCTTCATTTTTGGTGCATCATGGGTTTCAGACAAATTCAGCTAATCCCTCCTTGTTAATTCACAAAAAAAGGAGTTCACACAACCATTTAATTGGTTTATGTAGATTATATTCTTATAACTCGCAGCAATTCCTCCGTTGTAGCCAACCTAATTTCACCAATGAGTTGCACCTTTTCCATGAAATATTTGGGTAACTTAATTTCTTGCCCTTGGGGTTCAATATAACAAGTCCGGACTCTTTCACCAAACCAAATATGCTACTGACCTCATTGCCAAGGCAGGCATGTTAGATTGTAAACCTTACATCACTCTCATTTCCAACAAATATCTTCCTCCTAGTTCACTTGGTGATCATCCATATTCAGATCCTTCCCAATTCAGAAGTATAGTGAAATCACCTCAATATCTCACCATCACAAGACCTGAAATTGCATTTGAAGTAATCTCTGCATGTCAGTTCATGCACTCCCCAAATTATAATCATTTTGCTACAGTCAAGAGGGTTATGAGGTATGTTAAAGGGACTTGCTCCTAGCTCCCTTGAGTTATCTGCATCCTCTCAAACTAAGGTGAATGCCCTTTGGACAGGAAATCTACAAGTGGCTATTGCATTTCCTTGGTTCTAACCTAGTTCCTTGTTCTTCAAAGAAATAACCTACCATAGCAGGATAGAGCCATGGTTCAACGGAGGCAGAATATAGAGCTATGGTTCAAGCTGCATCAGAAGTCATTTGGCTCACCATTCTCCTCCAAGAGTTGTCTGCTCCTCTTAAGCATCCTACTACTTTGTGGTGTGACAACATTTCCACCATCTCCGTAGCTGCTAATCAGCCTTCCATGTAGGACACAACATAACGAAGTTGACTATCACCTCATAAGAGAAAAGGTCTTGGCCAAGAACATTCAAGTCTCATGTCAGTAATGCTGAACAGATCGCTGACATCTTCACTAAGGCTCTTCCTACCACTAGATTCTTGTTTCTGTATGCCAAGCTCACTCTTGCTTCCCCAATCATGAGCTTGAGGGGGAATCATAACACATCATCCAATGTGCGGCTGATCAGACAAGCTCTCCACAGCAACTAACTTCTGATATATCACAGCAGTTCACTTCTTAGTGGTTGTAACTAACTCCCAAGTTGTTTACAATTAGTTATGTACTGCTATTGTAACTAGATGACTTAGCTGTCTATATACACGATGAACTATATTTGTGAAATTCAATTGAATAAGAATTGAGCTTTTACACACAGATATTCTTCTATTCACTCTCCAAATCCCATCTTCTCTTTCACTTCAATAAGCTAGATAAGGGATTATTTGATGACTACAAGAAGTTTGACAAATTGACACTTTCCACCAAGAATCTTACACCACCTAACACACTTGGATAAAAAAACAAACATCCGCATGCAATTCAACACTTGGGGCACATAACTCTAATTACAATTTAAGCCTCATCAGTTTTAGTCCAAGAATAAATTAACCCAATGTACATAATTAGTCTCAATTACAATTTATAAATAACTAAGCCTAATAAAATAATAAGATAATCTCTAAGTTTTATTGACCTCTAATTAAACAATTAATCCTCAAATAACAAAAAAATCAGGGAATTATAAACAAGATTATTTTCCAAAATTTTTAGAGGGGAATTCCTTTCCAAATATTTCACACCCTCACTTTGCAGACCATTAAATTAAATCATATTTTTTTATCCTTTTAGTGTAGACCACATTTTACTTTGCACTTAATATTTTGATTTCATTGTATTATTAATTGAACTTTTATTTTAATTTGTATAATTATCTGGTCTGATAATAGCCAATCAAATTTAAATGGAACATGAATAAATTTTAAATGTTCAATTACAATGTTAATACTTTTTAGTAACTAAAAGTTTACATGAATTAATGCAGATTTGCTAATGTTTTTGTGTATTTGCTCCGTACTTTGCAGCATGGAATAAATCAATAAGTGCAGCTACAATCACATTTTAGGGTTTAAAGTTTGATTTTGTTATTTCGATTTCATTGTTTGTTCATTTTAGTAACGGAATTTATCATGACTTCACCATGGAACTAACTTGGTAAGTAATTCATATATTTCACCAATCTGATAGACCACCAATTAGGAAAAGATAATAAATACCTTTATTTACGGAATATTTCAGGGAAGATATTAGGTAAGAATAGGAAAGTTCTATCAACCATTATTACGTAGTTAATAATTATCTTGTATGAGATGGGTCATGTATGGTAAAAGGTCTACTATAAAATGGGGAGAATAGAATATGTAGGATAGCGTGATATTAAGCTTTGGCTTAGGGAGAGAACAAGGTCTCTCGAATACCTGGAAGTTTGGTTATCTTTCGATTTCAATAAAATTCACATATTTTCCCTCTCAATCCGTTGATTTGTTGTCATCAATAAACCTAGGATTCATCATTTAGCATCAGAGCAGCTTCTGGGCCTATGGTGACAAGGATGGATGCTAGGGTTGAAACAGTAGAAGGAACTGTGAACACCGTAAAGGAGGAGTTAGGAGCAATCAAGAAGAAGATGATGAAAATACCTAATCTGGAGTAAGGACTCACAACGTTAGCTGGAAAGATCGACCAGCTCCTAAAGGTCCAAAACGAAACAGCGCATGAAAATGAAGCCCAAGGCCAAAATCGAGTCGACGACGAGATATGGGCGAACGAAGAGTGCAAACAACGTCGCGAGGCGGCAGGACGACGTGCGCCAACGTCGGCAAAGGCGCTGGACCAGGCGAGCGACGCTGCCGACGAGATTTGGACAGCCGACGAGCGGGAACAATGTTGCGAGGCTGTCGGACGACGTGCAACGGCGTTGGCCAGGGTACCAAGGCAAGGGAACGACGACGAGATTTGTGCGTTTGACGACCACGAACGAAGGCACAACGCAATATGGGCGAACGACGGCCGCAAACGACGTGCGACAGCACCAGCACCGTCGTGGGTACCAGAACAAGTGATCGGCACCACTGACGGAGTCCATGACAGGGAGTGGGCTCAGGCTGCGCAATGGGACCTCCGACCTAAAAGAATCGAACTTTCTTCCTTTGATGGAGAGAACTCGGATGGGTGGATACTAAAAGCAGATAGATACTTTGCCTTGCACCGCTTGACCAACGCACAGAAGCTAGAGACGGCCATCATTAGCTTTGAAGGCGAAGCTTTGGTCTGGTTTGGATGGGAGAACAAGAGAAGGCCATTTCTGAGTGGAACAGTGAGGGACTACAGAAGAGTTCTTGGCTCTTAGACAAAGTGGAACAATAAGGGACTACAGAAGAAGATTTGAGCAATTAACCTCAACATTAGAAGGCCTCTCTAAACAAGTGTTGGAGTCCACATTCATAAATGGGCTAAGGAGTGACATTAGGGCTGAGCTGAAGGTATTGGGCCCAAACGGGCTTGAAAGTACTATGGACTTAGCAATGAAAATTGAGGCTAAAAATTTAGAGCTTAAGGGTAGTTGGGCCCACTTATTCACATGGGCTTGGGTACTCTAATTGCCCACCCACTAGAACTCCGGCGGGACGAAGCACTACGGCATTGGAGACCATGATTCCAACAAAAGCTCACGAAGGGAAAGGATTTCGAAGATTAACAGAGGCGGAATGGCAACAAAAGAGAGATCGCGGCCTTTGTTATAAATGTGACGAAAAATTTTCACTAGGGCATCGCTGCAAGTAGCGGGAGCTACAAGTGATTCTACTCCAAGAATATGAAGCAGAGACACAAGCGGTGGAAGATGAGAGTCAAGAAGAGGAACAGAAAGCCAAGCTGGTGGAGGAAGCTGAAAATTGAGTGGTAGAGATGTCCCTAAATTCAGTGGTAGGACTTACCTCGCCTAAAACATTCAAAATGGCGGGCGAGGTTAGTAACCATACGGTGGTCGTACTTATCGACAGTGGGGCGTCACATAATTTTATCTCCAACGAGCTTGTATCAGTCCTAAAGCTCCCCATCACTAATACGGAACCTTACGGGGTAATTTTGGGAACAGGTTCAGCCACCAAAACTCAAGGGATATGTTGAGGAGTAGGCCTAATTTTACAAGGGGTGGAGATAGTAGAGGACTTTCTACCTCTGGATCTAGAGAGTACTGACGTCATCCTGAGAATTCAATGGTTGGAGACTTTGGGGGTGACTCACATTAATTGGAAGACTCACTCTATGAAATTCAATGTGGGAAGTACACCAGTAAATTTACAAGGGGATCCCTCTCTACACAAAACAATGGTATCACTCAAAGCTATGTCTCGCACCATTAGGCATGAAGGATATGGGTATGTAGTGGAGCTCAGCGCTGTAGGGATTTCCAAAGAAGAAAAAGTTGCTATGCCTCATGAGATCCAAGCAAGTGTTTGAGATGCCTATAGAATTACCACCTGACCGTGGAAGGGAGCAGGCCAAAATCTTAAAAGAATGAGCCTCACCTATCAGCAAACGTCCTTACCAATATCCCCAAGTAGGAGAAGATGAGATTGAGCGGTTAGTACGGGAGACCGATTGTTCTCCCCTCTTGCCACCACAATTGTCGCCTGGCCTAGAATTGTTAGTAGAGCCCGCTAAAGTTCTTGGAGTGCGCAATCCGGGCACTGGTGGTTCTACTCTTGTTGAAGTCCTGATCCAATGGAAAGATTTGCCACAATTTGAGGCCACTTGGAAGGAGTTTGAAACCATTCAACAACAGTTTCCTCAATTTCCCCTTGAGGACAAGGGGAAAATTTGGGCGCGCGAGTAATGACAAACCACCAATTAGGAAAAGATAATAATTACCTTTATTTACGGAATATTTCGTAGAAGATATTGGGTGAGAATAGGAAACTTCTATCAACCATTATTACGTAGTTAATAATTATCTTGTATGAGCGGGGTCATATATGGTAAGAGGTAGACTATAAAATGGGGAGAATAGAATATGTAGGATATCGTGAAGTTATTTGTATTAAGTTTTGTCTTAGGGAAAGAACCAGGTCTCTCGAATACCTGGAAGTTTGTTTGTCTTTCAATTTCGATAAAATTCACACCTTTTCCCTCTCAATCCGTTGATTTGTTGTCATCAATAAACCTAGGGTTCATCACAATCCAAACAAAAGTTAACATAAAGCTTCTCTCCACATTTCTGTGATTTGGAAAATGCGAGAGAATAAGAACATGAGCTGAGACAAAGGGAGATAAAAAGTGAGTTTTAGCAATGGGTGCTTTGGTCTTGTCTGGAGGATTGGTGCCCGAACGCCTAGCATTCCCTCGCTCTAGGATACTACTCCACGACCCTCCTGAGGCTTCTTTTGGTCGCCTCCTTTGAGGTGCAAGAGGTTTCTCTTCGATGAGTATCAGTCGGTTCAACAATAGCTCAAATAATGGCAGAAGTTTCCTGATTTTAATTTTTTAGTGAAAAGTAAGATACTTTTGTTTTACATTTTTTCCATTTTTATAACCAAACACCATAACAAACCAATTTATAAACAGATGAATTTAAAAATAGTCCAATTTATCATTTAAGGGGCAACCGAAAAGGCTCTAAATTTTATAGAAGTTCCCTGCTTGAGTAACATACAAAAATGTTGCCCCAATGGAACCGACTCCTATTTAAGATTTGCGAAAGAACAATGGTATATGAAGACATGTGGAGGCAAAATAATCATTACTTGGCCAAACATACTATGGTTCAAACTTACGGCAAACATGGAACAATTGCTGTGTTACTCTGTAACAACTAAAATGAAGACTAGCATACTAGAATTTGCATTCGTTTTGGCATCAAGTACCTGGAAATATCAACTGAAGCATATGATGTATCATCCTGAAAATCTGGCAGCAACGTACTCTGCTATTGCCATACATGATGTTAGACCTGGGGATTCAATTCCAAGTAGGTTTACAAGACCAGGAATCCCATGGACCTCTTCTCCCTGCAAAATGGGTTTTTACATATTGGATGTGCCAAGAGCCAGAGAATTTGCCAGCGAAAAAAATCTGTTCGTGTTGAAATATTTGATATTATTGATATTATTATTATTTGTATATAAGGAAAGTCAAATATGTAGATTAGCAAAATTATTATTAGTCATTAGTTAGTTTCCATATTTTATTCCTGATTTCTCCTATATATAGTCTTGTTGTACAATTAGAAAAATAAGACAATTGATTATTCAATTCAATTTGGCATCAGAGCTAAAGCTAAAACCCTAGCCAGCCCCTTCCCTTATAGCCGACGAAGCCACCGGCCTCTTACAACAGGCGACGAAAGCCTCACCGGCCTCCTTTACAGCCGACGACGACATTCACCGGTCCATTACAGCCGACGACGATTTTTGCCGACCTTTTACAGCCGACCACGACGCTTCGCCAGCCCTTACAACCATGACGAAGCTTTGTCAGCTCTCTCTACACCCAACGAACCTTCGCTGCTCCTTATAGCCGACGACAAAGCTTCGCCAGTTCTCCTTATAGACGACGATGATCAACAGCATCTTTTGCAGCCGCGATGAACCTTCACAGGACCTTACAGCCGCGACGAACCTTTGCTGGCCCTTACAGCTAACGAAATCGATTAGTCTTCCATAACTGACAAACGAAATCGATCAGCAACAGACGATTCTCAGCCTCCGACAACCTTCACCATGTCTAACGTTACCTCGGAATCCACCCCAAGATCTAGCCAACTCACCGAACCAAAATATCTCCCTTCTGAATCCCACTCCATCCAGATCACCTCTGTTTGACTGAATGGAACCAATTTCTTGCGTTGGTCTCAATTGGAGTGACTAGATATCCATGGAAGAAGACGAATCGGATATCTAACACGTGATGAAAAGAAGCCATCCCTCACAAATCCGCTGCATACAACTTGGGATGCTGAAAACTCCATAGTTGTGACGTGGCTCGTAAACTCTATGGATGAAGAAATTAGCTCCAACTACATGTGCTACTCTACGGCGAAGGAACATTGGGACAATGTCAATCAGATGTATTCTGACCTGGGATATCAATCTCAAAAGTATGAGTTGACTCTAAAACTCCATGATGTTCGTCAAGGTGAAAACAGTATCACCAAGTATTTCAATTCAATCTCAAAAGTATGAGTTGATTCTAAAACTCCGTGATGTTCGTCAAGACGAAGACAGTATCACCAAGTATTTCAATTCATTGAAGAGAATATGGCAGGATCAGGATATGTTCAATGATCATGAATGGCATTCGACCTAGGATTATAACCACTATAAGAAGTTGGTGGATGATGATCGTGTTTTTAAGTTCCTTGCAAGACTTAAATCGGAACTTGACGAAGTTAGGGGACGAATCATTGGTCGTCAGCCTCTTAAAAACGGTCCTTCACGTTCACAAACTTACTTGTAATCTCTTATCTGTAAGTAAATTATTTCGAGATTCTAACTGTCATGCTATGTTCTCTAAATCTCAATATCTATTTCAAGACTAGGGCTCAGGGAAGATGATTGGCAATGCTAGACTGATGGATGGTCTTCATTACTTCGATGATAGCTCCTTAAAGAATAAAACAACTCACGGCCCCAGTGGTATGAGTTCAACATCTGTTCATGATAAAATCATGCTTTGGCACCTTAGACTAAGACATCCAAGTTTTCAATATCTCAAACATTTGTTTCCGAATTTATTTAAGAATGTGGATTGTTCTTCTTTTCATTGTGAAAGTTGTTTGCTTGCCAAAAATCAGCATACCTCTTATATTTCAAAATCATATCGTGCATCAAAACCTCTCTATTTAATTCACAGCGATGTATGGGGTCCCTCAAAAATCACAACACTATCCGGAAAAAAATTGTTTGTCACATTTATTGATGATCACACACGTTTATGTTGGACATACTTGATGCATGCTAAATCTGATGTAGAAACTTTATCCAAAGTTTTGGGATTATGCTCAAAAACCAATTTCAAATGAAACCTAGCATTCTTCGCACAGATAATGGCATAGAATATTTCAACGAATGTTTAGGTAGTTTTTTTAAAACAAATGGCATTTTACATCAATCCACATGTCATGACACACCAAAACAAAATGGCATCGCTAAACGCAAAAATAAACACTTACTCGAAGTTGCCCGTGCACTCATTTTTTTTTATGCATATTCCAAAATACTTGTGGGGCGATACTCTTTTAACAACTGCATATTTAATCAATCGTATGCCTACACGTATTCCAAACTACACCACACCATTTGATAATTTCAAAACACATTTTCCAACTTCTAGGATATCAGCTGACCTACCTCTTAAGTTTTCAGCTACACCTTCTACGTTCATATATCCCAACCAATTTCGGTCTAAATTTGATCTTAGAGCAGAAAAATGTGTTTTCATCGGTTATGCACCAAATCAAAAGGGATATAAGTGCTACAATCCACAAACTAAAAAAAATCATGTTAGTATGGATGTCACGTTTTTGGAAAATGTTCATTTCTTTGACAAAAATCCCCTTCAGGGGGAGAATTTAATGGAAGGAAATTTTTGGGTCACTGATGATCCTCTCCCTACCACAATCTTAGAAATTTTTACTCCAAATCAATCAAAAACAAGTGATGAAAATATTGAAAAACAAAAGAGGATCCTTACTAATACAATAGTACTGAGCATAATTCCTACACGAACATATGAAGAAATACCACGATCACGTACTAAGTTACGGGTTTATACTTATACTCGGAGAGGTACAAAGAAGAATACAGACCAGCCTACCGTTCTAGCACAAGATCAATCCAACTCCCCAAGCAATGATCCAGGTAATCCGATCTCTCTACCATCTCCTAATGAACCCTCTCACCCAGGTAATCCTATCTCTTTACCACCTCCTAATGAACCTTCTCATTCCAGTATTCCTTCATATCTCAATATTTCTATAGCCATCAGTAAAGGAGTCAGAACATGCACAAATCACCCCATATCCAAATATGTGTCCTACACAAAACTTTGCAAACCATATAGAGCCTTTACTTCTAAAGTTACTGATCTATTTATTCCAAGGAACATTGAGGAAGCACTAGGTGATCCAGATTGGAAGCTAAGAGTGGTACGTGGGAAATAATTGATTCGCCAAAAGATACAAAGATAGTCGGGTGCAAGTGAGTATTCACCGTCAAGTGTAAAGCAGATGGAAGCATAGAACGGTACAAAGCAAGGCTTGTAGCTAAAGGATTCACACAGACATATGGGATAGACTACCAAGAAACATTTGCTCCAGTTGCTAAGATAAACTCGATTCGGGTTCTATTGTCCCTAGTAGTGAATTTTGATTAGCTCCTACACCAATTAGACATAAAAAAACGCTTTCTAAATGGAGACTTGGATGAGGAAGTGTTCATGAGTTTACCACCAGGCTTTGAAAGAAAGATAGGACAAGGAAAGGTGTGTAAGCTAAAGAAGTCACTATAAGGCATAAAACAGTCTCCTAGAGCGTAGTTTGAACGCTTCGGAACCACTATAAAAGGTCATGGTTATCAACAAAGTCAAGCAAATCATACTATGTTCTATAGACACTCAACTGATGGTAAGATTGTCATTTTAATTGTCTATGTAGATGATATCATCTTAATAGAAAGTGATAGTGACAAGTTGGGAAGACTTAAAAGAAAACTTACGGATGACTTTGAAATCAAAAACTTAGGTCCGTTGAAATATTTTCTTGGAATGAAATTTGCTACATAAAGGAGAGGCATATTTGTGAGTCAAAGGAAGTATGTACTCGACCTACTGAATGAAACAAGGCTACTCGGGTGCAAAGCTGCAGAAAGTCCAAGCGAACTGAATAAGAAGCTACAACCAGCCAAATCTGAAGCAGTGATAAACCGAGAACAATATCAAAGACTAGTAGGGCGGTTAATCTACTTATCACATTCCCGTCCGAATATAGCTTTTGTTGTGAGCATGGTTAGCCAATTTATGCACTCACCGGGACAAGAACACTTTGAAGCTGTCTATAGAATCCTAAAGTACTTGAAGGGTACACCCGGGAAAGGAATTTTTTATAAGAAACGTGGTCACCAACTGGTAAAGTTATATACTGATGCAGACTGGTTTGGGAGCGTCAAGGACAGGAGATCGGCCTTCGGTTACTGCACCTTTGTTGGTGGGAACCTCGTTACATGGCGGAGCAAAAAATTAAATGTCGTAGCTAGAAGTAGTACAGAAGCGGAGTACAAATCAGTGGCTCACGGCATCTGTAAAGTGTTATGGATTAATAATTTACTAGAAGAGTTGAAGATGTTCAATTCAGCACCTATGAAAGTCTACTGTGATAACAAATCAACTATTACAATTGCTCACAATCCAGTGCTCCATAATCAGACAAAACATGCGGAAGTGGACAAGCATTTCATCAAGGAAAAGATCGAAAGTGGACAAATATGCATATCATATGTATCGACTACCGAACAGATCGCAGACATTCTAACAAAAGGATTACCAAAGAAGAGATTCGACTATCTAGTATGCAAACTGACAATGGAATATATCTTCATACCAACTTGAGGGGGAGTGTTGGAATATTTGATATTATTATTATTTGTATATAAGGAAAGTCAAATATGTAGATTAAGAAAGTAGTTATTAGTCATTAGTTAGTTTCCTTATTTTATTCCTAATTTCTCCTATATGTAGTCTCATTATACAATTAGAAAAATAAGACAATTGATTATTTAATTCAGTTGTTCGCAGGTCAACAAAAAAAATAACAGAAAGACTAGATTATGGATAAAGTACATGGTGGCACTAGCCTCGAACAAAGAAAGGGAGGGAGACTAGAACAAATATCAAATGTAACAGTTGAAAATCTGAAGTGGTGCAACCGTCCAATCACAATACCCCATGTATTCATGTCAATCCCACCCACCTCTAATAACTACCTCTAAATGGGACCAACATGGAAAAAAACATATACCTATATTGTAATTTTATTAGAGAAAAAAAACTATATTTTCTCTTCATATTGATACGAGAAATACAGTAAAGCAGCAACTAATCTGTGCCATAAAACAAGGGATTTCATTCTTCCTAAACTAGGAAATACTCCTCTAAACTAGGAAACTAAATCAGGAATTAAATCAGGTAACAACCTACACAAATCTCCTATTTGCTGAAATAATATACAGCTGTAAACACCTAAAAATCAGGACTAATAAAGACGGATTTTTACACTCCCCTCAAGCTGAGTTGTAGATATTAATCATGCCCAGCTTGGAATTTAAGTCTTCAAAATTAGCCCGTGGTAGAGCTTTGGTGAAGATATCTGCCAACTAAAGACCAATTGGTGTATGGATCAAAATTATTGTTCCTTCCTCGATCTTTTCTTTGATGAAATGGCAATCAATCTTCGCATGTTTAGACCAGTCATGATGAATGGGGTTTTTAGCAGTGCCGATTGTCACAGAACATCTTCATGAACTTCTCAATAGGAATTCTCAGCTCCATGAGTAACCTTTTTAGCCATATTCCTTCACACATGCCGTGAGCCATTCCTCTTAATTCTACTTCTGCGCTACTTCGTGCTTCCACTAATTGTTTCTTGCTCCTCCAAGAAAGGTTCTAAGTATCGGCCGTTACAACGACCGATACGTAACGATTTATTGGCCCGCCGTTATGGTTACGGGCCAATAAACAATTCTTGGGCCGATTCACACCGAATCGGCTTGTTATGGGCTGATACGGGCCCGTAACAAGGTCTAACCCCGTTACGCTAAGGCATAACGGCCATTACTGGCCGTTACACCATTACACAGCCTGGAATTGCACTACCAAATATATTGAAATGTTATATAGAAATGTTTTAATCTTAAGAAGCAAATCATTAGAGACACTAGCAATGAAGTATAACTATAACATACTATTTTTTAATTTAGCGCGAAATTTTTAATATAGAAAGTATTCAAGTTAAATTTTACAAATCACTGTAGTGTATTATGTTTTAGAACAATTGTACAAATCGTCAATTGCTAGTGTTTTAGTAAATTGTGGCCACTCTGTACCACTGTCTCCGTCTTAAAAATCCTAGAATACAAAATATTAAACCTAGGCATCCACAAAAACAAGCAATGTTATGAGAAACAAAAAAAATAAAAGTCCGGATATTAGAAGAAGAATTAATATAATTTAGTTCCATGAAATTAGCTTAGCAACATACAGAGTACAAGTTACAGAGAAGGGGAGTGAGCATGATGAGCTACCTGTATCATAAAATCAACGAAACCCTGTTTTGGACCCGAAAGTTTTGGTCGAATACCGGCATAACCAGGCTCGAGGGATCCACTCTTCAAGCCAGGATAGTACTTTCTTATCTCAGGGTAAAATTGTTTAGCCCTATCCTCACATACCGAATAATCAAACCTGGAGTAAGATAAGCAAACAAACCTCTTGTAACTAGGACATATTGTGTTTCTAAACCATAAATATCATCTTTGGTTATAAAACCTATGCCCACAAGAAAAATGAATAAATAAATAAATTGCAAGATATTTATTTACAAGAGTTCATGGCATTGATATCACTTGCCACTTGGACAAATTCCATGGAGACCTCCTCACTTTTTTCATAATGACCTAAAGGCGACAATAAACGGATCCACTGGAACCAACAAGAAATACCAAAAAAATTATGTAACCAAATTCCTAACCTATTTATTTAACATGGAGAAATAGAAATTCCAATCAATCAAGCGTCAAGCCATATCCGTAAGCTAGAATGACCATATGGTATGAAGCTAATCAGACGGCATGTACATGCCTACTTTATTGGGGAAAAGTCATTTCTCGTGCATATACAATACATTGTATTGCTTCAAGGTAACGCGGCCCCCTAAAACTAAGTCCTGAAGTTGAACTGGAAAATTTTGAATGTTCCACCTTGAATATAAGCAAATTTCAAGCATCATATAAGGCTAAGCGGAAACAACTTATGCAAGAATAGGAAAAGCTAAAACAAAAAGGACATTAAAATTTAACCAAGTTACAGCAAGTCTCTTAATCATGACAAAAAAAAAAGTGTAAGAGAACATACTTGTTCAAGAAGCCTGAAATATTGTCTATACCACCAATCCATTCAACATCAGGGCCAAATTTGACTTGACTATTTAAGTCTAGTGTAACATGCACTCCAAGACCACCGTCCTCCGGTATAGGATAAATCAAATGTTTGAAAGGATTTTTGCTATTCGATAAAGTAAAGTAGCAACCACGAGCATAATAGGATGCCGGGATAAATCCATCATCTAGGCCATTGAGTCTCTTCAAAAAGTTTGGGGCACTCAAACCAGCAGAGTTCACTACAAGCTTAGGGACAAGTATAAGTTCCGGGTGCAATGGAGACATCTGGTCCCAGTTTTCAAGTGCTTTGCTTTCACAAACATGAAGTTTAATAATATTTCCTTCGAGATGACCACCAATCACTGTTGTGTTGTAGGTAAAAGTTGCGCCGTAATTTTCAGCTTCCCCCTAAACCCACAACAGCCCCCTCAGATAAATGTTGAAAGTTATTGTTTGACATGATTTTTGTAAGATCATCAGTTAAGCTCTAATCTGTAACTTGGAGGCAAGAAGATGCGAACCGTACCACTAGCGATAGCATTAGTGAATGTGTATCAACTATTCCAGACGCAGGCGAGAATAATGCCTTAACACATTTCAATTCTGGCTCAATTCTCATGACTTCATGGCTTTCCATCATTTGGAGACCGTCCACTCCATTCTTAATCCCACAATTCATCAGATCAAACAATTTCGGGATTTCTGCAGCTCCAGTAGCAACTATAAGCTTACCAATCTGCTTATGAGGAACTTCATGTTCTTTGCAGTATTTGTACAGCATGTCTCTTCCTCTGACACAGAAAATGGCCTGCCGAACAATTTTAAACAGCACAAAATATATAAAATTATCTCCCATTGGAAATCTTACCGAGAAATTCAATATAAATATTACAAAGAAATACATCATTAACTTCAAGAAAATATGTGCTTTAGAACGGTTAAATGCTGAGTGTCGTGTGGATTTAATAACGAATTATTCAATGGTGAACAGGACTGTACAATACATGAATCCATGTTGCAAAAAAACATAAGATTATAGAGAATCAAAAAACATACAAAAAGATGATTGTAATTGACGGAGATTCAGTATCAAAATGGCTGCAGTAATATTAATAGATTCATTCTTTCGCATAACATTATTTATTAACTTAAAAACTAGAGAAATTTTAGTGAAAATTTGAGAGATCATGACCTAGCTTGATTTGTAAAATAACACCTGGAGTAACAAAAGATATTGGAATTCAATTTTCATTGTAACAAAAGATATATTGCATGTTTATTGGACTTCAAATCTTACTCCAGGTCTCAAACAGAAGTAAAAGAAACAATTGATAACTAAACTCCAATTACGGAGCAGACTATGGAAACAACCAGGGGATGTTTGTGGAAATAAAAAACAGGGGATGTTTGTGCATTGGTAAAAAAGGGCTGTAAGTGAAAAAAAGGGGGCAGTATTCATGCATTGATGAAAAAAACGGGGGCTTTCTGTGAAAAACAGGGGCTGCTGTTTGCCAAAAAACAGGGGATGCTTTTTGCGAAAACAGAGACAAAGGGGAAGAAAAAAAAAGGCGTAGCCGTCAGCGACGGATCTAGAAAATTTATCGAGGGTGGGATTTTTTAGAGGTTCACTAGAAATTTATATAAATTAGTTGGAGCTTACATGAAATTTTAATTGGTTTTTCTAAAATAAAGGGATGAAAATGAAAGTTTTCAAAAATTGAGCGGGGGGAGGGGGTTGAGCCCCCCCCACCCCCCCCGGGCACAAAGTGGCTCCACCATGGGTAGAAGAAGAAGAATATAGATTTTGATCCCATTTTTCTAGCCACATAAACCAAAGTAAAGAGATTACAAAATAAACAATCAGAATTAAAACAATAAAAAAAAATAAAAGATAAAAAGATCTTATAGTGCCTCCTTCCTCGCCACCTCACTGCCTAGGCTGTGCATCATTGAAGTCGCCTCGCCTCACGGTGATGTGGTGCAGCTCCCGAGGAGCGCTTTTCACAACACCAATTCCTGCTTAACAAAGATCTATGTGGAAAAATTCCAAGCGAGGACCGTGGAAGCATGAAGACGGATTGATACATGAATTTCACACAATTCATGCTTAATAAAGATCTATGTGGAACAATTCCACGCGAGGACCATGGAAGCATGAAGACAGAGTAATGCATGAATTTCACATGAAATGGATCCACCAAAACTGCGTTTCAGGAAGCATTTAGATAGGAAGAATAAAAAAACTTACAATTCATAACAGCAATGCGGTCATAGACAAATTCAATCATTCATCTATAATTCATCTTGATAAGAGATTCAATGAAACACAATCTCTAAAAGCAAAATATCAATTGTTCAATGTATCATTCTACTAAGTCATAACGACATGAGAACATGATTCATACTTTTGTTAACCTAAGACTATGTCACATTTATGAGTAGCAATTTTTATTTGGAAGAATTGAAATTGAATAATCAATTGTGTGTCTTTCTAATTGTACAATTAGGCTACATATAGGAGTAATTAAGACTAAATATGGAAATTAACTACGACAGATAATACCTTCCTAATCCACATATTTGACTTTCCCTATATAGAAATAATAACAATATTGAATATTCCAACAGGAAGAAATAGTGTGTGATGGCGGCTCTTCATTGCAAAGACATGTCACTCATTAGCAGCAACCTAGCGTACCTGTGTTCACTTCTTCTTCACCGAGCATGGAAGTTTAAGTATAATGGTAGGTGATTTTATGTTCAGATGGAACTGAAATGGCTACTCCTAGTAGCAGTCGTAAAATTATTCCAAGTATTTCAGCTGGAAAAGCTGTGGAAAATGTATGTGGGAAGGTGGAACAAAAGAGGCATTTTCTTTGGCCAAGTAAAACAAAAGTTATATATGGACAGACATATTTAAAAAGATACAATAGATTCTAGTTATCTTCACCCCCAAGTTCCAATACCAAAAAATATCTCAACATAAACTAATTTAGAAGCAAAAATAATGTCCATTTCATGCTCTATACTAAAATTAAGCTTGGAGTTTAATAGTTAATTTCAGATCTCAAAAGAACTGTAGGAGAGAATTAGATAAAACATCAAAGCTAGGAGTCAAAGATAATCAATGATTTGACAATATGTGAAAATTTCCCTGAAGAATATTCGACCTCCAGTGATGGAGATACTGAAAAAGGTTTAAGGTTTCTTGGATGTAGGTCAAACAGATCTACCCATTTCAGTTGGCATACTAATCAGCAGGGAAATTGAACCAAAGTTACCACCACAAACCAGAAGTAAAATCTCTTTCCTCCATATATAAGTAATGTTTATGATGGAAGGGTTGTTATTCTGAGCCATGAATTTATAAATTTTCTAGGAGAACTTAGCACAATAGCTATGTACAAGATTGACATCCTGTGTGTTTTTTTTGGGAAATATCCTTTCTTCAGTTGTTTTTAACTCTCATATTCATGACTTCTAATGCTACACAACAAGGAGGCAGTTGAAAATACAAAACCACATTAGTAGTTCTATCTATTAGGGAAAAACTAAAGGACGCTTGAAGTTGAAGGCCATAAAGAACAAAAATATTTTAAAAATGCCGCACAAAAACTTTGGGAATTTCATTAATCAGAAAGCCAAATGAATGGCCATTTTGTCTTAGCTATATAGATATAAATGACAAAAGCTTCTGTTTGAGACAATTCATGGTTTCTACAGGATTCCTAGTCAAGCCTTTTTTAAATATGTTTACAATGTATTACCCTTTACCACAATAGGACCCTGTTTACTCCTTAATCATTCATACATCAATTCACATCCTAAACACCAAAATGAGATTGACATACAAACACCTGGTGCATGGTTCAAACTAACGTCTAGTTGTTACATCAACCCTGGTTTCGCTTTGCAATATTGTTGTGATTACCAATACTTCATAATTCTTCCTTTGCCAATTAAGTACCCTAACTTTCCCTGAATTTATTGGGTATCAAAATATAGGATTTTACGATTGATCAGAATATGATAATTTTATATAAGATTTAAGGGGTATGTCAGGTAATTGGTCTTTGCAATAATAGCTAATCCTTTAGTATAGCAATAGGGCTGAGAACACTCGATTATTGCCCCTAAATGGACAAGATGCACTATAAAAGTTACTACAGTTCCGCTTTTTAGGTGGCATGCATAGTGTCACGGGCCGAGCCTTTTGAGGCTAGAAAGTGGACCGTGCGGCGCTAACTAGGGGATCGCCTAGTAGCAAGCCTGAAGATCAGAGGATCTTAAATAGCGGAAGCGGTTTCAATAGCAGCGAGTTTCCCTACAACAACACATGCCGGCAATGTAGAGAAGAATACAATTACAATAACAACAACAATTGTATTAATATCAAAGGCTACAAGGTGTGAAAGGCTTGAATGACTTCAAGAGCATGTCCTCCCACATAATACTTTACGGAAAAAAATACAAGTGACCACAATAGACATCATTATGCTCGAGGAGTCATAATGGTGTCTTTCTACAAGAAATGAAAGAAATAAACTAAACTAAGCTAATCTAAGCTAAACTAGTCTAGAAAACAAATGAAAAGGGTCACGGACAAGCGGCCATGTGCGAGAACAAGCACTGGACAAGCTAAGACCGTGACATTCTCCCCCACTTGAGCTGTCGACGTCCTCGTAGACTTCTTCTGATACTGCTTCTGATTTGGTCTGCGGTTGTAACGTCTTCTGCTGTCTTCCAGATATGTTGGCTTTATAGAGCTTATCCACTGAATGAGGATACAGTGGCTGGTCTGCGACAATCTCACTAGATCCCAAGTTGACATCAAAACACTTGTGTAGATTGAAGCACGAATCAATACCCCTCGGAACATTCCACAACTGAGTATCATGCTTGAGAACCTGTGCGGCGGTGTCCTTGGAATATTGGAATTGAAGTGCTGGATATAAGGCTGTAGAACTCAATGCTTGATCCACCACTACAACTGATGTACCTTTGTTCCCCGAATTTCCGACCTTCGGTACACAAAGTCGGTACTTCCGTCTTTCTGGATGTAGTCCCACCGAAAGCAAGTGGGTCTTCGCACTGTTGGCTAACATGAAAGCGGATTGGCCCAATGGGAACTTGATATCTGTAGATTTTTCCCCATCCGGATGAGGGGGAAACTCCTCTGGAATTTCTCTTGGAGAAGCAATTCGAACATAGTCAAACAACCCTTTTGCTGGAATCAAAGGTGGCCCTTGTGGGTTAGTTTCTCCCCCACTAAGCATTAGAAGGTCGTCTTGATATTCCTCCATCTCCAGCTGCAGAGCCGAAACGGATATGTCTTCAATTGAGTATTGCGTTGTAGGAATGATACACGATCGATCTCCCATCATACAAAGCGAATCTGCAAAAGGCATTGGGACCACCTTAGTGTCCATAAAGAATTCCATCCCCAATACCACTTGAAAATCATCCATGGGAACAATGGTGAAGTTGAGGAACCCATCCCACGGAGCAATCTTCGTGTGTACCGTGTTGGCGACTCCAATCACAGGACTCGCTTTAGAATTCACGGCCTTCAATCTCCCTGAATGCTTTTCGACACGTAAGCCCAACCGATTAGCTTCCTTATCGGACATAAAATTGTGTGTAGCACCAGTGTCAACTAAAGCACAAGAATTCCGCCCATTAATTCGAAGGTCCACGAACATGAGATTCTTCTTCATGACCTTCTTCTTCGCGACCGGCTGTCGCTTCATGGCATTCAACAAACGAATTGTACTCATTTGATAAGCATCAGACTCGTCTGAAGTTTCCTCCTCCTGCTCTACAATATATTTTCCCCGACGTTCCTTTTCTTCCTGAATCGATGATTGCAGCGCGGACAAAGCATGTTTATGTGGACAATCGGATACATCATGATTCTTGTTGCACAAAAAGCAAGGAGTTGGATTTTTATGGGCCTGTCTGCCCCAGTGAGGCTTCTGGTTTGCCGAACCCAGTGATGCCCCTGAGTTGTTGAACGAATGGCCAGATCTTGAGTGCTGACCTCGGCGCGGACTCCTTGGAGGACTCCTTGAATTAGAATTTGAGTTGAGGTTGCTCCAACGTCTTGGTGGGCTTCCCCGAGATGATTGACCTCCACTTCCATCATGATGGGTAACATTCTTGTCTTTCCTCTTATCATGGTTAGTGGTAGGTTCAGGAGAGTAATCAGTTACTCTTTCTGCAGCAGCAACGGCAGCAGATAAATCAGCAGGACGTTGTCTTTGTATTTCCTGACGTACAAGATCTTTCAAGCCATCTAGGAACCAAAACAACTTATCCTCTTGGGACATTGTACGAATGTCCAGCATGAGAGCCATAAACTTCTTGACATAGTCTCGGACTTGTCCGGTCTGTTTCAACTCTCTCAGTCTTCGTCGAGCCGTGTACTCGACATTTTCAGGAAGGAATTGTACCTTAAGTTCACCTTTAAGGTCTTCCCAAGTATTGATAGTGCATCTTCCCTCCCGGATGTCTGCATATTTGGTTCGCCACCATAATTTAGCATCACCACAAAGATACATGGAAGCTGTTGTCACCTTTTCTTCCTCGGAGGTTACTCCGGTGCCCCGAAAGTATTGCTCCACATCAAAGAGGAAGTTTTCAAGCTCCTTGGCGTCTCTTGAACCGCCATAGGATTGAGGTTCAGGAAGGCGAACCCTCGAAGTAGGTTGCCTGGAGTCTCTAGCAAGAGCTCGGTACACAATGTTCTTCAAGTCGTCCAACTCGCTTTGGAGATCAAGGACTGACTGTTCCATCTGAGCATGATGGCCAGCGGATGTCTCGGCAACAAGGCCCATCCGTTCGATCAGGTGATCGATTTGGGGGTTCTGAGATGTCCCCTCCCCATTAGCATTGGGGCTTCGCAAAAGAGCTAGAGCAGCGTCAATGCGGGAAACGCTTTGTTCAAGCGCGTCGAGATGATCTTTCGTCGACATGGTATTTCACCAATGTAGTCAGGCAACGGATCGGTCCGTTGCTCTGATACCAACTGTCACGGGCCGAGCCTTTTGAGGCTAGAAAGTGGACCGTGCGGCGCTAACTAGGGGATCGCCTAGTAGCAAGCCTGAAGATCAGAGGATCTTAAATAGCGGAAGCGGTTTCAATAGCAGCGAGTTTCCCTACAACAACACATGCCGGCAATGTAGAGAAGAATACAATTACAATAACAACAACAATTGTATTAATATCAAAGGCTACAAGGTGTGAAAGGCTTGAATGACTTCAAGAGCATGTCCTCCCACATAATACTTTACGGAAAAAAATACAAGTGACCACAATAGATATCATTATGCTCGAGGAGTCATAATGGTGTCTTTCTACAAGAAATGAAAGAAATAAACTAAACTAAGCTAATCTAAGCTAAACTAGTCTAGAAAACAAATGAAAAGGGTCACGGACAAGCGGCCATGTGCGAGAACAAGCACTGGACAAGCTAAGACCGTGACACATAGCTGCGGTATGCTGTTGTTTACGCTTTAATTGTGTTGTGCTCCAAATCAATTTCTTTCCAGAACCCCTAAATGAGGTTGATGGAGTGACATCTAGTGCATGGTTCAATGCATTTAACAGTCTATTGCTACAATTATAAGTGATCTCTCTGATACTTCCTCGGAATTTTTTTCATTATGCTGAACTCCCTATGATCAAAAACTGATGGAACCATTTAGCGCTAGCAACTATTTAGTGTTTGGAATAGGATGCTAATGCTCAAACATCTGTTGGGCATTATTTCAACGAATAAAACTTCTCCCTAGGTTGCCTGGGCTCATATGCAGTGCTAGCCAGAGGGTGGAAGGAGTCTATGGCATGCCAAAGTACATCAGTCATGCTCTTGGAATTGGAGAAAGCTCTTGAAGCTTAGACGGGTGTTTAAGACTGTGATCTCCCTTTCTGCTGGTGAAAGGGATGCCACATTTCTCTTTCTTGATCATGAGCTGAATCTGCTACTCTAGAGGAAACAGTAGGGGGCCTAGAATAGCATACATGATGTTGAACTGCCCATCGCAGAAAAAATTACTGATCATACGATTAATGGGAAATGGCATGGGAAATGGGCATGGCCATTGTCAATATCACCCTGCATTGATCAACTGAAGAATTGGTTATCGGCTACGATAGTTAATGCATTTCAGGATGATGTCGTGGTTTGAAAAGAAAACCCTCTCAAAGGCTTCAGCACTAAATCTGATTGGAAGATAAGCAGGGTTCATGGGCCAAACGTTAATCAGTATGATTTCGTTCGATCTCCATCAAAATATGTTTTCATTTTATGTCTACCCGACGCCCCAGACCAAGTCCAAGTCCGAGCAGTAGAGCCATTCATCAAAGTTTGCAGACAGTTGGCAAGTTAGCCTTTTGTACATTTTGCCTTCTTCAGGTACGTGTATTGTGTAATGCTGTTGATGAGTCCCACAATCATTTGTTCTTCGAGTGTTCTTACTCACAGAAGGTGTGGAGTTTTATTGTAAGTGTGAATATGACCAATGCAAAATGTGGATTGGGTAAACTTGATTGTTGGGCTTCATCCAAATGGAGCTAGAACTCAAATTTAAACTTTGTGTAAGATCTCCTTGGCCGCAGTTGTTACAATCTTTGCTGGGATAAGAATACTAGAATATTCAGGCAGTACAGTGTGGATCCACTAACAATCCAGAGATGATCTACTCAATGATCAAAGGCAAATTGTATGCATACTCTTGGAAGTTTGAGCAGGATGGTGGGATTAAACGAAAATGTCTGATCAACTGATATCCTATGTAGCAGCTTATGATATCCAGTATTATTTTGGTTGTTTCTTCTTTGTCACTCGTTTTGAGCTTCAACAAAATTGCTCATTTACCGAAAATAAAAAAACATTTAAAACAAGACTGAGTTTGGAAATATTGTTTCTAGGCTGCCTGATCTTCAAAAGCAGGTGCTAATTGCAGAGATACAGTCGAAGAGGGAAAGACAGATACTATATTGAGAAATTTTTTCAGGAGTCCTAAGGCCCAAAGCAGCCCATTTTAAAAGGACCGTGGACTTTGCCATGCACAAAAAGTACCGACAAATACGGCTCCAATATTACCCCCATTATTTTCGTATATTTACGAATTTTCATAGTGTCACTCTACAATTGCTAAACCTTGCCTGCCTAGAAAAGATGGAGAGCTTCCAGCATACGACTCCCAAAAGAACTGACTTCATGCCAAGCCAATTCCTCATCACCACCGGTGCTGCGTGCAGGTCCATATAGGACCTGAAGATAGACAAGTGGTCCGCCAGATCAGGGATACCGTCGCAAGGGACCATCTGGGGGTGGATGAACCATGCAGGCAGCGGTTCTTCCAATATTTCATCAATGAAAGGAGACCTTACCTCGGAAGGATGCCCAGCTGAGCCCCTCACTCCTTGGATTTGGTGCAAAGCGGCCTCCACGTCGGCTAGACGCCTTTCCACCACCACTTCGACCCTTGGAGGAGCTCGAACCCGGCTCACAGCGGCACGGGGAGCTTGTTGTCTCAGTAGGGAATGTGAGTCCACCTCCTAGATGTGCCGGGATCTGTGCTCGGACCGTATGGTATGGCTCTGAGCTCGGCCCGGTGGTGACTCGGTACGATCATCTCTCCTTCGTCTTAGAAGAGGCGGAGATGGAGATCCTGAGGCTTTAGGAGGTGCCAAATCAACTTCCCTCCGCCTGTTGTTACGGGCTTGGGGTCTCGGGGCGTGTCTGTTGGAATAGACAACGTGATCTTCACAGTCGGGTACTCAATCCTCCCAGCCTGCGGTCTGGAGAGCCGGAATACCCATTGGAGATACCGGCGACAGGCGAGCCAAGACGATTTGGAAGAAGGTTCGGAACTCGCCGAGCTGGCGTTCTAAGATGTCGACGCGGGACGCTTTAGGGGCCCCAAAGGTCTGCCCAACAAACGGTCCAGAGGGTAGGGTAGAAGGACTCATCGGGCCGGTAGGCTACGCCGGCGGGATGGCGGGCTGTTGATGATGCTCCATGGTTGGGGCCCAAGAATCTAGCCTAGGAGCCTTCGACATGTCGTTGAAGAACTGAGGTGGCGGATTGTTGTTCCTGGCAGGAGTTTGATCTGCTTGGCGAATTTCCTTTTCAGACCTTATGATCATCAAGTCTTAATCTCGTGGGGAGTTGACGATCAAGGGAGGCCTTTAGTGCATTCCCATAGACGGCGCCAAACTATTAGTGTCGAAAAATGGCGAGCAACCAGCAGTATGGTCTAGAAAGGCACGGCACGTGCAAGATTGGTGATGGCGTGGTGGACTGGAGAATCTGAAACTTTTGACGCCTTGGAGGTGACCGCAATCCGACCTGAGCTCTTGGACCCAACTTGAGATCCTGTTCAGACTCCGAGATGAATAGTTCTCTGGGCTTTGTTCCTATCTTCGAGCCAAACTCCACTCTTTCACTCCAAGCACCTGCACACAGACTCACCGAGATTGTACCCGGTGAAATCTCTCCAGCATGAGAGTAAGTATCCGGAAAAAAAGGCTAAGAGTGCTCTAGCGTGAGTAGAGAGTGTACCTTTGGGCATTGGATGTCATGGTGTATTTATAGGTGTTAGGCTCAATTAGCGCCACAAGATTAGGGAGTTGAACTCGAGTTAATTAACCTAATTCGTCTGGCCGCCAATGAGCTAGCGGATTAGGGCTCTAAACATTTGGATTGAGCTTTTGGGCCCATTTGCAGAAGCCCATGGGCCGGCCCACTCGAAATGGAGAGCAGGAGCTTTAAAACGGCCTGGAGAGACCCCAAATACGAAGAATTCGAGCTGAGAGTGCTCGGGCTCATAAGCTCGGACTCCATCAGCTCGGCACAACGATCTTCAGTTCGGCCCAGAGATCTTCAAGGAGAATATGAGAGGTTTGATTGGAGGGAATCCCGGCTCCTAGCTCGGCCGTTTTCCCATACTTGTTGCGATATCCTCCACGTGGCATATATGACGAAATTCCCCCACATCAATTTTCAAAAATATGGGCTATGAAATGCTTATTTGTAAACTTGAATGAATTATAAATGTTACGAATTTTGGCGTTTGCAGATAGTCATAGCGGTTTGATGGTTGGGATTCCTAAAATTATGGATTTATATTTACATGTTCGATTCTACGTTTTTGAGATTATGTTTTTAAAATTACAGTTGTAAAATCAGTGGATTTAGGTTGAATATATGGCTGAAATTAGGATTAATTAGTACTACCATTAAAGTGACCTAGTGGTTCCAAATCCTAAAATTACGAAAATGAGAAAATAATTTTTTTTTCCAAGTTTATGAGAATGGATAGAGATTTTCCCTTTTCAAACCTTAAAGAAGAAACAACGAATTATTATGTGAATGAACAGTTTCTGATCATTTTAGATCAATTTAAATCATCGTTTGCTACGACATAGGATAAAAAGAGAACAAGATCATACGGAGCCACCTGTACTCCTTTCCAAGTTTGACTTCGGATTATGACCTAGAACCTAAATTCAAAATCTCTCCTCTACCCAAGGATCGACACAGATCAAAACTTCCATCTACATAGATGCTTCCAGAGCGGTTAATCCTATTAATTCGTGGATCAATCTAACATCGAAACAGCAAAAACAACAAGAATATTTGAATTATAATCTAAAGGAGAAGAACAAAAGAAAGAGTAGACCTTGCGAGAATTGTGAGGATAGTAGATGCCGGCATGGACAACTTCGCTATTGCGAGAACTGGTACCGGTGCCGAAAGACGGAGCAGATTCAATCACCAAAACCTCTCTGCCCTTTTTCGTGGACAGCTCTCTGGCCACCGCTATACCCACTATGCCTGCCCCAATCACCACGCAGTCCACCGTCTCCTTTGGGATTGATCTGTAGTGTTCCATGATGCTACTACTGCTACAAATCATATTCCTAGTCTGAGTCACACGTGGTTCTACCCAATTTCTCCTCATAGTCATCAGGATTCGAAGGGTTGACGTGCTCGATTTCATTGTTGTTTCGTCTCCTACACTCCTGGCCTGTAACTGTATTGGCTAGCTTCGCGTCAGCTTTGTCTTTGAGGATGAGGGTGGCGGGTACCAATGATTCGGGTTTAAAATGGATGCAATGGTTTTGATTTTGGGCTTGAAAAAAGAATAAGTTTTGATTTTAATTTAAATATTAAATCGTCCTGCGTAATCAAAACGTGTTGTCATTATTTTAGATTTATTTTTTTTACATATATTATGATGGGTGTAATGGTTTTGATTTTAAAATTAAAAAAAAAAAAAAAAAAACAGTTTTTGATTTTAATTTAAATACTAAATTAACCTGTGTAATCAAAATGTGTAGTCATAATTTAAATTTATTTTTATATATATATTATCTCTATTTTTTTATTTTTTTTATCATTTTAATGTGTGTATATATATATACACATATATATAATGATCGTTTTGATCCCTGTAATTTTAATTTGAACACAAGACGTTGAAATTTCATAATGATCCCATTTTAGTCTAAATTGATAACTCCATTAAGTTGTGTTTGGGTAAGGAATTTAAGGGAGAGATTTTATTTTGTACAAAAAATTTCACAAATCTTTTTTAACAAATTCCTTGTTGGATAGGAGGGAATTGTAAAAAAAAAAATCATCTAAAAAATAGAATAAAATACAGCATTTGTAAGTCCTCTTGAGAGAGGTGTCATTTACAAATCCATGTAAAGGTGTATTTGCTCAGACCGCTCCAGACCTTTGTGTTCGTCTTCCCTCCTATGTCTTCACCTTTGTGCTTGTCTTCTTCTCTTCGCCGTCTTCGTCCATCTTCGTCGCCGTCTTCATACTTCTTTGTCGTCGTATTCTTCTTCGTCACTGCGCAATCCACGCCGTCGTCCATTGTTGTTCGGTGTTTACCGTCGTTGTCCGTTATTTTTCTTTCTTCTTCGTCGCCGTCTTCTTCTTCTTTATTCAAGTTCGTTTTCCAATTTCTTCATGTTTCTTGCCCAATTTCTTATAGATGTAGGTTTATTTGTTTCAATTTCTAGCTAGATTTAGATTTGTTCTTCCAATTTCTAGTTAGATCTAAGATGGTTATGTGGCAACAATTACAATACCATCAATAACAATGTTCTTGATTTTTGATGGTTTTCTCAACTATTGGTTCCTGAAACTCATGTACAAGTTATTAATCATCACCCTATGATAGTATCGAAGTCTAATTTGTATTTATCTGTGTATCATTTGATTTTGAAAACTTGTATTTCACTTGGTGGAGCATCCAGTATTAGGTTGTTTGGAAAATGTGATACTAACTACCAGTGTATATGTTCCTTCCGATGCTTATATAGGTACATAATATTTCTCTGATTCTTTTGATAAAAATTGAATTGAAATGTGTGAGAAATGCTGACTGAATTGTTAGTTTACATGTGTGAGCATGTATCATAATGTAAAGGTTTGTTTCAAAGATACAGACAAAATATAACAGACATATTAGATCGAACTTTTGCATTGCACAATGTTGTTATGGAGATATTAATGTTTAGATGCTATGGTAACTGAATAAGGATATAGAAAAGAAGTATATATTCTTGAATATATAACATGTTCCCTTTGTTTATCCTTTTCCCTTTCTAGCGGATGTTGTATGTAAATTTTACTTGTCGCTCTGCTCTTTAGCTTCGTCACATGCTTGTTCCATTTGTCATATTTTGAGTGCGATATAAAATGTTCAGTTCCACGACTATGAGTGTGTGGCCTTTATTGTGGTTGATATAAGATTTTATCTTTGGCACAATCATTTGTATTATTTTGTGCTCTTTTAGAGTCTTCATCTATAAGGTTGGTATAGCCTATTTATCCTGAAGAATCAATAGCATCTGAATAACTTACACAACATTACTTTCCTCAATTATTGCGGTACAAAACCTACCTTCCATTGACAGCATGGAGAAGAGGATACCAAGTGCTAACGCATTGTTAGATGCAAGCTTGGGACATTGTTTCGTTGATGGACTGGAACACAGGGATGCACTTGCCTATGTAAGGTCCAATCTTTGCATGTGCATATATTTATTTTGCATTGTATAACATTTAGAAAAATAATTGGGTCTAATGTGCCATTTAATATCTCATATTAAAAATTTTAGGGGGTGTTATGATGTTTCAAAATTTGGCATTGAGAACCTTGGAAATTAATATGTTAATTTGACTTGACTTAAAAAATTTGACGGGTTAATTTGCAATTAAAAATTTTACTTGTAAAAATTTTAAGGTTCAATAACTAATTATAAATTTGTCTTGGGGTATATGTGTAATTAATAACCTTGGGATTAAATGTGTAATTATACCAAAAATCATCTCATTCTTATCCATAATAATAATAATAAATAAATCTTATACTATATATAAAATCAGAAGCCGAGAGCGAGAATGAATGAGAGGCAAATACTCTTCATCCCTTTGCTCTTATTCATTCATTAAAATGGACAGCCAAGATCTCTCTACACTACTCTTAATCTCCACTCATAAACTTGATGTCTGCCAACTTTTCCATTACCCATTAATTGATCCCTCTCTCTCTCTACCTCTCGCACCGAGCGCTCTCTCGCGATTTCTTTGTGCAACCCACACAATCAACCGCGCACGGCGAGGTCGGATATGGATGGGGGCGACGCGTTGCGATGGTCGGATTTGAGGCTGATAAAGTTTGCGGTGGTCGGATCTAGATGATGTTGGCCGACGGTGGTCGCAGCGAGGTCGGATCGACCGCATTTATGGCAAGAATCAAACTCATCTAAGTCCACGATTCCTGGTCGACCTTTAGTAGGTGGGTTTTTCCTTGATGATTTTGTTCTTCTTTTGGGTGGATTGATTTTGATTTTATTGTATTTTTTTATTTGATTATGTTGAATTATGAGTTGTAAGTTGGTTGATTATTTAGCTTTTTCTAAAGATTATTTTCTTCAGCTTTTTTCACACCTGGATCCGCTTTCAATTTGATTCCTTCTTAAGAATCCGCCATTTTTTTCAAGTGAGTTGTAGGATTGGAGAAAAATGGAAGGTTGATTTCTTCTTTCATGGGGATTTGCTTGAGTAATCAGATAAAAGCCGACAATCCATTTCAAACTGGAGATAAAAATGAAAAATACAATAAAGAGTTAAACATAATAATTAAAAAATTATATATATCATATACTATATATCTATATCATATAAACTTAAACGTGGAAGACATGACTTTGAATGAATGAGAGTTAATTATTAGCTATCTCTTCAATCCTATTGAAATGGGAAATGAATTGTCAAAATTGACTCATTCCACTACTAATATTATATTTATTCATTCTCCTCCTAATATTCTAACAATAATTCACCATTAATATTATATTTATTCATTTCACTACTAAATATTCATGTTGATTATAAATTAATAAAAAATCCAAAAAAAAATAAATTATTTATCTTGAAATAACATATCAGTTCATCCATGTTTTATGAATCTTTTGAAAAATCGAATATCATCACTATAATACCCATAAAATTTATATTTTTTCAAATAATATCGTATTTAAAATAAGTTATATTTTTTAGAGATTATTTGTATATTGTGAAAATTTAAGAGTATGATTGAATATTTTTTAATTTCTAAAAGGATAAAAATCCTTGAATATTTGTTGATTTCTAAAAGGATAAAAATATATATTTTTTTCTTATATAAGTACATTTTTATTTGGGGTGAACAAATGTAATAATTATATTTTTGGTATATTGATGTATAAAGATGTATATAATTATATTTTTATTTGTGGGTGTATAAGGGTGAGATCTTTTCAAATTACTTTCTATTAATTGATTGCTTGATTATATTTGGAATTTGATATTTGAAATTATTTTCTGATTTTTTACTGAAAAATATTTTTTTGAAACAATTTTTTGAATAAATCTGATTACGTGCTCAATTACGTGCTACCCAATTTTTTGTTTAAAATCAGATTTTGAATATCTCACTTTTCTATCATTAGTTTTGGGATATTAATTGAGTTCTAATTTATCTGGGGTGGTAGAAGCTCCGAGTGAGAAAAATCACTTATCAATTTGTAATTGGTGAGTTGAGTGACGGATTGAATATTATTAGAAGTATTTCATCTAAGGGTAATTGGTTTCAATATCTTCCTGTAAAAAGATTGAGGTAGTAATTCTTCCTTGATTGAATTGATTTGTGAGCAATTTTGTAACGGTTCAATCCTTATTGAGTAAAAGGGTATTTAGAGTGTTTGTGAGGTTTTGATTCTTTAGCCTAAGGTACAAAAAAAATTAGGTTATTCTTGAATTTGTAAAAAGTAGAGGTTATTCTTGAGTCTGAAAAAAGAAATTGTGAAGGTTGATTCTGAGCCTGTGAAAAGAATCTTTGTGAAGGTTTGGTTCCTACCTTTAAAAAAATCTTGAGTTTAGTGGGTGCGACTATCCGTGAAGCTCGAGGTTCTGGATTAGCCAAGAGTAGCTTGGTAAACCAGTATAAATTTCTGGTGTGCTGCTATTTTTCATTATTTATTTTTGTTGTTTTGTGTGCACGTAGTTGATATTATATTTTCGTTGTTATATAAAAATAATAATTAATTTAGGATTAAAATTAATTATTTAATTTTTTAAATAATTTTCTCTGATAATTTTTTATCTACCCAATTCACCCCTCTTAGGTAGCTCACTAGGCCAACAATTGGTATCAGAGTTGGTTTAGCTCGACATACTTAGCTAACAAAAATCTGCGAGTAAAAATCGGACTTCGAATGGGAGGAATTAAAATTGCTTTTCTGAGACCAATTTTCTTGTCTCGTCTGGTCTGTTACAACAAACCTACTTGTTAGTCCACATGGATCTTAGGTAGCCTTAAAACCCATTCGAATTCAAAATTTTCAATTACAATGATGAGTGATCAAACAAATGATAGTTTTATGATTCATGGAAATTCTTTCTTTACCTAATTCTCATTGATAGTAGAAACTTTGAATTCATTTGGTTTTTAAGACTCCCTAAGACAAGATTAATTCATCAAAACCTTCCAAAAAAATAACGTCTCAACCTATTTACAAAATAGAAAAAAAATATAACAAAACAAAATAAAATATTTAGACTTGGATTAGTTGGACTTATTTAGGTATATTAGGCTCGACTCTCTTTTCATTCCCCAGTGGAGTCACCAGCTGACGTACCCCAATTTTCTGAAAGGAAAATAAACAAATACAGAGTGTAAAAGGGAAAAAGGGTTTCTTAAAGCGACGATTCTTAAAAAGTACTTAGGCCATTTTAAAAATTAGGAGTCGCCATCTAGTATTGGATTTAAATGGTGTGTTAGGTTATCGAATTTTTAGGAAAAAAAAAACAATTTAAAAGGTCCTAAGTAAAATTAATTCCAAAAACATGGTCAAACCAAATATTTATTTTAAAAGGAGTTTGGGGTTAGTTACACTCGGGAAAGGTGTTAGGCACTCCAAGACGCCCGTCCGAAAATAATACTTTATTTCCAATTAAGTTCAATTAGTTTAGTTCGAATAGTTTATTTTATTTTGAAATCATTTCCTTCTTATGAAATCTTTTTTTTTTCGATATATACATAAGATAGGACAATTTTTTTATTTTATTTTTTTGTACTTTTTTGGAATGTTCTCCCTGTATGACCTCTTATCAAATATTAAATATTCGACAAGGATAGTCTTCGGAGGATTTAATGTCTCGGGTTTTTATTTTGGATTATTTTGATAAATGGAAGGAATGTGAACTTGTGTCAAAAATATTTTAAAGATTTTTTTTTTTTTTTAAATGCAGGGGAATTAATTGATTTGGAAAAAAACATAACAAAAAGTATTTTAAGAAAATTTCATTTTTAAAGAAACGTTTTTTTTTTCTGCAAAAAACTATTTGGAATGATTTCCTTTTACTAAGTTTTTAAAATACTCCACTTTCGAAAGGCTAGACTTTTTTTATTTCACAATTTCTTTTTTTACTTTTAAAAAAAAAAATATTTTTTTTTAGAAAAAAAAACTCATTTTACAAAAAAAAAAAAAAAAACACTATTTTCATTTAATTTTTTTTAATATATGTGAAATGTGAAATAAAATTTTTATTCCTTCCATTTTATCAACTTATCTCAAGCTCAAAACCCGGCTTAGGGAAGTCCTTTCCTAAATCTACCATTTGAAAATTTCGCATTGGTTTGGAAATCTGAAACGCTGGTACGAAAAACTCTCAATTTCTCATATTTTAAAGGTTTTTTCGTTTTTTATGTTTTTTTTTTTTTAAAAAAAAAAGACTACTTCATTTTATTGTTTAGCGAGAACATAAATATTTACAGAATACAACACAATACATGAAGTGTATAAAATGAAATTATAGAAATAAAAGCGCAGAAAAGCGCTAAACAAATGAATACATACAGAAAATAAAAGTGCTGAAAGACGCAGAACAGTATATAAATACAATACAATAAAGATGCGAAAAGGCGCAGAATAATAAATAAATACAACAAAATAAAAGCGCGGAAAGACACAGAATAGTAAATAAATACAACAGTATAAAACACGAAAAGACGTAGAACAATAAATAAATACAAAGCGTGAAAATGCACAAAACAGTAAATAAATACAACAATATAAAGCGCGGAAAGGCGCAATACAAATTATAGAAAGACGTAGAACAGTAAATAAATACAACAAAATAAAAGTGCGGAAAAACGCAGAACAAAAAATAAATCCAGAAAAGTAAATTTAAAAAAAAAAAAAATAATAATAATATTCCAGTGGAACATCCTTTTCAGTTTTGTTCAATTTTAGGTCCATCATCTCAAACATTTTAAACAAAAAATAAAGGTGTAGTTGGAGAGTAGAAAAAAACTTACCTGGCTTTGGACAATTTTTTTTTTTTTTTTTTCTGCTTATTCAAAACTTTATCTCTCTCCTTTCTGTTAGGCTGATTCCTCCTGAATTTGGATTGTTCCATCTCTTTTGGATTTTTAGGAAAAATTTCCAGTAACATCACTGAAATTTCAAACCCAAAATAATTTATCACTTCTCTCTTCCTTTCCGTTTTTGTTCACCAAAAATTCCCCACAACAAAAAAAGAAAAAAAAAAGAAAAAAAAAAAATCTTCTCTAAACTCTTTCTCTCTAAAATTTGAAGCACTCTCCCAAAAAACAAAAAGAACTCCCCTCACCTTCTTCAATTTTTCGGCCTTAAAAGGAGCCTCTCAAACCCCATTTTCTCTTTTTTATTTTTCAATGGGAGTGTAGGGACAAGATGTTGACATCCCCATCCCTTTTGTATTCTTTTTTCTTTCCACCAAAAAGTAAAGATTTTTTTGTTTTTGTGTGTAAACCTCAAAACAAAATATGACATATTCAAACCTAGGACCAACTCTATGAAGGAGAATAGACTTACCACCGAACTACACTTTGAACTTATGTTTTAATTCTTCTTCGTTTATTCATATTTCTTTCCTCTTTCTCATTCTTATTTTTCTTTTCTTTTCGAAAATAATAAAAATAAAATTGCACAATGAACTAAAAATCTCTGTATTTTTTTTAATTATTATTATTTTTTGTATATTTTTTATTTTTTAAAAAGAAAAGAAATGACATGTAATGCGCGGGAAAAAATGTAGTGTCTACAGTTTGCCGAACCTGTGGCAGCGTGAGAGATGCCAAGGAGCTTGAAAACTTCTTCTTTGATATGGAGTAATACTTTCAAGTCACCTGAGTAACCTCCGAGGAAGAAAAAGTGACAACTGCTTCCATATATATTAGCGGTGATGCTAAATTATAATGGCGAACAAAATATGCAGACTACCAGATGGGGATCTGCACTATCAATACCTAGGAAGACATTAAGGGGGAACTCAAAATTCAATTCCTTCCAGAAAATGTCGAGTACACAGCTTGATAACAATTGAGAGAGCTAAAACAGACCGAATACGTCTGAGACTATGTCAAGAAGTTTATGGTTCTCATGATGAACATTCGTACAATGTCCTAAAAGTTTAAGTTGTTTTGGTTCCTAAATGGATTGGAAGATTGGGTATGTCAGGAAATATACAGACAACGACCTCATGATTTCTCTGTTGTTGTTACTGCTATAAAAACAATAACTGATTACTCTTTTGAAGCTACCACTAACCACGACAAGATGAAAAGACAAGAATGTCTCTCATAATGATGGAAGTAAAGGTCAATCATCTTGAGGAAGCGCCTAGACATTAGAGAAAATCCAACTCGACTTCTGGTTCAAGGAGTCCACACCGAGGCCAACACTCAAAATCTGGTCGATCATTCAACAACTCAATGGCATCATTTGGTTTGACAAACCAAAAGCCTCACTAGGGTAGCTAGACCCACAAAAATTCTACTCCTTGTTTCTTGTACAAAAAAAATCATAATGTATCCGTTGTCCTCACAAATATGCCTTGTCTGAACTGCAAGCATTGATTTAGGAAGAAAAAGAACTTTGGAGAAAGTATATCATAGAACAGGAGGACGAACCTTCAGATGGGTTTGATACCCATCAAATGGGTATAATTCGTTTGTCGAATGCTACGAAGTGGCAATTGGTTGCAAAGAAGAAGGTCTCAAATAAGAAACTCATGTTCATAGATCTTCAAATTAATGGGCGAAATGCTTGGGCTTTAGTTAACAATGGTGCTACATTGTCACGGGCCGAGCCTTTCGAGACTGAAAAATAAATCGTGCGGTACTAACTAGGGAATCTCCTAGTAGCTAGCCTGAAGATCTGAGAATCTTGAATAGCGGAAGCGATTTTTATAGTAACAAGGTTCACAACAACACTATATACAAACAGTGTAGTGAGAATACAATTACAATAACAACAATTATATTAATATCGAAGGCTAAAGGTGTAAAAAGTTTACAATGACATGTCCTCCTACTTAATACTTTAAGCAAAAAAATAAAGTGAAACGAATAAACATCATTATGTTCAAGGAGACATAATGAGCCATTTTACAAGAAATAATGGCAATAAATTAAACTAGTCTAGAAAACAAACAAAAAAGTTACGAACAAGTGGCCATATGTGAGAATAATTACTGGACAAGCTTCGACTATGACACTCAGCATTGATTTTGACATTACCATACAAAATGACATCTTCTTAATAAAACTTTTGTAATTTCCAGGAGCAGAACCACCTAAATTCTACTTGGACCACTGCCCAGTCATACTCATTTCACTTCATTTGACTTTCCTGAATTGCAAATATAGCTCTTCAATTTCTTACAAGCATGGGGTCAAATCCCCATCAACCGTCCCACCTATTTAAGCACGTTTCTAACATGACTAGGCCGAGATATTGGGCCCCGTGACGACATGGGCATTACTAGGCCGAAGGAGAATAAAGAGGTGAAGATTGATCTAACATTAACCTACAACAAATTGAACTTTAGCTCGACATGATAATTTGGACATAAGCTACCAATGGCCTATCAAGCAATTCCATCCAACAACCCGGTATGATGGCAAGCCAACAAACAACCATGCAATGCGCACCATCGCACTCATCTAAGTAGTATCGTGAAGTGTGGCCTATCACCAAATGAGGTGGGAGTAGAGCAACCACATTCTGGAGTGTAACCACCCATTATCATTAACACCCAAAGAATCGGATATAAAATTAGTAAATTGTTCATATACACACTTTATTTATATCTCAAACTAGATTAACTTATTCTCATGTCGAAAGTTCTTTGACTGATATCACACTGGTGTCATTCTCATGCCAAGAATCTAAAGTGAGATTCTTGGCAACAACAGATGCTTGTGAAAAAGTACACAAAACCACTTAAAATATAACACACAAGTTTTGGCAGTTCAGACCAGCCGTCATGTACTAAGCCCTTGCAAATTGGATGAAAAATATTGTTCTAGTTTTTAATATGCCAAATCTAAACAAACACCACCCCCTATATAGAAAGTATTAATTCCTCAATATGGACCCAAATGAGCCCCTTCACTACTAACATCAACAAAATAATGAACCTCCAAGTCTCAAAAAGAGAGTAAAAAATAGGAGCCATGATCTATGCAGAATACACGTTCAATTCTCTACTACGTGGGCTGAGAGAAGAACTGCTCTTTTTCATATGAAAAACCGAACCTCCATCGCCCTTCAATCAAAAGCTGAAACTAAGATGGATTTCAGAAGTCGAGACTTGAAATTAGAGCCCCGTTCTCGAGTCTTAGACTAAGATGTGATGATATCCTCTTCTTTATCACTAATTATAGCAACCTGCAACGGCAAAAAATTTCCTGTAAAAAAATCAGTATAAGAAAATAAAGTAATGAGTAGATTTCCTCGCTTTTTAGGACCTGCGCCTACATTAAATGGCGTAACCAATAATTCAAAAATAAAATAAAACGATAATAAGTTCATACTTGAGACACCTTCTCTCATTTTGACTAATACCAAAGTCGTCCCCTATCATTTTTATAATACTTATATACCCATTATCACACATTTTGTTGACAAAAATACTATTGTCACGTATTTTTTTTTGTATACTTTTATTTTCCAATTTTTGTTTTTTATTTTCTATTCTCTTTTTCCCTCTTGTTTTCTATTTTTATTGTAATATTTTTTTGCTTTTGTTCAGTATTTTATTTGTTTTTATTTTTATTTTTTATGGTATTTATAGAAAATAAAAAATCAAAAGTAAAAAAACAAAAAAAATAGATAAAAAAATTAAATTTAAAAATAAAAAAGAAAAATATATTTTTTTCCTTTTTTTTTTTTGGTTGTTTTTTTTTTTATTCTTCAAACTCTATTTTTTTAATTTTTTTTGTTGTTTTTCATTTCTTGCATTTTATTTTCTAGATTTTTATTTTCGATTTTTTTTTAATTATACAAATACCATACAAAAAAATGAAAAAATTAAAACTAATGACAAAAAATACATAATAAAAGTAAAAAGTTAAGAATTAAAAATATAAAATAAGAGATAGGGAGAGAGTAGAAAATAAAAAATAAAAAATATTATGTTGCAATGGTATTTTTGTCAATAAAATGTGGTGACTGTTGTCTTGGGTAATTAAATTGAAAAGAAAAAAGGTGTCTCAAGTATTTCGAAAATGACAGGGAGTGTCTTTGATATTTTCGAAAATGACGAGGAGTGTCCTTGATATTTGTCGAAATAATAGGTCTTCTCGGGTTTAAACTCTAATAATAATAATAAATTGGTAAAAGAATATTCTAATGAAAACAACCTAAGGAATTTGAAGTTGAATGCTACACACAGGACCCAATAACCCATATATAACTTCCATTGGCACTTCGACCAATAAAAGGAACACTCCACACCCAAGAATTAAGCTGATGAAATTACAGTGTACTTTATAGATCAGCAGATGAAAAATTTATGGTATTTTTGGAACCGGTGATGTTGAGAAACAGGAAGTATCAGTCAAATTTAAGTACTGCTAACAAGTTGAGCAGTCCGAGGTTTCCACCAGAAAAAGAGTCAGAACAAGGAAATGAATCTACTTCACAAGCCAAGAGCATAAATTTATGCAGGAAAGTGGTTTTCTTTCTGGCCAACATGAAACAAATTTTGATTGCTGTATGCGTATATCCAAAACAGAAATCACGAGTTCTCGAATCTAGATTGAAAATAAACATACAGTTAAACTAAATGAGAAATTAGAACGATGAGAAGTGACATGGCTTAGAAAAAAAAACAGAAAAGCAAGTGGAACCGTCTTGACGTTTGTAGAGATTTCTGAGTCAGCCTTTAAACCCTGTTACTAATTTGACCGAATCCTCTAGGAATATTTGAAGTGTGAATCAAATTCAACTTCCCTTGCCGTTCCCCTTTTTTTTCCCTCTCTTTTGGCCCGAGGGGGATGTAGAAATTAGATCATAGACCTTTCCAACCACGCATTGTAGAATTTTGCCAACCATGTATTTGGCCCGAGCGGCCGAGTCACTACAATTTTCACTCAAAAATAAACAAAATGCAGAATTTGCAAATTTTCTTCCAGCTCCAGAATCAATTCCAGTTTATCCTATAGGTTATTGGTGTAATATTTAAAACTTCTATCATTTTCATGATCACCCACTTGAAGATAAAGACCTAACATAGAAAACGCAGATATGGATGTGAGCATTGTTTAAACAAGGGGGATTTGTTGATTCCAAAATTAGAGCATACAGGTAGGGCATACAATTCCATGTCCTCGGGTCGTGTCTCATGTCATGTATGGACCTGAATACTAACATGTATCGTGTCGACATGATAATTAATCGTGTCGCACAAATCTTGTTTGACCCACTACACAATAATTTAATTAGATTTACTTTTAAAATAATTTATTAAAATAGTTCATAAATTGATTAAATAATTTCATGTCATTTATGTGTGACCTGTCAATGGATAATCCAAAATCAGATTCATCGCATCAATTATTGGGTTAGTAGATAGACTGATAGACCTGAAAAATGACTTGTTTATTTTCAGTGTTAGACACGATAACGGCCCAAAAATTAAAACCCCGACACAATATTTTGTGTCGATTTCGTGTCAATACCTCTATGGCCAGCTCTACATACATTATTTTGATTATTATAAATCTTAGGACAATTTACATTCTGACACCCTGAACTTTGATTCAGGTGCGAACTTTCCCTTTTAACTAAATAATAAAGCACATGAACTCCCTCACATTTCTAACTAATGTTCACATTTCTTTTGCTTCCAAATTACTCTTAGCCTTCTATCTCATAATTTTTCAATGGGTTTTTGGCCATGGGCCCCATTTTTTGGCCACCCAACATTCATAAAACCCATACGCTTTGAATAGTCTTTTGAACTCCTTTCACCATATATAATCATTTTTACCTCTTTCAATACAAAAGTACCCTTTCATACCCTCACACTATACACATCTAAAGTCATCGCCCTTTGGCATTCTTCCTGCTCTTGATCCAAAGACTAACAACAGAAAAATTTTAATACAAGGACCTTCATTGTGCATGTTGCAGAAATCTCATCACTATTAAAAACGTTTGGATTCTTCCAGTTGTACATGCTTATTTTTTTCTGCCTCGCCTCGTTCAATTGAAACACCAGCTTCGAAGAATAAGACCGGAGCTAAAATTTGAAGTCAAATTTTAGTTTTCTTTCTTCAGTTTGCGATGATGGAATTGTGCCAGTGTCACTCCTCAACTTCGGGGCTGAATAACTTTGCTTTGTATTCTTTTAAACAATATTAAATTCCAAGTGGAAAATGTTTGACGTGCTCATATGCTTAGTGTTCTTCATTTCAATGTTAATTTTTCCACTTTCGCATGCTCGTATTGATTTTCTTTTTTTATACTTGGCCAGTGGCCGTAGCGAAAATAAGGACAAAAGTATTACAGAAACTTCTCTCTATATCACAGTGACATCCAACGTTTGGTGGTTTATAATGATTTTTTCACTCTAGTGATCAGAGTTGATAACTGTGTTATCATCTGTCTTGTTTTATAAAACTATAAGTTTCTATGTTTAAATGGTATAAAAAGGCTGGAAATAAACAAGATCCCAAACTGTGTTATCATCTGTCTCATCCTATTGTGGTATAGAATGAGGATATGATGAATTTTCATTGTGCAATTAAAGGAGGATGATTGATATTTTACACTGCAATATAAAAAAGAGGATCCTAAATCAAATCCCCAAACACATAAGAAGATCAAATTCAAAACAATTAAGAACTGTCAATAAAACCAAAAATTGACTGAAAAATTGTAAATCAAAACGCAAAAAATTGAAAATCGAATCAAGTTTCTAAATTTAATCCAATCAGAAGTTAGAACCGAAACATGAAATCAGTAACTCTAAATCAAATGAGTCGAAAATCAAAAAATCAAATTAAAAAAAAAAAAAAAATTAAATCCAAAAACCTAATTGAAATTCAAAATTGAATCTATAAAACGAAGTCAAATTAGAATTAACAAATTGCTAGGCAGAGAGAGGGAAACACACCGGAATCGCTTGAATCTCTCTAGAAAGATAGTAGTGAGTGAGAGATTCAGACCCAACAAGTCAACCAGATCTAAAATGGGGCTTGAAATTGCCCACAAGCTGTAAAGGAGGTATGGCGATGATCTCCCAATCCGAAATGGTGGTGTTTCAATGGCGTTACAAAAATGAAATGGGGTTGTGGACTTGCGATGTCGGTGGATGGGGGCTGGTTGGCGATGATGAAGAAAGAAACAAATGTAAAGAACAAAGAAGAACTGTTCTGAAAGTTTTCTTTGATCTTTTTCTTTTAAAAGGTTTATTGCATTTTAGCTTTTCAGTAAGTATTTTCTTTTTCATAAATTGCTTTCATTTTACATTTTTTTTTCAAATTTGATTATTTTTTACAAGTTGTACAGATAATCGTCAAATATTGACTCAAGGGCTAATTCATCATTTAGCTATCACGAAAATGGAAGCTAATTGTGCATTTTGCCAAAAGTATAGGGGGGTTATGCTCTTATTACATAAGTATACGTGAAAAATGGCACATGCACCAAAGTACATGGGGCCAAATTGTAATTTTCCCTAAATATTAATATCAGAATTCAAAACCATAGTTAAAATATTTAAAAGAAACAAACTATATTTCATAAATATATCAAAAATAATCGAAGAATCATCATCAATATCAACATACTCAAGTAAATTACAAGAAATTTTAGTATAGTAGCCAAACAAAACAAATTTCAAAACGATCCAACCTATGGTACTAACACAATCATGAAAAATCATACTTCAAATCAGTAAACAGTAAAGTGAATTAAGGAAAATGAATGTCAACGCCTTCGATAAGTCTCCTACACAACTATGGTGCATCCAGAGTATTTTGGCTTATTTTCATTAATCTATTATGACAAAACATCATCCATTTTTCTTGCCACTAAGTGAAGGCCGGTCATTAATCTATCAAGATAGTAAATAGTAAATACAAAAGAGAAAGTAATAGTAAACTGCAAAATGAAGAAGTCACATGCATTTATCGATAAAGAAAAAAATCTAGAATTTTATTCAACAACATGCTAGAAGGCTACATGGAAGTTTTATATTGCATGGGGCCACCAATTTGAGAGGAAAAATTAGCCAAGTAAATAGGAAGGCGTCAAATCAACCATACTAAAATAAATATCAGTATAAAACATTTGTTCTAGAGATGACTGCAATTCTAACCGCCTCACCCCTATGGGGGTAAATTTCAAGAATCTTTTGGCGCACATGGTCAAGGATGGTTTCAAAATTCAAATCCCTTTCCTTCGCTTGGCTCATTGTCATCCCTTTTCCATATCTACTTAAAAGTAAAGAATTTTTTTTTAGCTCAATCTTCCAGTGGAAGTTTTGGATTTTGGTTTATTACATCCATTGTAGTAAAAGGCAGCAGGATCTAGAAAACAGATTGAGGGGGATTAAAAAAAATAGATGTTTATTAAATATTTATATAAATCAAGGGGGCTGATGTAAATTTTAAGGATTTTAATTTATTTTTTATAAAATTTTTAGGGTAAACATGAAATTTTTTAAAAGTTGAAGGGGGGGCTCGAGTCCCCACTAGTCTAAGGTAAATCCTCCAATCGAAAAAGGCGGGGGTGGGGGTGTGATTTGGGCGTTTTGACTTATTCCAAGCGAGGCAAGGTGTAAGCCTTGCGACCCACAACTTATGATCCTTTAATATTAAAAAAAAAAAAAAACTAAGAGTAATTAAAAATAGCCAAAAAACAATAAAAATTTTGGTATAATATGAAAACATTGGAAGAAATTACAAGATGGAAAAACCGAAAATTAGAGGTCATAAACAGGTAAATGAATGTTGAAACAAGAAAGAGAAGAAAAAAAGTTCATTAAAGACGTATAATTGGCACAGGGGAAGAACAACAAATGGAAAAAATAATGAATTAAAGCTTAAAGTCTGAAATTAAATCTTTAGCACAACATATACTGAAAGAAAAACTCTGATATAGTGGAAGCTGGAGAGAGAGAGAGAGAGAGAGGACAAACATGTGCCTAGTTGATAAGGTCGTAGACGTTTAAATGAAACAAGAAGAAAACAAGCCACCTACCTTGTTCAACAGACTCGTCACGAAACAGAAGTCCAATCGTTGAAGAACATAAATTTTTTTTGATCGGCGAGGAAAAGAGATTCTACCGAGCGTCAAACTACCCATGGCAAAAACAATTTAGGGTTTTTCAGTCAACTTTGGTTAAATTTACATCAGTTTTTGCAAAAGAAAATAATATAATAATAATAATAATAATAATAATAATAATAATAATAATAATAATAATAATAATTAAAAAAAAAAGGAAAAAGAAAGATTGCTGCACACAGGAGCCTTTTGGATCTTCTTAATCTTTTGAAGATAAACATCAATTGAATCAGACTTCTTGATGTCTGGAAGATCTGATTTGAAGTGAAAATTATTCGATCAAGAAAGAGAAGCAAACTGAGTTTCAAGAGCAAGCCAAACTTCACGAGATCTGCTGTTGCCAACGACATAAGCTAACAATTTTTCAGAAAGAGTAACCTTGACCAATGTGATTAACACTTGATCTTGCAAAAGATAAGCAAGATTCTGCAGATTAACCGTTTCAGAAGATCCTGAATAAGAGAGATTATGGAGGACGCGGATGTGATCCATCAAAAAAAACCAAGCAAGGAGTATGTTCAAAGCATTGTGTAGATTTGGTACTTCCACAGCAGAACTTTTGCTGCCTCCAGTTTGAAAGGAATCAAATTAGTGATATTGGAGATTAGTTGTCGAGGATTTATGGAAGGAAAACAAGAAGTGAGTAGGAACGAAGCCACTGAAGATGAAGATGAAGATGATGAATCAGAAGCCATCTGATACCATGAAGAATCACAGACAGCAGAAGAAACAGAGAGATGAAGAGGAAGAGAGCTTTGCTATTATCTTCAGAAATGAATTAAAGTTATGAAGAATAAAACTCTCTCTATATATATAGGCAGAACTAACACAAAGCAAACAGATACAAACAATACATACAGCGCGGGTGCCTCTAACGAACAATACCAACATAACTAACTTTAAGAAGAGTTAGTTAGGCTATCTCAAGGGTCCATGAGCCAGCAATATTGATGATGTATGCGGATGCGTTAATAATAATATACATTCGTGGTTACAACGATTCCTTCACTTAGCCTTGGGTACAATGGTAAGGTTGCTCTATTGTGACCTGGAAGTCTCGGATTCAAAATCTTGGAAACAACATCTCTATATAGAGGGGTAGGGCTACGTACATCTGACTCTCCCTAGACCCCGCAATGGCGGAAGCCTTCGTGCACTAGGCTGCCCTTTTTATCAGTGGTTACTACACTTCCTTCACTTAGCCCTCATATTCTTAGTTCTTCTTTCTCCAAGAAAAATATATATGACCAATTTTACTAATGTGAATCCCTTTAGCTGGCCTTGTATCTGTGGCATATAAAACATTTTTCATCTATTTCAAAAAGCCTAATGTAGGATTTAAGTAAGTTCCTTCCCTAATATACACTACTAATCATAGCATCCCCATGGAACATCAAATAAGAGGAGAATTTGAGCAAACAACAGCTAGCAGAAGATATAACAACATAGTCACACACACATGACTTTGGACGTGCTGCGCACCTGAAACTATTTGTCAGAGCTTGTAAATGCCTCAAACAGTCCACAGCAACTCTTCCAGGATGTCCTCTGCACTGGTCTGGGAGCTGGTTCTACAAGAGGCTGCGTAGTTTTTCATGCAAATTAATACAAATATGAGTGTGTGTGTGTGTGTGTGTGTGTGTGTGTGTATGAGAGAGAGAGAGAGATGTTGGCTATGGAAATTAATTGCTCAGGCAAGAATGTGATTGCGTAAATACCTGGCTATCAGAGCATTCGGACGTCTCAGATTGTTTTATATGTCCAGCACCAAAAGAAGTATCTACTGTAGGAGGATTGTGTGACATGAACAGTTTCTCTTCATTCTTTTCTGTTAAAGACACTTTTTGATCCGAAGATGTAGCAGCATACTCATTCGATGTTGAAATCACTAAATTTTCCTTTTCTTTTGACCCAAAATCCATCACAACAGGCGAAACTCCACTGTTCTCGCCCGGTGAAGCCAATTCTTTCTTCTGATTTTCCTTAAAATCAAAATCTGGTGCATGAGAAGTAATAGAAGTATCAACTTGGGCATTCTCATGAACTTCAACAACTGGCTCCACCAAAATGGAACTCTTCTGAACAACATTAGGCTCGTCATCTGAACTGCTGCCGCTACTACTGCTGCTAGAGCTCTCGTTCTTGCTCTTAGATTCATCATGAAGCTTCAATTCCCTATTGCCCTGAACAAGATTGGCCTCCTCTTTTGCAGTTTCCAGCCCATTTTCAGCATCATTGTTTGCTTCAGAAATGGGTATAGTCCGATCCACAACCGATTGAGCAGACGAAGTTTCATCTCTCTTCTCTAATTTCTTCTCCTCTCCTTCTCTAAATGGATGCTGGTCACTGTGAAAGTCCTGAGATGCCGGAGAGCTAACCTCTCCACTATCACTCTCTTTCTCAGCATGGTGTTTCAGATCATCGTCTCCTACCATAGTTTTATCCATTCAAAAATTCAATACTAAAGAAGAAAAAATCCCGAAGGAACAAATTGACAAACAAGGCTTATATGATTGAGAGAGAACTCTGTATTTCTTGATTGATTGGTTGATTGAACAATTAATAACTCAAAAATACGAAACCAACTAAAAGAAATGAAACAAACACAAGAGACAGAAGCGAACAATCGCTAAACCAATTTCACAAAGAAACGCGCATATACATACAGCCTAGTGAAGTAGAGCTGAAAACACATAAAGCGGATGCTGAATCAATCCAACAAGCGGACATATGAGCGTCGATTGGTCGAAAAAATCTACAGCTAGAGAGAGAGAGAGAGAGAGAGAGAGAGAGAGGGGGGGGGGGTATGAGAGGGAGTACTACCATGAGAGGGAGTAGTAGAAGAATAGGAGTTGAAGCCGGAGTCCATTTCCTTCTTTTTCTTGGCAGCTTTTCGCTTCTTAGCACCTGATGGCATGATTGGCTAAATTGCAATTGCTCAAAAATGGATCGTGGGTTGTCTCCTTTGATTGTTCTCTCTGTAAATCCACAATCTCGACCCTCTCTAGGTCTCTCTTTTCTCTATCTGTATATATGGGACAAATCCTCACCTTGAAAAGGAAAGGAAAATGGGTACGGTGCAGACCTGGCAGAAAATGTGAAACGGGGTCGCGATTGGGGATTCCAGGGAATCCAATTTTAGCTTCCGTTTGGTAACCCATCCCATCCCAAAAATTTCCATTCCATTCCCAGATTTTTAAAAATTCTGTTTGGGAATAGCGTTTGGTAATTTTTGTTTCCGTTTTCATTTCATTCCCATTTGAGAATTGTGCTCACTTTTTTCCTTAAGAAATGAGAAACAAAAAAAAATTGTTTCTCATTATTCTCATTCTATTCCCAACACACATGGTTACTATTCACCTACCGGCCGACCACCGCCCACCGCCGACCACCGTCCGGCCGGAAATTTCCCGGCCACTTCCGGCCGTCACCAGCGACGGCGCCATTGTCTTCCGGCCGGCGTCGCCCGCGCCACCGCCGTCCGGTCATCGCCGGCGGGGGGCCACCGCCGTCTCCGACGCCGGAGCACCGCCGGCCGCCGGCAATGGCGCCACCGCCGTCAGGCCAAAAAAAAAAAAAAAAAAAAAAGATTTTAGGATAAAATGGTTACCAAACACAATTCCCTTCCCAAAACAAAAAAAAAAAAAGAAAAATTATCATTACCAAACGCGATTCTACTCCCAAAAAGAAAACAAAATTCTCATCTCATCCCATCCCACTGCTAGAATGTAAACAGAAACGGTTACCAAACGCCAGCGTCTTCTGTGTGGGTGTGGCCGTAAAAGTTGCCGATATTGTGAGTCTATATTTGGCTAGATTAGCTGCATCAGCATTAAATTTTGGAAATTTTATTATTTAGTATTTTGTTGGGTAAATGTTTAGAATTCAGACTGGGGACCACTTTTCTTCACCCATAAAATGTTTAGAAAAAAATCTCTGTATTTTGTTCATTATGTTCAGTAATATTTACGAATATGTCATTTTGTCCTATGTAACAAGACAAAACTGGACAAATAGTGAGTTAACGTTAACGTAATTATTTAGGTACTATATTACAAAAATATATTTTTGTTGATGCCAAAAAGTGATGACGGGTCAACAGTATGGTCCGGAAGGATATCGGGGACACAGGACCGCTGATAGTGTGATTAACTGGATGAATTTAGGGATAATGACGACCTCCGAGCTGAGTTCTACTATTCCACTCCGAGCACCTGCATAAAGACTCACCTGGGTTGTGCTCGGTGAAGTCCTTCCGGTGTAAGAGTAAGTACACGGGAAAGAAGGGCTAAAAGTATTGTGATTTCAGTAGAGAAGACATACCTTTGGGCAGCGGGTGCCCTGGTATATTTATAGGCGCCGATGCTCGATTAGTGCGGTGGAATTAGAGAGCCGAGCTCGGGTTAATTAACCTAATCCGCTAGGCAGCCAATGAGCAGACGGATTAGTTCTCTAATCATCTGGGTTGGGCTTTTGAGCCCATATGTAGAGGCCCACAAGCTGGAATCTCATGATGGCCCGGTGGGGTCCTAAGTGTGGAGATGGTAAGCAGAGGGTGTTTGCGTTCGTCAGTCCGAATCGTAGTTTATCGGCCCAGATTTCTTTAACGAGACGATCCTCAACCTGGCCCGAAGGGCGTCCCAACTCAGCACTTGAGGGGATTTCAGCTCTCAGGTCGGCTATTTTCCCATGCTTGGACGGGAATTAACCACGTGGTACACCTGACGAGATTCTTCTATATCAGTTGCCCCCCAAGTCCCGAGGTTGTGAGTGGAACGTAACGGGATCGAGATTTCGAATAAGCAAATTGTGTATATTAGGTTAGTGGAATCAAGAAGGCGGAGATGGTACGTAAAAAGAGCCCCTGGGGGGAGAAACGACTGCAAGAAAATATTGGAAGGAGTGTAGTACGGGCTGAGGGATGTATGGTTCGTCAGCTCGGCACTTCGGCGGTACGAATTAATTTATGCCAACCAACAAAACTTTGGTATAGGGTATGTCCGAGTTGGGAGTTCGGAAGGGCAATAGCTCGAATACCCCTAGCACCCCTAGTATGTTTTGAGGTTTGGAAGTGTAAGTCTTCCCCCTTTTGAAGTTTGTCCGAGCTGAGAGTATGGCAGTTCGTCAGCTAGGACATTTCTAATACCTTGAACTTTTTCTGAACATGGGAAGTTCGAGCCTTTCCTCTTTTGATTTTGTCCAAGCTAAGAGCACGACAGTTTGTGAACTCGGACATTTTCAATGTCTCGGTTTTCTTTTGAGGGATGGAAGTTGGAGCCTTCTCCTTGTTCAATTTGTCCGAACTGAGAACATAACAGTTTGTGAGTTCGGACATTTTCAATGCCTTGGTTTTTTTTTTAGGGATGGAAGTTGGAGCCTTCCCCTCTGTCAATTTCACCAAGCTGAAAGCACGACAGTTCATGAGCTCGGACATTTTTCATGCCTTGGTTTTCTTTTCATAGGTGGTTTTAAGAGCCTTTCCCCTTTTGTTTTGGTCCGAGCTGAAAGGACGTAGGCTCGCGGGCTCGGACATTTTCTAAGCCTTGAACGTTTTGAAGGGTGAAAAGTTTGAGAGCCTTCCTCCTTTTGATTTTGTCCGAGCTGAGAGCACGATAGTTCGTAAGCTCAGACATTTTCCATGTCTTGGTTTTCTTTTGATGAGTGGTTTTGAGAGCCTTCCCCCTTTTGATTTGGTCAGAGCTGAGAGGACGTAGGCTCGTGAGCTCGAACATTTTCCGAGCCTTGAACGTTTTGAAGGGTGGAAAGTTTGAGAGCCTTCCCCCTTTTGATTTTGTCCGAGCTGAGAGCACGTAGGCTCGTGAGCTCGGACATTTTTTATGCCTTGAACGTTTTGAAGGGTGGGAAGTTTGGGAGTTTTCCCTCTTTTGATTTTATCCGAGCTGAGAGCACGTAGGCTCGTGAGCTTGGACATTTTTCATGCCTTGAACGTTTTGAAGGGTGGAAAGTTGGAGAGCCTTCCCCCTTTTGATTTTGTTCGAGTTGAGAGCACGTAGGCTCGTGAGCTCGGACATTTTCCATGCCTTGAATGTTTTGAAGGGTGGGAAGTTTGAGAGCCTTCTCTATTTTGATTTTGTCCAAGCTGAGAGCACGTAGGCTCGTGAGCTCGGATATTTTCCATGCCTTGAACGTTTTGAAGAGTGGGAAGTTTGAGAGCCTTCCCTATTTTGATTTTGTCCAAGCTGAGAGCACGTAGGCTCGTGAGCTCGGACATTTTCCATGCCTTGAACGTTTTGAAGGGTGGGAAGTTTGAAAGCCTTCCTTTTTTTTTATTTTGTTTGAGCTGAGAGCATGTAGGCTCGTGAGCTCGGACACTTTCTATGCCTTGAACGTTTTGAATAGTGGGAAGTTTGAGAGCCTTCCCCCTTTTGATTTTGTCTGAGCTGAGAGCACGTAGGCTCGTGAGCTCGGACATTTTCCATGCCTTGAACTTTTTTTAAGGGTGGGAAATTTGAGAGCCTTTCCCCTTTTGATTTTGTCCGAGCTGAGAGCACGTAGGCTGGTGAGCTTGGACATTTTTCATGCCTTGAACGTTTTGAAGGGTGGGAAGTTTGAGAGCCTTTCTCCATTTGATTTTGTCCGAGCTGAGAGCACGTAAGCTTGTGAGCTCGGACATTTTCCATGCTTTGAACTTTTTTGAAGGGTGGGAAGTTTGAGAGCCTTCCTCCTTTTGATTTTGTGTAAGTTGAGAGCATGCAGGCTCGTGAGCTCAGACATTTTCCATACCTTGAACATTTTGAAGGGTGAAAAGTTTGAGAGCCTTCCCCCTTTTGATTTTGTCCGAGCTGAGAGCACGTAGACTCGTGAGCTCGGACATTTTTCATGCCTTGAACTTTTTTTAAGGATCAGAAGTTTGAGAGCTTTCCCCCTTTTGATTTTGTCCGAGCTGAGAGCACGTAGGCTCGTGAGCTCGAACATTTTCCATGCCTTGAACGTTTTAAGGGTGGGAAGCTTGAGAGCCTTCCCCCCTTTTGATTTTGTCCAAGCTGAAAACACGTAGGCTCGTGAGCTCGAACATTTTTCATACCTTGAACAAGTTTGAGAGCCTTCCCCATTTTGATTTTGTCCGAACTGAGAGCACGTAGGCTCATGAGCTCGGATATTTTTCTTGCCTTGAACTTTTTTGAAGGGTGAGAAGTTTAAGAGCCTTCCCCCTTTTGATTTTGTCTGAGCTGAGAGCACGCAGGCTTGTGAGCTCGGACATTTTTCATGCCTTGAATGTTTTGAAGGGTGGAAAGTTTGAGAGCGTTCCCCCTTTTGATTTTGTCCAAGCTGAGAGCACGTAGGCTCGTGAGCTCGGACATTTTCTATGCCTTGAACTTTTTTGAAGGGTGGGAAGTTTGAGAGCCTTCCCCCTTTTGATTTTGTCTGAGCTGAGAGCATGTAGGCTCGTAAGCTTGGACATTTTCCATGCCTTGAATGTTTTGAAGGGTGGAAAGTTTGAGAGCCTTCCCCCTTTTGAATGTTTCTGAGCTGAGAGCACGTAGGCTCGTGAGCTCAGACATTTTTCATGCCTTGAACTTTTTTAAAGAATAGGAAGTTTGAGAGCCTTCCCTCTTTTGATTTTGTCCGAGCTGAGAGCACGCTGGCTCGTGAGCTCGGACATTTTCCATGCCTTGAACTTGTTTGAAGGGTGGGCAGTTGGAGAGCCTTCTCCCTTTTGATTTGGTCTGAGCTGAGAGGACGTAGGCTCGTGAGCTCGGACATTTTTCATGCCTTGAACGTTTTGAAGGGTGGGAAGTTTGAGATCCTTCCCCCCTTTGATTTTGTCTGAGCTGAAAGCACGTAGACTCGTGAGCTTGGACATTTTCCATGCCTTGAACGTTTTGAAGGGTGGGAAGTTTGACAGCCTTCCCTCTTTTAATTTTGTCCGAGCTAAGAGCACGTAGGCTCGTGAGCTTGGATATTTTCCATGCCCTGAATATTTTGAAGTGTCGGAAGTTTGAGAGCCTTCCCTATTTTGATTTTGTCCGAGCTGAGAGCACGTAGGCTCGTGAGCTCGGACATTTTCTATGCCTTGAACTTTTTTTTGAAGGGTGGGAAGTTTGAAAGCCTTCCCTCTTTTGATTTTGTCCAAGCTGAGAGTACTTAGACTCGTGAGCTTGGACATTTTCCAAGCCTTGAACTTGTTTGAAGGGTGGGAAGTTTGAGAGCATTCCCCTTTTTGATTTTGTCTGAGCTGAGAGAACGTATGCACGTGAGCTCGGACATTTTCTATGCCTTGAACGTTTTGAAGGGTGAAAAGTTGGAGAGCCTTCCCTATTTACACATGGCATATATGCGACACGTGCCCCCCATCAAGAATTGCATGGCAAGTCTATGCCACCACTGTTGGATGGACTCCACGTGGTTGTGGCGTTTTAATCGACTCATTCCCAGCTGTTGGCCTGGGTGACCCTTCGTTTGGGCACACTTCCTTTTTATAAATGGTGGCCCTTGCGTTTATTTGACACTTGCAAAATTTTCAAAGCTCTTTCTTCTTCTCGGCATTGGTGCCTTTTTTCTCATTTGTTCGAACAAAATGTCGGGATCCTCTTCTTCTTTTTCGTCTTCTGGCTCCACTTCCAGCTTGGGATTTGACTCCTCGGAATGGTCCTCCGCTAGTTTTCTCAAATTCAGGGTGGAGCGGCGTCCTACTCCGAGAGACGCCTCCTCGACTACCATGGCTAGGATCCACAAAATGAGCGGTGCTATCCAGTCATGCCTGGAAGATCGTACGGTCGCGGTGAGCCATGACGACGAGAGTGATATGGAATCTACATCACTTGACGCTAGGATCGAGGTCTTTCCCAAAATCATCACAGTGGTGGAGATCTACACCGGCGTCTCCATTCCCAGGCTACTTCGTGAAAATGAGGTGCACAACGTTGGGCCAAAAAAACTGTTCATAAAAGTCTCACTCTCGAGTTCGGTATGGAACACGAAAATGACCATGACCGATGAGTCCATCCTCCATTTTTGGAGTGAATATTTCTTCTCGAAGGAGGTCACAACCATTGTTATGAGGCTCGACGATCGGGCCTGCATGCCACCAGCTGGTTTTATGACTGTCTATAAACTACAGCTGGAGGCGGGTCTTCGATTCCCCCTCTACTGGTGGATCAGGGCCATTTGTGAGGAGTATCGTTTGTGTCCGTCACAAATTGCTCCGAACGGTATAAGGGCCCTGGTGGCATCGTATATCATCTTCTGGGCTGAGGGACTCAAGCCAAGCATTGAGCTCTTCAGGGCTTTTTTCTTCTCCAAGCCACTCCCCCAAGGCGCTGGGTGGTGTTACATTTCATCTAGGTCAACTTTCTTGAAGGACCTGGATTCTTCCATTCACTGATGGAAGCCTCAGTTCTTCTATCTTGGAGAGAGCGGTTGGCAATCTAGCCCAGAAGAAGAAGGAAGGTACCCCTTCCAGATGAAATGGGAAAAAGTCGGTAAGGTTGTGGTCCCTTGAGGGGGAATTTCTTGTTTTCGGATCTACTATCACCGTCATACTAACACCCTTGCCTTCCTAATTTCCTGCAGCTAAAGAGCCACCAAAGAGGAAAATACCGGTGTTGAGCAAAGAAATTGTCGAGCAGAAAGAGAAGGTCCTGAGGACCATCTTCAAGGACGTGAACACCCTGATCGCTTCTCATATCTTCACAACCTACTGGTACTTACCACCGGACATCCCAGTCGTACCCAATTTCTCTTTTGATTCAGACAACGGTAAGAGGTTTTCTGCTATGTCAATTCTTCACACTTGGGAATTTTACGCGTGTTACGCTTGATTCACGCATATATTCTTGTGTAGAACCGGATGCTGTCGGCCTGGACAGAATAATTTCTAAATATCTTGTTGAATATTGTAGATATGGACAAGGCAATGGCGGTCAAGAAGCTCCTTGAGAAGAAGGCAAAAGAAGCTGTCGAGACGGCGAAGACAGCTGGTTCCAAACACGTTGGAGGATCCTAGGCCCTCCAAACCACCCAGCTTCCTCAAACGCCAGCCTGGAGCCGATCTCTCGCCCTTCCCAGGGTCGTTATAAGAGATACCCCTCAATCAAAGTCAGGCTCTCATCAGTCCGTGCACACCCTGAGTGGTGACTCATCTCCCCACCCTTCTGACAAGGGGAAGAAGAAGGCCCATGAAAGGAGGCAGAAAAAACACAAGTCCTCGAAGAGGGCAAGGTTCGTGCCTGGTGCTTCTTCCAAGCTAACAGTTGACGGATCCTTTTTCGGGGTTTCGAACACTGGGCTTCCGCCTGATTGTGCACTGCTAAAGAGTTCGGAGGTGATGCCAGACTATCTCCGTCGCATCACGCCTCCCAACGACAAGAACTTGATGGAGGTGGAGAGCACTGACAACCTCATGCGCCAAGCCATCTGCGATCAAGTTTTGGTAAAAAACCCTCCCATAGCTCAATTTCCATCTTACTTTTTTCGATTAAATTTTTCTAAGTGTGACAATTTTATCGTCCTCATGCAATGTATGCTTCGGATGTTGGTGGTATTTGACCGGATCTTTGAGAGCGCCATAGAGAAGTCTATGCTGCGGTTAGAAAAGAATGTTGCGAAAGCGAGGGCGAACAGATTGAACGATGACCTTCAGCTTGCCACCCAAGCCCATCATAGCCTACAGGCCCAGCACGTCCTTGTTACACAAGAACGGGATAACTTTCAAAGACAGAAGGCTGACCTGGAGAAGAAAATGGAAGAGTTGGAGAAGAAGCGGAAAAAATAAGAGTAGCTCAGAAGGAAGGCCATTTGGAGAGCCAAACAGAAAGCCGTCGAAGATTACAAATCAAGCAGAGAGTTTGAGAATATCAAGTACGAGCTTGCTACTGAGTACATGGATGATGGTCATAAGGCTACGATCCACTTCCTCCAGAGCCACTTTCTAGAGTTCAACTGCTCGGGTGTTGGGATAGAGTTTCCACAACAAGGTGAGTTGGTAGTGGAGCGAGCAGGAGAAGGGGCTTCCCAGGGGAAAACTCACAAGGCCGGGGCTGAAGAAGTAGGCGATGAGGAGGCCGAGGGTGATGATGACACCACCGTCGACGTCGTGGACGTTGAAGATATATCCGGAGAAGAATAGGTCCATTAGCTCGGACTTTTTTAAAGACTTAGAAAAAAAAATTAAACTTTTTTTTTTGTTATGACTGTGTATATGGCCAGGAACCCCACCGATATAAGCCCTCACTTTTTTTAAGAATATAATACACAGATTTTGTTTTTTGAGCAATTACTTATCCCAAATTCCTTCTCGCCTCTCTCTCCTTCTCTAGGATGTAGTAGGTGAATCTAATCAACGTGCTCGGGACAGAGTTTCATATTTTTATACTTTCTCTCTTCCCAAACCTTGTACACGTACTGAGCCCTTGCAGACCTTAGCTCGGCACTTCCCTTGCATATGCCCAAATTCATGGTTGTTCCTAGGACGCAGCTCGGTAAAAAACTTACACTTGTTCATTTTTATTTTGAAGTCTTTTTTTTGGTCAAGATTTGTCATGGTTGTATTCACCTTGCCCCCCAGCCTGTAGTAGGAGTAGTTTCACTGCTCGTGTTACGGGCCATGACACGACTCGTTGTATTCCAGAATATCGCTTTGGTAGCAATTTGCCTTTTTTTTTTTTTTTGAAAAACCATTACATTGATATCAAAATACATTATACTTGGCATGAAAACAAAATGATTACAAAATGACCTCAGTCCTATTGTGATATTGCTTGAGATGGTCGGCATTCCACGGATGTCGCAGTGGAATGCCTTCATCGGTTTCGAGTTCGTAAGTGCCTGGTCTTGCAACTCTGACAATGCGGTAAGGTCCCTCCCATCTGAGGGCTAACTTTCTCGCATTTTGCTCCTTAGTTGCTAGAGTAACCTTCTTGAGGACTAGGTCTCCAACTTTAAAATGGCGCGGTCGCACCCTTCTATCGTAGTATCGAGCTGCCGCTGTTGGTACGCCGCTTGGCGTACTCGAGCGTTCTCTCGTCGTTCTTCTAGAAGGTCCAAGTTGAGAGCCATCATGGCATCATTCGTTTGGGGGTCCTTATCCTTGAGTGACGTTCGAAAGGTTGGCAATTCAATCTCCGCAGGAATTACGGACTCGGATTCGAAAATCATTGCGAACGGTGTTTCTCTGGTTGGGGTTCAGGAAGTGGTGTGGTATGCCCACAGAACTGGATAAAGGTCCTCCATCCACCTCCCATTGGCCTTGTCAAGCCTGGTCTTCGAACCGTGCAAGATCGTGTGATTCGTGACCTCGACTTAGCCATTAGCTTGGGGGTGACCTGGTGATACAAAGTGGGTTCGAATACCCAGGCTGGAGCAAAAAGAAGTAAACAAATCGTTGTTGAACTGAGTATTGTTGTCGGATACGATTACCCTTGGGATTCCAAACCGGCACACTATCGATTTCCAAACGAAGTCTCGAATTTTCTCTTTGGTGATGCGAGCCAAGGGTTTGGCCTCTACCCACTTAGTAAAGTAATCAATAGAAACGACGAGGAATTTTCTTTGCCCAGTGCCCTAAGGAAAAGGGCCCAACAGATCTTTTCTCTACTGCGCAAAGGGCCATGGGCTGGCCATTGACACCATGGTTGTTGGCGGTAAATAAGGGTGGAGGCCGAAATGTTGGCACTTGTCGTATTTTTTAACAAATTTGCTCGTGTCCTCTAGCATTTTTGGCCAGAAATACCCTTGGTGGAACAGTTTTCCAGCTAGAGCCCTGCCACCCAAGTAGTTGCCACAAATTCTCTCATGGACTTCTCTCATGACGTAGTCGGCCTCTTCCTGTCATAGGCACCGAGAGTATGGTCCAGAGAAGGAATACCAATAAAGGACCCTATCAAGAATGCAATATCTAGCAGACCTGTATTGCATCCTCTTTGCCTCGTTGCGGTGGTCGGGTAGCGTCCCGTCTTCCAGATATTTTTGAATTGGCTCCATCCAAATAGGACGGTCGTTGAGCTCACAGATTGGTGCCATCTAGTCAGATTTCGCCGTGCTCAGAGCATCCAGGTACTCAATGGGCACGCTTCGCTTCAGAGTTAACGTCATCACCGAGGCCAGGTTTGCTAAGGCATCAACGTGTCAATTCTCTTCTCGGGGTATTTGGGATATATGGATTTTTTTGAATTTTTCCAGTAGGGCTTTAACCCTCTCAAGATACGCGGTCATACTGGGATCCTTTGCCAAATAATCCTCATTGACCTAGTTGACGACCAGCTGAGAGTCACAAAAGACGGACAACGTTGTCACATTAAATTCCTGGGCTAAGCGGAGACCGGCTAGTAGGGCCTCGTATTTAGCCTCGTTGTTGGTTGCCCTAAACCCTAGCCTCAGGGCGAATTCAATCTCTTTGTTGTCTGGGGCAACGAGCACCATTCTCGCCCCACAACTATTTGTGTTGGACGATCCATCGGTGAACAACCTCCATGTTGCTAAACCGACATCGGGATCTGAGCCCCCTAGCGCTCCCCCCATTTCGATGGTTTTAGCTTCTGGATAAATAAAAGGTGGCTCTAGGTTATTAGAAAATGTGAGCTCGATGATGAAATCTGCCAGGACCTAGTCCTTGATGGCAGTCCTAGGGCGGTATTCAATATGAAACTGACCTATCTCAAGGCTGTACTTCATTAATTATCCTGAGATGTCTAGTGAATGTATAATTTGCCTTATCGGCTGGTCCGTGAGGACGACAATCTCATGGACTTGGAAATATTGTTTCAACTTCCGAGAAGCCACCAGTAGGGCATAAGCTAGCTTTTCAAATTTAGTGTATCTTGTCTCGGCATCCGAGAGGATCCTGCTAGAGTAAAATATCGGGTGTTGAACACCGGTCTCATCCCTTACAAGAGCAGCGCTAACCGCCGTCGCAGATGCAACAATATATAAGTACATAATTTCCCCCTCCTTTGAGGTGCTGAGCAGAGGAACAAAGGAAAGATAATTTTTGAGCGCTTGGAAAGCTGATTCGCATTCATCTATCCACCCAAAGTTGTTGTTGCCTCTTAGCACTTTGAAGAATGACAGACATTTCTCCGACACTCTAGATATGAAGTGGTTGAGGGCAACGAGTCTTCCTGTCAGCATCTGCACTTCTTTCTTATTTCGAAGGGAGGCCATCCCGAGGATCGCATATATTTGGTCAGGGTTAGCATCGATGCCACGTTGGGAGACCATGTACCCTAGGAACTTCCACGTAGAAACCCCAAAGATACATTTGTTGGGGTTGAGCTTCATGCGGTGAGCCGGAGTTTTTCGAAGCAGTTGTGCAGATGTTGGATGTGATTAGGGGCCCTCAAGCTCTTGACCAACATGTCGTCGATGTAAACCTCTATTGTTCGCCCGATCTCCTCTTTAGACATTTTGTTAACTAGTCGCTGATACTTAGCTCCGGTGTTGCGCAAGCCAAACAGCATTACCCTGTAGCAGTATGTACCCTTATCTATGATGAACAATGTTTTACTCTTATCGGGGGAGAACATCCAAATTTGGTTGTACCCTGCATAAGCGTCGAGGAAACTCAGGCGCTCATTTCCCGTTGTGGCGTCTATGACGATGTCAATCCTGAGCAGGGAGAAGTAATCTTTCGGACATGCCTTATTCAGGTCTTTAAAGTCCATGCAAAGGCACCACTTATTGCTAGCCTTGGGGGCCAGGACCACATTCGCCAGCCAGTCATGGAATTTGACCTCTTCGATGATGACAAACTTAATCAATTTATCCATCTCCACTTCAATTATCTTTTGGCGCTCCAAATGAAATTTTAGTCGTTTCTGCCACACTAGAGGATGATGTGGGTCAGCATAAAGGTGGTGCATCACCACGCTTGGGTCGACCCCCAGTAGCTCGTCATAGGACCATGTGAAGACGTCATAATTTCTTTGGAGGAGTTGGATGAGTTTTGTTTTTTGTTCAGACATGAGACTAGCTTCGATCTTGACAATTCATTGTTCCACGGTTAGATGTACAAAAATTTCCCCTAGTTCCTCATAGGCTCGAGGACCGGCCTCCTCCTCTCATGGATCGTCGATGGGCACGGGCACCGGTCCTTGACTTAGAGCTATGAGTCCAGAATTTTCGAGCGCTGGCTCTGCCTTTGATTGCTATTTTTTTTTCTAACGCCCTCCGAGCACAAGATCGAGAGGACTCTTGGTCATCGCTGACTACTCCTATACCTCCCTCCGTGGGGAATTTCATCGACTGGTGGTATGGTGAGCAGACTGCCTTAAGGGCCGCTACCGTGGGCCGACCCATATTCGCATTATAGGGTGACGGCTTGTCCATGATCTAAAATTTTGGTCTAAACAGTTGAGGCTCGTGGATAGGCTCTAACAGTAACAAGAAGTGAGATCCACCCAGCAGCGTTCACAATGTCCCTCCCAAAACAGACTAGAGGGGCTATTGACGGCTTCACTGCACTGGGGTCAACATTCATTTTCTCAAACGCCCATTTGAAGATGATATCAGCGGAACTACCATCGTCCACTAGGATGCTTCCTATTTTGAAGTGATTAATGAGAGTGACGATAACGAAGGCGTCGTCGTAAGGGACGCATACATCCTTGAGGTCCGTCTCACTGAATGAAATAACGTTGTGCTCCGCAGCATCGATCGTGCTTACCTCAAAGATGTCTTCTCTTATTCTTCTCTTGGGTTTGTGCTCGTATATCTTCTTGGAGAAGAGAGTCTCCCCCTCCCCCCAAGCTTAACTCTCCATGAATGACGTTGATCTCTCCATCAACGCTTTGCTCGTTGTCGCCCTTGTCCCCTTCTGACCTGGGAGGGGGTGACTTTTGTTCCTCCTTCTCCTCCTATGTTCGTCGCGGGAGTCATGGTCTTTCATTCTAGGAGCCCGGTCGTCCCTTCGAACGTAGCGACCAAGGTATTCTCTGCTGATAAGGGCCTCGATTTCTTCCCGAAGTCGGAAACAATTCTCGATGGAATGCCCCCGGTCCCGGTGGAATTTGCAATATTTATCCATTGACTTCCCTGTTGGTTTTTCGCTGGGGGCAGAAGAGCAGGAAAGAAATCCCTCCCCGCATTCTCAGTGAAGACAGTTGCCCCCGAGACCGTGAGTGGTGTGAAGTTCTGCTGGCGGTTCCCCTGGGGCAAGAATAGTCTTCGATCCCCGGGCAATGGTCCCAGTTTTTCTTATGCTTGTAGCCTCTTGGACCCATGATGTCTGCTAGACCCTTCTTTAGCCTTCCTTTTCTTTTTTTAACCTCATCGACGATCTTTTCGGGTTGCTTCCCTTTCATTGGCATTATGGAACCTTGTGCCTCTCTCTAGGGCGGCGTCCAGATTAAGAGCTGGGTTAGAGCAGAGGACATACATGAGACGTCGATGTTTCAGGCCGTCGATGAACGCACTCATTGCGACCACATCATTGAGCTCATCGCAATCGATAATCTCTTTATAAAACCTTTCTACATAATCTCCCAATGATTCATCGAGTAGCTGTTGGAGCGCGAGGATGTGGGCTATGGTTTTTGGCCTACGCCGTAATCTCCCAAATCGCAAAAGGAAGAGCAGTTCAAGCTCGTGAAAATTAGAGATGGATGCTGGGGCCAAAGTCCGGAACCACGCCCCGGTAGCCCCCGTAAGGGTGAGTGGAAATGTCTTGTATCTCATTGCTATCGAGGTTGTGTGTAAGTCCATGTAGGACCTAAACATGGACAAGTGGTCTGCTAGATCAGTTATCCCATCATAGAGGATCATTTGGGGGTGGGTGTATCGTGCGGGCAGTGGTTCCCCTAGAATTTCATTAATGAAATGAGATCTTACCTCCGCAGGAAACTCGACAGGGCATTTAGTTCCCTGGATCTATTGTAAGGCTGCTTCCATGTCAGCTAAGCGCCTTTCTACCACCACCTCGGCCCCTGGTGGGACTCGAGCTTGACTAAAAGCGGCACGAGATAGTGGTCGTTGTGGCGGGGAATGTGAGTCTACCTCTCGAATGCACCGAGGATGATAGTCAGACCACACGGTATGGTTGTGAGCGGGGGGAGACTCGGTACGGTCGTCTCTCATTCGCCTTGGTGGAGGCAGTGACGAGGATCTCGAGACCTCAGGGGGTGTTAATTCAACCTTCCTTTGACCAACGTTGTGGGTTTGGGGCCTTGGGATGTGCCCGTCGGAATAGAAGATATGCTCTTCAACTCCGATCGCTTGTTCCTCCCGACCCGCAACCTGGACTATTGGAAGACCCATTAGGGGGGTTGGCGGTAAGCGGGCTAGGACGATCTGGAAGAAGGTTTGGAACTTGCCGAGTTGGCGTTCCAAAAGGTCGACGCGGGCTGCCTCAGGAGCCCCAGAAGTATGTCCAACAAACTGCCCCGTGGGCAAGATTAGACCCACCTGAGCGGTGGGCTGAGTCGTCGGACCTACCGCCCCGGATGGCGGGACGATATGCTGGTGGAGATTCTCTACAGGTGGTAAAAGATGATCCGACCTGGGAACCCTCAACATATTCTGTACAGATTAGGGGGGTGGATTACTGGTAGCGGTAGACGCTTGGTCAGCCTGGCGGATTTTCTTCCCAGACCTTGTGATTATCAAGTCTTAACCTCGTGGGGAGCTGACGATCAGGGGAGGCTTTTAGTGCGTTCCCACAGACGGTGCCAAACTGTTGATGCCAAAAAGTGGTGATAGGTCAACAGTATGCTCTGAAAGAATATCGGGGGCATAGGACCGCTGATAGTGTAATTAACTGGATGAATTTAGGGGTGATGATGACCTCCGAACTGAGCTCCACTCTTCCACTCCGAGCACCTGCACAAAGACCCATCGGGGTTGTGCTCGATAAAGTCTCTCTGGTGTGAGAATAAGTACGCGGGGAATAAGGGCTAAATATATTGTGATTTCAGTAGAGAAGATGTATCTTTGGGCAGCGGGTACCCTGGTGTATTTATAGGCGCCGGTGCTCGATTAGTGCCACAGAATTAGGGAGCCAAGCTCGGATTAATTAACCTAATCCGCTAGGCAGCCAATGAGCAGGCGGATTAGTTCTCTAATCGTCTGGACTGGGCTTTTGAGCCCATATGTAGAGGTCCACAGGCTGGAATCTCATGACAACCTAGTAGGGTCCTGAGTATGGAGATGGTGAGCAGAGGGTATTTGAGTTCGTCAGTCCAAATCGTAGTTTATCAGCCCAGATTTCTTTACCGAGACGATCCTCAGCCCGGCCCCGGGGGCGTCCCAATTCAGCACTTGAGGAGATTTCACCTCTCAAGTCGGTTTTAGGAGGATTTCAGCTCTCAGATCGGCCGTTTTCCCATACTGGGGCGGGAATTAACCACGTGGTACATCTGACGAGATTCCCCTATATCAATTTTGAAGTCGCGTTAAAGTTGTTGAAACCAATTTTTTTTTTTGCACATTAACATTAACGCATTTTTCATATTTTTAAAAATCATTCATGTTAACGTTAATGTAATTATTTAGGAACTATATTACAACTTTACATTTTAACTTCACGTTAACATTATTGAATCCATGTTTTTTTGCATGTTAACGTTGATGCATTTTTCATATTTTTAAAAATCATTCACGTTAATATTAACAGAGAGTTAACGTTAACGTAATTATTCGGGTACTATATTACAAAAATACATTTTGAATTCACGTTAACGTTGTTGAATCCATGTTTTTTGTTGCACGTTAATGTTAACGTATTTTTTATATTTTTAAAAATAATTCACATTAACATTTCTCTGTTAATGTTAACATAATTATTTAGAAACTATATTACAAAAATACATTTTGAATTCACGTTAACGCTATTGAATCCATAGTTTTTTTGCTCATTAACGTTAACACATTTTTCATATTTTTAAAAATAATTCACATTAACGTTAACAGTAAGTTAACGTTAACGTAATTATTACAAAAATACATTTTGAATTTACATTAACATTATTGTATCCATATTTTTTGTTTTTTCTACACGTTAACGTTAACGCATTTTCACTTTTTTTTTAACGTTAACACATTTTTCATTTTTTTTTTTTTGTGTTTCACATTGCCACATATTTCCTCATCTAATTGTGTACGTTTAACGTTAACGCATTTTTTTGCCATCGGACTAAGAGTTTTAACGTTAACGTATTTTGTTTTTGGGGAGTTTTGTATGTTAACGTATTTTATTTGAATATTTACGTTAACATCCTATCACATACTTTATCTGTGTGCACGTTAACATTAACTACCATATATGGGTATTTATCCTTTTGAGTTGAATGTGTATTTGGGTTTGGGTTGAGTTTACGATAACGTTAATACACATTTTTTCTGGGAGTCTCCTGTGTTAACGTTAACGCATTCATGTCCTTGCATTTGACTTTGTTGATCCCAAGACTTTGATGAACAATTAAGTATTGATATTTTAGTGGAACTAATGTTTGATCAATTGTTTCAGTGATTTAAAGTTCCAGTAATGAAGATGTCAAAGTGAATGGATGCTAAATAAAGATATCAAGATGATGAAGAAGTATTAAGAGTTTGAAGACATTAGGGAAAACAACCCATGTAAATATAAACTCTTAATATCCCATTTAGGAACACACACATGGCACAAAATGAATTTTATCTTTTATGTGTGTTTTTGGTTGAGTATATTTATTTACTCTTATGTGAATTAAAGAGAAATATTTTTGAATGACTAAAATAGAATATAAGAATATTAGTGGAGTTCATTTAAATATAAAATTGGATAAATGGGCGAAATTGTAAAAGAAAGTAAGTTAAAAACGAGATCAGAGAAGAGATCCAGGAGGGATCATTCGACTGAGGAGTCGACCGGAGAAAGAAGATGAACTCTCAGAATCTGCGAGTCAACAGAGCGGTCGACCGATAGAAACTTGACAAACTCTCTGAATCTGCGAGTCCACAGAGCTTTCGACCGGTAGAAGCTTGGCAAACTCTCTGAATATGCGAGTCGACCAATAAAGTGCATAAGCTACTTTCAGTATTATTCAGTCGACTGGGTAGTCAACTGAATGCGTAGTTTCAAGATATTGGTTGATCCGATTTTAATTCCAAAAGTAGTCGGTTTTGGTTAAGATTTGAGAGAAATTTTGGGAATATTCTTAACATTTGAGATATGGTTCATATACTAATTAAATCCTTTCAATACGGTTCATCAATTATTGAAGTTTTTCAATTTGGTACTTAAAATGGATTCTATACTTATTTGTTTTGATTGAGAAATACTTTGGGGATTTAATTGAGAGTTTTAAAAATTGTTATTAAGTGAAATTAAACTTAAATGAAGTCCTCATGTTATAAAGGGTCTATAAGAGTATTTTATTGTCATGACATTTGTAAATTAGCCGTTAGGAGGCTGATTACATGTGCTTTTATATAGACCTGCAAATTTTCTAAAAGAAAAAAACATTCTAATCATTCTAAGAGAAAAATCAGTTTATATCTTTTTGGGAGAGCGTTTATAAGAGTTATCATTCAATGATACTGTGAGCTATTCTAAGAGTGATTCTGATAATCAACTGCGATCAATTTGTGCTGATACCAGAATTGAAGCTACATTGTTTTCATCATTAATTCTATAGATTCCGGGTGAGATATTTCCATATTGATTATTACTTCTTTATTATTGTATTTTAGAAATTGATCTTAGAAATTGTTTTTGATTTTTAAAGAAAATATTATTTCAAATAATTTCTTAAATCTGATTACATGCTCCAATTTGCTACTCATATATTGTTAAAATTAGATTTTTGCATCTCGCATAATTCTATCACTAGTTGGGATATTAATTATGTTTATATATATCTAGGGTGGTAGACGCTCCGAGTGAGATTTACTTATCAATTTTTGTATTGGTGAGTTATGACGGATTAAATATCATTGGAGATATTTAATCAAGGGTAGTTGGATTTCAGTCTTTTCCTGTAAAGAGATTGAGGTAGTGATTCTTCCTAGATAAGAATTACGTGTTTGTGAGTGATTTTGTAACGGTTCAATCCTTACCGGGTAAAAGGATATTTGGAGTGTTTTTGTGAGGTTTTGATTCTTTAGCCTAAATGTTTAAAAGAAGGGAAAAGTAGACCCTCTAACTATTGACACATTTTTAAGTGGTCCCTTTAAGTTTAAACGTTTTATTTTAAACCCTCTACGTATCATAACATTTCAAATTCGTCCCTCCGTCAGAGATTCCGTTAAAACTAATAGAATCTCAGGGGCAAAATGGTCTTTTCACGTTTTTTAATTTTTTAATCATTTTTAATTTATTTATTTTTATTTTTTTTTTCTCTCTCTTCCTCCCCTTCCTCTCTCTCTCCCGCCACCTCCCTTTCCCTCCTTCCCTCTCCCCGCCACCTCCCTCTCCCTTTTCCTCTCCCTCTTCCTCCCCTTCCCCTCTCTCCCTCCCACCCCACCCTCTGCAACAGGGGGTGATTTTTTACCCTCTGTTGTATGGGGTGTTTTCTCCCCCTGTTTCAGGGGGTGGTGCCACCCCCTGTTGCAAGGGGTGAACTCACCCTCCCTCTCCCTCTTTCTCCATTTTCCCTCTCTCCCTCCCACCCCACCCCCTGTTGTAGGGGGTAGAATCACCCCCTATTGCAGAGGGTGATTCCACCCCCTGCAACAGGGAGTGGTTGCGCCCCCTATTTCAGGGGGTGGGGTAGGAGGGAGAGAAGGGAAGGGGAGGAAGAGGGAAAGGGAGAGGGAGAGGGAGGTGGCGGGAAGAGAGAGGGAGGGAGAGGGAGGTGGCGGGAGAGAGATAGAAAGGGGAGGAAGAGAGAGAGAGAGAAAAAAAAATAAAAAAATAATAATTAAAAATGATTAAAAAATTTTAAAAACGTGAAAAGACTATTTTGCTCCTGAGATTCTGTTAGTTTTAACAGAATCTCTAACGGAGGGACGAATTTGAAACGTTATGAGACGTAGAGGGTTTAAAATAAAACGTTTAAACTTAGAGGGACCACTTAGAAATGTGTCAATAGTTAGAGGGTCTAAATCGTACTTTTTCCTTAAAAGAATTAGGTTATTCTTTAACCTGTAAAAAGTAGAGGTTATTCCTTAACATTTGAAAAGGAAATTGTAAAGGTTGATTCTGAGCCTGTAAAAGAATCGGTGTGCGGGTTTGATTCTCACCTTTAAAGGAATCTTGGTTTTAGTGGATGCGACCTCCGTGGAGCTCAAGAGACTGGATTAGTCAAGAGTAGCTTGGCGAACCAGTATAAATCTCTGGTATGCTGCTTTCTTAATTTGTTTATTTTTGTTGTTTGTGTGTGCACCTAGTTGATTGATTAATTTTACTGTGTTATAAAGATAATAATTAATTTAGACGTAAAATTAATTATTTAATTTATTGATTTTTATTCTGATTATTTTTTACTTACCCAATTCATTCCCTCTCTTGGGTATTCTACTAGGCCAACAAACTTCTTTTTTCTTCTTCACATTAACGTATCTCTCTATCTGTTTTGTGTGTTACGTTAACGTTAACTCATCATACCTCATCTATTTTGTGTGGATTTGCGTTAATATTAATGCACATTTTTTGTCTCTCTGTGTTAAACATTAACGCATTTAATGTTGTCCGAAAAAACATACGTAAAAAAATCACTCAGAAATACTAATATTAATGTAAAAATAAGCACTCCCACCTCTACCACCAATCATATCCCCACCATAAAAAAAAAAATAGATCCCAAACCCAGTCACTCAAAAAAAATCAAACAAATGCCAAAACTCTTCTATGTTAAACGTTAACGCGTTTCACATCGTCCGATGAGATACATGTATATGAAAATTATGTTAAAATACACATTTTTTGGGGGGTCTCTATATTAACGTTAACGCATTTATATTGTTTTGGGAACCCATATGTGATAAATCAAAAAGCAAGCACATTGATGTTAACTTTAATGCGCATTTTTTGGGGTATCGTCTGTGTCTGTTTTGTGTGCGTTAACATTAACTCATTTTCAGCAATACACTTTGCCTATGTTTTTTTTTTCTTTTTTTGTCAAAACTTGTCTATGTTACAAAATTACAATTTGAATTTTATGTTAACGTTAACGCATTTTGCATATTTATTTTTGTGTGTGAAATTCACGTTATCATATATTTCCTCATCTGTTTGTGTACGCATTTTTCACCAGACTGTGAGTTTTAACATTAACGTCATGCTGCATACTTTTGTCTTTGTGTGCGTTAACGTTAATGTCCTGCTACATACTTTTATCTTTGTGCGCGTTAACGTTACCTGGCAATATTTTCACCATCGAGATCTGCTCATTTTGAGCAAGTCCGAAATCACCGAGCTTACCGTTCATGTCGCCATTGTAGAGGGGCACAGATTTGGGTTTCAAATCTGAAAACCATATCTAAAGAGAGAGAGAGGGCAACATAAGAGTTCATTTCCATCTTGTTATCCACCACAAAACGCTCAAATCGATTTCCCCAAATTAAAATCTCCCAAATCTCCACAGGCCCCAAGAATACTAACCAATGTCGTTTCGTCTGGATACAACCATTCGTTTTTCACCCTCATGAATAAATCCACAGCTTCCCTAGCAAAACCCATCTTCGAATACCCTAAAATCATTGAATTCCAGGTCACCAAATCTCTGTCACACATTTCGTCGAACACCAAATATCAGTCGCATATTCCGTTCAGATCCAAAATCGTCGTACTCGTCATTGTTGAACACTAAATATCTGTCACCAAATAAACAGGATGGTATGCGTAAAAGAAGAGTTGCTCACATTCGGTTCCGACGCCGGCAACTTTAGTAGCGACGATTTTCATGGATCCGATCTCTGCACAAGTTTTTCTTGTGATTTGGGATGTGCAAATAGAAAAAGAAGCAACGATCTTCATGTATTAGCTTCGATGGTGGAGTGGGTGATGGGGAAACGATCTTCATTTATTAGCTTCGAGAGACTGGTGCGGTGGAAGACGAAAAACGCTATCCCGAGGACGACGACCGCCAGGATGATTGCTCCGGCAGTGATCGACGCTCAGGTGCAACACATGTTGTAACCCGAGTTGAATCTCCCTTCTCCTGTTTCTCCGGAGTCAATGGCGGCGAGTTTAGGGGGGTCGAGATCATCGTTGCGGTGGGCATCGGAGAAGGAAACTCGACGATTGAGGCTCTTTTGGATTGCCTCCATTGCAGAAGAGGAGAGGGAAGAACGGGAGTCTTGGACATGACAGAAAGAGAAAGAAAGAGAGAGAGAGAGAGAGAGAGAGAGAGAGTTGTATGGGTAGGGTTAAGAGAGAGAGAAAGTGAGTATTGTGGAAGATAACATAGAGAGAGAGTTAACGTAAATGGGATACAATGGTATATGTGTCTTTTAATGTCCTATTTTATCTGCCCAAGGACCAAAAACTTTATTGTGGTCTAAATTATGAATGAACAATTGAAAAAAGTCTTTTTTCTCAATGGTCTCTTTAATGGGGACTAAATAATAAAAAGCTCTTAAAATTTTCATATTAATTGGATTTTTTTTAAACGAGATGAGATTTCGAAAGTCACATATTGTTAATCAAATTACTAAATAAAATAAATTATCGATTTTTTATTGTTAAAAATCTTATTATAATACTTAAAAATGGAAAACAAGTATTTAGAATGAAGTATGAATAATCTCTTCAATCTTCTACTTTTATTAAATCAATAGCTAAGATCTTCTCTTTCAATTACCAATAACATTAAATAAATTTAATTCTAATTAAATAACATTGAAAATGAATACAAACTTTTTTCCAATTCCAATTCTATATTTCCATAATAAAATAAATTGTTATTTTTTAATTAATAATTATATTTAATTTTTTTTTTTTTTATCAATTCAAAATTTTATTCTTTTTTAAAAAATTATTTTTATAATTTTAGATTTTGTTTAAAAAAAATTAAATTAATTTTCAGTCAAATAAAATTATATTTTAATTAATAATTCTATTTATTTATTTATTTTTGTTTAGTTATTATTATCAATTCAAACTTTCATTCATTTTTTTAAAAAAAATATTCATAATATTGAATTTTTTAAAAAAATAAGTAAATTGTCTATATGATATATATAAAAACGGAAGACATGCTCTCATATTCAAATATTGCTCATCTCTCCATTTATATTTATTTGGATGAATGAATGCTCAAGATTTGTTTAACCTTCATAATATTAACTCCCCACAATAATATTATGACTTTTTATATTTTTTATTTTTAAAGATAATGTAATTTAAATAATATTTTAATATAAATTAATTGAATCCTTCATACTTAAATTAATTCTTTTCATTCTAATTAATTACCCAAGTAGTTCAATGATTTTCTTCCAATTCAAAATAAATGTATTTTTTTTTTTTTAATAAACATGACATATTAAATTGGCCAAAATAATTATATTTTTTTTCTTTTGTTGTGATTTTTTATTGATAATCACTATTAAAATTTCTAATAATAATAACTACAAAACAACACAAAGTGAGAGCCATTATTTTGTTCAAAAATCAGCCTCAAAAACAAAATTAAAAGAACTATAAATAAATAAATAAAGTTTCTTTTCAAACACACATTAACAATTTTAAAAATTATATATCTCCTCTTAGAATTTAATACTTAAATTTATGTTGTTTTTTTGCTTATTATTTTGAAGTGTAGAAATAAATTAGAGTGATCGAAAATGACATTTTTTTAAATATATTAATTTTTTATTTTAATTATTCAACACTAAATTAAAAGAAACAACACTAAATATTTCATATATAATAGTCAAATATTATATATCCATTAATATAAATTTAATTTAATTTTTTAAACCCACACGTTGTGCGAGTCTAAAACTAGTTTTTCTTATTAAAAAAGGGGGATGAATAATGTGGGTTGAAAATTATGGTCCCTCAACGACATTCTGTTTCCCAATAATTTATTTTAGCATTAATCTTGTCCTCAATAAATGTATTTTTTTTCCATAATTGAAAAAAAAAAATGGACTCTTGATGAGCATTTCATAAATTAAAAATGATTTTTTTTAAATCCAAATTTTACGATTCATTATTTAGCTAATTCACTTTATGCGGTTATTTTTTAAGCAATTCCAATTCTATATTTGCATAATAAAATAAATTATTTTTTTAATTAATAATTATATTTATTTATTTTATTTTTTTCTTTTGTTTTTTATTATCAATTCAAAATTTCTTTCTTTTTTTGAAAAAATATGTTCATAATATTGGATTCTTTTAAAAAAATTAAATTAAATTTCATTCAAATAAAATTATTTTTTAATTAATAATTCTATTTATTTATTTATCTTTGTTTTGTTATTATTATAAATTCGAAAGTTCATTTATTTTTCACAAAAAACAAATATTCTTAATATTGGATTTTTAAAAAAAATAATTAAATTATTTTTTATTAAAAAAAATGGATGAATCATGTGAGTTGAAAATGATAGTCCTCAAAGACATTTTTTCCCTGATAATCTATTGGTGTCGAAAATTGGTCCGACCAGCAGTATGGTCTGGCCACCCTGCAAGGGATGTCAAAGGCAATCGCAGGATGATCTTCATCCCTGCTAAATTTTTGGTCCTGAGCTGATCAGACCTCGTCCGACCGATAATCCGAATTGGTGTCCTCTCTTTCAAACCATTGTCCGGGTTGAACTCCAATCTATCACTTGCACACAGGACGAGCCAGGGTGTTCCCGGCGTGTTCCCTCCGGCGTGAGAGTAAGAACTCAGTGGAAAATTAAGGTTGAGAGCAAAATTATTTTGCTGACTTGACTAGGAGCTTATAGCGGGCTATTTGCCTACTTAAAAGTGTTGGAGAAACCTTATATTTATAGGCAGAGAAGTGATTAGCGTTTTGCAAGATTAGGGCTTTAAGCTCGGTTTAGCGCTAATCAGTCAGGCACGTGGAAAATACAGCGGATTAGAGCTATGGGCCTGGGCCCTGATATTGTAGATGGCGAAACCCATGGGACATGCTGGCCAGGGAACCGAGATGTAGGTCGGGTTGTCTTTGCCGACCTGCCATTCTGTGGCAATTCTTTGGGATGTCGCTGTGTGAAGATCTTGAGTGCTTCATATTCGTTGACCTGAGAGGAGACCCGGGCTGTTTATTCACCAGGCTACTCAGGGCGTCATGACATGGAGTTGATGACGTGGCGGACCTAGTCCAACTGGCGAACACGTGGAGGGAACCCGACTTTTCCCACATCATAATCTATTTTAGCATTAATCTTATCTTAAATGAATGTATTTGTTTTCCATAATTGAAAAAAAATGGGTTCTTGATGAGCATTTCATAAGTTAAAAATATTTTTCTTAAAAAAAATCTAAATTTTACGATTCATTATTTATCTAATTCACTTTGTGAAGTGATTTTTTTAGGAAAAACTAATAATTCTCTCAAAGTTAAAAAGCCATTGTATGCCATAAAAGATATTGTAATTTTTTATAAGTCAATTTTTAACCATTTAATTTTATATAAAACCAAAACCAACCTATAAAGTCAAAAAAAAACCATTAAGTTTTTCTTATATATATATATATATATTAATTTTCTGTATTGCAATTACTATTTATAAAATTATAAATAAAAACATAACTAAAGTATAAAACATAAATTCTAATAAAATCAAAACCAAACCACCAAATAAACATATCAAACATTTAAAGTTCAATTGTAATAAAAGATAAATAACCAAAACAATACCGCATATAAGGTACACACACATATATATATTCACACACACAGATGAGCTAAAATTACGAGTGAAATGAGGAGATGAAATAATTTGAAAGGAAAAAATTCCTCCCAAATTTTAGATATGTATTCCTGTTGATGCACAAAATAAATAATGAACGAGTTTACTGAAATTTCTTGGGTTGAGTCGCGGACTAGGTCGCTCTCTTTAAGACATTTCGTGGCTCTGTCCAAGAACGTGCAAGTAGTGTAACAATCCCGTCGTCCCCAGGATAAAATAGCCCAGAATCACCTCTGTCTAAGACCTTCTTTGCACGGCAGAAGACCTGAATACTAAACACCCACACACAGTTTGAACGAACAAACAAACTGCTCGAAAATTGAAGTTAAAAAAAAAACGGTTTCAGATATGAAGATGAAAACACTGTTTCAGAACTGAAGAACAGAAGCTGTTTTTTCTGTTTCAGATAAAGAAAAACACTAAAGCAAAATTTCGTGTCTTAACAATTGTTGAAGAAATCAGTATTTATAGGCAAAACTGAATTCAGAACGTGTGAAAATCTTATTGAAACTGATTCAGACTTGATTAGCAGAGTTTGAAAACTTTTAAAACGTTTTTTTTTTTTAAAATGTTCAAGAATCAAACTGTTTCAAAAATGAACTTTGTGCATAATAAATTATATATTTTAAGTAATTTTTGTCCAAAAAATAAATAAGTGTCACCTCATCACATGCGCTCGGCTTGGCTTGGCTCGGCACGACACGGCCGGACGGACAGCGGCGGCGGCATGCGCACGTGTGTGGTAAACCTGTAGGGATGTATCTCCTCTTCCCTCCACAAAATGTGGGTACCCCTTGGGGCACACCCTAAGAATCTCACATGCCCCATGTTATACTCCTCAATATCTCTTCTCCCAACTAATGTGGGATAAGAGAAAAAAGGAAAAACTATATGACACTTTCTATAAAATATTTTAAAATAATTTAAAAATTCATAAATTTCTACAATCCCTCACTTGAATTTTTTATAACAATTTTTCATCGAGCAGTATAATATAATATAAGATTGTGTATAAGCGAAGGTGTCTATTAACTTGAACATTTACATAGTGAAGATGATTTAGATTATACTAGAGTAACTCATAGTTTTGAACTCTATCTTTAACAACATCACACATACAACCCTATCAGGGTGTAGTCCAAAAGCCCGTGCTTTACGGTCATGCACGTATATCCCAATATAGTGAATGCTCTAGATAATTTTACCTAAAATTCCATAGGAAGTGGCCACACTTCCACATTCACATAAGTGAGTCTATCAAGAGTACTCCTATAGCTAGGTACTCCACTCCAAATAAAGTATAGATCTCATTAAGAGTTAATAAAAACTCAACCTTCTATCGCTTTAGGATATCATGCTTCAAACAACACATTTATGAAATAGAACTCAAATTTATTATTATAGCATGATTTTTTTCATATCACTTCATGAGTTGTTATTACCCTTTAAACCTATTTCTTGGGATCTCTAGTCTATAGGTTGGGTTTCCCTCACTAGTGACTCGTCAATCTATGGGCTTGAATCTCATTCCTTTCGAGGTTTTATAAATTTTTTCTCGAGCTAATCCTTTCGTCAAAGGATCAACTAAGTTATCATCAAACCGTACATGATCTACTCTCACAGCCCCTATCGAGATATACTCTCTAATAGTATTGTGTTTGCGATGTATTTGTCGCTTTTTTTCGTTATAATAACGGTTTTGAATCTTTGCAATAGCTGCAGTACTATCGCAATGGATCAAGACAGCTGGAATCAGTCTCTCCCATAAAGGGATATGAGAAAGCAGGCTTCTTAACCACCCTGCTTCTTCACTAGCTGATGCTAGTGCAATCATCTTAGACTCTATAGTAAACTGAGCCAAAATAGTCTGTTTCTTAGATTTTCAAGAAACAGCTCCACTAACTATACTAAATATATAGCCGCTAGTTGTCTTGGAGTCATCTGAAAGGGTGTTCCAATCAGTATCGTTATATCCTTCCAGAACAGCAGGAAATTTTTGATAATGTAATCCAAGGTGTATAGTTCTTTTTAGGTATCTCATAATCCTATCAATAGCATGTCAATGCTCAATACTAGGTCTGCTTGTAAACTTGCATAGTAATCCCACAGCATACACTATATCGGGTCTAGTGCAATCAGTGGTATATCAAAGACTACCTATGATGATCGCATACTCAGATTGTCTAACACCGTCACCGGTGTTCTTGAACAACTTCATACTAGGATCATAAGGAGTACATGCTGATTTACAATCAAAATAATTATATTTCTTTTTAATCTTCTCTATATAATGAGATTGATCCAAATAAATTTCCTATTAAGACCTAGTTATTTTAATACCAAGGATTACACTTGCTTCACCAAGATCTTTCATGTCAAAATTTGCACATAGCATGGATTTCACATTATTCACAACATGAATATTGGAACCAAAAATCAGCAAATCATTCACATAAAGACATATAATAGTGCAAACATCATTTTCAAATTTATAATAAATGTATTTGTTACTTTCATTTACTTTAAAACTATGTGAAATTATAATATTATCAAATTTCTCATGCCATTGCTTAGGTGCTTGTTTTAAACCAGAAAGAGATTTATCTAGTTTGCACACTTTATTTTCTAGACCAAGAAATACAAATCCTTCAGGTTAGTCCATATAAATCTCTTCATCTAATTCACCATTCAAAAAAACAGTTTTAATATCCATTTGGTGCACAACTAGATCATGAATTGCAACAAGTGATAAAAGCACACGAATCGAAGTAATTCTAGAGACAGGTGAGAAAGTATCAAAGAAATCTACATTCCCTCTTTGTCTAAATCCTTTGGCTACTAGACGAGCCTTATATTTATCAATGGTTCCATCAGATTTCAATTTTTTCTTAAGAATCTATTTACATCCTATTGTTTTACAATCTGGAGGTAAATTTACTAAATGTCAAGTTCTATTTGACTCGAGAGAGTCCAATTCATCATCTATAGCCTCTTTCCATAAATTGACATCTACAGAGGATAATGCCTCTTTGTTGAGTGTGATAGATCATATCTTGTATACTCCTACATTCATATGTATATCTCGTAATACCCAATAAATAACTTTGAAGTCTCGTGTCTAGATTAAAACACTTAGTATTATCAACAAATAACAACTCATACATGTAACATACCGTATCTCAAGTTCAAAGATCATATATATAATCATATCTTAGATATCCTATTTTGATATTCAATAAAGTTACCATGTAATATATCAAAGATGATCACGTTCGGTTCTTTACTACGTTACTAAGTCCCCTTATGATTGTTCTAATACTTTATACTAACAGTTTGAGACTCACCACTATCGAAGGAAAAAACAACATAACAAGCTAGCTTAGATCGACCAGTTTTTGACAATCCAATACCGAATAGGAACCATTAAGGATAAAAGTTACCAAATATCTTTTGTCTTTACCTTTTAATCACATTCAAGAGAAAAGACATTTTAATTTAATATCCAATATCTACAGCGACATTAATATAGTTAAAGAAATTTTTATTAATACTTGAGATTAAAATATTTTACAGATAGAAGTAATGAATGTAATTTCAAGATTTGACTATAGGCGTTATATCCAATACCTCAGTTGTGTCCTTCTGAAGGGCGATGAGCTTATCATCAAGCTCGACCAGGAGACGATGTGTTTCGTTGGGTCAGGCCCAATCCTAGTGATTTTAACTAGTTGTCACACTGAATCGATGGCCTCTTGGATTGGTGAAGCTAGAGTCATGATCAATTCATTACCATATTTGTGATTTGACCCTCCTAGCCGAGGCATCGAACTATCTTCGAATGCTTTTTTGGTCAACTACCGCTGGGGGGTTGCAGATCTAGAACAAGATTCTATCCCTCATTTTTCTCACCGGGGATGCCATCTTTTTGTTTAATTGGCATGTGTGATCGAAGGTTAGCGCCTGTCTTCTACAGTTGTTTATTGGCCTTTTTCCTGTTGTGCTCGTGGAGGGTCAAGGCGTTGGAGGATTTTTCGTATGTTAGCATGGATCTTGTCAACCTGTGTATCCCGTCTATCAATCCTCGAGGCCTACTCCACCCCTAAAGTGCATCTGAGAAAACCACCTTATGCCTGGGCAAGGCAAGTCCCATGGTGCCCGGAGGTTGTTTGGTGCTCTGCTCGTTCGTCATTGGTGAAGTTCATCGGATGGGTTCTGATGCCAGCGACTATTTTTTTATTGGTTCAATGGTCAAATGTAGGTCATAGGATCTAACCGAAGTGGGTATTCATGCAACTTAGTCTAGGAGAGTCGGAAGAACGTTTTGTATTCTTTCCACAAACGATACGAGTGTGTTGGTGCATAATACTTTTCCACAGATGAGTAAGGAATGCTGGCCGAGTAGATTCTATTTGAGCTAGGTGGCAGGGAACATGACTCATCCCAATGCTTGACCTGTCTATCGGGAACCTGTAGAAAAGCCTACTAGGGTGCTCGCCAATAAAGTCCCTTAGGCTTGAGAGTAAGTTATCTAGTCTGAGTAGATAAACTTACCAGGAATGTAATAAATGAGTTACTTGAACCTTTGAGACAATATCATGTTTATAGAAGAGAAAATTGAATTTGGGTGAGTCCCAAAGCAGGTGAAACAGGGGGGTTAGGCTTTAATTAAAATAGGTTAGGGCCTAACCTGACCTAATTAAACTATGATTGGGGGAAAAAGGCAACGGGCGGGCCCAACGGACAATGCCCACGTGTGCAACTGCTGTTGGGCCTGCAAAGGCCCAATCAACTATGTCCAATTGGCCAAATAAAAGAGGTGGTTGTGCTTCTAAGGAAGGAAGTGGAGAGATGCCGACTAGTTAAAGTCGTCGGACAATGTCCGAGGAACCGACAAGATAGAGTGGGCTTTGCCCAAGTAATGGTGGGACAATGTCAAGGATAGGAGTCCCTACTCAGCTAACAGAGAGAGAGGGGTTGGGCTAAGCCTAGATGAGAAATACCCGATTAGAACTAAAATAATTTCAACCGTATGGGTCAATTTAGGCCCTGTTTGGTAACCATTTCCATTCCAGAAATTCTCATTCCATTCCCAGATTTTTGAGAATTTTGTTTGGGAATAACGTTTGATAATTTTTGTTTCCGTTTCCATTTCATTCCCATTTGAGAATTGTGCCAACTTTTTTCTTAAGAAATGAGAAACAAAAAAAAGTTGTTTCTCATTATTCCCATTCCATTCCCAAAACACATGGTCACTGTTCACCTACCGGTCGACCACCGTTTGCCGCCGTCCATCGTCGCCGACCACCGTCCGCCGTCGCCGACCATCGGCCGGCCGGAAATTTTCCGGCCACTTCTAGCCGTCGCCGGAGACGACGCCATTGCCTTCCGGCCGGCGCCACCGCCATCCGGTCATCGCCGAGGCCAGGGCCGGAGCCACCGCCGGGCCAAAAAAAAAAAAAAAAGATTTTAAGATAAAATCGTTACCAAACACAATTCCCTTCTCAAAAAAAAAAAAAAAAAAAAAAATTATCGTTACCAAATGTGATTTTACTTTTAAGAAGAAAATAAAATTTACTGTTGGAATGAAAACAGAAACGGTTATGAAACGCCACTTTAATACCACCCATCAAGGAAAAAAAATAATTTAATTTAAAGCAGTGGAGATGCAGAATTAATACAATATCTTGACTAACAGTAACTCATCAAGGTTTAATAAAAATGACCCTGAGGAATGGTGGTTTGTGTCTCTCCCTCTTTTTTATTTATTTATTATTATTTTTAGATTGCAAAGTAAATATTTTATAGTTGTAGCAGGGATTTTCATTTAAATTGCTTTATTTTCTTAATCAACTACTCCACCTATTTCTTTATTTTTTGTGGCTTTGTTTTTATTTTCTTGTTTTTCATATATTACTATGGATGGGATTGGTTTGGTGGGACAACCATATCTAGTCCTGAGATAATTACAATCACGTGCAATATGCATCACTGGTATGACTTCTTGTTTAAAGGTTAAGTTTTATTTTTTATTTTTAATGCTCAACCGAGTTGTTTTTTATTTTTTTCTTTTAAAGATATCTTACTTAGGGGGGTTGATAAGTGTTCATATTGATCTGCATGAGGTATTGGACACCGAGCAGGCCATAAAAATTAGAGAAACTTTTTTAGAAATCCTAAGATTTCAAAAATTACTTTCTAAGTTCCATTTCATATATAAAAAAATTACTGTTACAGAACTCCATAAAATGGTATTTTTATAGAATGGGACATTTGGAGGAATTTCCCTAAAAATTAATAATACGGAGCCGACATAGTAATTTTTTCTAATACACAAGCTCCTTGTAGATCATATAGAACCTCTATTCCTCTTGATTGATATCTAGGATATCTTAGGAAAAATCATAGAGACGATCTACTACTATTGGGAGATAACGACGCAACTAACAATGAAGAAGTAATGTTAGATATCGACAAGAAGAAGTGAAAAATAGGCAAAAAAATAAAAAATAAAAATCTGAAGTAGACTCCATATACACTAACTAATTTATGACACTTGTAGTTCCACTGGAAAAAATCATGTCCATTGGGAGTAAGTATCACTACACCAAAAATGGGTTTTAGCGACAATTTTATTAGCCGCTAAAAACTCATTTCTTAGATGCTAAAAATTTTTAGCGGCAATTAATACAATTGCCACTAATAGTGCAGTCGCTATAGATTATAGTGACTAATTTTTAATTGCTGCTAAGATTTAGCCGCTAAATTTAAAAGATTTAACAGTTATTTATATATTATATAGTGGCAAGTTTAAATACCGCTAAAAATAAATAAACATATTAAATAATTTTTTTAATGTTTAGCGGCTAACTTAAATTTCATACAACGGCAAATTTAAATGCCACTTTTTTATATTTAGTGACAATTAACAATTAAGTCAGTAAATATTTTACATTTACCAGCTATTAAATTTTTTGTAAAGCGACAATTTTAAATGCCCCTAAAAATTAATATTAATATTTATTTTTATATTTAGTGACAAACATTTTAACCGATAAATGTTTTAAGATAATCTCAATAAAATAAGAAAAATCTTAGAAATTAATCACCAACAAAATTCTAAAAGAGAATTCAAATAATTGTGGACATAAATCTAATATCCCCAAACAGTACAAAAAAAAATACATTGATGAAATAATATAAATTGAACTCATAATTTAACATAAATCAATAATCTAAACTAATAATCTCGAAATTCCCTTGGAAGAGTGGAACCAATATCAAACGTCCAATTGGTCAAAAAAATGCACCTGTACATACGAAAACAGAAACATCATAAACACAAAAAAATAAAAAGAGAAACAACATAAATATTAAACTGACGTTCATATAAATTTTTTGACATAATCCCCTTTATTTATGCAACATTCTAAAAGTATTTGTCACCTAAATGACACTATCAAATACAACTAACACCAAATAAGACAACAAACAACAAAGTTTGAGGTCTTACTGGACATGTATACTCTGTAAGTAAAGCATCTCAGATTTTGACTGAATAAGGGGACACAAACTGCTTCTTTAAAGAAAACTCTTTTAGGGCGCAACACTTGGTTCAACACATGAAATTTCCACTAGATGATCAACGACAATTAACTTGACAGCAAGGCAGCAGCTATGTAGAAGGTAACAATTTTACTAAAAGATCTTGACAAGCTATATGCTGAGGTCACATAGAGGCCCCTGGTTTTCAAGCATGTTATGCATTAACCATATAAATCATACATCTCATGTTGTTTCATACATTTAAACATGTGACGCTGCTTATTGATGCTTACTAGCAATTACTTGTTCGGGAAAAAAGGAAAATTAACTATATCCGTTATAGTACTACTGAGAGCAACTGAACGTGTTCACATCAAGAGGGTAGAGTACAATTCAGCCTTATTACATATTTGTGATTCACAAAAATCAAGGCCTTATAGCTACCAAACCTATAGGATTCAGTAATAATATTTCATGTGAAAACAAAACTACTGAAGCAAACACCACAGGACAAGATACATATTTCAAAGAATTTTAAGGTAACATGGCTGCTTGCACAACTACAACGGGAAAAAGAACCAAATTTAACAAAATATAATTACTAAGCTGCAAAAATACCAGTTCAATGACAAGCAGATGCAATACTAAGCATAAAATACAAACCTTGAGAACGTCCCTTATCACTGCATAATCCAAGCCATCCTCCAATTTTCCATCTAATGAAATTCTCCTTCTCAAACTATCAACTTTGGTGAGAAATATGTCTATGTACTGAAAGAAAAAGTCCGCACTCATGTTAGTCCAAAAAACTCTTTAAGATTGACCAGTCGAAAGACTCGAAAGTCGAAACATGATCTTAACACAAGTTTTGAAAATAAACGACAAGGTCGCTGGCATGTACATATATATATATATAAGTTGCAAACAATACATTCAAAATCCACTTTCCTCTTTCCATGTATTTCCACTTTCAACTTTTACCACAAAGGCTAAGACTGTCACATGGCCTCCCCCCCCTCCCCCAATAAAAAAAAGTACTAAAGAATTTAAACCATAAAAAGGTCCAGCAAATTCTACCGATAACTTGTGTTTTTTCTTTTCGTCAAACATATACCATTAAATAGTTGAGTTATACTTAATGCAATCCATATGCCACCTCTACCATAGACATTGTGTTCCTCCAACCATAACATATGCATACTAGGGAACTAGAGAGTTGGAGCTTGTCCAAATCAAAAATAAAATCTGATACGTGCAATCGAGTGAAATCAAAACCACCATACCCCAGGGAGTTGGACAGATGCTAGTTCACTTGCATCTTTCCCCCCAAATTAATATACTTGCAATTAGACAACAAAATAATGAAGATTGTAAGCCAACCAATATTTAAACAGTACATGAACATACATAAAAATGTGATTGAAAAATATAAGATGATTGCACCTCATCAAAACTTGAAAATGTGCACTGCAACGACTTTTTGAAGACCTGAAATCATGAATAATGGAAGTTGAACACTTGACTAGCAGCGGCATTAAAGAACAACAAGAAGAAGCATAAGTAAAGTTGGCATCAAGTTCATCTTCGGCACCCAAAATAATCCTCCTACTTTGGAGGACTATAACATATAACATTTATGTACTCCAGAACAGAGGACGGAAAAGGGTTATTCCACAATGAGTACAGAATATGCCCATATCTGGAAGAGTAATTCTTCCAGCGTATCGTTATATAATACGCCTACTAACAAAACTAAATGAGTTAGACAATCATATTGCATAGATTGTGTTTTAAATAAAGATGAGATCACCGCAAATCAATCAAACAGTTCAGAAGGAAAATGTGAACTTTTAAGGTACCAGAACAAATAGCTTTCAAAAATCCAATAACTAACTAGTAGTCTCCCACTACCAGAATTCAGCCTGGTCGAAGAAAGAACAACTCTCACCTCAAAAATTAGCAAGTTAATAACATATTGAGAAGGTGGTGCAATATTTCCTTTTTATGTGGTCCTGAAAGACCCAACCATAAGGGAAGGGTGAAACAAATGTTGAGCCACCCTCTTAACTAGCACCAAATTGAACATTTTTATGCCACCAAATGTTCTTGAGTTTATATATGTGCCCATCTACTACCATATTTATTTGCTTGTACAATTTCATCCCCAACTATGTTAAAGAGTCCACCAAGTGAAATCCAGGAACCAATTAAACAACATAGTTCAAATAAGTTCAGTCGGACCAAACTAACTCTTCAAGTTCCTGTTACAGAAGCAAAGACATGGGAAACCACTAAATGAATAGAAAGAGAGATAATTACTTATGGTAAACCATTAAATTTAACTAAACTAAATCCTTTCAGCTATTAACAAATAAAGGATACCGCAAATATACACATCATTGCATAACCCAACATAAGAACTCACCCGAAACTAATGTTTTGACGATGAATTTGGTAGGAAAAAGGGATTGAACTGAAACTCTGCGAATCCAAATTAAGACCCAGATATTGGTCTCCCTGCAAATCCGAATCTGAATCTATCCAATTTTGGAATTAGTTTCAAAACACAAATTATACAAAAAAAAAGTACAAATTGATATCACTCCAAAAAGAGGAAAATCAAGACTTCCTTAACAATTTCGCAAATATATCCAAGCAAACTCTTATGTTTTAGTAGCAAAAATGCCCAAACCTGGGAAAGCATGTCACATTACCTCAAAGTCACCAACAATCCTTTCTATTTCAAGTACTTTGTTCTAAATTGCAATGAACAGAAGATTGTTCCCAATTTCAAAAACAAAATCGTAGAATTTTAGGAGAGATTGAATTTGAACCTGGGAACATAACAGAAGTGGATGAGAACGGAGACAGTGAACCTGGTTGCGATGAATACGACGGAGAAGGCTGACAACGAGGGTTATGAAGACGACAATTGTTAAAGCTGCGACGATGACGATTGTTAAGGTTGCGACGATGATTGCTCTTCGATTGCTACGACGACAACGGCTGGTTCCGATTATTGTGACCACGACAGCTAGCTGCGATGGCGAAGGGGTGAACAATTTCGCTCAAATGAGATTGAGAGATAGGCTGAACAATTTCCCTCAAATAAAGATGATCTCATAGAGCGGTGGGCAGAGTGCTTAACAAATTCGGTCAAATGAGATTGATAGCAATGAGAGGTAGGGTTTTGGGGCGCCTACGGGATAGATAGGCGGGAGAAAGAATTTCATTTGCCGCTTCATTTTAGGGATTTTTAATCAATTATTTATTTTGCTTTTTTATTAAAATTTTAAGACTTTATTTTTGTCCTTTAGCGACAATTGAAATAAATTAACGGCAATTAAGGTGGCGTTTGGTAACCGTTTCTGTTTCCATTCCAGCAGTGGGATGAGAATGGGATGGGATGGATGAGAATTTTGTTTTCTTTTTTGAAGTAGAATCGTGTTTGGTAACGATAATTTTTTTTTTTTGTTTTGGGAAGGGAATTGTGTTTGGTAACGATTTTATCCTAAAATCTTTTTTTTTTTTTTTTCTTTTCTTTTTTGGCCTGATGGCGGTGGCGTCGTCGCCGGCTGGCGCTCCAGCGACGGTTGGCCGGCGCTCCAGCAACGACCACCGGCGGTTCTCCGGTGTCGGAGACGGCGGTGCCCCCGCCGGCGATGACCGGACGGCGGTGGCGCCGGCGACGCCGGCCGGAAGACAAATGGCGCCGTCGCTGGCGACTGCCGGAAGTGGCCGGTGACGGTCGCCGGAGATGACCGGCGGCGGCGGTGGTCGACGGTGGTCGGCAGCGATCGGCGACAGCGGGCGGTCGGTTGGTGAATAGTGACCATGGGTTTTGGAAATGGAATGGGAATAATGAGAAACAACTTTTTTTTTGTTTCTCATTTCTTAAGAAAAAAGTGGGCACAATTCTCAAATAGAAATGAAATGGAAACAGAAACAAAAATTACCAAACGCTATTCCCAAACAGAATTCTCAAAAATCTGGGAATGGAATGGGAATTTCTGGGATGGGATGGGTTACCAAACGGGGCCTAAATAAACTGTCACTAAAAACGTATCATTAGTGATTATTTTTTAACTGTCGCTTTAACCTTTTTTTTTGTTGTAGTGTATTTTATTTTATGCAAAAACTAGACTCAAATGGTATAATAGACGTGTTAAAGGCAAGAGTAGTGTTGAAAGAGTTGATTGTGAGAAGACCTTTTTATTGGCAATCATGTGAAAGTATATTTTGATTTTATTGGTTATTTTAGTTTATCATGACCATGAAATTTTGCACATGGATGTAAATATGACTTTCTTTTATAGAAATATATAGATAGAGATTTACATGCATCAACCAGAAGATTTTGTAGCTGAGGACTATAGCCAAAAGGTATGTAAATTGTAAAAAGTCTATTTATGGATTGAACTAAACTTCTAAAAGTTCGAACATATATTTAGACGAGGTAGTTAAGGCCCTGTTTGGTTAGTGTTCCCAACCCAACCCAACCCAACCCAACCCAAAAATTTTGAATTTGATTTTTGGGAACGCGTTTGGCAAACATAAAACTCAACTCAACCCAACCCAAAAAATAGGAATTGATTCTCAAAATTCTAAAGAAACTAGAAACAAAAAAAAATTGTTTTTTTTTGTGCTCAAAAAACTCAACCCAAAGTTCTCAATTTCCAACTTCATCTGCCAGCCGACCACCACCACCTGCCGCCGCCGGCCACCGTCCGGCGACCATCGCCGGCCGCCGTCGGCAACCGTCCGGCGACCGACCGCCATCTCCAGCGACCTTTTGCTGTCGCCGGCCACCAAACAAAAAAAAATTAAAAAAAAAAAAATTGGTTTTAGGATAAAATCGTTACTAAACACATTTTGTTCTCAGCACAAAATAAAAATTGTCATTACCAAACGTAATTTTGTTCCCAAAATTCTCAACCCAACCCAATTCAACTCAACCCACCCCATTCCAGTTGGGTTCAGAAAAGTGGGAACACTAACCAAACGCCACCTAAATGTTTCGATTACCTTAAAAATATAGAGAATAGATGTGTGTACAAGAAATTGGATGGGAAAGCAGTAAGTTTTCTGGTGCAGTATGTTGATGACATCCAATTGATTGGAAATGACGTAGGAATGATTTTATAAACTAAATTAATACTTTGTCAAACTTTATCAATGAAGGACGTCCTATACACTGGGCATAAATGTGTATAAATATAGATTTAAAAGGATTCTTGGATTACCCCAATTCTGATTCATAAATAAGGTGCCGAGCTATTTAGCATGATAAATTCCAAAAGAGGACTTTTACTAGTCCAACACGGAGTTCATCTTTCTTAGAAGATGAGTCACAAAACTCTCACGAAATAAGAATATGGTGAGTAGGATTTCATATACCTTTACAATTAGAATGTATGTTACACTATGTACAGGGCCTAGGGCCTGATATCAATCATATTGTAGGATTGGCCAACATATATTTGGTGGATCCAACTTTGGAACATTAAAATATTGTGAAGTCTTTCCTAAAGTACTTGCGAAAGACTAAGGGCATATTTCTGGTTTATGGATAAGGAAAACTAAAGGTTGATGGTTACACTAACACGAATTTGTAATTCGATGTGGATAAATGAAAGTCAACTTCATGATCTGTATTTATCCTAAATGGTGTGGTTGTTAGTAAGAAGAGTTATAAGCAAACTACAACTACAAATTATACAACTGAGCGATTACATTATCGCATCTGATGTAGCAAAGGAGAGCATTTGGATTAAGAAGTTCATCACTGAGCCTGGTACGGTTCCATTTATTGGGTTACCTATATACCTTTATATTGTGTCCACAATAGGGATGTACTTCAAGCCAAGGAGCCCAGATATGATTAGAAATCCAAACACATAGAGAAACACTTCCATTTGATTCGAGAAATTGTAGGAAGAAATGATATTGACATTAAAAGAGTAAACACATCATACACGTGGTAGATCCACTCACTAGGGTGTTAATCTTATAGTATTTAGATTGGCATCTCAAAAATTTGGGTATTCCATATTGTATTGATTGGGTGTAGTTCTAGTTGGAGATTGTTAGGTACAAGCCCTATAATCAATATAGTTTGTTCATTTTTTTTTTGTAAAATTATAATTGCAAGTATTTATTAAACAAATTATTTTTTATATTATTCCCTATTATATCACATTACCATTGAACTTTGGATACTAAGTTGAAAATGTCTTACTTTTTAATGATGATTAAAAGGAATGTAATTGCAACTATTTTGGTAACTTATATCCTAAATATTCCTAGTCAAGTGAAATTGTTAAATTAAGTTTTACTTATTTGATTAAGCTAGCTTGCAGATGTTTTCTCTTTGAGAATGGTAAATCTCAGAACTATTAATGTGAGACACTAGAACAACCATAAAAGGAATTACTAATTTGTACCAAGGGCCTGAATGTAATCATCCAAGATATTCCATATAGCGGTTTTGTTGAAAGTCAAAATAGAATATTAGAGTTGTGATAGTGCATATAATCTTCAGACTTGAGGTACTAGGTAATCACATAGATGAGTTGCTATACTTTGATAATAGTAATTGTTGTTTTGTAACCACGAATATTCAAATGTATTTATTAGATATAGTTAAACAAGTATTTAATTATTCGAATATGCAAGAAACAATTTATCGCTCTCAACAAAGAGGGAAGTGTCCTATGTGGTCAAATTGAATGTAATTTAAACAAAGACTTAGGCTAGGGCAATATGACGATCAAGATGAGATTCCAATTAGTATGACAAGTTGAATTATATTATTAATCAAACACATATGATCGAACTAAGGGTTTTTGACTGTAATCCATACCCTAATTATTCTTTTAGGATCACTAATATAGAAAGATTGAATAGTAAGAAAATTACAGCTGAGGTGGTTCTATATGTAAAATTTCTATCAACCAGACACAACTATGGCTCATTGGTAGACATGAACCATAGTTAGTATGAATACCGTAAAGAAATAATCTTTTTATAAGGAAAAAAATGAAATTGTTTCAATTTTAATTTATTAATTAATTGTTTCTATTGTACAACTTTGATGTGAACCTAATGGACCCCACAAATAGAAAATGTGAACTTAAATTGAATATTTAGTTCTCCTTCCTTCACTTAAGATAGTTCATCTTCTTAGTTTCTTTAATTTTTTATATTATATATTTCGGTGTTTTTGGTTTTTTTTTTTTTTTTATTATTTTTTTTTTAATTTTTATTTTCGTTCTTTATTTTCAATTTGTAATTGCTATTTTCCTTTTTTTTTTTTTTTGATATTTGAATAATTATTTTGTGCATTTTATTTTAATTTATTGTTATTTTTGTTTGTTTTCCATTATTCAATATATATATTTTTCCTTATTTTTATTTTTTCAATTGTTTTTTTGTTATATTATATACTATGGATTAATAGAAAATAAAAATATTAAATATTAAGAAGTAAAATACAACTACATTCAAATTTTAAGGTTAAAATTTGTAATATTTTACTTGAAAATTGAACACGTAAATTGAGAGATGATTGTTTCTTTTCAAATATATGAATATTAAAACATAATATACTATATATTAAAAGTGAAAGTTTTCTCTTGTGAATGAATGAGAGCAAATAATTTATCATCTTCTCAATTCTATTCTCCTATCCAAATAAAGAGTTACGATTAACTCTCACAATTTGCTTCTTCATCTAACCTACCAAAATCAATAGTCGCCATTAATTCTCTACACTAATCATATTCTAATATTAATTCTCTTCAATATTCTAATATAAATCCATTTAATTGTTTATTTATTTTTGATATTTATAAATTGTTATTACCTAATAAAATTTATACATCCACTTTCGAATATTTCTACCAAAGTAATTAAATAGTATATATGTATTTCACGTTTCATTATAAACCCGCGCAATGCGCGAGTCTAAACTAGTTAGTAAATAAAAGTCAACTATATTTAAATTTTAAGAGTAAAATCAATAATTTATTCAATTTGAAAATTGAGGTGATTAATTGGAACACAAATTTAGGTTTCTTTCATTAAATTTGAGAATTAATAAAAAAAATATATAATAAAAATTACAGTAACAAAAAGTGTAGTTGTTTTGTTAAAACTATGATTTTAACATATAACATCAATCAATTAGACTAAAAACGATTTGTTTCGAACCAATATGAAAATATTAAGAAGATAAAAACATATATATTTTTGAGTAATGTGCAAATATGAAAAGTGAGGTAGAAAAAAATAATTATATTTAAATCTTAATATTTTTGGTACGCCAGAATGGAATGAAATGACAATAGGATTGAGAATTAGTATGATAATGAAATTGAATAATTATTACCATTCCTATATTTGGTGACAAAAAGAATTACATGCGGTATTGAAATGATATTAAAGGTAAAATAGTAATTTAATTAAATTTTCAAACGGTATAATAATTAATTTAATTAAATTTCATTCCAATTCAAATATTTGGTTAGTATATGGTCTCGTTTTTTGGCTGACGAATGATTAAAACCTAATTACATGTAACTGAAATTAACTAATACTAAGTTTGTCTTGGTATTGATTAATCCCTATGTATTGTGAGATTATAGAATTCTTAATAATGCAAATGAAATTTAATCATATGTACCAAATGTAGGAATAGAACGACAATTTTTATGGTCATTCCAATCTTGTGTACCTAGCACAACGTAAGGTAACATCAATTTGTAATTTTGATTAAAGAACATAAATATTAAAAAATTAGAAAGATAAAATTGAAAAGGAAATTATGAAGTTGCCATCAAGTAAGTTGACTATCTTTTTTGTTGTTTAAAAAGGATAATATTTAAAAATAGAATAACAAAATTGTCATCAATTAAGTTGGAGGCTCTCTTTTATTATAACTGGAGATAACAAAAATCTTTATGGTTGATTACAAAACTACAAGAGAGATAACCGACTTAAACTTGCTAAAAGTATTAATAATTATTTAGTTTTCAAATAATGGATAATGCTATCCAACTTTAATACTTGACATTGCCCTTAATCATAATTAGACACGTGGACGTAGCGGAGCTAAAATGACCGACACAAAGAGCAATAAAAATGTTTTGAATGAGGAGGTGGAAGTCTTGATTTTCCCATGAAGTCGGTGAAATGTGGACAATTGAGTGGTTGTGGGAAGCCACATGTGCTCCAAGACATTATTGATGACTTGACGCAAATCATCTATCAAAACAACATCAGAAGTGATTTACCAGATAAGATTTTTTTTCATCTTTTTTGTTTTTTTCTTAAAAATAATCACTTTTAACTTATTTACACAATAAATGTCAACTAGGGATACCAAGCCCAGCTTATTCAAGTCGGGATTCGTGTCCCCAATTTTATTCTTTTGAGAAAACAAAACTGGAGTTTAGAACTCCAACTATAACAAAGACATTGAGCCCCCGTTTGCTTAGCACTCCATTCAAAAAATTCTCATTTTATTTTCAGATTTTTATTAGATATTACATTTAATAATCACTCCAATTTTTTTTGTTTCCATTCCCATCCCATTTTAAAATGAGAATTGTGCCATTTTTTTTTTTTTTTTTTAAGGTTTGAGAAACAAAAAAAAAATTATTTCTAAAAATTCTTATCTTATTCCCAAAAATTAAAGAGGCCACTGCCGCCGCCGTCAATCGCCGGCCGGCAACCGCCGCCGTTAGCAGCCCGCTGGCCACCGTTTGCCGCCGTCTGGCCACGTCCGGCCACCGTCCAACCACCTTCCGGCCGTCGTCGCCGTCCGACCACCTTCCGGCCACCGCCATCCGGCCAAAACAAAAAAAAAAAATTGTTCTCAAAATAAAAAATAATTCTTGATTTTAGGATAAAATCGTTACCAAACGCGATTCTGTTCCCAAAAAAAAATAAAAAAATTATCGTTATCAAACACGATTCTACTAATAAGAAGGAAACAAAATTCTCATCCCATCTCATTCCCATTCCACTACATGGAATGGGAACCGAAATGGTTACCAAACGGGCCCTGATTTACTTTTTTTTTTCAAGTGCCTATGAAAACCGGGGTTCTAAACCCCTGTTATATGCCTTTCTCCCTTTGTTGATTTACGTTTTTTTTCCTTCAAAATTTTATCTTTCTGCCGAATCATCTAATGCATACGGCATGGGTGACTATGTTGGGCCATTTGACGTGTACCAGATGCATGACCCTTATTCGCATTACGCATCGCAGCTAGGCACACACCCGTCATCGTCATTCGTCACTCCAGAGATGGACGAAATTATTTCAACTTCAGGCGTCATTCCTCCGGTGGCATTTGTCGAACTCACAAGATTGCAAAGACAAGTGTCGCCGGTGCCGTGGTTCGAGGACGAGGTCGATGCCATCCCGGGGAGTATGCATCAGGCGTTCACGAACTTTGGACAAGTTACACAAGTTCATGAGGAGGCTGAGGAACCTCCTATTGCACAACGATAAGGGCGGATGAACGTTCGCTGGGGGCCTTGCGGTACATAATTAGTTATGTAGTTGATAGTTTAGTTATAGGAATGTAAATACATTTTTTTTGTAAATATATAGTTATATAGCAATTTATGTAGTTAGTAAATACATTTTTTTGTAACGTTTGTAGATTTAGAAAGTTATTGATCTACCGTATATATTGCTTCCCAAATAGACACAGAATTTGAATGGGAGATCGAGCAATGTGTCTAATATTCCGGAAAGATTCTTAAAAAGACAAAACAACTCCTAACAATATATTATTAAAGGCGAAACAACTTAAAATAATCATAAATATTATATTAAAAAAATATTACATAAATTAGAAACACGTTTAACGATGTTTGTTACAAAACTCATAATAAAGATAGTACATAAGAAATACAGTACACAATATCACGAAAATAGTGACAATAAAAACACTTAAAAATAAAATACCAGAGCCAAAAATTAATTATTCTTCATTCGACATGTACCCCTCAGACAAATATTCATTATTATTTATCACGTTATGGTATTCGTTTGGAGAGAGTGCTCTGTTGCTTGCGGCAGCCATTTCATTGGCTAGTTGTAGTAGATAATATCTATTTCTGCGCAACAACATTCGATTATTCTCCAGGCGAATTCGTGTAATAGCATCTTCAATCTCGGTTGTGTCATCAATTATACATTGTTGAGGCATCTGAAAACTTCGATGATGCGGAACTGGTGCATTAAGATTTCTCAAACAAAATACAAGGTTGTTAGACTCATTCATCCTGTATTCCCATTCTTGGCGTAGACCGACGCGATACTTTATCGGGTTGGTCTCTTGATCACTCCAGTAATCATCATAATATGGTTTTAAAACCCAAAATCTTTGGTGATCCCACGGTCCATGCCAACCCCAAACACCATATGAGTTCTCCTCACTTGAAAAACCATATGAACTTTCTTCACTTGAATTAATATGTGAAGACATTACGAAAATTATAGGCTGAACAGTTTCTTTACAAATATTATACTGCAAATTAAGAGTTCACAAAAAAATTAGTTTTTTAAAAACATAATTAATGAACAATGATATTTTATAACTTATGTACACGAGCCTTAAATTAAAAAAAACTAACCCAATATCACCTATCAATTGAAAGAGAAAAAGTCAGTTGTTTGGTAGAAGTAACGTTATTATAATTTAACGTAGAAATGATACATTAGATTTCAAAGGAAATACATAATTAAACTACAATTCACCAACGTGAAAACATTAAACATTACTCTCATCATCAGACATTTCAATATCTGACTGATATTGAGGATTCTTTGCGTATCTCATGTAAGTACGCGCTTTGGCGAACAAACCTTGTTCAAGATGCTCACGTGCCATTGTTTTATGCTCATGTCGAAAAATTCGAATTTGTATTCGGTTATTTTCTTCACGGTAGCGATGCAACGCCATTTGAAGATTATGTGGCGTGTCTATTGGCATTGTTTTAGCCAATTGACGCACTATTGGAATATTATATTCCCTGCATCCGTCCACCATAACCTCTGATTGGTTGACACGATAAGTGTATTCCTCCCGCATCCTTGCAACCTACCGTGAAGAGTAACGAACTCTTGGATCTAAAGAGTATGAGAATTCGTCTTCCAAAAGCCAGTTACGTCCCATTGAACGATACAAATCTCTCACCGTATATATTTTCAATCCTTTTCATTTTATTTGTTTTTAAATTAGTCAACAATTTAATTTTTTCAAACACATTAAAAAATAAACTAATTAAGTAACTAACATTTTTTTAAAAAATAATCTATTATAATTTCTATTTCAGTTTTTATTTTTTCACACGTGTAATTTATCAATTTTGAGGGGCCAAAGTGCATTTTTAAAAATTAAACAATTAATTAAAATTTTAAACTAATTCACTAAATAATATTTTTTTAAAAAATAATATATTATAATTTATATTTCAGTTTATATTTTTCTCACACATGTATAATTTACTCAAATTTTTAGGGCTCAAAGTGCATAATTTTCAATTAAACAACTAAAGTAACAAATTAAACTAATAAACTAAGTAAGAAATTAAACAACTAAACTAACAAATTAAATTAACCAATGAATTAACAAATTAAATAAAATAAATAAACTAACTAACAAACAGATTAACTAAATAATTAAACAAGTACAAAATATAGTAATCAAATTAAGAAATAAATTAAACTTACTAACAATTTATTTTAAATTTATATTTTTCTAATTGAAAAAATTTCAGGGGTCAAAGTGTATATTTTTAATTAAATAGCTAAATTAGAAAATTAAACTAACTAAAATGGTAATATATTGATTTATATTTTCCTATACATGTGAAAGGGGCGAAAATGTAATTTTTAATTTAACAACTAAATTAACAAATTAAACAAATACATTTTAAATTAAATAACGAAATTCAAAAATGAAACTAACTAACAATTTATTTTAAAACAATGGTTGAAAATTTTATATTTTTCTAATTGAAAAAATTTCAGGGGCCAAAGTGTATATTTTTAATTAAATAGCTAAATTAGAAAATTAAACTGACTAAAAATGTAATATGTTGATTTATATTTTCCTATATATGTGAAAGGGACGAAAGTGTAATTTTTAGTTTAACAATTAAATTAACAAATTAAACAAATACATTTTAAATTAAATAACGAAATTCAAAAATGAAACTAACTAACAATTTATTTTAAAACAATAAGTTGAAAATTTTATATTTTTTTAATTATCAAAATTTCAGGGGCCAAAGTGTATATTTTTAATTAAATAGCTAAATTAGAAAATTAAACTAATTAACATACATTTTTTTAAAATAATATGTTGATTTATATTTTCCTACACATGTGAAAGGGGACAAAGTGTAATTTTTAATTTAACAACTAAATTAACGAATTAAACTAACCAACTAATTAAACAATTAAACCAACATATTAAATTAACAAAACAAACAAATTAACTAATAATTTATTTTAAAATAATATATTAAAAATTTATATTTTTCTAATTGTTAAACTTTTAGGGGTCAAAGTGCATATTTTTTTTAATTAAATAGCTAGAGTTAAAAATTAAACTAACTAACTAACATTTTTTTTAAATAATATATTATTTTATATTTTCTTAAACATGTGAAAATGGTCAAAGTATAATTTTTAATTCAACAATTAAATTAACAAATTAAACTAACCAACTAACTAACAAATAACAGGTAAAAAATATACTAATTAAATTAAGAAATAAATTAAAAAAACGTTAAAAATATACTAACCCGTGAATGGAGGAGTAGAAGTCTGAATAGAAGAAGTGTGAATAGAAGAGAAAATATCAAAATGAAGAGCAAATGAGAGAGAGAGTAAATGAAGATGTGTGATTTTTAGTGAACTCGGTAGTGAAATTTATAGATGGAATTGTCAAAATTTTATCTGTTGATCTTCAAAATTTGAAAAAAAACCTGTCAAAATTTTTTATCAGATGGTCTTACAAAAGAAAGCTGCCAAGAAAAGGCTGCCTTCTTTTACAATCTTTGGCCGGTCGTTTGACCGGCCATAGCAAACGGCGACCAGCCGGTAACGACGGTCGCTGTTTGTAGTATGATTCCGCCTTTGTGAAGGGTGGGATCACATAAAAAAAAAAATTATTTTTTATGATCCTGTCCTTCACAAGGGCGAGATCACATAAAAAAATAAAAAATAAAAAATTATGGTCTCGGCCTTGTGAAGGCTGGGATCACATGAAGGAAAAAAAAATAGTTTTTTTGATCCCGGCCTTCAGAATGGCGGGATAAAAAAAAAAAAGAGGACGATCTCGGCGTTCGTAACAGTAAAGTGCATCTATCCGGTAAATAAGTTAAAACATGAATTCTTTCAGTAATTTTTTTTTTTAAAATATTTATTACGTAAACAACTTATCCATTAGTTCTACAAAAAACATTAACATTTAATTGTCCATCAAAATCTTAGGATCAACATCCCATATTTCTTTGGAAACCAAATAGCCAAATCTTCTTTAAGAATATTTGGCGGCTTAGGACCCAAAATATCATTAACTTGGGTATTCGATAGAAGATGAATGATCGGCAGAAGATACCAACTACCAAAATCATCCATAATATCTTAAACTTTTAGATCATAACATTTTTGAATTTCTTCATTACCAAGAGGTCCCTCACCACACGACCAATCTATCCATAAATTAATATTTATACCATTACCAACCTTCCATTTTTAGCCTCTTTGTAAACAATCTTTAGATTTAAAAATACCTCTCCAAATCTGGGATCCTCCCATCCTCCTAGACCAAGAAGAAGGATTCCTCTCTAAATTATACTTATGATAAATAGAAGAAACTCAAAGACAATCATCATTACTTATAATCATCCAAGCCAATTTAGATATGAAAGCACAATTATTTAATCTAGCTTTTCTAATATTCAATCCCTCTAAATCATACGGCATGCAAACCTTATCCCAATTAACAAGATGAAATTTTCTTTTAGCATCCACGTCTCCTCGAAGAAAATTTCTAGCAATTTGATCAATTTTATCACAAATTTTATGAGGAAGTGGATTAGTTTGCATAACATAAAGAGGAATAGAAGTCAAAACAAATTTAACCAGCATTGCTCTCCTAGCCATAGACAAATTAGAAGCCTTCCAATTAGAATATTTATCACTAAATCTATTATGAATAAGAGGGGCTCCCAGATAAGTCCCAAGATCTTTACACAACCCAATACCCAATTTTCTACTAATATCTCTAGCAACTATAGAAGGAACCTTATGAGCAACAAAAACTCTAGATTTACTTAAATTTACCACAAGGCAAAAGGCTTCAGAAAAATCATGCATGATACTAACAATAGAATCACAACACTTAAAATCCGATTTAGCAAAAAACAAGATATTATCAGCAAAAAAACACATAAGTAAGAATCAGACTATTTCTAGCAACTCTCAATCCTTTCTATCGATTATTAACAACTTTCTTATTAATTATAATAGATAACCTCTCCATACAAAGAATAAAAAGATAGGGAGACAACGAGTTTTCCTGTCTAAGCCCCCTACAAGGAGAAAAACCCTCAAGAGGTTCCCTATTCCAGAGAACTTTAGAAGAGGCCTTCCTAACACAATTCATGACTAATTTGATCCATCAATCAGGAAAATTTTAAAAAAATAAAGAGTGTTTTCCAAGAAATCCCAACTAAATTTATCATAAGCTTTTTTAAGATTAATTTTAATAATCATACCTCCTTTTTTTATCCTTCGACCTTTTCAAATTATGCAAAATTTCTTGAGTAATAATAATATTATCCAAAGTTTGTCTACCCAGAATAAAACTACTTTGAAAAGGACCTACAATGGAAAGTAAAAGAAGACGCAACCTAGCCACAAGAATTTTAGTAACCAGTTTATAAGGAATATTACAAAGACCAATAGGAAGAAATTGATTAATAGTCACAGGGCACTCAACTTTGGGGAGAAGAGTGATGAGAGTCTCATTAATTTTAAAAGGCATATCACTCTCAACAAAACATTGCTTCACAAAATCACATAAACTTTTACCAACAATTTTCCAATTTTTCTTATAAAAAATCACCTGGTATCCATCTGAGCCAGGAGATTTAAAGTCTTTCATATTTTTTAAAATAGATTTAATCTCCTTATCATTTGGAATTAGGGTAAGTAATAATTCTCAGGATCAATAGGGTTAGGACAATCCTTCACCAGATAATTAGGATTGGTAATAGAAGACAGATTCTCACAGAAAAGATCATAGAAATACTGTCAAACGTGGAATTTAATGGCCTCCTGATCATTAAGCCAAATGCCACTAGAATTTTTAATCATCGACACTCTATTCCTCATTCTTCTTTGGGTTGTAGCAATATGAAAAAACCTAATATTTTTATTCCCAAAGGAAAGCCATTGGACTCTAGATTTTTTATACCATAAAATCTCCTCCCTCTTAAGGAGGTTCATACAATCATTTTTAAGAACATTTTCTAGATTATCAAGGCCACGCGAAAAATGAGATTCTTGATATTTTTGAATACCTTTAAGTCTGGTTAAAATCCTTTTTTTCTCATTAAATATATTCCCAAAAACTTCCTTATTCAAAATTTTAACCTTATTCGTGAAATTAACAAGTTGACTATTAAGGTTAGTATTAACAGCATCCCAACACTTATCAATCAAAGGTTGAAAGTCTGGGTGATCCAACCACATGGCTTCAAACCTAAAAGGATGAGTTATATTAAGGAAATTAATACCAATGACATGAATAATAAGACAAGAATGATCAGAATACGTACGAGGTAAATTCTCAACATGGGTATCCGAGAAGGTCGAACACAAGGCTTCATTAGCCATAGTTCTGTCCAATCTTTTAGAAACTCGAATACCATGCCTATTAGAACTGGACCTGGTTATAGATGGACCACTAGCCCCTAGATCATTTAAACCACAAGCCACAACATTAGCATTAAAAGAATTATTACACAAAATATCAGAAGAATGAGGACCCATATTTCTTATTTTGAGAACTGATATCATTGAAATCTCCTGCCACTAACTAGGGAGAATCATTAAGTTGGAAGAAAATATTCATTTTCGTCCACAACTTTCTTCTCATCCTAGGGTTCGGGTTACCATAAACTGCTGAGAAAATCCACTCCTCATAACCCACCATCGAGACTTTCGTGTGTATAACTTGGTTAGTAGGATGAACTTGACTAATAGAAACTTTCTTCGGGCACCAAAGAACCCAGATACCACCAGCACGCCTTTGGGGGTCAATATGAGTAACCGCCGTAAGACCAAAAGAATTAAAAAAATTACCAAGTGACCCCAACTCTACCTTGGTTTCCAATAAACCGACTACCTTAGGTTTTTTAAAGCTAAAGACATCCCGAAATGCATTACGGAAATTACTATTTCCCGCCCCACGACAATTCCAAACAAGAATCTTCATATAAAAAAGAAAAAAAGCTGGGCAAACAAACTAGATAACTAAGCCCTAGAAGGGTTTTGCACCTCTTTACTAGGTAATCCCACACCTTTACTATTTTTATAGATATCTCCATAAACAGTGGACGTGGAACCTTCCTCTCCATAACCATCACCTCCATGCTCACAGAAACCACCAGTTAACTCATTTCTACACACTGCCTCACCTTCTCCTATTGATCTATGATCATCAAGAATGGGAATCGTTAGAGGTGAGTTACCCGAAGATCTACCATAAGAAGGATGAAGACTAATATTAACGTTAGGTGGTTTAGGGTTTAAAGAAATATTAGACTTCAAATAAACGGATGAGACAGTGGTAGAAATAGGAATAAAAGTGTGAGATGATGAAGGTGAGAGTTTAATAGAGAAAGTAAATACAGAAGATGGTGAAGTAATAAAAGATGATGATGGATTAGACAATAAAGGAGGTGAAGAACCTAAAGTAGACTGGAAATCTGGTTCTTGAAACACCACCTCCATCTTCGATTGATGCTGCGAATCAGACCTCATCGTTTCAGAGGGTGTGCTAGAAGTCTTCGCTGCCAAAGAAGAAAACACAGGACTCAAGACACCCTTTATCGTTGATTCCTTTTGCCTCATTTTGGGATTCGAATCCTTATGCACATTTGAATTACTACTTGGGTAAGTAGAAAACAACTGACTTCCCTTATCACTACTAGCCCTTTTATGACTTGGCCCCTTGATTATTTTAAGCAAAATTTGACTTAGAAAGATTTGGCCCACTCAAATCAATCACATCCTCATTCCTAACCAGATTCTTTCGTTGGGACTTTCTATCCTTGTATGCAAAATTTTGGTTATTTTTCCCCATAGACCCCGAAGTTTGACCTAGAGCAGAGCCCGATTGAACAACTTTGGGCTTATTCGCCCCAAATCGCCTTTGCTTTCTTACCAAGACCCATGGCCCAAAGCCATCATCCCCAACATCCAAACCAACGACGTCGTTAGTAGTTTCCATCGCCATATCCGAATTGGGAACAGATACAGGTTTTTCTTCCACCATTTGATTAACCAACCCAGAAACCATATCACTATGCATTGCTTCACAAACATTCTTCTGCGACCCTTATTCGCTGCTTATCACCAAATTCTTGACGAAAAGACACATCTCCGTTCGATGATTTACATGACCACAAGAAGAACACAACCTGTGAAGACTTTCATACTCTACCCTAAAAACCATCCATTTCATTCGAAAATGGGGAACAAGTGGTTTATTCAAATCAATTTCTATGCATATCCTAGCAAACTTTTCTCTAGAAGACGCAGCCATATTCCCATCAATCTTAATCGGTCTTCCCAACTTACTACCAATATTGAAAAGAACTGATAATTCATAGTACTCAAACAGAATATGCGATAATCTAGCCTAGACTGCCGTTCTTGATTCAACGACAAACTTTGGCCTAAAATCTGGCTCTCACTTTCTCACCGTAAGATAATGATCAAGAATTACCTAGGGCCCTTCCGTGAGGACCTTATGTGCATCACTAATTCAATTCTATGTTGCACGAAAGGTTTAAATGGTATCAATTGAGTCTTTAATGTTTAATTTGTTATCCAAATGCTTACAATTTTTGAATTTTTGAAAGGTATTTATTATTTTTATCTCTTTTCATTTTGTCTAAAAATATAATTTTTTCTTGTCATTTGCAAAATACCGGTCAACTTATTATCTTTGGTTAAATATAAGTTAGTTATCCTATAGGTAAAAAAATATTGAATTTTTTATTGTAATTAATTTCACCCTTACCAATTTAAAAAGAACTAAATAATTAAAATATAAAATACATAAATGTTTCTTTTTATATTTTCCTTATTTATATTTTTACACAAACACCTCTATTTAAAAAAACACCCCTTTCTTTTTTAATAATTTTTTAAACCCCTTGCCAGCGCTCCCAGAAGAATAACCAGCAAGCTGGTGGGTGGGCGTGGTGGATGATAGTGGGTTAGGAGTAAAAGTAATTTTTTAAAAGTTTAAGAGTAAAAATCATTTTTTAAAAATAGGGTCATCACTAAAGTTCAGAAAAAATTAGAATGAATATATATATATATATATATATATATATGTATGTATGTATGTATGTATGTATGTATGTATGTATGTATGTAATAATAATAATAAGTCAAAGAAGTTAAAATAATAAGAGAAGTTCATGATTTTTAACAAAATTATGTCAAGTTAAAAAATTAACTAACAGAAGTTAGCACATGCATCACAAAAATATTTGCCTTAGTGGAGTTAATGATAAGTTGCATGGATCAGGATGCTTTTAAAATTTTAAGATTTGATTCAAGAAATTAAAATCAACGACCAAATTAATAATAATTCCAAAGTCCAAACTTGTGTAATCAACCCATACAATAAAGTTGAAAGTTACATAATGAGTAAATTTTGAAAATTACAAAGAAGATCCACACACAACAATCCATCAAATTATTGTACCCACTAAACTCCACGTGCATTTTCTTCTCAGTAAGAATGTTTAATTACCATAACACCCTTATGGTTGGGATCAATCCTCATGACATCGACATATGATTTTCCGCGGAGCTCGCGTGAAAATAATCCCCTAAAGTAATCAGTGACGCCGATTCTTCTGAACAATGGCGGAGTTTGAGCGGAGACGAGGCTCGGCGCCGGACCCAATTCTCCATCAAGATTAGGGCTAAGAAACGTAGCCACTGAAAGCCTCTCTTTTTTCGAGTTCACAGTTGCTCTGTGCTCAATACTACGGTACATTCCGTTGCTCACAATCTGCTAAAATTATCCAATCCACTATATAATAATAAAAAATTCACATGAAGTCAAGTGGTCAATTTTGTTAGATTTTCGTCTAATATTTATTACATCCAAACTATCGTATGAGAATTCTCATGATTTCACTTGGAATCTCTTAAAATGATATCAAATTATAAGTTACGGGAATTAGTCTCTTTTGTGGTAGTCTAATCATTTGTGCGTCCACAGTTTTATATTTCTCATTATTTCTTTATAGTTAAATTATGTAGAATGAATAATAAAAATGACTTGTGTATTTTATTAATGTCAACCTTCACTATTTATATAATGGGTGAGATGATTAATAAAAGGAAATACAATATTAAATAAGCAAACAACATAAACTCAAAAGTAAATAAAGTAATAACATAATGGAAATTACAAAAGGAAACATTCATTTTTTACATTTCCTAATACACTCCCTCAAGATGGTGGTCCATTTGGAACACAAATCTTGGACCACAACCTTTCGAGGTCATAGTTGGCTTTGGGAATGCAATATTCTTAAATATGGTCCCTTAAGATGGTGGTCGATTCGAGACACCAATCTTGGACCACAACCTTTGGAGGTCACAGTTAGCTTTGGTGATGCTGGGAAGAACGTTGGAGCGTGGATCATGTAGCATTTGGGATGTTGGGAAGCACACTGGGAGGCGCTGGAGCACGATTTGGGGAAGTTGGGAGGCACGTTGGAGCGCGAATCAGACAGTGGCTGAACTTCGGGAGAGCGCTGAGTGCATTTGGTTGTGCTTGAGCGCGAATCAGACAGTGTCTCTGGTTCGGGGTACGTGACTGTCTCTCTCAACAAGTGTTTTTCCGCAGGTTCGAATCTCTGATCTTACAGAGACCCCTTAACTACTTTAACTTAAGTGTGCCTTACCACTTGAGCTACACCTTGTTGGTTGAAATGAAAGAAACTACAATGACGACAAGAAAATCGATTTAGAGTATAGAATTGATAGAGAGGGATTGGTGATTTAGGAGATAGGGATAGATGAACCTTGATCTGGGGAATAGAAGAGACTACATTGACGGAAAGAAAATTGATTTATAGTGTAGATTTGATGACTGCAATGGTGCAAGTTTTGACGACCATGAAAGGACTACATTTTTAGAGAGAGAAAGAGGAGAGAGGAGAAGGGTAAGTGAAATTGAAAGAAACCACACTCATGGATTGCGGGTAATAAAGGATGAAGATAGAAGGAAAAGTGAAAGGGTTTGAAAGAGGAGATGAGAATCAAAATGGGTGGGTAGGTTTTTGTGAAAGAGAAGGGAGAGAGAAACGAGGGGTTAAGAGGGTGGTAATTGTGGATTAAAGAAAAAGAAGGGGGGGGGGGGGGGGGTCATGTGGCGGCTGTCAGAGCTGGAGATTGTAGCAAGGTATTGTGAAAAAATATATTGAGAGTCAGTGCTTTATTGCAGCCGCCGTTAGAGTTCGCAGCCAAATGCCATGAAGACCGATGGCGGCTGGAAACCATATTCCCTTCTTGAGGACTCTTTCTCTCTAGGTTTTTTTTGGATCTAGTCTTTGATACCATGTAAAAGGAATAATAGAAATGACTTGTGTATTTTATTAGTGTCAACATTTACTATTTATACAATGAGAGAGATGCGTAATAAAAAGAAATACAATATTAAATAAGGAAAAAACAAAAACTCAAAATTTAAAAAGGCAAATAACATAATGAAAATTACAAAAGAAAACATTCATTTTGTATATTTCCTAATAAATTATTCGTACAAAGCGGAGTTTATGCGGATATTAAATTCATGTTCCATATCGATTATATAAAAGTGCACAAATCACTATATACATAAAAAAATTATTCCACTTAAAACCATATAGTTTTAAGTTGTAACCCCATCTTGTAATCTTCAACTTTTTCATTTTTTTCTTGACATGACAGGACCAATTACACAACTAATACCTGATATTAATACTTTTTTGTCTGAGTTACCATCGTTTGATCCCTAGACCAAGACTTCACCAAGTGTTTTGGTTAGCGGCCCAATAGCCTAACGACATGTTTGGTTGGACGGAATCGGGGGCGGAATGGAATCTCATTTCACCCTCGATTCCCTTTCCGTTGTTTGGTTCTTCAATAGAGTCACTTTTGTGATTCCATTGGAATGAAATAGGGTGGAATGAGATTCCATTTGAGATGGGGTGGAATGAGATTCGAACCCAATGGAATCAATATCCTAAATTACATAATAGCCCTTGTATTTAAACCTTTGAAAATTGAGAATAAAAATTAAAAATTAAGAACAAAAACAAAAATTAGAGAACATAAATAGAAATTAGAGAACAGAAAATTGAGAACAAAAAATTAAGAACAGAAACAAAAAATTGAGAACACAAATTGAAAATTGAGAACAAAATAAAATTAAGAACGGAAACTAAAAATTGAGAACAAAAAATAAAAATTAAGAACAAAAACAGAAAATTGATAACAGAAAATTGAGAACATAAACTAAAAATTGAGAACAAAAACAGAAATTTAGAAAACAGAAAATTGAGAACAGAAACTGAAAATTGAGAACAAAAATTGAAAATTAAGAACAAAAACAGAAAATTGAGAACGGAAACCGAAAATTGAGAACAAAAACAGAAAATTAGAGAACGCTAACTGAAAATTGCGAACAGAAACAGAAATTAGAGAATAGAAATTGAAAATTGAGAACATAAACAAAAATTAGAAAACAGAAACTTGAAATTGAATGAAATAGTGAAATATAATACAATGAGGGAAGGAATGGAATAGTAAAATAAAATAAAATTATGTAATAAGGGTATAATGAGAATTTTATTATATTTCATTCAATTCCTTCACTTATTTGATACCAACCAAATAAGAGAATGAAATAATAATTTCGTAAGGACATAATGAAAATTTTACTATATTTCACTATTCCATTTCTCATCTTATTCCATACCAACCAAATAAGATAATGGAATAGTGATTCTATTGATAATTCCATTTCATTCATTCCTTCATTCCATTACTTCTTCTATTTTATTCCATTCCATTCTCATTCCATCCTATTCAACCAAACAAGCCGTAAGGGTGGTAATAGTATATTCCCGTTAATATCTGATAAGTACTTTCTGTTTATTTAGGTGGCGTTTGGTAACCATTTCTGTTTCCATTCCAGTAGTGGGATGGGAATGGGATGGGATGAGATGAGAATTTTATTTTCTTCTTGGGAGTAGAATCGCGTTTGGTAACGATAATGTTTTTTTGTTTTGGGAAGAGAATTGTGTTTAGTAATGATTTTATCCTAATTTTTATTTTTTTTATTATTTTTTTTTCTGTTTTGACCGGACTGCAGTGGCGCCGTCTCCGGCCGGCCAGCAGTGCTCTGGCGCCGGCGCCGGCGGGTGGGTAACAGTGGCCGGAAGTTTTCCGGCAGGACGGTGACCGGAGACAGTCGCCGGAGATGGCCGCCGGCAACGGTCGCCGGAGATGGCCACTGGTCGGTGGCCGGCGGCGGCAAACGGCGGATGAATAGTGACCGTGTGTTTTGGAAATGGAATGGGAATAATGAGAAACAATTTTTTTTTGTTTCTCATTTCATAAGAAAAAAGTGGGCACAATTCTCAAATGGGAATGAAATGGAAAACGGAAACAAAAATTATCAAACACTATTTCCAAACAGAATTCCCAAAAATCTGGGAATGGGATGAGAATTTCTGGAATGGAAACGGTTACCAAACGGAGCCTTAGTGTTTTTATTTTTGTACAAGAATTTGGCACAAACATAGAGTTTCAAGGAAAAATGAAAATGTTTCCGTCTGCTTTAAAACATTTATCCTAAAAAGTGTGAGAATATAATAAAAATATCTTTTTATTCGTATTTTTATTGTTTTTGCTATGAATGAGAGAACACAAAAAAAAAAAAAAAAGATACTAACTAGAAGTCTCCTATCTGTAACTGTAAATATTTCTAACTAAATCACTTAGACTGTTCTATTTTTTTCTGATCAAGTACTAACATAAGTCGATTAGTGTCTCCATTTTGTTTTCATCTTCATTTTTTTTTTCGAGGGAGCAAGTGACCGAAAAAGAATCTCTTAAGATTTAATATTTTAAGAAAAAAGTGTGGGATGAGAATATGAAATAATTTTTGAGCCTTACTATATAATCCTCCATTTTGATTTTTTTTTTTGATTTTGTTTTAAATTAATTTATTTTAAGTCTTTTTTAATATCCTAATTAATTTTTATTATTACGTTAAATATAAATTCAATTTAATCTTTAGTTAATATCAATTAGATGGATTCAATTTAACCAAGAATTATTAAATCTTATTTAAAAGATCCAACAATAAAAAGAAAAAAAAAATGAGTAGAAAAATATTAGTGTATTTGCTAGACAATACAATATTTTTCCTTTCCTTTTTTTTTTTTTAAAAAAAAATCTTCTACTTATGCTTTAATTTGTTTTGGAATATGAAAAAATAGATGAATAAATCACTCCTGTAGTTATAACTTCGCTTATTACTAAAAAACAAAATAATAGATGAACAAATATGGAGATCAGATGTATAATTAACCCTAGTTAGGGTGTGGAATTTGAACATTACCTCCAAGATATCTCCAATATTGACCACAAAAGCATTAGGGAGGGGCACAATAGGGATCCAAATCCCTTCTTTTCTGATCTGGAGGCCATCCATTCCGTTGATTTGAAGGAGGATGGTGAGACCGGCTGCGTCGGAGTGAGGGGTGAGGCCGATGGTGAGCTCTGGCTGGGGACATGGAGGATAATAGTTCATCCTCATCCCTTGCATTCCTTCTTCGAACAAGACATTCATATCATCAACATTCATTTGTAGAGCTTTGGCCATGGAGTTTATGATTTTCATGGCAAGGTTCTTTAGTTCTGAAGAGTATGCATCTAAGGACTCTCTGTATTTTAAGAAAATATATGTGCTAAGTGCTAACTCTTTGAATTTTAAAGTTTATAAATCGTGTCAAAAAGTCACTAGAAAAATAGTGAAAATTCTAATGATATTTGTCTACATTTTGGCTTATTGGGTGAGATTTTAGTCATAAATTTATCAATTGTCCTCTTTTGAATGTAGTGGTTATGAGTTATCTGGTCCTAAAGTTTGAAGTTAATAAGGTTAGTGTCAACTTGGTCCTTGATTGCTGAGCAAGTCACATGTGTTTCAATTAAGATCTGCCGTAACTTGTTTTATGCATTAACGCGAAACAACACATCGCATGGTTATGAGCTAGAAACACTAGTATAACAAAATTTATACATGTTGCAAAGTCTCCCAAGTAGATTTAGCATAACTTAACTTGAGGGTTTAACTTGAAATTATTATCAAAATTTAGAAACTGTATTAAATATATTAGGAACCAAAGTCAACCATAATCCACGATGACTACGGCCACTGTAATTAACCTGTTTTTTTTCTTCTTGAAATTCAATCCCGATTTCTCTTGATTAGGGTCATATAACTTTTATCCAAAAAGATAAAATTAAAAATTTAATTTTAAAATCAAATAGAAAAACAAACTTTTTTTGAAGTAAAGACAAATTAAGGTGGCCTTTGTTTAAAGTTTCCCACTCATTTTTTTTTTATTATTATTCAAAAAAAAAAAAAAAAAAAAAAGGAACACAAAGAGCAATTTTGGGAACAATTAAAGAGAAATCCTCTCTCTGTGTGTGTGTGTGTGAGAGAGAGAGAGAGAGAGAGAGAGAGCAGACCTGAAAGGTAGGGGGAGTTTGGGAAACAAGTGGGGTTTTCTCAAATGAGTTGGAAGAGTGACGAGGTAAAAAAGGTCTGCCCAATCAAGCTTCTGTTCCTCGGACACAACAAATGCCTGTCCGTAGCCCTCTACATCCCCTTCTTCTTGTCCAAATTTCTTCTTTTCTTCAATTGGCAGTTTGAAGAATTCTTGAACCTCTACCTTCATATTCTCCACAACCGAAGAATTTACTCCATGATTGATCAACTACAATACAAGTATTTAATTACTTCTTTCTACTTAATGTACAATTTTTTTTTGGAGTTAAAAAAAAATATATATTTTTAAGGACTACTAAAATTAAACAAAAGTATCAAAATAATTATCATTCTAAAATTATGCTTCCTTTACACAAATTTCACTTGTCCACTATATATATTAGTAGACGTCCGTGTATATTTTCTTTCTAAAATAAAAATTTGAACAATGTTTTATTTGTGGGAGTGTAAAAAAATTATTTTGTTTTAAAACAAGAGTTGTTGAAGATTATTATTATTCTGAAATTATCCTTTCTCTATATACGCAAATTTCATTTAATTTTTAAAATTTCACTTATCCATTTTATATATTAATAGACGTCAATGTATATTTTATTTTTAAAATATGAATTTTGAACAAAATGTTTTATTTTTGTAAGTGTAAAAAAATTATTTTGTTTTAAAATAGGAGTTGTGGAAGATGATGATTATTATTATTATTATAATTATTATTATTATTATTATTATTATTATTATTATTATTATTATTTCTTGATTTGTTTTTTCATTTTAATAGTAATTTAAATATTTTTTATTACTCTTAGTAATTTAAATACTTTCAGGGATACCATTTAAAAAAAATAAAATAAAATCTAATTATATTAAATACAAATACTTTGACGTTGACTTTAAGTAAATTAATTTCATGTTTAATACTGCACTTCTAATATATGTCCTATGATTTTCTAGACTTAATTTATAGTCATTTTTTGTGTTTCTATCAATAGTAATAGTAAGGCATAACCACTTAATTTTTAATTTTTAAGTGCTAAAAATTTAAGTGCTGAAAATTAAGTGCTTAAAATATTGAATGTTGTTTGATAAAATTAAAATTTTAAATGCTGAATTTTGTTTGTTTGTTTGATAAGTGCAAAATTTTGAATGCTGAAAATTGTTTACTTTACATAATTACCCTTGAATCAAGATAATAATATAAAATCAAAAATAAAACAATAAAATAAAAATACCAATAACATTTAAAAAGTTCAAATATGTAAATTATTACAAGTCAACAATAACCTAGAATTTAACAAAAAAAAATTATTATAGTGCGTATATTGTATGGACTACAATTTTAATTTCGTAGACTATTTATCAATTTTTTTTTTTTAAATTATTTATTTGAGAAAAATAATAATAAACGTATAGTGCAATTGGATATAACTTGAGTGTAAATAGTATTTATTTATTTTTTTTTGGAATTTTTTTATTTGAATATAAATCAAACTGTTGGGATGTTTTAATTTTATGAATTAAATAGAGAGAATCCCAATTTCAAGAAAAACAAATTATTTATGAAAATAGTTTTAAAAAATCAATTCATTATATTTCAAAAAAACCTTTCGTCTTGTTATATTTTTAGAACATCAAATATATTAATAAGATTTGTTAATTTTTTTATTTTTTTTTTTATAAAATGTGTTATGTTATTTATGTATTTTTTTTTTTTTTTTAATTTGATATGGGTTTAATGTTGAAGAGTATATTGGCAATTAATTCAAATATCAGTGGCAATTTCACTTTTGGCATATTCAACTCTCACTGGAATAAAAAGTGAAGAGAGAGAGATGAATAAAAAAGTGAGAGAGAGAGAGGAGAGAGAAGAGAGGTGAGAGAGAAAACTGACTGAACCTTTTCTGCATAATAAAATAAGTAAAGGGGATCTTATTGAATTTTTGTCTTAATTTTTTACTTAATTTTTAAGTTAACTTAATTAATTAAGTAATTTTAATTACATTTATTAAACACACTTAATTAATTAAGTACTAAATATAATCAATTTTAAATACTTAATTTAATTATCAAACATGCTCTAACTAAAAAAACCTAAATATTGTTATGCCTTGTTCGTTATTGTTTTTATAATTAAACTATTATTATTTAGGTTGTGTTTGGTAGGGGAGTCTAGTAAAGGATTTGAAAAGGGAATTTAATTTTTTTAAAGAATTTTAAAATTCGTTTTTGACAGATTTCTTGTTTGGGTATTTATTGGGAGAATTAGTAAAATTCTTTGGACATGCAAAATAGGGTAGATTGAGGATTTCTAAATCTTTTTATTTTAGATGTCATTTACAAATCCATCTAAGGAGGAATTTCAGATCCGACCTAGCACCGCCCGTCGCCGCCGACCACCGCCACCGACGCCGACCCCCACGGTAGTGATGGTGGTTATCTAAATTAAGAAATTATAAAATTACACGATCCAATTCTTCACCTAAAATATTTATCCAAATACAAAATTTGTAAATGATAGGATTTCAAAATTCAGGATTTTGAAATCCCATCATTTACAAATCGCTTACTCAAACGCAAACTTAGTGAGTTCAGATGCAACCAATTATACCATTAAAAAAAAATAGTTTAAAAATATTGAGAATACGATTATAAAAAAAACTCTTAATTTTATTGCAATAAAAAATCAACGTGGCCAATTTTTCTTTTTAATTCTAAGTTTTTGTCATCTTTTTACGGTCTAATTTAATTTAATTGATTTCACTGCTACTTTGACACAACATGTTTAAAACTTTCATTTAAATCTTGCTATGTGGTAATTAGCTACATGAACTTATCATATAAGGTTACTTAAAGGGGTTCTTGTGCTGATCCCTAATAATAATTATTAATATACATTGATGTGGGGTATTTCCACCGTCCATCAAAAGTCAATAGCGGTCCGACACATGGTTGAATTCTGAAAAGGATCCACTTCACATGTTGACTGGACCACTTGGGATCCCCAAGTGACCTACAATGATCATCGAGCAAAGTGCACGTCCCCATGTACATTCACCCCCAACCACTAGAATTGGGCATTGACCAATCTCCATGTGGCGACTGCCGTCCACCGACTAGAGGCCAAGGCTTCATGGATCTCCTTCATACTACCACCGCTCAGTGACCAGAGCTAAGTTGTTGCTCGGGCCGATCACCGAGCAACAACTACCAAACATATCCTCTAGACCAGCAAGTAAGCTTCTATGCCTTCGTGGGCTAGGCTTTGCTTTCTGTTTACTTGGGCCAGCCAATGGGCACCTTCTAGTGAGCCGAAAGGCAAGGCCAAGTGGCCTAAACTATGTCACGCGCCTTCTAATTGGCCACGTGTCAGATTATCGTAAATAACAACGCCTAGGACCCTAATTTTGTGGATCTAATAAGTTTCCACACTCTTATAAATAGCAAGACATTTAATGTCCTAGGTAAGGCTTGACTCTCCTCTTAGAGCAAATACTTGAATTTTTCCCCGGAATTTTACTCTCATGCCGGAGGAACTCAGCTAGGTACACCTCAGCGGGTCTTTGTGCAGGTACTAGCTCAGACATTGAGAAATAAGGGTAATTGACCGTTAATTGTTTATCCTGGATTGTTCCGTGAGCACTATTCACCAAGCACCAGAGCTCTAACTTAGCAAGAAAAATCCACCTGAACCCTCAACAGACCAACTGCGGGTGTTGGCTAATTTCAACACCAACATATGCATATGGACCTTGTCCCATTAGAATAAACCTTAAATTCATTAGGAAAATCAAACTCTAATCTCACAAGGAAAACCCTAATCATTGTCTACATAGACCATTTTCATATATTTGTAAAATTGTACCTTTCACATATATCAATACAATCTTGTCATATTCTTTTTTAATATTTCTTCTTCGAATTATTCTAATATAGTATTAAGAGACAAATTTTTTAATCCCTATTCTTACTAAAATTTCGCATTTTTTTTTGAATCATCGCCCTTTACCTCTAATACATTCTATTACTGTTCCAACAGCTCAACACCGAATCCACCACCACCCTCCAATGCTTTTTGAAACAACGAGTCTGACTCCATTGGAGAGTATCCCAACCAAGCTTTCATGCGCCACTGGAGTACTCTACGTCGTTGTCACTATTTTCGACCTCCTCTACAACAACTGGTACTCTTACAACACCACTACATGCACCACCACAAAGCCACCAAAATCATTGCCAAAGGACAATCCACTCATCGTCACACTCCGACAAAATATTCAGCATCTTCGACGCGCGTCGCTTACGCGCTTCACAACTAATAGTCAACCTAGCCATATGGAAGGCACACCATTACCATATTAGGGTCATAATGTCACCATATCATTACCACGTCGTCGCCACATATGTGTACGTCATTTGCCACGGTAATAGGACAGTGCCACGTCTCTGGCCTGGTTACTTCCATGTCATTAGCCACATCAACAATTTGTTACGTCACCTTGGTATGCTTGCTGAACTTGTCATGTCATCGCTTATCTCATTTTCCACTTCAGTGATAGTTCAACTATCCAGTTAGTGCCACTTGTCGTCACGTCAACACCCTGTCTGCCACCTTAGTCTTGGTGAACTCTATTGTTGATAGGTTCACTGTTGGTTTAGAAAATTGAAGGGCTGTGAAATATATCCTTTAGTACTTAAGAAGGACTAAGGATAAATTTCTGGTCTTTGGAAGAAGGGAACTAAGGTATGATAATTATAAGGATTCGAATTTCCAATCTGATGTGGATGACAATAAGTCAACTTCGGGATATATTTACTATTGAGGCCGTGTATATTGACGCTTCCGACGCATCTAAGAAAGATGTATATATTAAGAAGTTCGTCACTGAACTTGAAGTGGTTCCTATCATTGAGTCACTGATATATTTGTATTGTGAGAAGAATGATGCTACAGGTCAAGCAAACAAACCTAGATCTCATCAGATATGCAAACACATAGAGAGACATTTCCACTTGATTCGCAAAGTCTTCAAGAGGAATGATATCGAGATTAAAAGACTATACATCTTGAAAAGATGGGTATTAGAGTACCGATTGACTATAATGTTTGTGGGAAATTGTTAGATATTAGCCTATTCAATCTTGTAATATTACATTTATGGATTTTATCTGTAAAATATTTTAATCTAAAGTATTTTTTTTTTTTTTTTGTTTTGATATTATTCTTTAAATTTATCAATATTATTATAGACCATGGATATTAAGTTGAAATATCTTACTTATTTAATGTGATTAAAAGATGGAAACTAAAGACATTTAGTAATTTAATATTCTGAATTGTTTATAGTCAATATTGTATTATTGAAATGTGGTCTTAAACAATCTAGGTTAGCTTGTTCGGTTGTTTCCTCTTTTGAGAACGATGAGTTTTAAATCATTAGTATCAGATGCGAGAACAATCCCAATGGGACTTATTAGTGTAGTAAAGGACCGAAAGTGGTAGTTTTTGATATTCTACATGATAGTTTTGCTCAATGTCAAAATAAAATATCTAAAATATAATTATATTTGTAATATTTAGACTTGAGGTATTGCACATTCTATGTATGCGTTGCTATACTTTGATAATGCTAAGTATTGTACGCCAACTACGAGACTTCAAAGGTAGTCATTGGGTATAATGGGACATGTATGTAATTATGTGAGTATGCTAAATAAGATCTATCACTCTCAATAAAGAGAGACGTGTCCTAAATGATTTGATATAATATAATTCACCTGAAACTTTGGCTAGAGCAGTGTGAAGATTGAGACGAGATTCCAATTGGTGTTACAAAAAACTATATTGAGAATCAATATACATATGATTGGACCAAGAATTTTGACATTATTCATACTGTTGACCCAAAGATCTACCCAAGAGAGTGGGGTGAATTGTGTAGTTAACAAATTAAACAAATAACTAGACATAATAAACAATTAAATAACTCAATTTCCCTAACCGGTTATTATATTGTTATATAGTGGAAACATGAATTAAATAATTGCATAACTAAACATACAAGGAATAGAGAAATTGACACACAGATTTATAGAGGTTCAACCAGCTATTCTTGCTTACGTTTTCTCCCTCGAGCTCTTGCAGGGAATTCGCAATCCACTAACCCGATCCCTTTCCCAATTAAGAACCAAAACCTTAAATATTTTTTATAGGTGTGATGTTAGCCTAATTCTTTTCCTAGGCTCATAATCAAACCTATACAATTTTTTTTACAAGCGCAAGACTAACCTAATTCTTTTGTAGTCTAAGAATCAAACCTATTTTTTTTTTCAGGCTAAAGACATACCCTATTTTTTCTTATGTTGAAGACTAACCCTGACTAGGAAAGGTCCTTTTATGCCTAATCCACTCTCGCTTAGACCAGGTACGTTTAGGCCTAAGAGACAACTCACAAATACAAAAAATAATTATTTCTTTTCATAGGAGCTTCTACCACCTCAATTCAAATTTAAACTCAATTAATGTCCCGATAATCTAGTAATGGAAATATGTGAGAAAATAAATCTAATTTTATCACAATTAAAGCACATAGATTAAAGATATCATATTTATGAAAAAAATTATTTAAAAATTTTTCAATATATTTTATCAAAAACTATTTTCAATCATAGAGACGACAAACTCAAATTCTCAAGATATATAAAACAAGAATAGCAAAATTAATTTGATCGAGTAAAAATAATCAGAGAGACCTCACCCGAATTTTCTTTAAAAAATATAATAGCAATGTAGTATCAAACACAGAGTTTTCGCGAAGATAGCTTCAATTAATATTTTCCTTAAACTTTTGTCTCAAAAATATATTCTAGAAAAATATTTTATCTCTTTCAAAAATATGATTTGATCTTTGATTCTTGATAGATTGAAAGATGAATTTCGGAGGTTTATATATAAGGAATTTAAACATGGCTTATAACAACTATATTTTAAAAGATATCCAAAAATAGCGTATATAGACCCCATATATCAGATAAATTTAAATCAACTATATTTGACAATAAATAGAACTGTTAAAACACTCAATGTAGCTCTAAAAATATTTTAATTAAAAAAAACCCCAAATGATATAAAGTAGTTTGATTGGTATAAATCACAAAATCAAGTAATCCATGGATTAAATCATAAGATCTTCAAAATATAATATTCCAGCGTTTAAATCCATGAAAAATGTGTAGAAGATTTTTTTAAAATGTTATGGTCAAATATCGAAAAATTGCCACATCGGTCGATTGGTTCACTTGGTAGTTAACCGTTAACCTTCAATGTCTATATTTCTAACCGTTGAACACTGATCGATCGACTGGATAGTCGACTGTTTTAGGCCCTGAATCTATTGTTTACTCTATCGGTTGATTGATTAGGTTAAAATATGAAAAACATCAATCTTGAATCATTGGGCTCACTGTTCTTCCTGGCAATCGACCGTTTAGGCTGAATATCTATTTCTTTTTTCAAACATTTTCTTGATCAATTTTTTAGGAAAATCGTTTACTTTCTTAAATTTATCACTTCTTACTATATCAAAAATGTTTCTTATTAATTCAAAGTGACGCCCATGATCCTAATCGGGTTGCACTAAGAGATTAAAAAGAGTTGAGTTGTTTTACCTAAAAATACAAACAAATCTGCATACTCAAAATCTTCTTGCTCAAAAAGCTTCAATGTCTTTATTGCAACCATTTGATCTTTATCATATCTCTTTATGAAAGCAAATATTTTTCTTATATAAAATTTTTCTCATTGAAGCATTGGAACTATACACTGAAATACTAGATAAACTCATTAGTTCCTTTTCGCCAAAACATCTAGTATCAACACATATACTATTGGTAATTTTAAGAATGACAGATAGAGAGACCTTATAATACAAAAATTGTACATGAGTAGGTTCTCTTGGTGAAATTTTTACAATTTGGACATGACTGTGATGTGAGTAAACGTAAAGTCGAAGAAAATTCCCAAGGAAAAAAGTGTTTTCTTCTAAAAGGGCAAAATTGAAATCGTTTTAATTTTAATTGGTTAATTAATAGATTGGTCACACACAATGGAAAATAGAAGTTAAGAAATTTATTGAAGAAGGAATAGATAGTAATTCTAAACTTTAGAAGTTAAGAGGTTAAAGTGTAAATAATGAAAGAAAGGGTCCACGGTTTTGAACCATGGAATGATTATTAAAATAGAGGGAGAGCTTACAGCTACCCCCAGATGCAAACTTTGTCCACCCGAGAGAAAATTTGACCACTCTATTTGTGTGTCTGAGCTTTTTTGTTTCGTTCTATATATGAATTACTGATTTGAATCTTACTACTACAAATTCAAATCATAATTGTTTCTGCTTCTTTGGATTAGAATTGGATTCTTAGAAATCTTAAAAATATTTTTCTTTATAAGTTTTCTGTATGGATACTGTTAGAGACAAGATATTTGTGTTGCTTTTTAGAGAATCGTTCTCTATTGCCAATTTCTATTTGTGTCTAACTGCTTTTGCAAGTCTTCTCAAATCACGTCTCGGGAACTACAAATTTGAGATTGAAGCGCCAGAAGAGATAATTTAATTAAATTTGATTTAATTTTGCTTGTTATATTTATTTTATATTGATACAGATAGATCTGGCTTCGAGTGACATGATATTAAATGTGATTCATTTTTTTATAATATTCCACTGTGTTAATCTAGTAATTTTCATATTAGGTTTCTTCACTGTGATCCAACATTCTACAATTCGGAATATAAATATTTATTTTGTGTTTTGACATATATATGATTTTGATACCACTAGAAGAAAATAAAAATAAAATACTAGATTTGTCAAGAGGATAACAAAAAATTTTAAATTAATTTTATATTTTTAATTTTTCTAACCCCGCATCAAGTTATGCAACACAAAATAAATTTAATTCTAATCTAATAAATAGATCAAATACCTTTGGCATGTGCTTCAGTTTATTAGCTAGTAGTTCCTGAGGTGTGATTTTTCCTCTTCTTGAATATCCAAAAGTGGCACAATTGTTCCCTCCCAAAAGAATATCCACATGAATAACTTTGTCCATATAGTGCTCATTTCAGCATCTAAATATTTGGTGTACTAGATTTTAAAAAACTAGGGTATGTTTGAAGTGATTCAATATGATAGCAAAAAAATAATTCACGAGTGTAGGGAAGAGAGAAAGGGAAGGGGGTGACCAATTCTGGCTATAGGACCAGACATACAACTCTATATATGTAGTTTAGGGCTTTGAGCCCTAGACATATCTTTCTATTTTCCATACTTTGACCGCAAAATTTTTTAAATATTAAGCATTCCTATCCATTCTTTCTAAAAGACTATCACGACTTTCATTCTTCATTATGTATGACCTATTAGGTTAATATTAAAAGTTATACAATGAACACTAGTTACTAATTAAAAAAATAAAACAATTCTAATTTTTCCCCTATGAATAAATTGTTTCTTTATGGCACTCACACTAACTATACGTCTTCCAAAATTCCGTAGTTATATCTAGTTGATAGGAATTGCATCCAGAAAATTCCCTTAGTCATAATTACTGCGCTATTCAATTTCTCTATTTTTGTGATCTCAAAAGATTCAATAGTGTATTGATAAAATAAAAACTGTTGATCCGTAGGTTTTGATTAACAATTAAAGGTTGATATTTTTGGTAGAACTAATAAGTTTGTTGAGTATTTCAGAAAAGAGTTCTATATTATTGATTATGTTAAAGACATCATGAATAAAATGTTAAGGGTGCAAAGATAGATGCATTGAATAAATGAATTGCTGTGAAGACCTTGAAAAAATTAGGTGAAAACAACTCTATACTTTTATACTCTTAATGCAACCTGAATTAGGATCACACACGACACTATTAAATGAGTTATCTTTTTGTGTGTTGAAATGATAGAATTTAGGATCCTAATTAAAGATTTGATATATGCTTCTTATGTGAAATTGAAAATTATAATTGACCTAATTGAAAATAAGGTTTAAAGTATAAAAAGTAGAATTTTAGGGTCAATTAAGTCTACCGAGAAAAGCAATCAATTAACTGAATCAAACAGTAGGTTTTGGAGCAGAATTGGTGAAATAAAAGACCACCCAGCATCAATCAGTCAACCGTTTGAAAGTAATCGGTCAAACATTTTCAGTGATGTTTTCAGAGCAAGATGGGTTGTCCCTGCAATGATCGATCAACCAAACTATAGAGATCAGTCAACCGAATGAGATGAAGGATTTGGCAGGGGAAGTCTTTGAAACAATCGGTCAATCGATTGTGATGCAATCAGTTAACCGACTGGGTTGAAGGTTTGGCAAGGAAACCCTCTGTATCAATCGGTCAACCTACCAGAGGGTTATCGGTCAACTGACTGACATTTTTGTTTGGTCTAGTTTTAATGCTGTATCAATCAGTCAGCTGACTGCCAGAGATCTGTCAACCGACTGTTTCGATTGAGATTTTGAGGAACTAGGTCTTTCGGTAAAAAACTAGCCGTTTTTGATAATTCCAAGGGAGAAATTTAGGGGATCTGATCTTATTGAAGATATGGTACATATATTTATCTATCTTTTTTAATTTGGTCCACATAATTCATGATTCTCTCAATTTAAATAGTTAAATACTTCCTATCTTTATGATTGTTAATTCAATAATATTTCATAAACTTATTTGAGAGTTTTAACATATATTTTTAAGCGAATTACCTCAGAATTGAATGATTATGTTATATGGGGACTAAGAGTATCTTTTAGAGGCATATCTTTTGAAAAGTAGCCATTGGAGGGCTTGATAATGGTCTATATATTTAGACCTGCGGGATTGAGATAAATACATCAAGAACATCAGTTCATAAGCTTTTCTAAGAGTTATTATTCTACTGAAATGTTTGAGAGATATTCTTGCTATGTTTTTGATCGAAAGCATTGATTGATTTGGCGTCACCGACTTGTGCTATCTTGCGATTTTATTTTCAATTTTCAGTGTTTTTCCGATGAGATATTTTCAATCTATTGTTCTTATTTTTGATTTCATATTATTATTATTTTCTTGGTGTTATGATTGTTAGAAAATCGTTTTCAAATTTAAAAGCCTGAAAATCTTTTTAAAATGATTTTGTGTGTTTATCTGATTACGTGCTTTATTTTGTGTTACCTACATTGATATTAATTAGATATTAATTTGCCTCACATTATATCTATCACGTAGTAAATTTTGGGACATTAATCGAGTAAATCTGTATTGAGGTGATAGAAGCTCCTTGTGGGAAAAACTTATATTTTTTCTGTATTTGTAAATTTAAGTGGATTAGACATAGTTGGGCCGATGTCTAGTTAAGGTAGTTAGGTTTCAATCTTTTCATGTGAAAAAGATTAGGGTTTGATCTTTATCCTAAGTAAAAATGTTAGGTTATTCTTTTCTATCGAAAAGAATTAGGTTTTGATTCTCCTTACAATTGAATTAATTTGAGTGAATTATTAAGGTTTCATCCTTACCTGAGAAAATGATACTTGTGAGAGTGGTGAGGTTTTGATTCTTCCTATATTAGAATTAGATTAGTCTTTGGCCTGGTAAAAATATAATGTTCTTCCTTAGTTTGGGAAAAAAGAAATTGTAAAGGTTGATTCTGAGTTTGGTAAAAGAATCATTGCAAGAGTTTGGTTCTTACCTAATAAAAGAATAAGAGGTTTAGAGGTTGCAAATCTCTGTGGAACTCGGGGGACTGGATTAGGCAAGTCTAGCTTACTGAATCAGAATATATCTTGGTGTGCTGCATTATTTATTTTTATTATATTGTGTTTGGGTTTGCACCTAGAATTAAACACTTATCCGCTGCGTAACGAAGATAATAATTGATTTAGGAAAAATTGATTATTTGATAATTAAGTGTTAAAAGATTTATTTGCTTAAATTTTTATAACTATCCAAGTCACTCCACTTTTGGGTAGCTCATTGGGCTAACAAAAACCCTTAGCTTGACATATATATTTGCTTAATAATATAATTTATTTTGTGATAGTAATTAAATGTCATCTCAATTATCACACTATCCTAGACAGAGGCATCATTTGAATTATATTATCTCTCTTTGTTGAGGGAGATAAGTCTTCTCTTGCCTACCTGTATCTTGACATATAAATTTCATTATACCCAATGAGTATCTTTAAAGATCCGTGGTTGGAATGAAACAATTGACACTATCAAATTGAAGTGACTTATCAATGTGACTATCCAACACTTCAAGTCTAAAGATCCCAAGTATTATCCCAAGTTAGATTTTTCACTTTGGCGTTAAGCAAAATTATTATAATGGAATATCATGGATGATAACGTTGAGACCCTTACTACTACTTAGTAACTGCCCTCATGGTTGTTATATTATTTTATATTAATGATTCTGAGATTCACAATTCTTGATAGGGAACATACCCCAAAACTTGTCTGACCAAATCGTTAAATACCAATTTAATTATTTTAAACAAGGAGAGATATTTAGAATATCAGTTATCAAAATGTTTATGATTTCTCGCCTTTTAATTACCATTCGAAGCTAGGGTCTTTTAACTAAATATTCATAATATCTAACAACAATATAATACAATTAAGTAAAACGCCAAAAATGCAATTTTGTTAATAAATACTTGAGATTGTCATTCTAAAGGAAAAAATTACTAAAATTACTAAAGATTAATTATAGGGCTTATCGTCAACAAATCCGTGACTTTATTCCAATTTGGTTGAATTTGAGCATAAAGATATTTTTAGACTTACCTTATATGTCATTTTCACTTTTATTTATTTTCTATCTAGTCTAACTATAATAATAAATATTAACATTAATAAAATAATTTTAGTATAATAATCGAACATACTCAACTTACACCTAGTCGATCGAATGCACTTCAAACAATTTACAAATAGACCTGACATCATTATTTTTAATTTAATTTTTTTTTTTTAAAATAATATAACTGAAATAAAAACAAAAAACTTAATTCAGTAATATGAATTAATATAAAGCTCTATTTTTTTTTTTACTTATTATTATTATTATTATTTTTAAATTATAAAATAAAATAATGGATTAAATATCCGATCATTTTTGCTTGACCCTCGAAAACTTTGGGCGGTAGTACAATCAAACTCAACCCTCAAGTAAGTAAAACAAAATTAATATTATAAAGAAGATTAATTACCTGAAAGAAACCCCATTCCGTACATGCATAGTGCAGCTTCTGAAGCTCAGCGTCCAAGGAGTCTTCAGAATTTAAGTTCTCCATGTTAATGACCGGGACTTCCGGTAAACATGAGCCATCGGAGATGATCGGAGGGTCTTGATCGGGACGTTGGTATCGTGGCGGGACCGTGGTCGTTGGATGCTTGGCCAGCTCTTGAACACTGGGTACCGCAAGCGAGCCGCCTAACTTTCTCAATCGGTCCCCTTCCATGGACGGATGAAAAAACCAAAAAAAGAGAAAAAAAAGAAGGAAGATTTGGAAAAGCATGCTCTCCGACTCCGTCAATATACACATAATATAGGCTAAATTACACTTTAAACATCCGTATTTTCTATCTCTTTCAATTAAGCCCTTATACTTTTAATTATCTCAAAAAGACAAAAGTGACTTAACTCTCATAAATTTTTTTCTTATTATCTTGTACACACACAAAAAAGAAAAAGACAAAATTTCTTATGTTGGTTACATTGATACACTAGAGAATGCCCAGTGCAAGAAGGAAATTTTTTGTTTAAAATTTAAATTAATTACTTTTAATTAAAAATAATTAATTATAATTGCAAACTTCATCTATCAATTAAATTTATTCAATTTTTTTATTTAGATTTGAGTGATTTGGGTATGGTTAATTTTACAAATTAAAGTAAAATTTCAACTTGAAATTTGAATTATAATCAAAGAGTAGAAAATACTCCACATGGGTAGAAACTGCCAAGATTTTCGTAAAAGAAAAAGATCCTAAATAATTCATTGTCGCTAAGACGGAAAATATGCATTGTAATTTTGAAATTACTTGGAGAGAATTTGGTGATAATTATTGAAATTTTAAACTAAATACTTAAATAATTATAAAATAAAACTAATAATAGTTAAACAATATCAATGTGAACCATGCACGTCCAGTAAAACTAAATTTTGGAAATTATGTGAATGATTATAATGTTCATATTAAATCAGATTCGTGATATGAACATTTGCAAACAGATGCAGAATGTGAACATTCACAATTGAAAAATATAAACAGATTGTGGGTGCGAATATTCACAAAATAAAGATAGAAGCAAAACCTGAGATAGAAAGTGAACATTCACAAAACATAGATATTGAACTAAACTTTAAACGAAGATGTACCTAGATATTTAAACAAGGAATAAAAAATGAATTAGATAAATGTTAGCGTTTGATTCTATTTCCTTAAAGTAGATTCACAATCCCATACTAATACTAATGGTTGAATGGATGCTTGCCTCCCAGGGTACAACGATCTTCAAGTTTTTAGTACAAGTTCTTGAATTCAAAAATTTTGGTAAAGTGAACTTGTGCTTGAACTCTCACAGATTTCTAAATGTTCTTTGCTTTGCTAGTGAAATAAAGTGATGAATGTTGTGAATTAAACTATTCCAAAATGAATGTAAAGTTTTCTATTTATAGAAGACCAAAAGATACCAACGAATTTATGCTATTTGGAAATGCACCTCTTCGGTGTGAACGTTAACACTAAACAGTCACTAGTGAACGTTTACATTTACTCATTGGTACAGGTTCAGGCTTAATTGTCTAACTATTAATTAACTTCTTAACTGCCATCTTTACTTAAATATTTATATTTAATATTAAATAAACTTTGCCCTAGCCGACCTGGCCCACCAACCTAAACTCTCTCTGATTCGGTCGGTTAAGCGGTAACGCACGTATGGTTAAATATGGAACCCTCCATAATGCACAAAGATTATATGACCAATGGATTACATTTTGTTTCCAACATATAATTTGATATTGTGCTCAAATTCTTCCTCCACAACCAATATGAGATTGCTTGTCCTTTCCAGTCTTCAACCAACCTCAAGTGGATGTTTTGAGAATTAAAATCTCATTCAAATCCTAATAATTTTGTGCATATAAATATATTGTGTCGATCCCCAAATGGCGATGAACGCGTTAGAATACTAATTTGATTAATTTAGTTAATGAGTCTCACTTTAATAAAGAGATATTAATTGTTTAGTCTTTATTTAAGAGATGGTATAGGAAAAAATCTAAACGAATAGTTGTCTTAGATTTTGAACCTATTGGTGTATAAAACTGGTATACACCTCGAGTATGGTCTAGTCGGATGATGGGTGGGTCATCTTAGTGAGGTGGAGTCGTCAGTTGAAAATTCTTCATAAAAGCTGTGCTGGGTCCTGGGAGAACTGGCCTGCTGTGCTCAGAGCCTTGCTTCTCAAGGAGTGTACTTGCAGAAGGTTCAGACCGGGATTTGTCCAGGTGAAGCCCTTCCGGCGTGGTAATCAGTGCTCAAAGAGAAAAAGTACAAAATACAACAAGTAAACAAATGAACTCAAAGTACTCACGTGTAATGTAAAGCGTACATCGCGCTTGCATAGCCCCTGATATATATAGGAGTTGGAGATGATTAGTCGGGCCTAAACAGGGTTAATCAATCGAAACACTTTGTTTAGCCGATAATCTGGAGCATTTAGGAGATAACTGCTGGCCTTGAGCTTTTGACCCCATTTGGCGAAATCCACGAGCCTTTTCCATGCTTGTGATGGTAAGCTGGTGGAGGAGAGTAGAGATACTTGGAGTCCTGGTAAAGAAACAAGCTAGAAGGGGAAGTTGGTCCAAGTGAACGAGTCCTTAAAATTGATCATCCAGGGCATGACACAGAGCTTAGAGAGAAACGTTCCTGCGGGGCTCATCGCTCCTCCCTAGATGTAAATGAGATTCCAAGGAGGAGCCATGGTCGGCGTATGCTCCAACATGGCGTTGTGAATTCCGGAATGCGTCCTGTTGATCCTAAAATTTTGATGGATAATTAAATATTGATATTTTTGGTGGAACCAACGGTTTTATTGAGTATTTCATTTTATTAGTTCTAGTGATAAGATTGTCATGAATATATTGTCACAAAATCTAATTAAAGACAATGACAAAGATGATGGACGTTAAGAGTTTAAAGAATTTTAAGAACCTAGGGAAAACAAGTCAAGTTAAATTTTTACTCTTATTGTACCCCGATTAGGATTACACACGACACAAAATGTTTTTACAATTATGTGTATTTTTGATAGGATCCTAATTAGTTAACATATTTGCTCCTATATGTAATTGAAGAAAGATAATTGATTAAAATTGAATTTAAGAATTTAGTGGAGTTAACCGAGAAAAAAAATCGGTTAAAGAGGTAAAAACGTCGAAGAAATTTAGTAGAAAATTAATTAAGGAGAGGTGTTCCAATAATGGTCGGTTAATAGATAAGTCAACCTATGAAAATTATATGAACTCTATGAATCTCTCGGTTGATAGGTCAATCAACCTGGTCTTAAATTATAAAGTCTCTGAATCAGCCGGTCGACAGGTAAGTCGACCTCTGGTTAAAAGGTGAAATCTCTGGATCTTCCAGTCGACAGGTAAGTCGACTTGTGAAACTATCTGAATACTACGGTTGATAGGTAAGTTAACTTATGGTGAAGGAATTTTGGCTTGGGCTACGTCTTGAATTGGGCGGTCGACTGATGGGTGTTGGTTGGTCAACTGATGACCAGTTTCAAGATTTGAGATTTTTATGGTTTTGATCCAAAAAGTAGCCATTATTAGCTATTTTATAGTTAAGATATATGGATATCTTAGTGATCTAATAGATTTTGAGTTATTTAGTTGATATTTTAATTTCGCTATAGATATGGTTCAAGTATTTTTGATATATCTCAATTTGGTATATGTGATTCTTTCTATCTTATCTAATTGGGATTAAGTAAAAGTTTGAGGGATTAAATTGAATGTTTTAAGAGATATAATTAAGTTAATTATTCGAGGATTGAGTCTTAATGATATGAGGGGGCTTATGGAGTAAATTTTTGTCATGAAATATAAGAACTAGCCGTTAGAGGGCTTGTTCTAATCCCCTATAAGCAAACCTGAGTTTTTAAGGTTTCAATAATCTCAATTATTCTGAGCTATTCAGTTCTTGTACTTTCTAAGAGTTATCATAATGACAGTATTGTGAGATTTTTTTTGAGATTCATTCTTGAGAAACTTTGAAGAGGATTATTGCTGATTACCGATTTGAAGTATTCATTGCTTATCATTATTCTTTCGGTGGATTCCTGGTGAGATTATTCCAAGTTAATTGCTTGTTTTCTATTATTATTTTCTACTTGAAATTTGATCTTTAAAATTGTTTTTTAGATTATTTAATTGAAAATTATTTTTGAAACAATTTCTTGAGAAAATCTGATTGCGTGCTAAATTACTTGCTACCCGTTTTTTTTGTTGTTTAAAATTAGATTTTGAATTTCTCACTATAATTCTATCACTTTTATCGGGACATTAATCGAGTTCAAATTAATCTGTGGTGGTAGAAGCTCCGAGTGGAAAACTTATTTATCAATTTTGTAATTGTTGAGTTGAGTGTCAAATTAGATACTATTGGAAGTGTCTAATTAAGGGTAGCTGGTTTCAATCTTTGCCTAGAGTATAAAAAGATTAGGTTTTAATTATTTCTTAATAGAATTAATTTGAGTGATTTTATAACGGTTCAATCCTTACCAGATAAAAGAATATTTAGAGTATTTTTGTGTGAGGTTTGATTCTTAGCTTAAGTATAAAAGAATTAGATTAATCTTTAGTTTGAAAAAAGATAAGGTTATTCCTAAACCTGAGATTATATTTTATTTTATTTTTTTTTATTTTTTTTTGTAAAAGTTGATTATGAGCTTGCGAAAAAAATCATTGTGAGGATTTGGTTCCTACCTTTAAAGGAATCTTGAGTTTAGTGGGTGCGAATCTCCGTGGAGTTTGGAGGACTGGATTAGCCAAGAGTAGCTTGGTGAACCAGGATATTCGTGTTGTTCTGCTTTATTTCTTTATATTATTTATATTCTGTTGTTTGTGTGTGTACCTAGTATACATAACATATATTCATTGTTATAAAGGTAATAATTAATTTTAGGATAAAATTAATTGTATGAATTTTGAAGTGTTATTATCTGATAATTTTTTAATACTACCCAATTCACCCCCTCTCTTGGGTAGCTCACTGGGCCAACAATTGGTATCGAAGCTGGTTTAACTCGACACACTAAGCTAACAAAGATCACATGGTGCACACAATGGGCACACTAGCTGAGGGGCAGTCTATGTACCAACAACCGTTGTTTGCAGGTGAAAATTATTCATTTTGGAAAAATAAAATGATAGCCTTCATTCAGGCCACAAATTATGATGTGTGGCTAACAATCGAGGATTGTCCGTTTGTTCCAATGGAAAACAGAGTTGAGAAGAAGAAAGATCAACTAACTACTTCCGATAAGCATAAACTTTCTATAAACTCTCAAGCTATTAATATTTTATTTTATCCTTTAGATGCTAATGAATACTCGAGAATTTCATGTTGTAAATCAGTAAAAGAGATATGGGACAAGCTATAAATTACCCACGAAGGGACAAGTCAACTGAAGTAATTGAAAATCAACGTTCTTATGAGGCAATTTGGATTGTTCAGAATGAGAGAAACTGAATCGATTTAAGAGATGTAAACTCGTTTTAACATCATTTGCAATCACTTGAGTCAACTTGGAAAGCCATACTCCATGGAGGATAGAGTTCGAAAGGTCCTAAGATCTTATACAAAAATATGGGAGCCGAAGGTAACTACAATTGAGGAAGCAAAGGGCCTTAGCAAATACAAAATTGATGATCTCATAGGCAACTTGATGACTCATGAAACAGTGATTCGAGGATATAAGGATGACATCGGAAATAGAAAGAGAAAATCCTTGGTGCTAAAGGCCTAGAAAATTGAAGAAGAGGATGACAATAATGCTAAAAGTCTTGACAGTGAGCAAGGGAAACACATTGCGCTTCTCACAAAGAATTTTAGAAGAATGACTCGATGTACATTCCGCGAGAGAAAAAACTTCAACATGAATAATGTGGAATGCTACAACTGTCACAAGACCGGTCACTTTCAAACTGATTATCCTAAATCGAAGAGGGATAAAGAAAAATAGAAGATGAAGGAGAAATAGAAAGGAAATAAGAGCAAGAAGAAGTCTATGAAGGCTATTTGGAATGATACCGAATCAAGTAGCTCCGAAAAATCATAAAGTGAACAAATGCCCATGTTTGCATTGATGGCCACTGGTGGTGAGGTAACAAAATGTTCAAGTTCTTATCCTTTATATTTTGATGAATTATTTGATGTTTATCAAGAACTTTCTCATGATTATAAAAATCAGTGTTCTAAAATAAATGCCTTTCAAAGTACAATTAATACATTTAACAAGCAAGTAATGGACTACGAATTTGAAAACAATGAATTGAAATCCAAGATGTCGGATTTACATTCAATTGTTTTCAAATTCACCGGCGGTGAGAATAACTTGAAAATGCTTTCGAGAAGTTCATGTGGTATTTTTGATAAAATCGACATTGGATTTCAAAAAAATCTTAAACAAAAACGTTTTCATAAATTCTTTTATGAAACCGAGGATCTTGTTAGATATTTTAAATGTAATGTTGTGGGCCATACCATTCATAAATGTTTTACAAAAATATCTAACTGTAGACAAGTTTGGGTTCCAAAAGGAACTAAAATTGTCCCGACTAACAAGATCGAACCCACTTAGACTAGGTACTACTTATGAACTATTTGAGGTGCTCCTTCCAGGTTATTCTAAAAGTATCAATAAGTAAGGACAAATGGTTCCTGGACAATAGTTGTTCTCGACATATGACAGGAGATAAAACAAGATCAGTAGCATAGAGCTATAATCAAGAGGAAGGAATTGATTATGATGAAACCTGTGCTCTTGTGGATTGATTAAAAACTATTAGAATGCTACTTGATTTTTCATGTTCACATAATTTTAAGTTATATCAAATGGATGTTAAGAGCACATTTCTAAATGGCTTCCTAGCAGAAGAAATTTATGTGGAACAACCCCTGAGATTTGAAAGCGATAAATTTTTCGATCATGTATTTAAACTTTGTAAGTCTTTGTATGGGCTCAAACAAGCTCCTAGAGCTTGGTATGAGAGACTTCGCTGATATTTGATCGAAAATAGTTTTCGAAGGGGTATTTGTGATATAACACTATTTGTTAAGCAAACTTACTCTGATATCCTATTAGCATAAGTTTATGTTGATGATATTATTTTTGGATCTACTAATAAGGATCTTAGCCAAGAGTTTTCTAAGATAATGCAAGTCAAATTTGAAATGAGTATGATGGGAGAGCTGAATTTCTTTCTTGGGTTTCAAATTAAGCAAACCAAAGAGGGGATATTCATAAACCAAACTAAATACACCAAGGAGTTGTCAAAGAAATATGGCTTGGATGGTGCTAAAGAGTACAAAACTCTCATGGCAATGGCTACAAAGATAGACAAAGATGATAGGGCCAAAAGTGTTAATAAAAAAATGTATCGAGGTATGATTGGTAGCCTGTTGTACTTAACTGCTAGTAGACTTGATATCATGTATAGTGTTTGTTTATGTAATGGATTTCAGTCTTATCCTAAAAAATCGCACTTGATCTCGGTTAAGCGAATTTTTCGATATTTAAAGGGGACGACTGACCTAGGATTATGGTATCCTAGGGGTAGTGAGTTTAAATTAATATGTTACTCTGACGCTGATTTTTCCGGTTGCAAAGTTGAGCAAAAACGCACAGGTGGGTCATGTCATTTGTTAGGATATGCCTTGGTTTCTTAGTCAAGCAAGAAACAAAATTTGATAGCCTTATCCACCATTGAGGCTGAGTATATGGCAGCTGGTAACTGTTGTCCTCAAATTTTATAAATTAAACAACAATTAAATGATTTTTGAATCTGTATGGAGGAGGTCCCGATTTATTGTGATAATAAAAGTGCTATTTGTCTAAGTAAGAATCTTATACAACACTCACGAACTAAGCACATAGAGATTAGACATCACTTTATTCATGATCACATTTAAAAAATAGACATTGTTATTGAATTTATTGATACTTCTGACCAACTTACTGATATTTTTACCAAACCATTAGTGGAAGATTAGTTTGTAAAAATCATTCGCGGTTTGGGTATGGCTAGGTATAATGATATTTGCCTAGAGTAGTGTTTATTTGTAGTTCCCCTTCTCTACTTTTTGAGATGACAAATGAGGAGAATTTATTGATATTTTATTGAATATTTTAAGGGGGATCTTGAATTATTTTGATGAATATCTTAAGGGGGAATTTATTATATTTTTAAATTTGTGCTTTGTTGTATATCTTATGATTATCTTCATTACTATGCTTTAATGAGTTATAAAACCCGTCCTCTAATTCAGGGGGAGTGTGGTTACATATTACTTTGACCAAAAAAAAAAACAAAGTTAATTTTCATCATAAAAAATGGGGAGATTGTTGATCCTAAGATTTTGATGGACAATTAAATATTGATGTTTTTGGTGGAACTAACGGTTTTATTGAGTATTTCAGTTTATTATTTCCAGTGATGAGATTATCATGAAAATATTGTCACAAAAGTTAATTAAAGACAATGACAAAGACGATGGACGTTAAGAATTTGAAGAACTTAGGAAAAACAACTCAGATTAAATTTTTACTCTTAATGTACCCCGATTAGGATCACAAACGACACAATATGTTTTTACAATTATGTGTTTTTTTTTTATTGGATCCTAATTGGTTAACATATTTACTCCTATGTGTAATTGAAGAAAGATAATTGATTAAAATTGAATTTAAGAATTTAGTAGAACTAACCGAGAAAAGAAATCGGTTAAAGGGGCGAAAACGTCGAAAAAATTTAGTAGGAAATTAAGGAGAGGTGTTCCAACAATGGTCAGTTAATAGATAAGTCGACCTATGAAAATTATATGAACTCTCTGAATCTCTCGGTTGACAGGTCAGTCAACTTGGGCTTAAATTATAAAGTCTTTGAATCAGCCAGTCGACAAGTAAGTTGACCTGTGGTTAAAAGGTGAAATCTCTAGATCTTCCAGTCGATAGGTAAGTCGACTTGTGAAACTCTCTGGATACTACGGTTAATAGGTAAGTCAACTTATGGCGAAGAAATTTTGGCTTGGGCTACATCTTGAATTGGGCGGTCGACCGATGGGTGTTGGTTGGTCAACCGATGGCCAGTTTCAGGATTTGATATTTTTATGATTTTGATTCAAAAAGTAGCCATTATTAGCTATTTTATAGTTAAGATATACGGGATATCTTAGCGGTCTAATAGATTTTGAGTTATTTAGTTGATATTTTAATATCCCTATAGATATGGTTCAAGTATTTTTGATATCTCTCAATTTGTTACATGTGATTCTTTCTATCTTATCTAATTGAGATTAAGTAAAAGTTTGAGGGACTAAATTGAATGTTTTAAGAGATATAATTAAGTAAATTATACCATGATTGAGTCTTAATGATATAAGGGGGCTTATGGAATAAATTTTTGTCATGAAATATAGGAACTAGCCGTTAGAGGGCTTGTTCTAATCCCCTATAAGTAAACCTGCATTTTTAAGGTTTCAATAATCCCAATCATTCTGAGCTATCCAGTTCTTGTGCTTTCTAAGAGTTATTATACTGAGAGTATTATGAGAATTTTCTTGAGATTTATTCTTGAAAATCTTTGAAGAGGATTATTGCTGATTGCCGATTTGAAGTATTTATTGCTTATGATTATTCATTCGGTGGATTCTTGGTAAGATTGTTCCAAGCTAATTGTCTGTTTGCTATTATTATCTTTTACTTTGAATTTGATATTTGAAATTGTTTTTCGGATTATTTAATTGAAAATTATTTTTGAAACAATTTCTGGAGAAAATCTGATTACATGTTAAATTACTTGCTACCCATTTTTTGTTTAAAATCATATTTTTAATTTCTCCCTATATTTCTATCACTAATAACAGGACATTAATCTAGTTCAAATTTATCTGTGGTGGTACAAGCTCCGAGTGGGAAAATCACTTATCAATTTTATAATTGGTGAGTTGAGTGTTGGATTATATACTATTGGAATTGTCTAATCAAGGGTAGTTGGTTTCAATTTCTTCCGGTAAAATGATTGGGGTTTTGATCTTTGTCTAAAGTATAAAAAGATTATGTTTTAATTATTCCTTTATAGAATTAATTTGAGTGATTTTATTGCGGTTCAATCCTTATTGGGTAAAAGGATATTTGGAGTGTTTTTGTGTGAGGTTTGATTCTTAACCTAAGTATAAAAGAATTAGGTTAATCTTTAGCCTGAAAAATGATAAGATTATTCCTAAACTTGGGAAAATAAAATTGTAAAGGTTGATTATGAGCCTGCGAAAAGAATCATCGTAAGGGTTTAGTTTCTACCTTTAAAAGAATCTTCAGTTTATGGGGTGCGAATCTCCGTGGGGCTCGGAGGACTGGATTAACCAAGAGTATCTGGTGAATTAGGATATATCGTGGTGTTCTGCTTTGTTTTTTTTTTTTTTTAATATATATTATGTATATTCTGTTATTTGTGTGTACACCTAGTATACATAACATATATTCGCTACTATAAAGATAATAATTAATTTTAGGATAAAATTAATTGTTTGAATTTTAAAGTGTTATTATCTGATAATTTTTTAATACTAACCAATTTATCCCCTTCTTGGATAGCTCACTAGGCCAACACATCCCTATTACTATTAGGACGGACACGTGGCTGGTCCCAATTGCTGATTCAGAGATGTCCAAAAATACCCTCATTAGAATCTACTAGTATAATTAGTTTAGTGTTCAGTCCTCATTGAAAATCCCTAATCATTAAAAATCCTAATCAATCAGCTGCCCCATATCTCTCTCTAGCTTCTCTCTATCTCTATTTTATCTCTCAGCCGAAACGGAGTAGTCTTTACTCTATTGACGTCGCCAAGATGGTTATTGTAGGTACCCTCCATCTCTCCAGCAACGAGCACATGACCATGAAGACTAATGACTCGGCGACGTGCAACAGATTTGGATGACGGGATTTCGAGAAAATAGATCTGCGTGTTTTGGATTTCGAGAAAATAACTTTTTGTATGTTTTAGAGAGAAAGAGAGACTCGTGATCTTCATCGCTGTTTTGTTCATGCTATTGACAGGCTTGGAAGCCAAGATAATATACGCTCTCTATATATTTCTCTTTCTTTGGTCGTCTCAAATAAGCAAAGGACAAAACCTCTATTTTTATGAACTTGCTTTTTGTTTGGTGCTTGGTTCCATTTTTCTGTTAGTGTTCTGACCAATAAAAATGGATTTTGTTATTATTGATGGTTCAGAGGCAACACCAAAACAAGAGGGCTTACAATTTCACACGTTAAAAGTCATCTCCAGCTTTGTTTTTCTTTGTCTTTTACTTTATATTTTAATAATCCCAATATTATTCTTCTTGACTTGGGATTCAAAATTTCTTGTTACTTTTCTTTCATTAAGCAAATGTATAGAAGCATAAAGAGTGAATGTTTAGGTGATTTTTTCAGATTTGAAAATACCATTTTTTACACTGCACTCCAAATCGTCGGCGGTCTGGAGTTGGTAGTTCTGGTTTGATCATCCTCATGGCAATCTGGAGTCGGCGTTCTCTCTCTCGAGATTTAGTTCTTTGATCATCCTCACAGCGGAGCAGATCTGGTTCCTCGATTTTTTTTTTCTCTCTCTAGATCTGGTTTTTTGATCATCCTTACGGCGGAGCAGATTTAGCCCTTTTTCTCTAGATGTGGATTTCCAGATCTGTAAACTCAGATCTATAATTTCTTCTTCAGATTTGTTCAATGTTTGTTCATCTGATTTGTTCAGATCTGAATTTGGTCATTTGATTTGTTCAATGTTTTTTTTTTGATTATTTTGTTTAGATCTCAGATTTCGAGATTCGAAAAATTCCAGGCCTGATTTTTTTTTTTTTTTAGATCTGAAATACCATGTTAACACACGATTTTTGCGTGAATGTTAATATTTATATTTTTTACGTTAACGTGAATGTTTGCGTTATATCTGGATTTTCAAATCTAAATGTTTGCGCGAACATTCAAGTACCATTTAAGTGATTGAATATTTTTATAATGTCTAAATTTGTAAAAGGATATTTATGTATGTGTTAAGACACGATTTGTGTGAATGTTGTTAATGTGTATATATTTCTAAATTTGAACACTAACGTGAATGTTGAGTGAGCGATTTGTTGAATTTTTGGAGTGAATATTGAGTGAACATGAATTTGAGTTAACTAAAATAATATTTTGAAAAATTGAGTAAATATTTACACATAATATTAAAATGAAAAATAAAAATATGTTAACGCTAATACATACAAGCAGATTGGAGGGGGGGGGGGGGGGGGAGGGGGGATGCATTAACGTTTATACACACACAAAACAAAGAACAAGATAATGCATTAACATTATCTCATATAACCCCCAAAAATAAAGATACGTTAACGTTAACACATAACACAGACGAAAAATATGTTTTAACGTGAACACACACAAAAAGAATGTGAAATGTTTTAACGTTAACGAACACAAACATATGAGAATGATGCATCAACGTGAAACACACAAAAAAAAAAAAAAAAAAAACATGAAATGCATTAAGGTTAACGTGAAATTCAAATCGTATTTTTATAATATACGCAAGGTGTATTTCTGAATATTTAAGTGAACGTTAACGTCATGTGTGCATATTTTTGTCTTATTACATAAGACAAAATGACAAAATTATAAATAAACGTTAACAGGGGGCCAAAATGCAGGACCTTTTCCTAAAAATTTTGTGGGGTCTAAAGACTAAATTGATGATGTCAGGAGGTCTGAACTCTTAATTGGGTATCTATAGAGGGCCAAAAAAAAATTACCCTTTAATTAATTGATTAAACTAGCAAAAAATTCTAACAAAAAATGTAGATCACGAGGCTGTTAGGGTTGATAATGTTAGATACTAAATTATATACTTTAGGGGAATGGAGAAATCGAGTATAACATTGGACATAGTCAAGGTAAGATGGCTCAAGTAGAGAAATGTAGTTGGGGTGATTTGTGATATTACGATTAAATTGAAATTACAAAGAAAGTTCTAAAAAACTGCAATAAGACCCACAATTTTCTTTGGTTTAGAATGTCGGGTGATAAATAAAAGTCATGTTCAAAAGGTGGGGTAATAGAGATGTGTATGTTAAGGTAGACGATTGGTAAGATAATGATGGTTAAAGATAGAAATGAAACTATTAGGGAGCGGTTAGGAATAACATCCATTGAACACGTGTATAGATGACTTGAGAATGCACAGGTGTGAAAATGTGATTTAATTCAAGTGGAAAGTGTTCATAGGAGGAAAGGTGGACCTAAGAAAATATGGGATAAGACAATTAAGTGCGATCTGATTGTTTTGAAATTAACTGATCGATGTTATCCTTGAATGATGTCACACCCCACCCCGGGCATCCGTCACTCGAGGCCGAGCATGACGTCGACATGACGCTATCCACTCAATCAACTAATACATACAGATACACATAAATACACACGCTACTGTAAATGTTATTTTTTTCAAATCATACCTGAACCTTCTACGGTTCACATCCAACCGGCTCACTTTCAAAATAACACTACTACCAGACTCTACCTAATGCTAGTAGTGGACCAACTCCTAGCCGCGGTACCTGAAACCAATTTTTTTTTTTTATCGGTGTATTGTCTTTATAATAAAAACATTTAATGGATAAAGTACAATTGTTAAATACCAACTTTTAAAATATAATATTTTATAATTACATACCAGGTTGAAAATCCAGTCCCACTGTCACCAAAGTAATCAGCTAAGATATTTAAAACAAGCAGATGCGTTAAACACCACATTTCAAAATATAATGATATAACCGCATAATATGTTGAAAATCCAGTTCCACTACCACTAATGAAATGAAGAAATATAATTAACCCCCAACTCAAATATTTTAAGACAGCCCCTCCAAACATTTTAAATCAACCACACCCAAGCATTTTAAATCCACCAATTGAAATATTTTAAAACCAACCAATCCAAATGTTTTAAACTAACCAGACCAAATATTTTAACGTACAATAAAATACACCACACCTCCTCTCCTACTAACCATATGATCATTTTTTACCTCACGATCGGGAGTTGCAACGGTACCATACCACCCGCAGGTTTTGCACTCCTGACTGGTCAAACCACCCTGTTAGACTTTGCCTGACAGGTAATTCACATCTCGCAGGACATATCCTCCTAACGAGAAGAAAATCCACATCTTGTAGGTCATACCCGCCTAACGAGAAGAAAATCCACATCTCGTAGGCCATACCCGCCTAACGAGAAGAAAATCCATATCTCGTAGGTCATACCTGCCTATCGAGAAGAAAATCTAGATCTCGTAGGTTATACCTGCCTAACGAGAAGAAAATTCACATCTCCTAGGTTATACTTGCCTAACGAGAAGTAAATCCAAATCGCGTAGGTCATACCTGCCTAACGAGAACACATCTCGTAGGTCATACCCGCCTAACAAGAAGAAAATCTACATCTCGTAGGTCATACCCACCTAACAAGAAGAAAATCCATATCTCGTAGGTCATACCTGCCTAACGAGAAGAAACTATGGCATAGTCGGACCAAACATCACTCTCCACCTTAAAAACCGACTTGATCCAAAAATAATTTATCCACTTTCAAAACCAACTTGATTTAAAATCATTTTTTTTCACATTTAAAACCAACTTGATCCCAAAAATCATTTTTTTTTCACTTTCAAAATCAACTTGATTCTAAAAATCATTTTCTATCTTTAAAACCGACTTGATCCATTTAAGTTGCAAAATCGTCCATTTAAAATAAGCATATTTTCCACAATTTATACGAAAATAAGATTTAGAAATTTACATAGAAGACAGTACACTCACCTCGATTTTCACACTACAAAAAATATCGCCGCCAAAAACTACCGGGGCCCTAGCACCTGCGAACTTAATAGTGATAGGGCCTAAATTAATACTTTATTTAAAATAATCCTACTATGAAATGCATGGACGTAGAATGCAAAATTTCCTTTTTCGCGAATTTAGTTATGGAAAATTATTATTTCGTTCATTTCGTTCCGTTAATATTTATTGTACACAATTATTAATATTAACGATTACGAAATTATTATCCCGGTTGTGAAAATTTTAATGCTAATAATTTAATTTTTTTTAACGGAAATAATAATCGATAGATTTTAACGAGAACAATTGTAAACGATTAAAATATTGACCAACGAAATCGTTACCTGCTCCAAATCGCTCGCGACCGAGAAATTGGATTTTCGAGTTTTTGATTTTTATTGGATCTTCCTTTTTTTTTTTTTTTTTTTTCCCGCTTCTGTTTTGGTTGTTGGATCCCCACCACCGCGGCGATTGATCTCACCGTGGCGACGACAGTCCCTTTTTCTCTGTTTCGATTTTGTTGGAGCTCAAACGTCTCTCTCTCTCTCCCCTGTTTTCTATTTTGGTTTGTGTTCTCGCCGCTACCGGCACTCCCTCTCTCACTACTTCTCACTCACTGCCGGCCACCCTACACCGATCACACACATGCATAGTGGACCGTCGACCCACAACACCCCCACAAACCGGATCAAACCACCCCACAATGAAACCCACCGTCGGCAACACACACACACACACACCCCCGTTTGATCACATGCATACACACACACAGAGTCATACCTTGCCACAGCCGGCCAACCCACGACACCATATACAACCAACGATCAGAACACATGCCAAAATATACACATACCCCCTCATCTGATCGACTGGACACATATGCACACACACACACACACACATACACACCCATACACCCAGTTGGCAAAAACAGAGCACACACACATACACACAGCCGACCAACAACACACACACACACTCCGTCGTCTGATCAGCACACCCATATACACGCAATCACCGGAGGAACGACGAAGACGACACACACATACCCACGCTGGAGAAACGATGACGATCCAAACCCACCACCTCGAACTGTCTCTTCTCTTCTCTCTATTTTCAGATTTCTCCTTCTTTTGAGGTTTTATGATTACAATCACATGAATATATTTATATGCATGAGAATGGTGGTGGTTCATGAACCCTTGCGTTGCCACGTCAAATTGCCTCTTCCATTTCTTGGTTTTTTGATCCCACTGTCGTATGGGTGAATATATATATATATATATATATATATATATATATATATATATATATATATATATATATATATATATATATATATAATATCTTTTTCCCAAATTACACTAACCTCCCCTCCATTTTCTTTAGGTTATCATTTTAACCCAATTCAAGATTTAATATTTCTTAAAATTATAAATTCATCCCTTAAAATTTTATTTCAAATTGAAAATAACACATTCTACTCCATTATTTGCTAAACGTTCTAAAATGCAACTAGTGAATATGCATGCGCGACAATTAAAATCTTACAAATTATCTATATGGCACAAAAGAATTCATGTGGACTACTCTATTTAGGTACGACAAATTCTTTTTGTTGTTTATTGTATAGTCCACCGTTTAATGGTTTTTTTCACCTTTTTGTCCTATTATGAGTAATTTATTTTTTAGTGTTTTTTAGTCTTGGTTGATGTTAATTACATGAATTTAACAATGAATTAATGTTAACTGAAGAATCAAATAACTCGTCAATATTAACTCAAGGACTAAAGATTTATTCACGAGTAAAAAAATATGAAAGAACAGAGAATAAAAATTGATAAGTGCCTTACTTCAAGTGCAAAGCTAATAATTTTTCGGTTTATTTTTTTGTCAAAAACAATATTAACCATTGACAAAAATAAATTTTTAAAAACTAATGTGATATGTTAAATATAGTTGAAGAAAATAAAACTAAAAATAAAAATAAAGAGAAAATGGTATGTTTGGATTGATACCTATTTTTGATTTTTCTTTGTATCCGAGTTTAAAACACACACAACACTAAAAAAATAATAATTATGATCTTTGTTAGGTAGTTTTATTTATGAGAAAAAACGTGTACAGCTGGCAATGGCGAATCTAACCCACCCGGCCGCTATTTTTTTTATCCCAGAAAATCTAATTAGGTAACTTGGCTTGGATTTGTGCTGATTATAAAGTCAATATCTACTCCCCCACGAAAATTAAGGGTTAATTACAGTTTGTCATGTCAAACTGAGATACATTTTAATTTTGGTCTTTTATATTTTCAAAATATACACTTCATCTCTTATATAAAAAAGTTAGTTTTTTTCATTAAATAATAGAATTTCACAAAAATCTCAAAAATAATCCTGAGTACAAATTGATTACTTAAAATAACCTAAATTAGATGATCTATATATATTTGAATTGGTCTTGGAGAGAACATTACCATTTGTAATTAATGCTGCCGAAAAATGGTAATATAGTGAATTTATATATTTGTCCTTGATTGCTTTCGTCCTGTTTTCGAGGGAATCCTACACAAATTCGTAACACTAGCTGGGGGGGGGGGGGGGGGGAGGAGGATCCCAACGAAAGACCTCCTCCTTGAGAGTAAATATACAGTGGAGAGAAATATATAGCTGAATGTTGATTGGTGTGTAATATCATGTTCCACATACATGAGCCCTTATCTTACCCTGGGAGTGTCTCGTCACCAATTTTGTTATGGTGTAATGATTTCTTTGTCATTTACGCGTCCTTCACGTCAGACGAATATTGTTCATTGATTTGGTAGTGAGCCACCCTTTGGCGGTTAGCGCCGCGCTTCATCTACACCCAAGGACCCAACCCTTGTCGAGGATGGATCCCGGGCCTCTTCGAAGGTGTCTCTCTTCTCTTGAGGGTTTGGCCCAATGAAGGTGATGGGCTTTGATGAAGAACTGGTGTGGGCCAGGCCTTTGACAATAGGTTATTTGGGCTTTCGGAGTAGACGACCTAGGACCAAATTCACCACCATCAGTAAGCCCTCAGACTCTTAGGCCAGGTGGTCATGTCCTGGAAGGTTTTTGGCTCAAGTTTTCACGTGGTGACACTTGTCTTTATCTTTGTACTGTCTTTTCTTTGGAGCATTTTTCAAGGACTCTTCGCTTTTGTAGAAGTGAATTTATGGATTTATCGGATTCATTTCCCTTTTGAAAAAGATTGGACGGCAAAGTCAAAGATAAGAGCTTTAGATCCTCCTGCGCCATTTAGGCATACTGGAGGTAGGAGGATCCGCCGCTGTGAGAGTGGTACCCTGTCGAATTTGCTACCCCCGGCAGTTCCTTTGTCGGAGATACCTTCTGTCTAGGAGGTGAGGAATTCCGAACTTATGCTGGAGTCCATCGTCTGTAGAGATTCCTCCAACGCTCTCGACTTCTGTCGCTCAATTATCATGCCCCATGTCATGGAGTCTTTGCGAAGAGCTGATCCACATGCGGTAAATAGGTTTGCCGTGTATTACGTTGTGCAACTCCTTTCACGAGGTGACTTTTCTGTGTTTTCTTGTGTGGAGGTTCGATTGGTTCAAGAGGAGTTACATCAGATCCGTTGTCTTTTTCAAGGGGACTAAAATGACCTAACACAACCTAGGGTGTGGTCTCAGGAAGTGGGTGCACCCAAATCGCTGAAGGTCCTTAAGCTCCTCTACTGTTTGGTCCTGTGAGAGAGACACCAATTTGTGAGCCTGCCTCTTCAGGTGGTGAACCAAGTGGAAATGGAGAGATTTTTTGCTTCGTCAAAACAGGTGAGGGAGGCCTCGCCCTCCCCTCAATTAATTGATGGGAGAGGTTAGGCGTTCTTTAGGAAGAATGCCCAACGTACGATGCCCCCAAAGTAGGCTGTAGAAGATAGGTTCACCACTTTTTAGGGTTGGCGTGTCATCCAGGTCGTTTACAAATTTTTTCACAAATATCCTCATAATGGTACGCACGATTTTCGTAGCAAGTCAGTCACGTCAGTTTGCTTGCCTACGTCATTGTTTCTATTCAACCGGTAAGAGGCTTCAGATCTAATCTAATTTGGCACTTCTCCTTCTATAAATACAAGGGATATGCTAGGATAAATCCCCATCCCTTATTTCGTTGCTTTTTTTTTTTTCCTGTTTCCAAGAATGCCTGGAGTTGATTTTCATGCTGTTAAAGAGACCCACCGCCTCTTCACCCTTCAGTGAACCAGGGTGGATGAGGCCTACGTTTCTATCCTTCCTCTTGCTACTACCGCTGAAGAGGTTTCTCACATGAGCACCCTTAGGTTGGCGGTTACTATCATGGACAACCAGTTCCTTCATATATCCATTTAGAAGCTGGAACTAGAACATGAGTTGTTCGCGGTCCGCATGGAGAGCTCTAAGGGGAAAGTTCATATTCAGGCGAGACTGAATGATTTGGAGGACCGAATGGATCGATTGGAATGATCGCTTCCCTTAGAAGCTCTTCATCGCGTGGTGATGAAGAAAGCGTCAAATAGGATGAAGAGAGGGGAGGGGTAGGGGAGGGGGATACTTTGGAGCCCATGGTGGATGTTGACGGTCTAGAGAATCGAATCAAGAAGCTTGAAGATACCATACACTAATCCCGTCGCAGTATGGGCTGGTACTCTTCATTCTCTGGCAATAGTCCCGAGCCCTCCTAGAGAGCTGGCTCGTCCTCTCCCAAGGGAAGTTCCTCGAAGTCCCAAACTAGAAGGGAGGGAAAGATGCCCCAAAACCGCTAGTCTAGAGAAGGAAAGTGATGAGAGATGAAGAAAGAGAAGAGAGAGAATTAACTCCATTTTGTTTAGCTTCTGGTATACCTGATATTTCCTCTTTCCTTTAATGAAAAAGTTCTTTCCCTTTTATCGCTTTGTTGTTTCTTTGATGCATTGTTTGCTTTTCATTTGGTGCGTGTACCCAATCCCCTGCCCCCCAGCCCTTTATCCGGGCTGGAATTATTTCGATATGGGTAAAGGATTTAATCATGATTAAGTTTGGCCCTTGCATTTCTAATGGCTTTCCTTTTGACGAAGCTTCCCAGACAAGCTATATTAGTATTCACACGTTGTTTTAGCACATTTCTTGGCTCATTGGGGTTGGCTATATAATTTCTATGGGGTAGATTTTAGAGAATCACCTTCTTCAATTAGGGTTTTTTGCTTTTCTGCATAGAATCCTTCTTACTTCTTCCTATCATCTTTTGATATTTCAATGGCCCTGCTAGTAAAGAACACTTACCGGGACATTCGGCGAGATATGAAATTTCTTCCTTCATAAAGGTGACTCTGGTTGACCCCAACATCGGGCTCAAAACCTTGGAGGAGCGGGAGATACTTATCCACCTTTTGTCCCTTCAAGTTTTGCTTTCGCACGTCATGTGCAAAATTCTTGGATTATATAACCTTTTGTTATTCTATTACACTTCTAATGCCGTTCGTATCATGATGGAGATTGTTGCCCTGAACAAGTCGTTTAGGCAATTGCTCAGGGTTGGGGAGGTGTGCAACTAGTATATTCTTCAAGAGAATAAGAAGTGCAACCGTTACTTCTTTCATCTTCGTCATGGTAACTGTTGATCCTAAGATTTTGATAAATAATTAAATGTTGATATTTTGGTGGAACTAATGGTTTAATTGAATGTTTCAGTTATTTAAGTTCCAGTAATAAAGATGCAAATTAAATGATGATGTTGAAGATAATGAAGAATTAAGAGTTGAAGAAATTAGAGAAAACAACTCAGGTGAATTTTAACTCTTAATATCCCAATTAGGAACACACATACGACACAAAAAGTTATTATTATTTATTTGTGTTTTGATAAGGTGAAATTATTTGCTCCTATACGTGATTTGAAAAGAAATATTTTTAATTGACTAAAATGGAATTTAAGAAGTTAGTGGAACTAATTTAGAAGAGAAAATAGTTAAAGGGGCGAAAACGTAAAAAAAGAAAGAGTTAAAAACGAGTTCAGAAAAGAGATCCAGAATCTCCAAGTCGACTAATGAGTCGACCGGACTAAGTAGTTGAAACTCCCTGTATCTTTAAGTCGACAGACAGGTCGACCGGTGAAGGTAAATTGAACTCCTTAAATCTCCAAGTTGACAGGTAGGTCGACCGATGAACGCAACAACATTGGCTTGGCTATATCCTGCATTGGGCAGTCGACTGGTCGGTCGACTAGAGACGCTGTTTCAGGAAACTGTTTATTCCGAGATTATATCCAAAAGTAGCCCTTTTTGGTTGGGATTTGAGAGAGATTTCAGGAATTTTTAAGATATTTAAGATATGTTTCATATATTAATTAAATCCTATTGATATGGTTTATTAAGTTTTAATATTTCTCAATTTGGTACTTAAAATTGTTTCTATTCTAATTAATTGAGATTGAGAAATAATTGGGGGGTTTAATTGAAAGATTTAAAAGCCATTATTATGTGAATTGAACCAAAATAAAGTTGTACAAGTGAGGATATCGTTTCCTCGCCTGTATATAACTACTCGCAAGTGTACGAGGTCAAAGTTTTAGTATAGTGTGATTGTTAAGATCAGGTTATCGTATTCACAGGGATTGGTGTCGTTATTATCGAATACCGCATTTGTCGTGACCTAATTTTATCTAGGCGAAAAACAAATGTAATTAATTAATTAAACTAATACTAATATAACCTAAATTAACTAAACTAATATACTAATGTGTTTTAGGGCAAATAATCGCCTAGGGATTAATGTGTTTACAAATACATGTTTGATCTCGATTCACTCACGTTTACGGTGTTCGACCTATTTGATAACCTCGGTACATAAACTCCACTACCACCTTTCTGACTGTAAGACGGGGGAATACATGACTATGAGTCAATGAAGAAGTCCCCCTCAATGTCTTAACGACCCTAGGTCACGTGAGTCTCGCCCAGCGTCATTGATTGCACATAATCCAACTCCCGATCGGGTCGTTGGATCGTGCGTTGTATTTACCCTATCAACAACCTCTGTTCTAAAACTCCCTCGCCACCTCTCCCAAGTGTAAGACTAGGGATATAATGCAACTTCGAGTCAATGAAGAAGTCCCCCTCAACGTCTTAATGATCCTAGGTCACGTGAGTCTTGCCCCAATGTCATCGATTGTCCATAATTCAAACCCCTACCGGGTTATAGAATCGTGGCGTTTTTTTACCAGAATTCGAATCCTAGATTTGTCAAAACCCTATATTTTCCATTTATCTAACTAAGCATGATAAACAAATAATACGATAAACACAACCAAACTACGAAGAACAAACATAAACGCAACACCGAAATCATCCAAACAACGTATTTATAAATTTATTCGTTAATCCCCACTACAATCCACATTTAACTCGTGGTCATAACCTTATAAACAAATAAGAATGAGATAAACATTCTCACATGATCCTAAGATAAAGAAATAAGGAAAAACAATCGAAGAACTTAGCCTCGTCCAAAGATAAACTGCTAAGAATGCTCAACAATCGGTTCGCCGTCTTCTCCACTTCGGGATGTGAGCTCCACCTCTAAAACTCCTAAACCCTAGCCTAAATATGGCCTCAGGTGCCCAAATGGCTAGGGGGGCTCACAAGGAGGGGAGAGGGAATGGTATTTATAAGGAAAATATTTCAAAATATCTAATAAATATCAAGGTTGTGCAGAGGGTTTCTGCCTAGGCGCAGGGTTCCACCGCCTAGGCGTGGGGTTCCACCACCTAGGCGAAGGGTTGGTCGGTTTGGTGACCGCCGTGGCGATGAAGAAGGCGGTGCACTTGAAAATATTTCTGCTGGTTTTTCGCATAGGCGGTGGGATTCACCGCTTAGGTGGTGGGTTGTCAGTAGCCATTTATCTTTCTCTGCTTATTCACTACCGCGGAGGTGATCTGGACGCCGTGGCGGTGGGCTTGTTTAACAATTTTGCCTCTGAGCTTGTTTTCCCATCGTTCTTCGACCGCTTTTGGTTCGATCTCATCGTTTTCGCTCCATTTTTCAATCTTTTTGCCCCACATAACTGATTTATACAAAAAGTATGAAAACTAATTAAAACATAATAAAATACTATATAAACGCTCGAAAACTAACTTAATTCGATTTGGAAATACGTAGGTAGATCACACTTATCAAATACTCCCAAACTTGGAATTTGTCTAGTCCTTGAGCCAAACACACACGAAAATAAAAAATACAACGAAATTAAATAACCAATATCCTAAAACAATCTAAACATAACAACATCCTAAAACAATTTAAACATAACAACATGCGAGTTTTGACTTCTTTTAACGGCCTATTTATTTTTCCGTCAACAACCGTCAGTCATATCGAGTTCAGGCAGTAAAACATATCATCTGGTTCTAGAATTTCGGCATGCAATAATGGTGAATGTTATTCTTGATCCTGTAAATGTGTTAGTGCGAGACTCAATAATATAACTATTCAATGATCGGATTGGATTATCCCCCAACGAAATTCATGACTTAGACCGTGAAGGACTAGGATTTCCATAGGCCTGACTAGGGTCCACTCTCCACTAATGTAGGCTTGGAAGTTCATAGAGATCATTAGGACTTGGTTGGGTTAAGGAACAGTTGGCCAAGGGTATTTTGGAATAGAAATCGGGTTAACGTTGTTAACTTAACGTTACCCAAGACTCAACGCTTGGCACCTTCACACTCGAACCCCCATATAAAGATTGGAAATAATCCCGAACAATCAATTAAAGACCGACGTACTCACTTGTAAAAAAAAAATAAAAAATTGGAAAATAAAAACCATATGTACACTTGATTCTTTCTTTATTTATTTTTATTTTTATTATTTTTTCTTTTCAACAAACACACCCCCAACCTTATTTGATTGTTACAATTGAAGAGGTGTGTGAAATACAAATGAAAAACGACAAGTGAGTCCTCAAATACCAAACCAATTAGAAGTTCGCCTTAAACCCAACTGCTCACATCAAGTAGCATTTGCAATTGCTAACTTGATTCACTTAAATAAGCCTTTAAATTTAGCGATTAAGGTTTAGAAAAAAATCAACGGGCTAGAGTATTAGTTTATGTGTCCAGAATTGAATTTGCATTTAGCATTCGACAGGGTAACGAGGGATAAACATATAACAGGTAGGCTTAAAAAGGCTCAAGCGACGAAAGAATGCCTAAATTACATCTCCTAAACTACCTCGCCTAGGATTTCCCCTCAAGCTTCCCCTCAATCAAGTTCTAGAATCCTTAATGTGTCATGAATTTGGCTAATCGATAATCGTCCTCAAATCAATTGAACAGAAATACATTAAGTCTATGTGCTCGTGCAAATTAGGATTTACAATATTTTTTACCAAAAAGCATAGTCAAGCACACGAAACACACATGCATGGGTATTACCCTTGACTTTGAAAACAACCAAGGATAATTATCATCATCGGGTAACGGCCCAGATGAATGCAAAACTCAACATATAACAACAACACAAAAACTTAAACACGTTCTAACCTAAACACACATGCAATACGGAAAAACAATAATGCATAAACTAACAATACTAAATACTACACATCACCGCCAAACTCAAAACTGGACAGTGTCCTCAGCGATCCCAATCATCAATCTCAACATATTAAAATTTAAGCATGCTGACGAAGGGTGTTTAGAACACTTACCTGGGAGGCGAGAGGATTTCACCTCCGAATTAAGTCGGATGTGATGGATTTAACTTATTTGACCTTGGGTTGCCTCCTAAGAAGCGCATGGTTTAATGTCCTCAGCCTGACATTTTCAGATCGCCCTCAAGATTGGTGAGGTTTTGCTTTGGATGACTCAATCTTTCAATGAAATGCCTCACCGGATTATGTGGGTGGCCCCGTACCATAAAACGACTTAAAATCCCGTCGAAAGGGATGCATCAATACCCGTCGATCTAACATCGCCAAGTACCCTGCATAAGAAACAAAAACAAAATTACAAACATAAATTATATACAAAGAAATGCCTAAAGTAAAATTAAGTTATTTACACACAATATCGACAACAACCATCAAAATAATCCCCGACAACGGCGCCAAAAACTTGTACGGGCAAGGATATCGCCCCCTCACTTGTATGTAACTACTCACAAGTGTATGAGGTCAAAGTTTTAGTATAGTGTGATCGTTAAGATCGGGTTATCGTATCTACAGGGATTGGTGTCGTTACTATCGAATACCTCGTTTGTTGTGACCTAACTTTATCTAGGCGAAAAAAAAATATAATTAATTAATTAAACTAATACTAATATAACATAAATTAACTAAACTAATATACTAATATATTTTAGGGCAAAGAATTTCCTAGGGATTAACGTGTTTACAAATACGTGTTCGATCTCGATTTACTCACGTTTACGCTGTTCGACCTATTTGACAACCTCTGTATGTAAACTCCACCACCACTTCTCCTGAGTGTTAGATGGGGTAATACATGACTTCGAGTCAATGAAGAAGTTCTCCTCAACGTCTTAACGACCCTAGGTCATGTGAGTTTCTCCCAACGTCATTGATTGCACACAATCCAACTCTCGATCGGGTCATTGGATCGTGCGTTGTATTTACCCTATTAACAACCTCCGTTCTAAAACTCCATTGCCACCTCTCTCGAGTATAAGACAGGGGATATAGCGCAACTTCGAGTCAATAAAGAAATCCACCTCAACGTCTTAATGACCCTAGGTTGCGTGATTCTTGCCCCAACGTCATCGATTGTCCACAATTCAAACCTCGACAGGTTATAGAATCGTGGCGTTTGTTTATCCAAATCCAAATCCGGGATTTGTCAAAACCCTGTATTCTCTATTTATCTAACTAAGCATGATAAACAAACAATACAATAAACACAATCAAACTACGAAAAACAAACATAAACAAAACACCGAAATCATCCAAACAACGTATTTATAAATTTATTCGTTAATCCCTACTACAATCCATATTTAACTCGTGGTCATAACCGTATAACCAAAAAAAAAAAACGAGCTAAACATGCTCACATGATCCTAAGATAAAGAAATAAGGAAAAACAATCGAAGAACTTAGTCTCGTCCAAAGATAAACCGCTAAAAACGCTCAACGATCGTTTCGCCGTCTTCTCCACTTTGGGATGTGAGCTCCACTTCTAAAACTCCTAAACCCTAGCCTAAATATGGCCTAAGGTGCCCAAATGGCTGGAGGGCTCACAAGGAGGGGGAGAGAGAATGATATTTATAAGTAAAATATCTCAAAATATCTAATAAATATCAAGACTGTGCAGAGGGTTTTCGCCTAGGTGCAGGGTTGTATTGCCTAGGCGAAGGGTAGGTCGGTTTGGTGAGCACTGCGGCGGTGAAGAAGGTGGTGGACTTGGTAATATTTCTGCTAGTTTTTCAATTTTCACCGCCTAAGCGGTGGGCTATCAGTAGCCATTCCTATTTCTCAACTTCTTCACCACTGCGGCGGTGGTCTGGATGCCGTGTCGGTGGGCTTATTTCACAATTTTGCCTCCGAGCTTGTTTTTCTACCATTATTCGGCTTTTGGTTTGATCTCATCGTTTTTGCTCCGATTTCCTATCTTTTTGCCCCACATACCTGATTTATACAAAAAATATGAAAACCAATCAAAACATAATAAAATACTATATAAACACTTGAAAACAAATTTAATTCGATTTGAAAATACGTAGGTAGGTCACACCTATCAGAAGTCATAATGATATATTGGGTCTAAGATAGCATTTAATTATCATGACACATAGGAACTAACTGTTAGAGAACTAATTTATTTCCCATATATATAGACCTGTGAATTTCTTATATCATTAACAAGAGTAATAAAGAGAAGTGAGCTTAAAAAGAGAAATATCATATTGTGCTGTTCTAAGAGTCATCATTCTGAATTATTGTGTGAGCTATTCTAAGAGGTGATCTTAAATCAATTGTGATTATCTTTGCTGCTACCAGATTTGCAGTTACATCGTTCCATTTATTCTTTCTGTGTATTCCGGGTAAGATCTTTCCAACTAATTTTTATTGTGCATTACTTGTTTATTATTGGAAATTGATTTTAGAAATTATTTCTGATTTTTATTAAAGAAAATACTTTATAAACAATTTCTTGAATATGATTACGTGCTCAATTATTTGCTATCCATATCTTGTTTAAAATCAGATTTTCAATTTCACATTTTTCTATCATTTGACTTGGGATATTAATTGAGTTATTATTTATCTAAGGTGGTTGATTCTGCTTATCAATTTTTATTGGTGAGTAGTGTGATGGGTTAAATACTGTTGGGAGTATTTGATCAGGGGTAGCTGAGTTTTGGTCTCTTTCTGTAAAGAGATTGAGGTAGTGATTCTTTTTGAATAGAATTACGTTTTGAGTGAAATTTGTAACGGTTCAATCCTTACCGGGTAAAAGGATATTTGGAGTGATTTGTAAGGTTTTGATTCTTTGACCTTAGTGTTAAAAAGAATTAGGTTATTCTTTAACCTGTAAAAAGTAGAAGTTCTTCCTTAGTTTGGGAAAAAGATATTGTAAAGGTTGATTCTGAGCTTGTAAAAGAATCGGTGTGTGGGTTTAGTTCCTACCTTTAAAGGGATCTTGAGCATTACTGGGTGAGAATTTCCATGGGGCTCGGAGGACTGGACTAGTCAAGAGTAGTTTGGTGAACTAGGATAAATCGTGGTGTGCTGCAATATTTATTTTGCTATTTTTGCTGTTTGGGTGTGCACCTAATTGATTAATTAATTTTGCTATGATATAAAGATAGTAATTAATTTAGGATTAAAATTAATTATTTGATTTCTTGAAGTTTTTATTTTGATAAATTTTTAAATACTCGATTCACCCCCCTCTTGGGTATTCCATTGGGCCAACAATTGGTATCAGAGCTGGTTTAGCTCGAAATTTTTAGATAACAAAGATCACATGGCGTACATAGTAGGCACGCTACCTGAGGGGCTGTTTATGCACCGACCACCATTGTTTGCAGGTGAAAGTTACTCGTTTTGGAAAGACAGGATGATAACCTTTCTTCTGGATACAAATTTCGATGTGTGACTAACAATCGAGGATGGTCCGTTTATTCTAATAGAAAACGGAGTTGAGAATAAAAATGAACAACTCACCGCTTCCCATAAGCAGAAACTCTCTATTAACTCTCAAGTTATCAATATTCTCTTTGCTCTTTAGATGCTAATAAATATTCTAGAGTTTCAGGTTGCAAATCTGTAAAAGATATGTGGGATAAGCTACAGGTTACCCACGAAGGGACAAGTCAAGTGAAACAGTAAAAAATCAACGCTCTTATGAGAAAATTTGAGTTGTTCAGGATGGAAGAGAATGAGTCGATTCATGAGATGTACACTCACTTCAACAACATATGCAACAATATGAGTAAACTTGGAAAGCCATACTCCATAGAGGATAGAGTACGAAAAGTCATAATATTTTTGACAAAAATATGAGAGTCAAAGGTGGCGACAATCAAGGAAGCCAAAGATCTTGGCAAATACGATATTGATGATCTCATTGGCAATTTGATGACCCATGAATCGATGATTAAAGGTTATGAGGATGATATCGAAAATGACAAAAGAAAATCCATGGTGCTAAAAGCTCAAAAACTTGAAGAAGATGATGATAGTGATGATGGAAGTCTTGATAGTGAGCAAAAGAAAAATGTGGCACTTCCCACAAGCAATTTTAGAAGAATGACTCGGCGTATATTCCGTGGGAAAAGAAACCTGAACATGTCTAAAGTGGAATGTTACAATTATCGGAAGACCGATCACTTTTAAAATGATTGTCCCGAACCGAAGAAGGATAAAGAAAAAAAAAAGAAGAAGAAATAAAAGAAGAAAATAAAGAAGAGTAAGAAGAAATCGATGAAGGCTACTTGGGATGATACTGATTCAAGTAGCTTAGAAGAATCAGATAGTGAAGATACGTCCATACTTGCATTAATGGCCACTGGTGGTGAGGTAACTGAATGTTTAAGTTCTTGTCTTTTAAATTTTGATGAATTATTTGATATTTATCAAGAACTTTCACATGATTATAAAAACCAGTGTTCTAAAATAAGTGCTCTTAAAAGTACAATTGACACATTAAACAAGCAAGTGGTGGACTACAAATCTGAAAATAATGGATTGAAGTCTAAATTGATGGATTTGCAATCAATTGTTCTCAAATTCACCGGCGGTGAAAATAACTTGAAAATTCTTTTGGGAAGTTCACGTGGAATTTTTGATAAAGCCGGTATTGGATTTCAGAAAAATCTTAAACAAAAACATTTTCATAAATTCTTTTATGAAACTAAGGATCTTGTAAAAGGTTTTAAATGTAATGTTGTGGGGCATACTATTCGTAGATGTTTTGCTAAAATATCTAACTATAGATAAGTTTGGGTTTCAAAAGGAACTAAAATTGTCCCGACTAATAAGACCGGACCCACTTAGGCTGGGTACCACTTAGGAACTATTTGAGGTGCTCCTTGCAAGTTATTCTAAAAGTATCAATAAGTAAGGACAAATGGTTCCTGAATAGTGGTTGTTCTTGACACATGACGGGAGATAAGAAAAATTTACATCTTTGACACCTAAAGATGGAGGTCATGTAACTTTTGGAGACAACACTAAGGGTAAAATTATCGGTATAGGTAATATCGGTAATAGTACTACTATTATTAAAGATGTGTTACTAGTAGATGGACTTAAACATAATTTGCTTAGTATTAGTGAACTATGTGATAAGTGTTATAATGTTATATTTAATCATGATAGATGCATTATTAAGAATAGTCATGATAGTAGTATCTTGTTAGTTGTATCACGTTTTGAGAATGTTTATACTTGCTCATTTGATGACTTTAATTCTCAAAATTTATCTTGTTTGAATGCTTTATCTGAAAATAATTGTTTGTGGCATAGAAGACTTGGGCATGCTAGTATGGAGTTAATTTCTAACTTATCTAAGAAGAGTCTTGTACGTGGCCTACCTGATTTGAAATTTGTGAATGATAAAGTATGTGATGCATGTTAATTAGGCAAGCAAGTTAGATTATCATTTAAGAAAAAGATGCACACGTCCACGTCTAGATGTCATGAATTATTGCATCTTGATTTGTTTGGGCCTAACTTTGTTGCTAGTTTTGGTGGTAAGTTTTATGCATTTGATATAATTTATGATTATTGCAGACTTACCTGGGTATATTTTCTTACTAAGAAAAGTGAGGTTGCTTCTGTTCTTGCTAAATTTTGTAAACGTGTTCAAAATGAGAAGTAATGCTCTATTATTAACATTCGTAGTGACAGAGGAAGAGAGTATAAAAATGATGAGGTGGTAAGTTATTGTGATGAGTATGGCTATGCTCAAAACTTTTTTGTACCAAGATCATCGCAACAAAATGGTGTAGTGGAAATGAAGAACATGACGCTTCAAGAGATGGCTAGAGCAATGCTCAATAAAAATTGCTTACCAACCTACTTCTGGGCTAAAGCAGTAAGTACCGCTTGCCACGTAGTAAATCGAGTATAAATTCCTAGAGGGTTTAACAAAACCCCTTATAAAATCTGGAATGGTAAGACTCCTAATATTTTCTAATTTAAAGTTTTTGAATGCAAGTGTTTCATTTTGAATAACAAGGATAATCTTGGTAAATTTGATGCTAAATTTGATTATGGGATTTTCCTTGGATTAACTACTAACAGTAAGGCTTATAGAATTTACAATAAACGTACTTTAGTAGTAGAAAAAATAATGCATGTTATTTTTGAGGAAGCTGATCCAATCTTATCGAGAAAGATTTTGGATGATGATGATGCAAGTATTTTAAATAACCAAAACCAAGGTGATAATGTACCTAAGGAGTCCCAGCAAGAGGAGGAACCTAAGGAGAACGATTCGACTTTACTAAGAGCTATAAAGACAGTACCAGGACATTCAATTAAAGAAATCATCGGTAATTTCAAAAAAGGTGTAAGTACTCGTTCTTCTCTTAGGTATATAATTAATCTTGCTTTCTTATCTCAAATTGCGTCTAAAAATATAAAATGAGGTGTTGATTGATGAATCTTAGATTTTAGCAATGCAAGATCAGTTAGTTCAATTTGAGTGGAACAAAGTGTGGTGTCTTGTTTCGAGATCGGATTTTCATCCAGTTATTGGCACTAAATGGGATTTTAGAAATAAAAATGATGAATTTAATATGGTAATAAGAAACAAGGCAAGATTAGTGGCACAGGTCTATAATCAAGAGGAAGGAATTGATTATGATGAAACTTATACTCCGGTTGCTAGACTAGAAGAAATTAGAATGCTACTCTCTTTTGCATGTTCCCGTAATTTTAAGCTATATAAAATGGATGTAAAGAGTGCATTTCTAAATGACTTTCTAGCTGAAGAAGTTTATGTGGAACAACCTTCGGGATTTGAAAGTGATAAATTTCGTGATCACGTATTTAAACTTCGTAAGGCTTTGTATGAGCTTAAACAAGCTCCGAGAGCTAGGTATGAGAGACTTAATCGATATTTGATCGAAAATAGTTTTCGAATGGGTATTTGTGATATAAAACTGTTTGTAAAGCAAATTGATTCTAATATCCTATTAGTACAAGTGTATATTGATGACATTATTTTTGGATCCACTAATGAGGATCTTTGCCAAGAGTTTGCTAAGATAATCTAGGTTGAATTTGAAATGAGCATGATGGGAGAATTGAATTTCTTTCTTGGATTGCAAATTAAGCAAACCAAAGAAGGGATATTTATAAACCAAGCTAAATACACCAAGGAGCTGCTAAACAAATATGGCTTGGAGGGAGCTAAATAGTACAAAACTCTCATGGCAACGACTACAAAGATAGAAAAAGATGATGCAGGCAAAAACGTTAATGAAAAAATATATCGAGGTATGATTGGTAACTTGTTGTATTTAGCTGCTAGTAGACTTGATATTATGTACAGTATTTGTCTATGTGCTAGATTTCAGTCTTATCCTAAAGAATTGCACTTGACTGCAGTTAAATGAATTTTTTGTTACTTAAAGAGGACGACTGACCTAGGATTATGTATCCTCGGAAGAGTGATTTTAAATTTGTAAATTACTCCGACGCTGACTTTGTCGGTTGCAAAGTTGAGCGAAAAAGCACAAGTGAATCATGTCATTTGTTAGGACATGCTTTGGTTTCTTGGTTAAGTAAGAAACATAATTCAATAGCCTTATCTACTACAGAGGCTAAATATATGGCAGCTGGTAACTGTTGTGCTCAAATTTTATATATTAAGCAACAGTTAAATGACTTTGGAGTTTGTATGGAGGAAGTCCCGATCTTTTGTGGTAATAAAAGTACTATTTGTCTAAGAATCCTACACAGCACTCACGAACTAAGCACATAGAGATTAGACATCACTTTATTCGTGATCACATTCCGAAAAGAGATATTGTTATTGAGTATATTGATACGTCCGACCAGCTTGATAATGTTTTTACTAAACCATTAGCGGAAGATCAGTTTGTGAAAATCATTCGCAGTTTGGGTATGGCTAGACATAATGATGTTTGCCTAGAGTAGAAGTTTGTGTGTGTTCCTCCCACCCTAAATTTTGTTTTTGAAGATATTAAATAGGGGAAATTAGTGATGTTTTATTAAGGGCGAGTATTTTTAAATTTGTGTTTTAATTGATTATATTTTTAAAATCTTTATTACTATGCTTTATCAAGTTAAAGAATCCGTCCTCAGATTTAGGGAGAGTGTGGTTATATTTTTGTTTTAAAGAAAACATCAAAGTTAATTGTCATCATAAAAAAAGGGGAGATTGTTGATTCTAAGATTTTGATAAACAATTAAATGTTGATGTTTTGGTGGAATTAATGGTTTAATTGAGTGTTTCAGTTATTTAAGTTCCAGTGATAAAGATGCAAATTAAATGGATGCTAAATAATGATATCGAAGATGATGAAGAATTAAGAGTTGAAGAAATTAGAGAAAACAAATTAGGTGAATTTCAACTGTTAATATCCCAATTAGGAATACACACACGACACAAAAGGTTATTATTATTTATGTGTGTTTTGATAAGGTGAAATTATTTGCTCCTATATGTGATTTGAAAATAAATATTTTTAATTAACTAAAATGGAATTTAAGAAGTTAGTGGAGCTAATTTAGAAGAGAAAATCGTTAAAGGGGCAAAAACGTAAAAAAATAAAGAGTTAAAAATGAGTTCAGAAAAGAGATTCAGAATCTCTAAGTCGACTGATGAGTCGACCGGACCAAACAGCTGAAACTTCTTGTATCTCTAAGTCGACAAGCAGGTCGATCGGTGAAGAGAAGCTGAACTCTCTGTATTTCCAAGTCGATAGGTAGGTCGACTGGTGAAGGTAAACTGAACTATCTAAATCTCCAAGTCGACAGGTAGGTCGACCGATGAACGCAGCAGCGTTGGCTTGGCTACATCATACATTAGGCAGTCGACTGGTCGGTCGACTAGAGGCGCTGTTTCAGGGAACTATATTTTGAGATTATGTCCAAAAGTAGCCATATTTTGTTGGGATTTGGGAGACATTTCGGGAATTTTTAAGATATTTAAGATATGCTTCATATATTAATTAAATTCTATTGATATGGTTCATTCAGTTTTAATATTTCTTAATTTGGTACTTAAAATTGTTTCTATTCTAATTAATTGAGATTGAGAAATATGTGGAGGGCTAAATTGTAAGATTTAAAAGCCATTATTAAGTGAATTGAACCAAAATGAAGTCATAATGATATATGGGGTCTAAGATAGCATTTAATTGTCATGACACATGGGAACTAACCGTTATTGAGCTGATTTATTTTTCATATATATAGACCTACGAATTTCTTATATCATTAACAAGCGTAATCAAGAGAAGTGAGCTTAAAGAGAGAAACATCATGCTGTGATGTTCTAAGAGTCATCATTCTGAATTATTGTGTGAGTTATTCTAAGAGGTGATCTTGAATCAATTGCGATTAATCTTTGCTGCTACCAGATTTGAAATTACATCGTTCTATTTATGCTTTCTGTTGATTCTGGGTGAGATCTTTCCAATTATTTTTTAATGTGCATTACTTGTTTATTATTGGAAATTGATTTTAGAAATTATTTTCTGATTTTTATTGAAGAAAATATTTTATAAACAATTTCTTGAATCTGATTACGTACTCAATTATTTGATACCCATATCTTATTTGAAATCAAATTTTCAATCTCACATTTTTCTATCACTAGACTTGGGATATTAATTGAGTTAATCTTTATCTGGGGTGGTAGAAACTCTGAATAAGATATTGTGATTATCAATTTGTATTGGTGAGTAGTGTGACGGGTTAAATATTGTTGGGGGCATTTAATCAGGGGTAGTCGGGTTTCAATATCTTTCTGTAAAGAGATTGAGGTAGTGATTCTTCTTAGATAGAATTGCGTTTTGAGTAAAATTTGTAACGGTTCAATCCTTACCGGGTAAAAAGATATTTGGAGTGATTTGTGAGGTTTTGATTATTTGGCCTTAGTGTTAAAAAGAATTAGGTTATTATTTAGCCTGTAAAAAGTAGAGGTTCTTCCTTAACCTGGAAAAATGATATTGTAAAGGTTGATTTGAAGCCTGTGAAAGAATCGGTGTGTGGGTTTGGTTCTTACCTTTAAAGGGATCTTGAGTATTAGTGGGTGTGAATCTCTGTGGGGCTCGGAGGACTGGACTAGCTAAGACTAGCTTGGTGAACCCGGATATGTGGTGTGCTGCAATATTTGCTTCGCTATTTTTGCTGTTTGGGTGTGCACCTAGTTGATTAATTAATTCTGCTGTAATATAAAGATAATAATTAATTTAGGATTAGAATTAATTATTTGAGTTATTGAAGTTTTTATTCTGATAAATTTTTAAATACTCGATTTACCCCTCTTTTGGGTATTACACTGGGCCAACAGTAACAACTCTCGTCTGGTGAAAGAGCTGGACTTTACTGACAAGGGCTGGAACTAGGAGGTAGTCCTCCTTACTGGCTAGTGGGAGTTTGGAGCAATTGATGAACAATTTCCTAAGGTACTCCATGGTAAGATGCGTCCTCCAAGGGACTACAACTTCCTCCCTATCGCTGAGGAATATGATCACAAAGTGGTAAAGAGGGCCATGTCCCTATAGGATTTCGTAGGGACCTTTCGGAGCTTGCTTCCTGGCGAGGCGCATGAGCAAGCGAATTGCCCATCGTCACCGCCCTCATTCGTCAAGGCGGGGCTAAGTGAACCGATGGCATTATCTGGAGCGGTGGATGGTGGTAAATTCTTGATTGCAAGTTGTAGTATTTTATGATATAAAATCTTGCATATGGATCTTTTAAAATGGTGTTTGTTTGATTAATCAATTTACGTTCAAAAATTAAAGATCTGTTATTCATTAGATATATTTTAATTTTTTTGTCAATTCTATTAGATTTAACATAAAAATAAAAAGGTAAATTATCTATTTTCAAAATACAAAAGGATAAATTTAAGTGAAAAAGGTAAACTACAATTAATGCTAAAATTAAATGTACAAGATTTGATTATGTATTACCTATTCAAACCTGTATGAGAGTGACACTTTCATTTTAAACTAGTTTTATCCAAAGGTTTGTAACCTAATGGATATGTAGTTTACCTTATTTGTGGAAGTTTAGAGTTCTACCTCCCCCCCAACATATCTACCAAAACAAAAATAAAAAATAATTTAACTAGTTTTATATATACGGGTTAATAAAAAATTATACTAGTATATAACTTTTATTTAAATATTTCACATTACGTATAATTGATCTTTCAATTTTATATATTAATATATTTTAAAAAGGTGTAATCAAAATAATTTTTAATGCTGAGAAATAAAGAAAAATTTGTAACCTAGAAATTATTTATGCCAGCTTCCGAGACTATTAACATTCATCACTCATATTTATTTTCATAAAATAGTAGATAATAAGTAAATAAATTCCTTGAGCGCTTTTTCAAAATTTATGAGTTTTTTTTTTCTCAAATAATAGTTTTAAAATAATTTAATAGATCAATTTTATGTTATTTAACGGTTAAGAATTGTTAAAATAATCATTGAAACACAGTGAATACATTTTATATGTAATTAACAGATGAAAAGAGAATTTTATTAAATAGTTGGAGACAGAGAAAGTGATGAAGAGATATGATTACATATAATTAATTATAGAAACAATCATAAACCAAAATATGGGTAAATCTAATTGAACCCATGTCATTTGGAAAATATACAATGATATCCTATGTCATTTGGAAAACATTTCTGACACCCCATTTCTTTTGAAGTTAAATATAAAACTATTTATTTATCTTTTTTACTATACTATTAAATTAATCAAAACTATCTAATAAAAGAAATGCTCTTATCATTTTTTTTAAATTTTGTTTATGTAATATATTGTTAATTCCAATTTGTTTCATTACTTTTTGGAACAAATGATGATTGCTTCATTTTTTTTATTATTTAAAGAGTACTTGGTGTGGAATTATTGAATTTTCAAATTATTTTGAGAATCAAATAATGTTGATTTATGTAATACATTTTTAATTCCGTTTTTTTATTACTTTGGGATCAAATGATGATTTTTTACAATTTGTTTTAGTGCTTAAAGAGCACTATTGTTGAATTTTTGAAATTTAAAAATATTATGAGAATGAAATATCTTTGATTTATGGAATTTAGTTACTGTTTACATATAAACTATTTCATTATATATTTTGTAATTATTAGGCTATACTCGTATGAGATTTTAAAATAATCTAATAAGTTATTTTTATGTTGTTTAATAGGTTCTGTTATTCAGTCAAGAATTGTCAGAATACTTTATGAAGCACGTGAAATGGATAAATTTTATAGTTAATAAATAAATGGAGAGATAGAATTTTATTAAATGGTTGGAGAGAGAAAAAGAGATAAAGAGATTATATCATATAGAATTAATCATAAAATGAAAATAATCCGCAATTGAAAAATTGGTAAATTTCAGTAAAGCATCCTGTCATTTAAAAAATCTAGAACGATATACTTTATCATTTGAAAAATATCTCTAAAACTCCCTTCCTTTGATGTTAAATTACTTATTTGACCATTTTACTATACTATCAAACATTTTATTAAAAGTCTCTAATGAAATAATTGCTCTTATAACCCTTTTAAAAGAATAACAATTTTAATCAATATTGATTTTTGTATTTAAATTTATTTATATAATACATTTTCAATTCCATTTTTTTGTTATTTTTGGGATCAACTTATGGTCATAATGTGATTTAACCTTTACATTATTTATTTTATTTTATGTTAAGACAATAGGTTTGGATTTAAGTAACCCTATTTATTAAATGGATTTTTTGTTTTTTTTTGTTTTTTTAATTCAGTTGTATAAATCTCTATATTTTAATATCTGATTCTTTCGTAATTGACCCTAGTGGAGTTGCCAACTGACTCAACATGTTTTTGAAAGAATTTCTTTCAAATAATTTTTTTTTTAAAAAAATATTGTTTATTTGAAACTTAATTTAGAAAATATTATTGAAATCGTATTTATTTGAAAAGAATATTATCTACTTTGATAGTGATTAGGGTACTTAAGATCTCAATGTGATCAAATTGCGTCGACAGTGCGAGTCTTTCCGTATTCGATATACTATATATCGAAATTCATAAAAAAAAATAAATCGCAATATTTGAAGCAGAATTTGAAGATTATTTTGAAATTTTTGTTTAAAAATGAAATGCAAATGAAAGAGAGGCTTTGTACACGTCGACTATGGAATAGGATTTAGCCAATTTTTTTAAAAGAAGGGAGTCACCACCTAGGGTTTATTTGAATCGGTTTGCTAGACCACTAAAAGTTTTTTTATTTTTATTTTTTAAAATATCATTTATTATTATTATTTAAAATGGACCGAAAATTTGGCAGTGAAAAAAATGTTGTGACCAAAAAGTTTTAAATTTATGAGATTAGTTATAAAATGTTGTGACCAAAAAATTCTAAATTTCTAAGCACTTCAAAACATCTGTCTGAAGATAGTATCCATGTCTAATAAAATGAATTAATCTAGTCCAAGTGATTTGATTCTATACTGGCAAAATTTTAATATATTTTTTTGATTTAGTTTTTTAGTTTATATTTATATGTTTCAGTAAATTAAAAATATTTTTTCTTTTTTATTATTTTAAAAAAAACTATTTTTTTATTGTTCCCCCATGTAACATCTTTAGTACGTTAAGAATATACAAACTTGGTTTGAAGGGGGTCTTTATGTAATGAACTATAAAATGAATTAAATTGGCAATTTGATGCATGAAATTTAATTTGTGAATAGTGGACTGTATGAGATGCATGAAGTGAAATACATCTGGCAATGTAAATTAAGTAAATTAGCGTGAATACGTCTTAGCATGCATGAATTTGACTTGAAATCTTTTTCTAAACATATTTTGGCATGTGGACTAGTGTTAGCACCTAATAATATTGGAGGATCAATTGGCACGAATTTGGTGTCATTTGCTATTGGACGTGGTGCATGTGGACAGTGGCACAATTGATGTGCCCCGATTTTCCGAAAGGAAAATAATATTATTAATGAGAGTAAAAGGAGAAGGGGCTTTTAAAGTGCTGATTTAAAAAATATATATATATTTAGGCCATTTTAAAATAAGGAGTTAGCACCTAACATTGGGTTTAAATGTTGTGCTAGGTTATTGAATTTTTAGAAAATAATTTAAAAGGTCCAAGTGAAAATTGACTAAAAAAAACACAGTCAAATTAAAGATTCATTTAATAGCTCGGGAAAAGTGTTAAGCACCCAAAGATGTTCGTCTAAAAATGGTACCTCATGTCCAATTAGTTTAGTTCAAACGCTTTATTTTATTTTGAAATTCTTTCCTTCTTATGAAATATTTTTGTTTTTTTAAATGAAATGGGACAAGTTTTTTGTATTTTTTGGGAATGTTCCCCTGGAATAATCACTTATCGAATATTAAGGATTTGATAAGGATGGTCTCCGGGGGATGATTTTATATATGTTTCCAAGAGATTTTTTTTTTTTTTTTTTTTTTTTTTTTTTTTTTTTTTAAAATGGGTACACTAAAATAAGTGAATAAGTATGAAAATATGAATGTAAAAAACTAACATGATCTGAATTTTATTTTATTTATGTAAAAGTGAACAAAAAAACTACTTACATCATTTTTATGCAAGAAAGGTTTTAATCAATGCAAAATGGTATGAATACGAGAATTAATCAGAGAACACTACATGAATTAACGTGATTATGTGTAACAATGATTTAATTATTTAATATATATAAAAAAAAAGTGCAAGAAGTATATGTGTCATGACTAAATGAGAAGAAGTGGCATGGATTATGAACTCTAAAAAAGCCTATATGTATGAAATATAAAAAAATGTAAGTGGTGAAAAGTATCCTAAACATGCCATCTAAATGATACAAGAATATGAATTATGATGTCTAGAATGGAATATAAAAAAAAGTATAAGTGGTGGAAGTGTTCTAAACATGTTGTCTAAATGATACAAGAAATAAATATGGATTATTAAATCTAAAAGGACCTATATGTAATGAAATGTAAAAACAAATGGAGTAAGTAGTGAAAGTGTCTTAAACATGACGTCTAAATAATGTAAATGATAACTATTTTAAAATTTCCCAGTTAATTCAAAGAAATCTCCATTTGAAATTTCTTCAAATTCTATAGAGATGAGAATCAAGGGAAGATCACGGAAACAAAATTTGTCAAAATTGATATTTCCAAAACTTAGGCGGAATCCTATGAAAAGGTTTACCGATGGAAGAGATTTCCTAAAACCAATCGTTTCTAAATTCCACTCTAGTTGGAGAATCGAAATGAGGTCACGAAAAATTCTCCCACAATTTATCAAATCGTCAGACTCATCCTAAGGTTTGTAAGAGTTGATTCCCACAAACTAAGATTTTTATTATTATTTTTTTGTATTTCTATATTTTTATTTTTTAGGGTTCTTTATAACAAGGATAAAATAAAATAAAAATAAAGAATGAAAACATCATTCATCTAACGCTCGGGGGGGGGGGGGGATTAAGTTTAAGCGCGAGAAACCCGTCTCGGCATTTTCATCAGATTATCGGACGACTTAGTTTTTTTTTTTTTTTTTTTTTTTTTTTTTTTTATGAATTGTGAAAAATAAAACGAAAGTAAAAATAAAAATAATAATAAAAAAAAACAGCGAGATGTGGGTGTCTTCGTCTAACGTTCAAAGGTTCAGATTGAGAATGAAAAACTTCATCCTGGTGTTTACATCGAGTCATCGGACAATTGAAAGAAATAAACTTGCAGTAATTTAAATTGTGAGAAAAAGAAAAAAGTTGAAAAGAATTAAAAATCATAAAAACATACCTGTTCTGGCTAAAATTCCAGATATTTGGGTTTTTTCTCTCTCACGGACAACTTCCCAAAAGGGCTTTTGATGAGAACCACTCTTTTAGGGGTTGCTCCTCTCAATTTTTGCATGAATAAGCCATTAGAAGAAGGGTCCTATTTATAGGAAATGATGGGACATGAAAATCAATTAAGAAACCCTAAAAATTAGGTTTGGCCTCCTAAACTCAGTCCAAGTTGGACAGGGAAAAGGCAAATTCAAAAAAATAGAAAAAATAGAAGATTTAAGGCCTAGGGAGCATGAAAATCACGTGCCTCTTCCTATTTTTTGGCGGTGGCTCAACACATGGCTGCGGGTCCTAAGACCTTTCTCTCTCTCTCTTACATGACTTTCTCATTCATCTCTTTCTGTCTCTCCCACATAGCCAAAAGGGGCCCCAGTTTAACACACTCTTTCTCTCTCTTACGTGGTCGAAAAACAAAAGGAGGGGACCTTGTACAATTCAACACACTCTCTCTGTTCTCTCTAGGCTGACAAAATAAATGGGCTCCTTCCCTACTCCATCTCCTCCTCCTCCTCCTCCCCTCTCTCTCTCTCTCTCTCTCTTTCTCTATCTCTCCTCATGGTTTTCTCTATCTCTTTCTTTCTCTGTCCCTCATTCTTTAATTTTCTTTTCTATTTTTTTTTATTTTTTATTTTTTAAATATTAATTTTTCTTTATTTTTCTTTTTTTCATTTTTATTTCTCCATTTTGTATTTTCTGAAAATAAAGTAAAATAAAATAAAGTAAATTGTAAAATAAAGCTTAAATTTTTGCAGGATGGTCAAAATGGCGTGTCTAAAACTGTTCCTCTTTGTCATGCGAGTTTCACTTGCTTAACAAAGATAAGAGATCATGTCATTTTGATCATCCAATTTTTTGAATTTTTTAAAGCACATTTTCGACAACAGAACAATAAAATATGAAAATAACACATGACAATACTCATGACAAATAAGTGTCCGTTTAGAGAATCATTTAGAGTAATAAATATGACTCGTGACAATACTCATGAAGAACATATGTTCGTTTAGAGGATTGTTTAGAGTAATAAAAAAATGACTCATGACGATACTTATGATGAACACGCGTCCGTTTAGAGGTTTGTTTAGAGTGATAAAAAATGACTCATGATGATACTTATGACGAACATGCATCCGTTTAGAGGATCGTTTAGAGTAATGAAAATGATGACTCATGACGTATGCATGTCCATTTAGAGGATCGTTTTGAGTAATAGAAAATGACTCATGACAATACTCATAACGAATAGGTGTCTATTTAGATGATCGTTTAGAGTGACAGTGAATAAAAAATGACTCACGACGATACTCATGACGAATGCGTGTCCGTTTAGAGGATCGTTTAGAGTGATAGAAAGTGAGTCATGACGACACTTATGACGAACATGTGTTCATTTAGACGACCATTTAGAGTAATAAAAATAACACTCCTTCCCCAGCCTTCATGGTTGGGGGGACAAAAGAAAGTCCAGATGCATAAAATATGACCCAATTTGTGGCTGTGCAAAAATGAGAAATCAAAGATGTAAAATGTGCCCTAGCTTGCAGCTGGGGCTGACTCTCAGATGGCCGAACCTGTACAGGTTGCCTATATACCTTAACATTACGCCGATCATCAAGTTTAGCGTAATTCGCTGGATACCTCCTTCAGGGCGATAAAAGAATACAAAATAAAGTAGCATTCGCATAGAGGCAATGCAAAATATAAAAAACTGTCAAGGAGAGACAAATACAAAAAAATGAAAAAACCATCATGGAGTGGCAAAAATAAAAATAAAAAACTGTCACGAAGAGGCAAATGTAAAGATGAAAAATCATTACAGAGAGGCATAATGCAAAATAAAAAGCCATCACGGAGAGACATAATGCAAAATGAAAAGACGTTATGGAGAGGCAAAATACAAAATGTAAAGGTCGTTATAGAGAGGCAAAAGCAACATGAAATGCCATTACAGAAAGGCAAAGGTAAAAAATCATCACGGAGAGGCTGAATGCAAAATAGGAAGCCTTTACTGGGAGGCAAGTGTGAAATAATAGAAAGATATAAAATGTGCCCTAGCTTGCGATTGGGGTTGCCAAGCTCAAAAACTCCCTAGAAGCGAAAATGGATAAATTCCATATAATGTGCCGCAGCCTGGGGCTAGGCAAAATTGACACTTCAATGACCCGAATCTTTACAGGTTGTCTACGTACCTTAGTATCACACCAATGATCAGGTTTAGCGTAGTTCACTAAAGCCCCTTCAGGGCAAAAACACATATCTGGATGCTTATTTAGAGCTTTCAAACTTTTAGCAGTAGGACTTTTGAATTTTCAGTTTGAGTTGGCAGGAAGGTGAGGGAACCTAGTGATAAGGAAATCCTTGCTTCCAGCCTTTTTGAGATTTCTATAAGATAAAAATATCAAAACAAAATCTTTGCCTAAAAAAATTAGTTACCTTTAATGACTTGCAATTCCATTCTCCCTTTTTCCGTCGTAGTCACTCAACTTATGACGCCTTGTCTCTAGATGATTCAATGAGATTTTTTTATTTGAATTTAGAAACTTTTCTTTCCAACTCAAGGGAAAGCGCTCAACACGCATTAGGATGATTAAATGAGACTCATCATTTTTTATTTTATTTTTTTAACTCAGAGACTTCACTTTTTAATTCAGGGGAGGGCCCAACATGTCTTATCAAGGTCTCTTTGGCTGGCTCAACTGGATTCCTGTCTTTCGAAATTTTTAAGTGCTTTAATGCTTGGGGTTATAATATTCCTATATGCTCTGTGTTTTCTCAAGTCCTGCAAAACTAATTTAGTCCAAAAAATGGGCAAAAATGTCAAAAATTACTAAAATGAATACCTTCAATACCCGATATGATTTTCTGTGAGATTTTGAGTTGTATTGCAAACGAATATGGTTCCAATGCATTTCAAGACCACGACAAATGTTTCTTTTCACAAATTATGATTCTATTCAAATCCATCAAATTCTAATCCGAAAAAATGTCGTTTGCCCACTAAGTTTGCCCAAAGCGAAAACCTTGAGAGAAACAATTTATCACAGTTCTTTTCTTTTCAAATCTCTTTCACATTTGCACCAACACTTCTTGCTCAATTAGTAGCTTGACTATTTTACCTTTTTTTTTCAATTTTTTTCCTTTCTTTTTTTCTCTTTTTTTTTTTTTAAATAGATTTTCGAACTTATAATGATTCGAGGGCAACCAAGCTTACAATGAACTTTGCTTTCTTTGCGAATTGAGACATTCTTGCAACATTTGAGAGCTTTTTTATAATGAGCATTGACCTAAGATTATTGTGTCCCTTTCCATTATTGGGTTTGACAACATGCGAGCTAGGATATTTACACTCGACTTTATCAAATCACTAAAGGACCACCAGCGACTGCTTGATCCACTTGCAACAACAATATATCAAAACATCTTTAGGGCTATGGATGCCAATCGTGACTTTCGAATCCTTTGGTGCTCTGGAGCTGCTAACAGATTCGGTTAACAACCTTTTGGATTTCACCATCGTTTGGTGGAACATATTCTTCCTTTGTTTCTATTCTTATTGGATTATAGTTTAGCTCTGTATTGAAATCATATCTTCACATCCTTACTCAATCATATCACATACAACATCTGCAGGTAATTTTGGGTACCTTAAAGAGTAAGATTTCAACATTAGACCATAGTTTAGATAAAACGGTATTGCATTTTTTGAAATTTAAAAAGTCACTATAGAGAAAATCATTTTCCATCCAAAAGACGAACGGGATGGAAATGTGAGTACACAAAAACGTCCCAATTTTATCAAAACACCTAGAAAAATTAAAGTAAACAAGAACGTCAGTTTTGTAGCCTTTAGATTTTTTAACTTGAGACACGAGCACATGACTCGCTCCTATCTGTGCTAACGTTTTGGTAAAGATCAACTTTACCGCTCCCTGAAGGTGCATGCTTAGGCAGTACATTTAATTGGCAATTTGGTATAGTGGCCTCAATATTTTTGTTGGGAAACGTAAGGGTCCCTATCCATATGAATTCTCGGACCCTGTCTTTTAGTTCAAAGCACTGCTCAGTCGTATGTCCCTTAGTTCTAGAATGGTACTCACATAAAGAATTTGAAGTAACCGCTTTACTCCTTGGCTTAGGCTTGTAGGATGGAAGAGACGTCTACACCCCCTGTTTCCAACAGTTTTAGTACAACTCATTGATTGAGACCGAAAGGTTTAGTGATTCTTCTTCATAGTTCCAAAAATTCCCCCCGTAGCGCGAGGTGGATAGCCCGGGTGGTATTGGGTTCCTAGTTTTGTGTAGTTAGAAATTTGAGGTAAGGGGTTTTGGTTTGGCTGATATGTACGGTAAACGGGTCTTTAGTAGGCTTGGGGATAGTATTGGAGAGTATCATTAAGGGAGAGGTACATTCTGATAGTAGCAGGGATGACTTTGGGAATATGGCTAATTCTAGAGGTACTTTTGGTTTTGGAAATTTTGAGGGAGATGGTTATAAAATTGGTTGTTTTGGTTTGGATAATTAGAAGCTTGGATGTTGTTTTGGTGAAGGGTTGCTAGGGGAAAACAACAATGACTACCTCATTCTCTTTCTTCTTTGTTGAAGCTGACCACTTCATTGGATTGGGCGAGGCTCATTCGATCTTTTTGTTCCTTACTCCTTCATCTTGTTTACCTCAGCTTGCTTGATTGCATCATTGAAAGAAGCTACTGCTATGCTTGAAAAGCCTTGTGACGCTCCCCGATTTTTCAAAGAAATCAAAATAAATATACAGAGTGTAAAATGAGAAGGGATTTTCTTAAAAATCGTCGGTTTTCTCATAAAAATACTTAAGCCAATTTTAGAAAAAAGAGTCGCCACCTAACATTGAATTTAAATGGTGTGCTAGGTCAACGAATTTTCTTTTTTGAAAAAAATTTAAAAAAAATGGCTTAATTACGATTTTGACTCAAAAAACAACATGGTCCGACTAGAGATTCGTTTTAAAGGGTTCAGGGGTCAGTTACGCTTGAGAAAGGTGTTAGGCATCCCAAGACGTCTATCTAAAGACGATACCTTATCCAATTAAGTCCAATTAAAATTTAAATCCGATTGTTTTTATTTTATTTTGAAATCATTTCCTTCTAAAAAAGAAAATCTTTTTATATTTTATATATATATTATCAAAGAATTTATATATTGAGGGGATAATTCCCTTCTAAGCCGTTTAAATAGAAGGCGGGAAAATTCCTCCACGATTTGACAACAACATTAAATTTAACAAAAAAATAAAATAAATAAGTAAATAAAAATAAACACACACCCATACACACACACTCACATACATCGAGGGAAGTAATCTTCCTTCTAAACTTAAACCGCTCCAATGGTAGGTCAGGAGTTTTCCATCTCATCTTGTTAATACATTATATTTAACACAAATTAAAGAAACACACACACACACACACACACACACACACACATTCACATGGATCGAGGGGAGTAATCTCCCTTCTAAACCTAAATCGCTCTAATGGAAGGCTGAGAGTTTTCCACCTCGTATTGTCAGCACATTATATTTAACACAAGTTAAAGAAACACACGCACACACACACACCCGCGCACACATGCACACACACACATATATATATACGCACTTAAGTTAGGTAAATTTATATATCGAGGGAAGTGATCTCATTTTTAAACTTAAACCGCTCCAATGGAAGGCAAAAATATTTCCACCTCGTTTTATCTACTCAAAAAAAATATTAAAAATAAAAATAAAAATCTAATTTACAAAACCAAAATTTAGTATAATAATAACTTATTTAAAAATAAAATAAAAAGATGAAAGTTTATAACCTTAACTTGGAGGTTTTTTCTTCTTCTTCTTCTTCCTTTCTCTTCTTCTTCTTCAAAAATTAAAATAAAATAAAAATAATATTATTTTTCTTCAAGACTTCTCTCAAAAAAATAAAAATAAAAATTCACTTTTCTCCCAAAATTGTTGCCTAAAATTGTCTTCCCAAAATTTCTCTCCATTTTTTTGCCTCTTTGATGTTGTATTTATAGCTCAAGAGGTGCATGAATGATCTAGGGGATAAAGATCATTCAATTACCATGAAACAAGGGTAAAAAATGGTGGCAAATGAAGAAAAACCGTGTAAGAGTGATGGATGAATAGTGATTTTGGTGGAAATGGGCTGATCACATTAACGTGAGAAGATGGGCTGAAATGGATTGTAATTTTGGCCCAAACAGATTGAAAATGAATTGAAAACAAAATGAGCCTAATTTAGATTGGATTTGGGCCAAAAAGGGGCTGCAAAATGGGCTGAAAATGACTAGGCCCGCTGATCCGCGCACAATGCGAAACTGCACAGGAGTGGCAACTTCAAACGGATGTATCTTTCTCATACGAACTCCGATTTAGCTCTATAACCAGTCGTTGGAAAGATTAGAGAGTTTAGTTTCATATAAAATTTGTTTCATATCAAAATTCAAACCGAGAATATAGTTATGTCTAAAATAGTGGACAACCGTCTTCATTCTAGTGCCGAAAATCGCGACCTTTATCCGTTTGATTTTCCCTTGCGCACTTCACTTCCAAAAATTGTGTTTTGATCCAAATCTTCAAATGAGAAACACTATTCTTTTCTTTTCTTTCTTTTTTTTTTTTTTTGTGTGTGTATATTGTCTGAAATAAACGAAAGTTAACTATAAAATAAAGTATAATATTTTTGCGAGGCGGTAAAATGTGCCCCAACCTTCGGTTGAGGCTGACTCTCTATCAACTTTACAGGTTGCCTACGTACCTTAGCATTACGCCGATGATCAAGTTTAGCGTAGTTCACTTTTCACCCTTTTCAGGGCAAAACACATACCTGGACACTCATTTAGAGCTTCTGAAATTTCAGCAATAAGAGTTTCCAATTTGAGCCGGAAGGTAAGAATTCCTAGTAATAGAGAAATCCATGCTTCCAGGCCCTCTGAGATCCCTGTAATTGGACAAGAAAAACACATGCAACACGAAAATTTAGTTTGAAAAACTTCTCACCCTTGATGACTTGCAATTCTATTCCCTTCTTTTTTCACTCCCAATCTCTCGTTTGATGGCGCTTGACTTTCTCAGGACAGTATCGGGAGATCCTTCCGTCTTATCCTTCCGTCAATTTTAGTGATGCTCTTTTTGGAGATTTTCTTCGGGTTGCTGGCGAGGTCTGGTTTTGGACAACATCTCTATCAACTTTTATTTCTCTACACCCGCTGATTCTTACTTTCTCTCTTCTGCTAGGCATCCTCAGTATTAGGAGAATCATATACTCATGCTTACTTTGTATTTCTCAAATCTTGCAAAACTGATTTAGCTAAATATGGAAAAATGTGTAAAACCTTACCCCAAACAAGTATCTTCATCACGAGATATGTTGAATATGAGATTTCAAGTTGGATTGTCTCACAAGTATGATTTTAATGCAAATTTGTGCTATATTTGATTTTCCTTTTAACAGATTCCAACTCTGCTCCAATCCATCAAGTTTCGACACAAAATTTTTTACAGTCAATGAAAGTTGGCTGCAGTGAAAAATTTGAAAATGCCGCCCTGAGCAATCTTTTTTTTTTTTGACACGGTCTCTATATTCTTTTCATGGCGCTCTTTCGAATTTTCACCATGCTCGAGTCGTACCTTTTTTTTTTTAAAAAAATAATCTCAAATCGAAATAAACTTGGAAAAGAAATATCTTTATTAGGCAAAGTATTTCTTTTTAGAATCCGAGTTCAGAGGCTCGGGAAATACATCACCATCTATTTTCTGGAGAATCAACGCTACACCGCTCAAAACCTTGTGAACAACAAAAGGAGCTTCCCAATCTGGGGGAAACTTACCCTTGGCTTCATCTTGGAAAGGAAAGATTTTCTTCAATACCAATTCACCGGCCCTGAAGACTCTGGGGCATATTCCCTTATCATGAGCTCTAGCAATTCTCTGTCTGTAACATTGCCCTTGGCATATCGCTGTTAGCCGCTTCTCGTCGATTAAACAAAGTTGGTCCAATCTCTGTTGTACCCATTCGGTTTCCTCAAGCTCGGCCTCCATGAGTACTTGTAGAGATGAAATTTCCATTTTAGCCGGTATTACCGCCTCTGTGCCGAAGACCAAAGAGTAGGGGGTTGCCCCAGTTGAAGTCCAAACTGAAGTCCGATAAGCCATCAAAGCATACAAAAACATATCATCCCACTCTTTATAGTTATCAATCATTTTTTGGAGGATTTTCCTTATATTCTTATTGGCGGCTTCCACTGCTCCATTCATCTTTGGATGGTAAGGCACCGAGTTTCTATGCTCGATCTTGAACTGCTGACATATTTCTTGTATTTTCAAGCCCTTCAGATTTTTAGCGTTGTCGGATATCAGTGCTTGTGGCAAACCGTATCTAGACACAATATTTTCTTTGATGAACCGAGCTACTGCCCTTTGAGTCACTCGGGCCAAGGAAACAACTTCTACCCACTTGGTAAAATAATAAATCGCCACCAGGATAAAGCGATGACCACTCAGTGCCTTAGGGGTAACTTCTCCAATAACGTCCATACCTTACATTGAGAAGGGCCATGGGGTCGCCAAGCAATGAAGTTGCAAAGGTGGGAGATGGATTTGATCACCATGAATCTAAAACTTATGGCATCTTTGAACCAACTGCACGCAGTCGCTTTCCATCGTTAGCCAAAAATGACTGGTCCTTAGGATTTTTTTTGCGAGCATGAAGCCGCTCATGTGAGGTCCACATATGCCACCATGGACATCTTTCATCAACTAGATGGCCTCTTCAACTCCAACACATCTCAACAGGCCTATGTCAGATGAGCGTTTGTACAGTGTCTCCCTACTTATGAAGAATTGGCCTGCTAACCTCCGGAAAGTTTTTTGATCAACACTTGATGCCCTTTTCAGATACTCCCAATTTTTCAGGAAGTTCTTTATGTCATGGTACCATGGGTCTTTGGCTGGTTCAGATTCAAGCTGAAAATAGTGGGCCGATTAACTCTGAACTCAGATTGCCATCAGAATGATATCATCCTCCTCCTGAGTGATAGAGATCATAGATGCCAAGGTAGCTAAGGCATCGGCAAAGTCATTCTTGAGCCTCAGTATGCTTTCAAATTCTATCATCGTAAATCGCTCGCACAACTCCATGGGGTGATTGTTATAGGCTATCAAGGTCGGATCTCTCGTGGCATACTTATCCGTCACCTGATTGATTATAAGCTCAGAATTTTTGAACACTAGTAATTCTTTGATTTTCATGTCGACAGCCAACTAGAGTCCCAGAATACAGGCTTCGTACTCAGCTCAATTATTTGTGCTCTGGAACTTTAACTTGGAAGCCACTGGATAATGCTGCTTGCTCAGAGAAACTAGAATAGCTATGATCCAGCCCCTCGAGTTCACTGCTCCATCGAAATACATTTTCTAAATTATTTCCTCATTTTCTTTATCTACCGCATGAATCGACTCGTCAAGGAATAGCATCTCAAGAGGCTGGTGATCCTTTTGAGCTGGACAACTAGCCAACTGATCTGCTACCAACTGATCTGCTATCACCTGATCCTTTACTAACTTTTGGGTTTTGTAGATAATATTGAACTCCGTTAGCAGCATCTGCCATTTTGCAACTTGTCCTAACAGAATCGGCTTCTCGAAGATGTACTTTAAGGGATCCATCCTAGCTATCAAGTAGGTAGTCAGTGGGAGCATATAATGGCGTAGTCTTTGAGCAGACCAGGCTAATACACAACAGGTCCTCTCCAACAAGGTATAATTTTTCTCGTACTTCGTGAAGCGCTTGCTGAGATAGTAGATGCCTTGCTCCTTCATTCCAAATTTATCGAGTTGCCCAAGAATAGCTCCCATGCTCCCATGGAGGAGTCGAGAACTGACAAATATAATAATAACAGAACCTTCTCCCTAGGCGGCACTAGAACTGGAAGGTTTGTTAGATAGGCTTTAATCTTTTCCAAGACATTCTGACAATCTGCATTCCATCGCCTGTCACTTTCTTTTCGAAGTAGCTTGAAGAATGGCTCACAAGTGGCAGTGAGTTGGAAGATGAATCGGGTTATGAAATTCAATCAGCCCAGAAAACCTTGGATCTCTTTCTTATTTTTTGGTGGTGGCATCTCATGATTAGCCTTCGTCTTTGCAGGATCAATCTCAATTCCATGGTGATTTACCATGAAACCAAGAAGCTTTTCGGAAGTCACCTTGAAAGCGTATTTTGCTGGATTGAGCTTGAGCTGATACTTTTGAAGTCTGTCGAACATCTTTTTCAAATAGCAGAGATGATCCTCGTTCTCTTGAGATTTAACGATCATGTCATCTATATATACCTCCATCTCCTTGTGCATCATATCATGAAAGAGGGTCATCATTTCTCTTTGGTACGTTACCTCGGTATTTTTGAGACCGAATGGCATCGCCCTATTACAAAAGACTCCCCATGGTGTAGTGAAGGCTGTCTTTTCTCGATCTTTCTCATCCATCAGAATCTGATTATAACCAGAGAATCCATCAAAGAAAGAATAGAGATTTCTCCCCGCAGTATTATCGATGATGATATGAATGTTTGGCAACGAAAAATCATCTTTCGGACTTGCTCGGTTGAGATCACGATAATCCACGCAGACTTTGATTTTTCCTGAGGACTTTGGCACTGGAACAACATTTGAGAGCCATTCACTGTAGTTACAGACTTCTATAATTTGGGCATTAAATTGCTTCACGATCTCCTCCTTGACCTCGAGGCTGATAGTGGGCCTCAACTTTCTCAACTTTTGTTTGACTGGTACACTCCCCGGCCTTAGCGACAGCTTATGGGTCACGATACTCTTGTCCAGTCCTACCATGTCATCGTAGGACCAGGCAAAGATATCTTGATAAGAAACTAAGAGCATTGTCAACTTTTTCTTTTCCAGAGCCGTGAGGGCTGATCCAATCTTTACTTCCTTCAACTCTTCCGAGGTCCCCAAGTTTATCAACTCAGTCTTGTCATTACTGGGAATCATCTTATTCTCAAATTCTGTAAAAGCTTTTCGGATCTCACCATCGTCTGGCTAGCAAGAGTCATCTTCTGTTTTCACTCCCATCAGGTTATGGTCTAGTTCTGTATTGAAATCATACTTATCGTACTCTAGCTCAGTCATATCGCATGCATCATACACTAGTAACTTAGGCATCCTGAAAGCATAAAAATTAAACATTTAAACCATATGTTGGATAAAACAGAATTGTATTCATTAAATATAAAATCCATTACAAAGAAAAATCCCTTTCCATCCAGAAGGCTAGCTCGATGTAAGGATGAGCAACAGAAAATCTCCCCAAGTTTACCGAAATGCCTGGAGAATCGGGAGAGAACAAGAATTCCAATTCTGAAGCTTTTTTTTTTCCTTGGTTAGAATACCAGATCCATGACTTGGTCCTGCCTCTTTTCCCAGGATTATGTTCACAGCTTCCTCGATCAACACTTTCTTAGGGTGTAACTCGAATTCTATAGTCTCCTTTTCCTTGTTGATGATTTCTGTCGGATAGGGGAAGGTGACCCGGATATGCGAAATTTCCATTAGCTGGCCGTCCGAGAATCCGTCTCTCTTCTTTCGGAAGAACCTCGCCCTATCTGCTCTTGTCGGCTCCTATCCTAACCCGAATCTCTCCATCTTCTCCTTGACTTCTATTGCTTTATTATTCCATTCAGGTTCTTGCCCAGTCATTTCCCAAGAATATAGCCTAGAGCTTTCATTTATTTATCAACGAATGCTACAGTGGTGGACAATGATGACACCAGCTCATGTCCTCTTTCTTTCACGAAAGTAGCATTCGCGATGTCGAACACGTGATATGAAGCTTTAATTTTCTCATTTTCGTTCTCCTCATCTATTATTGGGACATATCGACTTATGGATTGATAGAAAGATGCAACAACCGAATCAGCATTGATTATGTACAACGTGTCATTGACGATAAACTTGATCTTCTGGTGTAGCAACGAAGGCATCGCACCAGCATTGTGGATCTACGGTCTCCCCAACAAAAAATTGTATGCAACCGATATATCAAGCACTTGGAATTTCACATTGAACTGGATTGGGCCAATTTCAACTGGCAGGTCAATCTCCCCAACACTATCTCTCTTGCCCCCATCAAATACCCTGATGACCGTTTTTTACGGCCGAATCTGCGACAGGTCAATCCCCATTTCTTCCAATGTTGACAAAGGACAAATATTTAGAGCCGATCCATTTTCAATCAATACCCGAGCTATAAACATCCCGTGGCTCTTGACTGTGATATTCAAGGACTTGTTGTGTCTAGTTCCATCTTCGTCAATCTCATCATCGATGAAAGTGATGGTGTTAGATCCTAAGACCTGCTCGACCAAAGTGACAAACTTCTTCGGAGGGATCGTGCTTAGCAAGTAGGCTTCATTTAGGACCTTCAGCAGTGCTTGTCTATGTACTTCTGAAGATAAGAGTAGTAAGAGTATCGACATTTGTGTCGGCGCTTTGCTGAGTTGCTTTACTATCTTGTATTCTGAATTTTTTATCACCGTTAAGAAGTTTTGAGCCTCTTGTTCTGACACTGGCCTTTTTAGAGCCCCTCTTGGTTCCTTCATAAGAACCCTGATCAAATCTTGTGGCTTGTACACCTTTTCAAACCGAGTGATTCCACCGATTTCTCCTGCTGAGATTGTAAATTCTTCTCATTCTCCTATTTTAGCGACGATCTCGTAATTCCACGGGACCTTATAGAGACTTTCCACTGGCTTTTGGATTGGGAAAGACAGAACCAGGGACTTATTCAGTTTTTTAGCTATCCTTTCTGGATGTAATTCAAACCCTCGGTCGAGAACCTCCAGGTGTAAACAAACACCACCGATATCAATCACATCAACTTCTTCTTCGATCTCTTCTGTGAAAATTAGATTGAGGCCACTTCCCGAGGAGGTGTGTTTAGGCAACGGATTCTGCTGACAGTTTAGCATACCGGTCTCAGGTTTTTTAGGAAACGTGATGGCTCTTGTTTGTATGAACTCCCGGATCTTGTCCTTTAGCTGAAAGCACTGCTCGGTCGTATGTCCTCTGTTCCCGAGTGGTATTCACAGAAAGCATTTGAAGAAGCTATTTTACTCCCAGGTTTAACTTTGTAGAATAGAAGGGGTGTCAGCATCCCCTACTTCAAACAATTTCGGTATAACTCGGTGATTGAGACTGGAAGGTCTAGTAGCTCTTTGTCATCGTTCTAGAAGTTTTCCCCAGTAGCACGAAGTAGATATCCTTGGTGGTATTGAGTTCCTGGCCTTAGGATGTGGTTAGGAATTTGAGGTGGGGTGTTCGGGTTTGGTTGATATGTATGGTAAGAGGGAGTTTGGTAGGCTTGGGAATAATATTAGGGAGTGTGGTTTTGGTAAATGGGAGGTACATTTTGGTAATAGCGGGGACGGCTTTGGGAATTGGGTTGGTTTCGGGGATAATGTTGATTTTGGTAATTTTGAGGAGGGTAGTTATGATATTGGTTGTTCTGGTTCAGGTAGTTTTGGGGATAAGAAGCTTGGGGGTAGTTCTGGTGATGGGTTTGCTGGAGAGAAACGACGACAGCTACTTCATTTTCTTTCTTCTTTGGCGAGGCCGACCTTTTTATTAGATCAGATGGGGCCCCTTCAATCTTTCCACTCCTTATTCCTTCTTCCGTTACCTTGGCTTGTTTGATTACATCGCCGAAAGAAGTCACTGCTATGCTCGAGAGATCTGGATAGAACGACGACAACTGAATTGACTTGAATATTTCTAACTGAGCCTTCTAGTTCTGCCTAGGGACAACTTTGGCAGCCTCATCTCTCCAACGGGCAGTATACCTCCGGAAGCTTTCATCTTTCTTCTTCAGTATCTGGTAGAGGGTATTGCGGTTCGGCACGGCATCCCTATTGTACATATATTGCTCACAGAAGGCCTTTACCAGATCTTTGAAAGTTTTAATCTGTGATAGCTCCAGGGTCATGTACTAGTTGAGAGCCGGTCCTTTTAACGGTCTCCGAAATATCTTTAGGCAAAAGTCTTCATTCCGAGCATGAACTCCTAACTCCTATTTGTAAATGCTGACATGCCATTCTGGAGGGTCAGTGCCATCATATTTTGTGAACTCCAGAACTACGAAATTTTCTGGGTACACAACCCCGGGTGGTGCTGACAACTCCTTGTACGTCACTTTTCTGAATGGATTCTCCTTTTGCCATTCTTCTATAGTTTTTTTCCAATTTCTCCATTTTCAGAACCCAAGCCGGTGGAGGGCCATTCTCTTCTTTGTTTTTAGTTTCAATGGCTGGGGCCAGACGATTGGCATTCGGATCGTCGGATGAAGTAACAACCCTCTTGGGGTGAATGAGGATCTACGGTGCAGAAAGGATTGGGCCATCGGGTGAGGCTTGGTTGACATGCCCAGGGCTAGGATATGTCGGTGCTCCATAGGCAAAGTAATGAGGGCGCATCTGAGGTCCATAGTAGACTGGTACTGCGAAGTTCGGGCCAACGTGGTTCGGATTTGGCACTGAGTTCTCCATCTCAGTGCTTGGAGGGTTTCCATTAGGCAATTCTGAACTGGGTAGAGTCACTGAGGTTCCATTAGGCGGAATCATAGGCTTCTCTCGATCTTGGTTTAGCTTATATATATATAAGAAAATCTTTTTGTATTTTATATATATATATATATATATATATATATATATATATATATATATATATATATATATATATATATATATTATCAAAGAATTTATATATTGAGGGGATAATTCACTTCTAAGCTGTTCAAATAGAAGGCAGGAAAATTCCTCCACGATTTGAAAACAACATTAAATTTAACAAAAAAATGAAATAAATAAGTAAATAAAAATAAACACACACCCATAAACACACACTCACACACATCGAGGGAAGTAATCTTCCTTCTAAACTTAAACCGCTCCAATGGAAGGTTGGGAGTTTTCCACCTCATCTTGTCAACACATTATATTTAATACAAATTAAAGACACACACACACACACACACACACATTCACATGGATCGAGGGGAGTAATCTTCCTTTTAAACCTAAACCGCTCCAATGGAAGGTTGAGAGTTTTTCATCCCGTATTATCAGCACATTATATTTAACACAAGTTAAAGAAACACACGCACACACATCCTCACACACACGCATGCACACACACACACATATATATATATACGCACTTAAGTTAGGTAAATTTATATATTGAGGGGAGTGATCTCCTTTCTAAATTTAAACTGCTCCAATGGAAGACAAAGATTATTCCATCTCGTTTTATCTACTCAAAAAAAATATTAAAAATAAAATAAAAATCTAATTTACAAAACCAAACTTTAGTCTAATAATAACTTATTTAAAAAAAAAAAAAGATGAAAGTTTATAACCTTAACTTGGAGATTTTTTCTTCTTCTTCCTTTCTCTTCTTCTTCTTCAAAAATTAAAATAAAATAAAAATATTATTATTTTTCTTCAAGACTTCTCTCAAAAAAAATAATAAAAAATTGTTCACTTTTCTCTCAAAATTGTTGTTTAAAATTGTCTTCCCAAAATTTCTCTCCCTCTTTTTGCCTCTTTGATGTTGTATTTATATCTCAAGAGGTGCATGAATGATCTAGGGGACAAAGATCATTCAATTACCATGAAACAAGGGTAAAAATGGTGGTAAATGAAGAAAAACCATGCAAGAGTGATGGATGAATAGTGATTTTGGTGGAAATGGGCTGATCACATTAACATGAGAAGATGAGTTGAAATGGATTGTAATTTTGGCCCAAATGGATTGAAAACAGAATGGGCCTAATTTAGATTGGATTTGGGCCAAAAAGGGGCTGCAAAATGGGTTGAAAATGACTAGGCCCGCTGATCCGCGCACAATGCGAAACTCCACAGGAGTGGTAACTTTAAACGGATGTATCTTTCTCATACGAACTCCGATTTAGCTCTATAACCTGTCGTTGGAAATCTTAGAGAGTCTAGTTTCATATAAAACTTGTTTCATCTCAAAATTCAAATCATGAATATAGTTATGTCCAAAATAGTGGACAATAGTTTTCATTCTAGTGCCGAAAATCGCGACCTTTATCCGTTTGATTTTCCCTTGTGCACTTCACTTCCAAAAATTGTGTTTTGATCCAAATCTTCAAATGAGAAACACTATTTGTTTTTTGTGTATTTTCTGAAATAAAACAAAGTTAACTATAAAATAAAGTATAATATTTTTGTGAGGTGGTTAAAAATGCCGTGTCTACACCTTGGTGATCGTGTTTAGCTTTACTGTGAAGTATATCATGCTAAAACCATATCTGATGCTAATTGTTGGCCTAGTTGAATTGGGTAGCATTAAAAAGTATCAGAATATAATACTTCAAAAACCAAATAATTAATTTTATCCTAAATTAATTATTATCTCTCTATATAGCAGCGAAAATATATTATCAAGTAGGTGCACACCAAATAATAAAAATAAATAATATAAAGATAGTAGCACACCAGAAATTTATATTGGTTCACCAAGCTATTCTTGGCTAATCTAGCCCCTCGAGCTCCACGGAGAGTCGTACCCACTAAACCTAAGTTTCTTTTAAAGGTAGGAATAAAACCCGCACAATGATTCTTTTTGCAGGCTCAGAATCAACCTTTACAAATTCATTTTTCAAGGCTCAAGAATAATCTCTACTTGTTACAGGCTCAAGAATAACTTAATTCTTTTTATCCCTTAGGCTAAAGAATCAAAACCTCACAAACGCTTCAAATATCATTTTACCCGGTGAGGATTGAATCGTTACAAAATTTCTCACAATACAATTCAATCAAGGAAGAATTACTACCTCAATCTCTTTACAGGAAGAGACTGAAAACCAACTACTCTTTTATTAAATACTCCCAATAGTATTTAACCCGTCACTCTATTCACCAATACAAATTGATAATCAATTATACTCTCTCGGAGCTTCTACCACCCCAGATAAATTAGAACTCAATTAATATCTCAAAACTAGTGATAGAAAAGTGAGATATTCAAAATCTAGTTTTAAACAAAAATAGGATAACACGTAATTTAGCACGTAATTAGATTTCTTCACGAAATTGTTTTGAAAATATTTTTCAATAAAAATCCGGAAAACAATTTCAAAGATCAAATTCTAAATATTAAATGATAGAATCAATCAACAAATAATAGCAAGTAATTTGGAACAATGTCACCAGGAATACACTAAATAGATATCGATAAGCAAATAAACTTCAAGTCGGTGAATCAACATTAATCTTCTCAAGAATTATTCTCAAGAAATATCTCATAAATCTTCTAAACGAATACTCTTAGAAAGCTTTAAGAACTGATATGTGAATAATATGATTTCTCTTGATTAATAATCCCCTTAACATATAAAATCTGCAGGTCTATTTAAGGCTTCTTAAAATAAGCCCTATAATGGCTAGTTCCTATAAATAATGACATTTAATTACACTAATAGACCCTCTATATCATAATGATTCATTTCTGGTATAATTCACTCAAAAATATCTTTTAAGACTTTCAATAAAGTTCCTCAAACTTTTACTTAAACTCAAATTGATAAGATTGGAAGAATTAAAAGGACCAATTTGAAAAACCCTTTGATTTAATGAACCAAATCTATATAGATATTTAAATAAGAGTTGGATATCTTAAATATCATGAATCTTAGCCATAAAACGGTTAGTAACGACTACTATTCGAATTAGAACACGAAATCCCACATATCCTGAAACAGTCGGATCAGTCGACCGATCAACACCGAGCAGTCGACTACTCGATTCAAGATGTAGCCAAGCCAAAAATCTTTGCCCATAAGTCAACCGCTCAAACCTTATCTGTCGACTGGACTATTCAAAGAGTTTCTCAAGTCGACATATTTGTCGACTTAGAGATTTAGAGAGTTTCACTTTTGGTCACAAGTCGACCTCTCTATCGACTGAACGATTCAGAGAGTTCACCATTTAAGCACCTGTCGACCTATAAGTCGATCTACCACTAATTTATTTTTTTGACGTTTTTGCCCCTTTATCAAATTTCTTTTCTCGATAGCTTTACTAACTTCTTAAATTCTATTTTAGTCAATTATCAATATTACTTTTTCAATAACACATAGGAGCATATAATTTCTCTAATTAAGATCCTATCAAGACACACATAAACTTTAAAAAACTTTTTGTGCCATGTGTGATCCTAATTGAGATATTAAGAGTTGAAATTTAACTTGAGTTGTTGTCCCTAGGTTCTTCAAGTTCTTCAATCTCTTAATACTTCATCGTCTTTGTCATCGTCTTTTAACATCCATTCATTACTTGTTATTATATCTTCATCATTGGAACTTAATAAATTGAAACACTCAATTAAACGGTTAGCTCTACCAAACCATTAACATTTAATTGTTCATCAGAATCTTAGGATCAACATATATGTTATCTAATTTACCTATCCCATAAATTAGCAATTACACATAAAGAAATACAAATGATCGAAACATGAATTTCAATTAACAACAACTTAAAGTCTCAAGGCATAATTAATACAATACTATTCAAAACCCCCTAGATAAAAAATTTAACACAACATAGCGGAATCCATAACTAATATTATCAATAATTTCATAATGTAAACATGTGTTCAATACAATATCCCAAATACAAAATTCAAGTATTATTAGAGAGAGGAGAATAAATTCAAATTTGTATTGTGGAGAAGTTTCTGATTCTATCTTCAGTCTCTCGCCTTCTTTGTGTTCCTATTCTCGCTCTCTTCCAATCTTTCTCTCTCTTCCATCTTCTAAATGAGCCAAAATGGCCTTAATAAGTGTTTAGATCCGTAGGTTGGCGTTGTAGCCCCGTCGAATTAGTGCCGCAATGTCGTTTCATTGCTAGGGATTCAATTTAGGGCAGAATGCTCACGTTGTAGCGTGAAATGATTGGCGCTGTGGAATTTGGATAGTGTTGGCACTGCAGCTCCAATTTGTGCTGACTCGCGTTGTAGTGCGGGAGAGACTTTTGAAAACTGGTCATACCTTTCTTGTCCAAACTCCGATTGAGGTGATTTAAAAGTTATGGAAAGCTAAGACATAGCTATACAGTTTTCATATTTTGAGTTGTTCCAAAATTGGATTTAATCGTGGTTAAAATTGGCATTGACGTTAGAACATCTATACTTATTTTGCACCTCCTTTTCTATTTATTTGTAATCCTACAAAATACAACAAAAACAAAATAAACTAACAAAATGCTTGAAAACTCATAAATATTTGAACTCAAAAATATTTGATTTGTTGGTAAATAATTAAATATGGACATGACTTCATTGAGTTTGTCAAAAACACCTTAAACAAACTCTTTTGTTTTGGTTAGTTAGTGTTAGTGTGTGAGTTTGTTAGTTGAAAGTCAAAAGAAATACCATGCATTTATACCAATACTACTCGTAACTAAGACAAACGGGAAGGTTTTGGAAGAAGAATCACACATATCCTTGAAGGAATAGAGGCCTTCCATTTATCCCGAGTTTTTAGCCACAACGGCTTGTCGGTGTAGTGTGTGCGCGCGCGCGCGTTAGTGTGCATAGATGCTAATCCACAAGCCAACCTGCCTGTGATATTAATGTTTAGTAGAAAGTAAATCCGGATATTAACAGTAGATAATTAGATTAATAGTTAGTAAAACGTCAGTTTGAAGTGTTCTTGAGAGAATCGTAGAGACTATGCATAACTCATGGTGTGATAGATGTTTTGTTTGAATCCTCACATGATCTTAACATGTTCTCAGATGATTTTTGTCCTCACATATTCTTAACATGTTCTCGGACATTCTTGATGTTCTTGAGAAAGTTTTGTATGATTTGGACATAGTTTGGTTATGATAGCAATAATTAGGTGTTATTTGGTTGATTATGGATTATGTGTGTTATATACATGGAAGTGAAGCACAGATACTGCATGATTATGATATGTATAAGCAAAGTATATGAAATTTAAGACAAGATTAAGGAACCTCAAGGCATATACCTAGTTTGGAGAAGTGACCTTTCCCTAAACGATAATCTTCATCTCCTTCTTGTTCATCTTGGTTGGAACTCGATCGATCACCGTCGACCTCTTGAGTTCTTTCTCCAAGAACCTCAAGAACACCCTACTGAGGGGAAGTAGTCCTTCCTAAATCGTTATCTCCCTTTGCTCCTTGATCCTCTTGGCTTGGCTTTGATCGATGACCGTCTTCCTCTTGAGTCCTTGCTCTAAGAATCTCAAGAACACCTTCCAGGATCGGATTTCAGCAAATTAATGGCATGTTATTCAAGAATATTTCTTGAGAATCCTAGCACCCAAGACTTGGCTCAAGTTTTGGAGAGAAAAACTAGGACTTCTAGTCTTGAAAGAAATTAAAGGAGGGCCAGCGCATTAATTAATGCACAGGACAATCCAGTCTCTTCCTTAGGGACTGTTTAGCCTAGGAGACATGCTATCTTGATTTGATGTTGTTCAGCTTTGAACGAATTTTAGATGCAAGGAAAGGTCTGCAAAGATTTGGTAATCATTACCAAATCTTTTCCTAGATTTGGTAATGATTGGCAATCATTACTAATGATTGGTAATTGCTAACGATTTATTTGTTACTATAACACCGCAAGTGTACGGGTCAAGTTTTAATAGAATAAGGAGAGTAGGGTTGTCATATCCATAGGGATTGGTTTAGATCGTTGCTAAGTACCACAATTATCATAATCTAACTTTATTTAGGCAATCAAATTTTGGGTTTATAAAACTAAAATAACTTAAAAAAAATATAGATACCGAAGTAAAATAAAATATGGACTTCCTATGCCCAATTGTTCTAGGGGGGTTTGACATCACTTTGTTAAATGATACTAATTCAATTCAAGCTTGTTAATTGAATTCATGTCCAATCATTAACCACGGGTGTCTAAATTAACCTCAATTTCACCTTTTGAATGCCAAATGAGATAATTTGTATAATTAGTTGAGTTAATATCTCTATTCAATTCAACTAATTATCCAATCTTTAAGTCTCACCCATTAAAGGGGTACCCAAATTATATTATCCTCTCATACTCAATATAATAGGGGTTGTATTTCTCCAGTCACAATATGCAATATTCACCTCTCGAATGCCTAATCTTACATATCTATTGCTGGCCCATGAGCTACTCAAGAGGGGGGTGAATTGGGTAGTATTAAAAAATATCAGAATATAATACTTCAAAAACTAAATAATTAATTTTATCTTAAATTAATTATTATCTCTCTATATAGCAATGAAAATATATTATCAACTAGATGTACACCAAATAACAAAAATAAATAATGTAAATATTGACTCAGTAGAATACCCAAGAGAGGGGATAAATTGGGTAATTAAAAAATTATCAGAATAATACTTCAATAAATCAAATAATTAATTTTAATCATAAATTAATTATTATCTTTATATCACAGTTGAATTATATAATCAATTAGGTGCACACCAAACAACAAAAATAAATAAATCAAAGATTGCAGCACACCAGAGATATATACTGGTTCACCAAATTACTCTTGGCTAATCTAGTCCCCCCCGAGCCCCACGGAGAGTCGCAACCACTAATACTCAAGATCTCTTTAAAGGTAGGAACCAAACTCTCACAACGATTCTTTTACAGGCTCAGAATCAACCTTTACAAAATCCTTTTCACAGGTTAAGGAAGAACCTTTACTATTTACAAGCTAAAGAATAACCTATTTCTTTTTAACACTAAGGCAAAAGAATTAAAATCTCACCAACACTACAAATATCATTTTACCCGATAAGGATTACACCATTATAAAATTCCCTCAAACTTAATTCTGTCCAGGAAGAATTACTACCTCAATTTCTTTACAGGAAGAGATTGAAAACTGACTACCTTTTGATTAAATACCCCCAACAGTATTTAATCCTTCACAATACTCACCAATATAAATTGATAAGAAAATTATTTCACTCAAACTTTCTACCACCCTAGATAAATTAAAACTTAATTAATATCCCAAATCTAGTGATAGAAAAGTGTGAGGTTGAAAATCTGATTTAAACAAAAGATGGGTAGCAAATAATTTAGCACGTAACCAGATTCAAGAAATTATTTATAAAATATTTTCTTCAATAAAAATCAGAAACAATTTCTAAAGATTAATTTCCAAAAATTAAATAAGCAATGCACAATAGAAAGTAATTGGAAATATGTCACCCGTAATCCACAGAAAAATAACTATATTACTTCATATCTGGTAGCCACAAAGATTAATAGTAATGATTCTCTAGATCGTCTCTTAGAATAGCTCTCACAAAATCTCAGAAAGATAACTCTTAGAACAACACAATATGATCTCAACTCTTTACGCTCACGTCTCTTGATTTTGATTAATGATATATGAAAAATGCAGGTTTATATATATGGGATATAAATTAGCTCTCTAATGGCTAGTTCCCATGTATCATGACACTTAAATGCTCTCTTAGACCCCTTATATCATTATGACTTCATTTTGATTCAATTCACTTAATTATAGCCTTTTAAATCACTCAATTAAGTCCCCCAAATATTTCTCAATCTCAATTAATTAGAATAAAAATAATTTTATGTACCAAATTGAGAAATATTAAAACTTAATGAAGCAAATCAATAGGGATTAAATATTAGGTGTAACATATCTTAAATATCATAAGATCTCTTAAATCTATTACAAATTCCAACAAAAAACGGCTACTTTTAGATATGAATTCGAAACCCAGAATATCCTAAAACAGCGCCCTCAGTCGATCGGCCAGTCGACCGCCCAATTCAGGATGTACCCAAGCCAAAGCTGTTCCATTCATCGATCAACCTATCTTTCAACTTAGAGATTCAAAGAGTTCGATTTACTTTCACTGGTCGACCTACCTGTCGACTTAGAGATACAGAGAGTTCAATTTCTCTTATTCGGTTGACCTACCTGTCGACTTAGAGATACAGAGAGTTCAGGCTGCTTTGTCCAATCGACCTACCAGTCGACTTATGCATGTTGGATCACTTTTCTACACTCGTTTTTAACTAATTATCATTTACATTTTTTTCTCTTTAACCATTTTCTTTTCTAAATAAGCTTCACTAACTTCTTAAATTCTATTTTAGTCAATTATAAATATTTCTTTTGCAATCACACATAGGAGCAAATAATTTCACTTTACCAAAACACACATAAATAATAATTTTGTTTTGTGTCGTGTGTGTTCTTAATTGAGATATTAAGAGTTGGAATTCACTTGAGTTATTTTCTCTAATTTTTTCAAACTCTTAATTCTTCATCATCTTTGTCATCATAATTAAGCATCCGTTTATAATTTATCATTGCATCTTTATCACTGGAATTTAATTAACTAAAACACTCAATTAAACTGTTAGTTCTACCAAAATATCAACACTTAATTGTCCATCAAAATCGTAGAATCAATAGTAAAGATAGCAGCACATCAGAAATTTATACTAGTTTAACAAGCTCAAGATTACTTTAAAGGTAGGAACCAAACCCGCACAGTGATTCTTTTCACAGGCTCAGAATCAACTTTTACAAATTCCTTTTCCAAGGCTCAGGAATAACCTCTACTTTTTATAGGCTCAAGAATAACCTAATTCATTTTATACCTTAGGTTAAAGAATCAAAACCTCACAAATGCTTCAAATATCCTTTTACCCGGTAAGGATTGAACCGTTACAAAATTACTCACAATAAAATTCAATCAAGGAATAATTACTACCTCAATCTCTTTACAGGAAGAGTCTGAAACCATCTACCATTTGATTAAATACTCCCAATTGTATTTAACCTGTTACTCTACTTACCAATACAAATTGATAAGCAATTATACTCGCTCGGAGCTTCTATCATCTCAGATAAATTAGAACTCAATTAATATCCCAGAACTATTGATAGCAAAGTGAGATATTCAAAATCTGATTTTAAACAAAAATAGGGTAGCACATAATTTAACACGTAATCAAATTTCTTTAAGAAAATATTTCGAAAATATATTTAAGTAAAAATCTGGAAAACAATTTCAAATATCAAATTCCAAATATTAAATGATAGAATCAATCAAAAAATAATAGCAAGTAATTTGGAACGATGTCACCAGGAATACACCGAATATATATCGATAAGCAAATCAATTTCAAGTCGGTGAATCAACAGTTATCTTCTCAAGAATTATTCTCAGGAAAGATCTCAAAAAATATTCTGAATGAATACTCTTAGAAATTTTTTAGAACAGATATGTGAATGACATGATTTCTCTTGATTGATAATCCCCTTAACGTGTAAAATCCTCAGGTCTATTTAAGGCTTCTTAAAACAAACCCTATAACGGCTAGTTCCCATAAATCATGACATTTAATTACACCAATAGACCCTCTATATCATAATGATTCATTCCTGGTATAATTCACTCAAAAATATATTTTAAGACTTTCAATAAAGTCCCTTAAACTTTTACTCAAACTTAAATTGATAAGACAAGAAGAATTAAAAGGACCAAATTGAAAAACACTTTGATTTAATGAACCAAATCTATACAGATATTTAAATAAGATTTTCATATCTTAAATATCATTAAATCCCCAAGATATCTCGTGAATCTTAAATATAAAACGGCTAGTAACGGCTACTATTCGAATTAGAATACAAAATCCCACATATCCTGAAACAGTCGGATCAGTCGACCGACCAACACCGAGTAGTTGACCGCTCGATTCAAGATGTAGCCAAGCTGAAAATATTTCTCCCATAAGTCGACCGCTCATACCTCGTTTGTTGACTGGACAAATCAGAGAGTTTCTCAAGTCGACCTATCTGTTAACCTAGAGATTCGGAGAGTTTCACTTTTGGTCACAAGTCAACCTCTGATAGGTGTAAAATACCTATCTATTTCTAAATCGGATTTAGTAGTTTTCGATTATTTTAGTTATATTTTATTGCTTTTTAGTTTGTTTTTATCTAATTCAGGTGTAGGGATGTAAACAAGAGACAAACGAGCGAAAACGGTGAAGAAATGATGAAGAAACAAGATTTTAAGTTCACAGAAGCCACGGCTGCAGCCAGAAGCCATGGCCGTGGCCAAGAGCCACCGCTGCGGCGAGGAAGCCACCGCCGTGGCGCTAAGGAATGCAGAGGATGCTGAAATGGGCTAGGTCCCACTGCCTAGGCGGTAAAAAGGCAAAAAGTTTGGAAAAGACCTACCGCCTAGGCGGTGAATGATAAGAATGTAACTGAACTATCCCACTGCCGCGGCCGTGATCCCATCGCCGCGGCCATGACCTTTGCACAGTAAAATAGATATTTTTAGATATTTTGAAACCTTGCACGTATAAATACCCATTCTCCCACTTCCATTGAAGACTCTTGGATGCTTGGACGTCCCTAACCTTAGGAGCTTGATCCTTGGCCATTCTAGAAGAGCTCAAAGAGGAGATTCATCATTCGGGAAGAGGAAACATTGGCAGATCGATCTTCGGCGAAAGTAGAAACCACTCCACTTTAAGATTTGATCTTTCTTTCTTTGTTTCTCTTTTTGTAACTTAATATTTTATTGTGAATGATGTTGAATCTCTCTTGGTTTAATGTTTCAATGGCCAAGATCATGATAGAGTAGATAAATATTAGCTAGGGATTGATGTAGTTGTGTAAATACTAGTTTGATGAAATATATGTTTCTTTAACAGTTGTTTATTTTTAATTCCGATTGTGTTTATCATTTTATGACAATCTTAGTATGCTTGTTAAGGTATTAGGGTTGGATTTGAGAATACAGGTTTTGACACTCGGAAGAGGTAACCATGGATTCGGACTAGGGTAAACACATCGTTATGATCTAACGACTTGGGAGGATGTTAGTGAGTGTGCAATCGATGACGTTGGGGAAAGACTCACATGACCTAGTGTTGTTAAGACGTTGAGGGGGATTTTTTCATTGACGCGAAGTCACGTATTCACTTGTCTTACATTCGGGAGAGATGGCGAGTGAGTTTATGAAGCGAGATTGTCGGATACCTAAACTCTGTTATTGTTAACTAAACGAAATCAAACATGTATTAAGTGAACGAAATCAATCCCTAGGTAATCAACTTAGTTAGGATTAACCCACTAATTGTAGTTTAGCTTAGTTTTAATTAGTTTAATTTAAATAATTCTTGAACCGTCTGGATAATATGAGACTATGCAAATTGCAGTATTCAATTATTCAACCCGTCCCTATGGGAATGATATCCGATCTTAAAGATCCCTTATATTAAAACTAGACCTCGTGCACTTGCGAGTAGTCAATACGCGAGCATTAAATCCTCATCGTACAACCTTTCTGTCACCTGATCAATTAAGAGAGTTGACCATTTAAGCACCTGATGACCTATAAGTTGACCTACCAATGTTGGAACAACTCTCAATTCGATTTTAATTCATTTTCTTCGATGTTTTTGCCCCTTTATCCAATTTCTTTTCTCGATTAGTTCCACTAATTTCTTAAATTCCATTTTAGTCAATTATCAATATTACTTTTTCAATAACACATAGGAGCATATAATTTCTCTAATTAAGATCCTATCAAAACACACATATAATTTAAAAAACGTTTTGTGCCATGTGTGATCCTAATTGGGATATTAAGAGTTGAAATTTAACCTGAGTTGTTTTCCCTAGGCTTTTCAATTTCTTCAACCTATTAATACTTCATCGTCTTTTTCATCATCTTTTAGCATCCATTCATTACTTGTCATCATATCTTCATCATTGGAACTTAATAAACTAAAACACTCAATTAAACCATTAGCTCCACCAAAACAACAACATTTAATTGTTCATTAAAATTTTAGGATCAACAATCTCTCCATTTTTTATGATGACAATTAAATTTGATGTTTTTTGTCAAAATAAAATGTAACCACACTCCCCCTAAATCCGAGGACGGGTTTTATAGCTCATTTTAAGCGTAGCGATGAAGATGATTATGAAAAATATTCAACAAAGCACTAATTGACAAAATATAATAAACTCTCCCCCTTTGTCATCTCAAAAAATGGGGAAGGAAAACTACAAATGAACACTATTCTATCCAAAAATAGTTATATAACTATTTCACAATAAATTGACTCATAAAACTCAATATTTTAAGGAAATAAAATCTATTTTAACAAATCAATTTTATGCATTAAAATCCTTTTCAAAAAATATCATGTGGATAATCATTAGGGATAAAAATCTTACTAAGTAGATCAAGTCTAGCTAATTTATCAAAATTCATACACTAGAAGTCAAGTTTTACCAAAAACCTAAATTAGCTATTATAGATCGAAATAATAAATGTGGAACTTGTCTCAATAACCAATCCAAAAGAGAATAAAAGATAAAGTCTAATGAGGGCTCTGTCCAGAAAAGTGATAATAAAGTCCCATCAGACTAGTGGCTAGCTGCTAAGAATACTGAAACCTTGGCTAAGCACTTGATCCTGGAGTCATTTGCTGATGAAAAGACGTTGATGGTCCTGCTCTAGATGGTCCTCCAAAGGACTGCTATGCTCCAAACATAGGCTGTCTTGTAAAATGTGGCTGAACACTATATTGCTGCTAGAATCCATGATGTGATGACTGCATAAACTGAAACATTTGTTCTAGATTTCCCATGATTTTTCCAAATCCAACTTCCACATTCATATTTAATTGAACCATTTTATTTTCTACCCTAGCCATCCTATCATCCATCAAATCTGCATGTACCCTTAGATCATCAATCTGATCATGAAGAAAATCCATATCCTGATCAATGCTCATTTCTTCTTCATTATCCTCTTCCCCATTCATAGCCTGCACATTTTGCCTTATTTGATTTCTCTTCTTCACCCACCTGTTTCCTCTATACTCATATCCCATTAATGAAACATTACCCACATTAATCCATCCCGATGTAATTGTCATGAATTTCTCATCATCAGTATCAGTTTCAACTCCAAAATATTCAAACAACCTTTGGAGTGCATCAGCATAGGGTAATACTCCAGAGGGTTTCTGAACATGATACTTCATGTGGTCCATCATGATATGTGCTAGATCCAATTTTCTCCCTTCAACAATCTCATTTATCAAATAAAGATAAAAGTAATTTACATTAGGATGACTTCCCCCTCTAGGCACAACCGTATAGATTAGTACCAAATGAAGGAATTGATGCTCAAGAGATAATGTTCCTACTTTATCACCTTCCAAGTCAAATTTTTGTGCGATCGTAGTTCTATTAAAATTTGTTGACCACCAATGGGAGGTATTGTACGGAAATACACCGCCTCTAGATATTTCTAAAATATTAAATAATAAATCCCTATTGAGTCAAATCTCGTTTCCTTTAACATAGGATGTTATTTCAACATTATTGTAAGTGAGATTACTATAGAACATTCTCACCCACACCGGCATCTACTCGTTTCTTTGGGTAACAAAATCGATCTACCTCAAATTTCTAAAATACCTTTCAACATCAACATTTTTCTCTTTCAAACTAACAAAATCTATAGGTTTACAACCTAAAACCTTGGGATTAACAAATTGTTCATTATATTTAACCTCATCTTCCTCTTTTCGAAAATATTCATTGTCATAGGTGACTATTTGAGAACACTTCTTGATTTTAGGCATATTTCACACAAACTTGAAACAAATCAACCAAAATAACTCAAGAGATTAAGCCTAAATAAAGGACCAATCGAAACCCTAGCAATCAGAGAGAGAACCAACCTTTTTTGCGAGTAACGAGTCACCAAATCTCAGATCTAAGCTGTCACACCCCACCCCGGACACTCGTCACCCTGGGGCAGGAGTGACGTCAACACCACACTACCTGAATATCCAACCAACTCGAAAATAACACTATGCATACCTAAATATGTAATAACATATATAGGCCATATACATCCTCTCATATGGGGACACACCCGTCCCCAAAATACATTAACAACAAAATATAAATAACCATAAATCTCTCACTAGTTTGCTTCTGACAGCTCATCTCAGAAACTCCCATATGATTCCGTTGCATGACTCTATCTAGTGCCAGTAGGGGATCGACTCCTAAATTGCTCCATCTGCAAGTATACTACCTTCTTAATAAAAACATTTTTAAGATAATAATATGTTCTAAATAATACAACATTTAAATGGATCAAGCATAACGCGTATAAATAAACACATTTTTAACAATAGTATAAAAATCATATACCCAGAGAAAACTCATTCTTCCTACCACTCAGAATCATCATCTATATATATATATATCAAATATATAAAATCCATCCAAACTATCAGCATAAGATAATATGATAAAGCACCAAAGACGATAAAATAAAACACCATATCACCATATACGACGAAACACCAAATACGACGAAGCACCACACTATACCACACCACATCTCACCACACCACACTATACCATACCACATCACACCACCTCCACACCTCAGCTAGCCATGTGATCGTTTTAACTTCACGATCGAGAGTTGCAACGGTACCGTATCCCGTAGGATATGCCTTCCTAGCGGGATATAACAACGCTCTGCTGGACTGTGCCAGACGGGTGAAACAACGCTCCGCTAGATTAAGCCAGATGGGTGAAAATCCACCACCAATCTCCACCTCACTACCATAACAACAACTCATCTCCACCTCAACAACAACAACAACAATAACAACTCATCTCCATCTCAACAACAACATCTCAATAGAAAACATCAACACTCTGCCAAAGCAGATAAAATTAATAGCATCGACAAAACAATAACAACATCATCAAATTACAAATCAATAATATCAACATCTATCTCCAAAATCGATTTAATCCAAATATCATTTTTTCCATCGTCTTTTAAAACCAATTAGATTTAACAAATTATTTCTTTCCATTATCTTTAAAAACCAGCGAAAATCACATTTCCAAATCACCCAAAACCGCTTGATCCAAATAAGTTATAAATGTGTTCAGTTTTTTAAGTAAACACATTTTCCATCATATATTTGAAAATAGATTTGGCAAGAAGAAAGTACACTCACCTCGATTCCCGCGCTGCAAAACGATCATCGTCCAAATCCTACCGGGATACTGGCGCCAACGAACTTGATAGTGATAGGACCTAAATTAATATATTATTTCAAATGACCTAACATGTAATGCAGACCCTAAATTTCATAATTCCCCATTTCCCAGTTTTCATTGTGGAGAATTATCATTTTGTCCGTTTCGTTATGTTGATATTCACCGCACCAATTTATTTAGATTGGCGATTAATAAAATATTATTGTGATTATGAAATTTCTTTCACGATTACGAAATTTTTAATACTAACAATTTAATTTAAAAAAATAATACCCGATTAAATTTTTTACCTGATTTCGAATCCCTAGCCAGCCGCGAATTGGGTTTTTGGATTCTACTGGGGTGGTTTGCGTAATTTTCTGCTTTTCTCCTTTTTTCTCCCTTTTTCTTTCTTTTTCTTTTTTTTTTTTTTTTTTTTTTTTTCCTCTTTCTCTGTTTTGGTTTCTGCTTTGTTGTTTCTGTTTCAATTTGGAACTCCTGCCGCACCACCTCAACACCGGCCAACACTCACTCCTCTCGCTGATCTTCACCGCCAACGATCCGAACACACACACACGGCAAACACGGCTACCCCACCGTCGAACGATCACTACCCTCGCATCACCGGACCATAGCCGACCCTCTCTTTCTCTCTTCGTTTTCTGCTTTAACTTCCTTTTAGCTAACCATCAATGACACACAATCACACCCGCACCACGACGGCAACGTCGAACCCACGACCGAACATACACACAAAAACCAAAACTGAACCCACCTTCTCTTTCTAACTCTCCACTCCGGCGACGACGGCGACCATACCCACACCGCAACCATTTTCACACACACGGCGCATCACTAAAACAGACACAAAAAATAGGAGAACACACACCCACATGTCTCTTTCTCTAACTCACCGCCGGTAAACTCCGGCAAGACCCAACCGAACGGTCCCACACACACACAACCGATGGTAATGACACATACATACAACCACCCAAACGATCAGAAACAGAGCATACATACATTCACCGGAGTGACGACCACACCATCGAACGGACGACACCCCCTTCCTCGCCGAAGCTCCATTGTGGATTCTCTCTCTCTTCATTTTCTCTAATCGGTTTATCGATCTTTCTCTCATCTCTATCTCTATATGTATATATATATATATGTGTGTGTGTGTGTATGTGTGTGTGTGTGCGTGATTCTAGAAACTGGCCAAGTGGCCCTCTCTCCTCCATGCGTTTTCACCATCTCTCTCTCTCTCTCTCTATATATATATATATATATATATATATATATATATATATAATTTACACAATACTCCCCATTATTTTAGCTAAGTTTATTAATTAACCCCAACTTCCATTTTAATGTTTAAAATTTTTTTATGAATTAACCCCTTAAATTTAAAATTAAATCATAATTAACAGCACCAACCCCGTTATTTTCGAATTATTTTAAAACACGAGCTAAATCATATGTATACCAAAGGTCACGGTCTTACAACTCCTCCCCCCTAAAGAAATTTCGTCCCGAAATTTCCATATCAAACAATCGGAATTAAAATTTCTGTCAGACCACTAATATGCCTGAGTCGCCCCACATGATTATGTTCGTCTACGTGATTCTTGACCAACTATTTCCTAGGTAGAGTCCCAAAATCACAAGTCGTCCAAAAGTTATAATCATTAGTTTTCATCAAATCATATCTACCCATTTTATCATTTTCATACCCAATATCCAACCAATAGGGTGCACTTTGGTTGGTAATACCTAACACCGATAACCAACTGTGTCTTGTCTCTAACGCTTCCGTTGCGCTACTCTAATAAAACCACAATCAATAACAATAAAATAGAATATATTCTTATTTCCAACAAGTCTACAATCTTAGAAATTTCTTATAACCAACATTTATCCATTCAGTTTGCCACAATATCATACCAACAATACTCATACTCAATCTTATAAGCAATCTCATACGTGCAAATAGCCCAAAATCCTCAACTTCAATATCTACCCCAAAATTTCAATACCCTTATAAATGTTTCTAATATTACTGTTAACTATTTTATTTTTTCGAGTTATACCAATTCACATGGCGACGTTTTAAATTACATCCAAACATATCAATTTTCTCTCAAAACACATTGATATCACCAAATCATATTATTACGTCTCAAATTAGCATCAAACGGGTCATCTACACGAATTCCTTTCATGCCTCCACATTTAATCAAATCCCTGACAAAGTCACGTGTTTCAATTTCCTTCCACTCTACCTAACATGCTTCAAACATATATCCACATATAAATATGAATCGAGGGACATAGATACGTCTCATTCACAAAAATTTTATACATCACAAAGGTTACTAGTTACTGACTGTAAATTATTATACCTCAAGGGTAATTCAATTTATCCTTTCCTTAAGAAATTTCTAGTGACCTCACAAGTCCACTCCGCCTAATATTTGTAGTGGATCGATACATTTGGTTGAGTTCTTTTTATCAACTCCATTTCTTAATAAAAATGTATTCATACTGAGTTATCGCCAATTACTTGATAATTTCCCGTTCTCCCATCCCAGATTAGTTTATTTGACCGAAGTCATGCACTTTTTTTTTTATACAACGCTTATACAATGCCACTTTCCTTACCGAAAATGTATCTATTAGTGTAAACACATTCCATTAATGCCACTAAATCCTCCTCGCTACCAGAAATTTCAAAACACAATTCTTCGACATATTCTTTAACATCTGAATTGCACTTCTCGACTGACCATTAATCTACAAATAAAAAAGGTGCCAACTTTCAACTTGGCACACAAAGAGGTATGAAAACTCGACTAGAACATCAAAATAATTATTAAATTCTGATACTACAATTTCTCCTATACAATTTCTCCAATTGAGGATTATTATCTGGAAATACTACCTAACCTTCCATATTTACAACATGCCGATTTAAATTATCACCATTTAATACTACACTTTTGAGTTTCCTCTGCGGATTATTCATACAATGACAACTCACTTCACTTTTGATAACAATTATCATCCAAATCACAATACGGCTACAACACTTATAATTTCAGAATTCCAGTTCAAAATTTTGACTAACCAATCCACCGAGTTTAACAATTTATCAATTGTCAAATGAATAAGTCAACAACCAATTTCCTTATTTTTGATTTCAAACTGGTATCTTATCCTAGCTTTATTCGACAATTTCATTGGACCGGTGCCTCATGCAACCGAACAATCCCGCCAATATACACTTGGCATATGTATCAAGACTATCATTTCCATTCTGGAATAAATAAAGACTATAATAACCCACCTGGATATTAATGCTTGACCTTAATTTTTGCTAACATACAAGACACCTAACAACCAATTCTATGATTTCTCATTCTCCTCCAAACTACCAATAATGCTAAAGCAATTTCGATACAGTTTTGATATCACCGAGGTGCATTATGTATATCGAATTATGTACTTATTTTAAGATCCCTTTCGTCAAATGGGCATCATTAGGAACACATACTATTTTCATTCATCAAGAATTCATCATTATTTCTGATACGATCGTTAGCTCTACGACCATTTCCCAATTTATCTCTAATCTTTCTCAACTGGACGTCCGACTTCTACGCTTTTCCCTTACAGTCGATCAATGTCGGTTCCAAAATCAAATTCTTAGATAGCACTGTCATCTAACCAAGCGCCCACTAACTCCCAAGAGTTTCAACCTAACACATAAAATAGTACGAAAAACCTGAATGTATGCAACCAAACTTGCCGATTCCCAACTCAAAGCATCCGCTACAACACTGTCCCTACCTAGATAATAATGGATGGTACGATTGTAGTCTTTGATAAATTTTATTCAACGCCTCAACCTCAGATTTAGCTTCTTTTTGATTAAGCAACTATTCTCGACTCTGGTGGTTGGTGCATATCCCACAAATCTCGTCATACAGGCAATGCTACTGCAACGTCAAAGCAACTACGATCACAGCCAACCCCAAAAGTTTCGAGTTCCAATTACACTTTTTGACCTTTCTCATTAAACCATAGCTTCGACTTCCTTTGGATTTACGTGAATACTATTTCTCAAGATTACATGTCCCAAATTTACCACTCGATCCAACCAAAGCTCACATTTATTGTACTTAGCATACAATTGCTTTCCTCGCAACATCAACAACACAATCTAAAGGTATTCTATGTGTTCTTCTCTATTCTCAACTGGATCACCGTTTTCACCATGTCACAACCCCTGACTTCCAACTAGTAATATTCTACTAAAAAAAAAAAAAACAAATTGAGAAAACAACATGGTCTTCCGCAGTTGATTAAACACACCATCAATTTTAAATGATGAGTTACCAACACGCATCCTCAACGTACTTTTTTTTTTAAATTTATTTATTTACGAATAATACCGAATCTTCATGGAAAGAAACGCCAAGTCTATCTTAATTGTAAGTTAACAGTCTAATTTGTTGTAACGACCCGGTTTTCCCCAGGGCCGTCACAAGGCTTCTCCCAAATAAACTTCCTAAACCTAAAACTAACTCACTTGAATTTCCAGTATTTAATCATTTGTAATACTAACAACAACTACTACGATTATTTATCATGCTTACTGGAACCTCGACTATTTTTCTCAGAACTGCATAGGAAACATCCCTAGCTACTAAAATATCCACCACCTAAACTTGTTCTACTGATGCCCAGCACCTACGTGAAGTATTCTAATATCTTTTCTTTAACACCTTTTCTAATTTACTGGATCAACTATCAAATTGATTGGGGTAATGATTACATCTCCCCAAATTTACAGAACCTATAACCTAGGCTCTGATACCAAATTTGTCATACTCCACCTCGGACACCCGTCACCCTGGGGCTGGAGTGACGTCAACACCATACTACCTGAATATCCAACCAACTCGAAAACAACACTATGCATACCTAAATATATAATCGCATATACAGGCCATATACATCCTCTCATATGGGGACACACCCATCCCCAAAATACATTAACAACAAAATATAAATAACCATAAATCTCTCACTAGTTTGCTTCTGACAGCTCATCTCAGAAACTCCCATATGATTCTATTGTATTACTCTATCTAGTACCAGTATGGGATCGATTCCTAAATTGCTTCACCTACGAGTGTACTGCCTTCTTAATAAAAATATTTTTAAGATAATAATATGTTCTAAATAATACAACATTTAAATGGATCAAGCATAACGCGTATAAACAAACACATTTTTAATAATAGTATAAAAATCATATACCCGGAGAAAACTCATTCTTCCTACCATTCAAAATCATCATCTATATATATATCAAATATATAAAATCCATCCAAACCATCAGCATAAGATAATATGATAAAGCACAGAGACGATAAAATAAAACACCACATCACCATATACGATGAAACACCAAATACGACAAAGCACCACATACGACAAAACACCACATATAACACCACATCTCACCATACCACACCACATCACACCACCCCTACACCTCGGCTAGCCATTTGATCGTTTTAACCTCACGATCGGGAGTTGCAACGGTACCGTATCCCGTAGGATATGCCTTCCTAGCGAGATATAACAACGCTCCGTAGGACTGTGCCAGACGGGTGAAACAACGCTCCGCTGGACTAAGTTAGACTGGTGAAACACCGTTCCGCTGGACTAAGCCAGACGGGTGAAAATCCACCACCAATCACCACCTCACCACCATAACAACAACTCATCTCCACCTCAACAACAACAACAACAACTCATCTCCATCTCAACAACAACATCTCAATAGAAAACATCAATGCTCTGCCGAAGCAGATAAAATTAATAGCATCAACAAAACAATAACAACATCATCAAACTAAAAATCAATAATATCAACATCTATCTCTAAAACTGATTTAATCCGAATATCAGTTTTTCCATCGTCTTTTAAAACCAATTAGATTCAACAAATCATTTCTTTCCATTATCTTTAAAAACCAGCAAAAATCACATTTCCAAATCACCCAAAACCGCTTGATCCATATATGTTATAAATGTGTTCAGTTTTTTAAGTAAACACATTTTCCATCATATATTTGAAAATAGATTTGGTAAGAAGACAGTACACTCACCTCGATTCCCGTGCTGTAAAATGATCACCGTCTAAATCCTACCAGGACGCTGGCGCCTGCGAACTTGATAGCGATAGGACCTAAATTAATATTTTATTTCAAATCATCTAACATGTAATGCAGGCCCTAAATTTCATAATTCTCCATTTCCCAGTTTTCATTGTGGAGAATTATCATTTTGTCCGTTTCGTTACGTTGATATTCATTGCACCAATTTATTTAGATTGGTGATTAATAAAATATTACTACGATTATGAAATTTCTTTCACGATTACGAAATTTTTAATACTAACAATTTAATTTAACAAAAATAAAACCCGATTAAAATTTTTACCTAATTTCGAATACCCCGCTAGCCGCGAATTGGGTTTTTGGATTCTACTGGGGTGGTTTGCGTAATTTTCTGTTTTTCCCCTTTTTTTCTCTTTTTTTCTTTCTTTTTCTTCTTTTTTTTTTCCTCTTTCTCTGTTTTGGTTTCTGCTTTGCTGTTTCTGTTTCAATTTGGAACTCCCATCGCACCACCTCAACACCGGCCAACACTCACTCCTCTCACCGATCTTCACCGCCAACGATCCGAACACACATACACGGCAAACACGGCTACCCCACCGCTGAACGATCACTACCCCCGCATCACCGAACCATCGCCAACCCTCTCTCTCTCTCTCTTCGTTTTCTTATTCAGCTTCCTTTTAGCCAACCATCAATGACACACAATCACACCCGTACCACGACGGCAACGTCGAACCCACGACCGAACACACACACAAAAACCAAAATCGAACCTACCTTCTCTCTCTAACTCTCCACTCCGGCAACGACGGCGACCACACCCACATCGCAACCATTTTTACACACACACACACACACACGGCACATCACTAAAACAGGCATAGAAAACAAGGGAACACCCACCTACATGTCTCTCTAACTCAAAGCTGGCAAACTCCGGAAACACCCAACCGAACGGTCCCCCCTACACAACCGACGGTAATGACACACACATACAACTACCCAAACGATCAGAAGCAGAGCATACATACATTCACCAGAGTGACGACCACACCATCGAATGGACGATACCCCCTTCCTCGCCGGAGCTCCATTGTGGATTCTCTCTCTCTCTCTCTCTCTCTTCATTTTCTTCGATTATTTTCTCGATCCTTCTCTAGTCTCTATCTGTCTCATCGATGCGTTTTCACCATCTCTTTCTCTCTATTTGTGTATATATATATATATATAATTTACATAATCCTCCCCTTTATTTTAGTTAAGTTTATTAATTAATCCCAACTTCCATTTTAATGTTTAAAAAAATTTACGAATTAACCCCTCAAATTTTTAATTAAATCATAATTAACACCACCAACCCCGTTATTTTTGAATTATTTTAAAACACGAGCTAAATCATATGCATGTCAAAGGTCAGGGTCTTACACAAGCCTTACACCTTTAAATTCAACAAAAAAATCTTCAAATCCAAGCCAAGTGGAACTAATTTCATGAAGTTTATGCTTGAACGGACTTGGGAGATGAAGGGTTTTAGTTTCGGACAAAATGAAATAAACAGGTGAGGGGTATTTAAATCCCGTGATGACTGGTCGACCGTTTACTTATAGTAGGTCGACAGATGAATGCAACGCCTCTTTCTCTTTTTCATCCTGCTACTGTCGGTCAACTGATTATCTACTATCGGTCGACTGACCATTCTGAACTGTTTGACTTTTAGTGCATTTAAATCCTAATTTGATCAACTTAGTTAAATTTTTACCTCTTATTTTAATCCACACACACACACACACACACACACACACACACACACACACACATATATATATATATATATATATATTTATATTTAAAAAAAAAATTACTCACACATTTGAACATACATACGCACACATAAAATATATAAATTTTAAAATGAATAGGCTCAGTCTCCCTAACAAAATTAATGAACTTATACTTAAATTTGTTTGACATACTTAGATCGTCCTTGGGAGAAATTGGTGTGTGTACCTTCGGTGGATTACTAATTTCTGACTTGGTATCCTTTGATTCCACCAATACTTGATTTGTCACCTGAATTTATTCATTCTTAGCAGTGGCAATTTTCTGAACTGATTCGTCAAGAATTCCTTTACCTTTGTTTGGTGCTTCAGGCTACTCTTTCTCATTTTGCTTTGGCACAACTTTGTAAATAAATGTTTTCTTGTATTGGTATTTTGTCGTTTGTGGATAACCTTTATTAGCTCTCACATATTGAGCTTGTTGCATCTGTACTCTTTTATTTGGCACGTGCTGATTCTTCTTATTAGGTACATTGAACCTCAGTTCTTTTGTCGGCATGAAATATTCATTGTACCTTTGTGTCTGTTCAAATCTCCTTATGGGCACATAATATTCATTGTATTTTTATCTAAATCTCCGATTGGTACTTGCACCAAATTTCCTCTTTTTGGTATCCAGTTATTTCTGGATTCAATAGAGTAACCGTGTAATAAATAACAAGATTTTTCATAATGACCAAATTTTCCACAATAAAAACATTTAATACTGTTAGCACACTTCTTTGGATAGTCAGTATTTCGTACAGGAGCATAATATTGTTCGCAATTTTGAGAAGCAACTTTAGTAACAATTGGTTTTTCAACAGGTTGAGTACTCTCAACATCCTTGAATTTATTCATTGTTTCTTTAAGCTCCTTTTGAGTCTTATCAAGTAACCGCTCATTTGTGCTAACATTTACTTGTAGACCAAAATTCTTTTTATGCATAAACTCAAGATCATTCTTAAGAATTTGGCACTTTTTTTCAACAGAATGAATTTTCACACGAGCTCTATCAAGCTCACACCTTGCGTTATCCAACTCAATGCTCAAGGACTCATTCAAAATTTCAAAAAAAATCTGTTTACAATCATTATGTTGAAGATTAGGAAAATCATTTTTCAAAACCTCAATCTTATCTTCAAGAGACTCAATTTTCTCATACAACTTGCTAATTTCAGATAAAACATTTTTAAACTCAACAATTTCAAAATATTTGTCCAAATTCGTTTTCTTAAGAGATTTGGCAGTACTAACCTTTTTATTTTCAAGAGTCGCAATTTTTTGCTCTAGTTTGAAATTCATTTTTCCAAAAACGTATGTAAAAGAAATAAGCATCTCAATAGCCTTATCGGCACTCTCATCCTTGCAAATCACATCAGTCTTACAAGCAAGACCATAACTATCCGAAGAAGTAAAATCAACAGTAGTACACATAACTTAAGAATCAAGACACTCGGTGGCATCTTAATTGACTTGGATATCTACAACTCAGCCTCTTCGCTCAATCTACGGATGACTTTGGCAACCTCATCCCTCCGGCGAGCATTGTAGCTTCGAAAGCTTTCATATTTTCTCTTCAGTATCTAGTATAGGGTATTACGATTCAGCGCGACATCCTTATTGTACACGTACTTCTCACAAAAGTCCTCGACTAGATCCTCGAATGTCTTGATCTGCGATTCGTCCAAGGTCATGTACTAGCAGAGAGCCGATCCCTTCAACAATCGATTAAACATATTCAGGCAAAGATCCTCGTTCTGAGCATAGACTCCTAATTCCTCTTTGTAGATACTAACGTTCCATTTCGGGGGCCAATACCATTACATTTCATGAACTCCAGGACCACAAATTTTTCTGGATATACCACCTGGGGCGGTGCTGATAACTCATTGGTTTTTTCTTTTCTGGAAGGTATTTCTCTTTGCAACTCTTCTACGATTATCTCAAATTCCTCTATTTTTCAAAACCTAGGCCAGGAGGGGCAATTTTCTTCTTTCCTACTTTCAGTTTCAATGGAGAGGTCTTGTTTATTAGCATTCAGATTGTTCAGTGGAGCAATGACACTCTCCAAGTAGATGAAGGTTTGCGGTGCCGAGGAGGCCGGGCCTTCGGGTGAGGCTTGATAGACATAATTAATTGATAATCAAGCAAACGGTGGGAAAGCGCTGAAAAAATGAAGAAGTGGATCAAAAGTTTAATGCAGCAGTTTCACCGCTGCAACGGTGAAACAACAGAGAGTGACCAAACTTTATGGTCGCTCACCATTGTAGCGGTGAAAAGGCAGAAGGACCACCCCTTCAGCGGTGAAATCCACCACTACAATGGTCACAAGCTAGCTGTGTTTAAGATATTTTTTAGATATTTTGAGCCTTGTCTTATACTCCTTTGCTCTCCCACTTGCCAAAGACGTCCAACATTTGTTCATAACCATTTCTTGAGAGCTTGAAGATGAGATTTCATATTTGGAAAGAGAAAGTAGTTTTTGGATCGGTCTTTGGCAAAAGTGGACCACTCTACTCTAAGATTTGCCCTTTCTATCTTTGTAACTTAACGTTTTATCTGGAATGATAATAAATCTCTCTTGTTTTAATATTTCTATAGTTGTGATCACGGTAGGTTAGATAAATATTATCTATGCATTGATGTAGTTCATGTATATACACATTTGATTGAATATACGTTTCTTTAATGATTATTTATCTAAATTCGATTGTGTTTATCAATTTATTACAATCTTGATATGCTTGTTATGGTAGTAGGATTGAATTTGTGAATACAGGGTTTGACACTCGAGAGAGATTACCCCAGATTCAGACTATGGTTAAACACATCACGATGATCTAATAACCCGGGAGGGCATTAGAAAGTGAGCAATCCATGATGTTGGGTAAAGACTCATGTGACTAAGTGTCATATATATGGTTGAGGGGGACTTCAGCGTTGATGGGAAGTCACATACTCGCTCACTTTACACTCGCGAGAGGTAGTGAGCGAGTTTACAATACCTAAATTGTAGGATAGGATAAACACTATTAAACAAATTCAAAAATGTATTAGTGAATAAAATCAATCCCTAGGTAATCCACTTTATTAGAATTAATCCAATAGTTGTTATTTTAATTTAGTTTTTCAATTAAGCAGACTCAAACAATTCTTATACTGTCTAGATAATATAAGACTATGTCAATTGTAGTATTCAATTAATCTATACACGTTTCCCGAAGGACGACATTTGATCGTAAGATCCACTATATTAAAACTTGATGTCGTGCATTTGCAAGTTAAATCAAAGCGTGAAAAAGTCGTGTTCAAGCTTTTAGCGCCGTTGCCAAGGCTTGATTTTTAGATTATTGTTGATATTGTGAGTCAGTAACTTGACTTTAATTTAGGCATTTATTTTATTTTTAATTTTTATTTTTAGTTTTAGTTTTTGTATATTTTGCGAGGTGCTTGGAGATGTCGCATCAACAAGTCCTCTTAAATGTTTCTCAGCGGGATTCTCAGTCATTTTATTATGCTTGGGATCGATATAAGGAGTTGCTCATTCAGTTTCCATATCATCGTTTCCTGAGGGAGTGTCAACTACTGAACTTCTTCGATGGGTTATACCCGCAATAAGAAATTGGGTTGAAGGAACACCTCATTCGACTAATTAACCGCGAATGAAGCCTATTGGGTACTAAAAGACATGGCGGAGTTTGATTATCATAGTTGGAATTATTAAACAAGCTACCAAAGATTAGAGGATAGTTCCAGCATTTAGGTGCCATAGATGGACATCCCGGACCAACAAGAGAAGTGTTCCCCCACCTTGGAAGAAATATTCGCTGAATTTATGGGGGAGACTCAGGCTTTTTGGAGGGAGATGAATGATTGTCTCAATGAGCATGAGTTTCATCTTGACAATATTGAGACGACCTGCACTGAAATCGATGAGACAGTAACGTCTATTCAGACTCAAATTGGTCAGGTCATTTGTTTTATTGAGATTGAATCTGATGCGGTGGCACTGAGAGACACAAATGCCACATATATTAAAAGCCACCGTGAGGAACCGGAAATTAGCGGGAGGAACTTGGGTGTAGATGATAATTCTACTGAGGAGAAAACCCAAGTGTGGATCGAAGATTCTGATTCTTTACCATTAGAGATTCACATTGTGATGCCACCACCGATCCAAGACAATCACATGTACGGGGATCCGATGTGGCTCACTTGTTCTTCATTGCTTCTAGTATTGTTCATCCAGGGCAACCAAGCACATATACCAAAAATGAGTCTTGTTGAGAGATCGAGCCTTACAATGCCAAATCGCGCCAATCTTGAGGGAGTTCTAAACCAAAACTAATACGTAATGTTGTATGACACATACTCTGGGCAGAAGTCGCTCTTTGACGAGTCCCTCTCTGTGTCAGGCTGAGGACAATAAACTAAGTACTTCTTGGGAGGCAACCCAAGTCTAAAATAAATTAGATCCATCGTTGCTAACTTCATTCGGAGGTGAGACAAGTATGTGTTTTAAACACCCTTCGTCGGCATGCTATATTTCAATTGTTGATAACGATGATTGGGTTACTGTGGACACTACCCGTTTTAAGTTTGGGGGTGATGTGTAGTACGCTATTATGTTTTATTTTTGTTAGTTGTATAGTTTAAATGTTTTATTGTTTAATTGTATGCATGCTTGTTTGGTTTAGTTAGTATGTTATTGTTTGTAGTAGTTGTTGTGTGCTGAGTTTTGTAGTTCATCTAGGCTATCATTCGATGATGATATTATCCCCTAGTTGTTTTTTGAGGTCAGAGGTAATGCCCATTCATGTGTGTTCTGTGTGCTTGGCATTTCGTTGTGGTAAAAGTTATTATGGATCCTAACATGCACGAGATCTTAAACTCAATGTACTACTTATCCAAGTGATTTGACGTAGATTATCCGTTTACCAAGTTCATGACAATAGGAATTCTAGAACCCTATTTGGGAGACATTCGAGGCAAAATCCTAGGCAAGATAATTCAGGAGATATGATTTAGGCATTCATTTTGATCGCTTGAGCCTTTGAAGCTTACCATGTAATATTATTTATCCATCGTTACCTTGTCGAACCCTGTAAGCCGTTTCAATTTTGAACACGTAACAAATACCCTGGCCAATTAAAGCTTTTCCAAACCTTTATCGCTAAACCTAAGGCACAATTTGAGTGAAATCAAGTTAGCATTTGTTTATGCTACTTGAAGTGAGCAGTTGGATTTTGGGCAAACTATTAATTGGTTCGATATTTGAGTACTCACTTATCATTTTTCTATCATATTTTCACACCCGTGAAATTGTAACAAATCAAATAAGTTTGGGGGTGTGTTTGTTAAAAAAAAAAAAAGAGAAAAATAATAAATATAGTTCTATTTTTGTTTCGTCTTGACAAGTAAGTACTACGTTTTCAAATATAAGTTTAGGGTCGTTTTGAATTGATCTGTATGGAGTTACGAGTGTGATTGAGCCAAACGTTGTGCCTCGAGTATCGTTAAGTTAATAACGTTAATTTGTTTTTATATTCCTGATATACCCTTGGCCATTTAAAAAAAAACAAAAGCAAAAAGAACCAAGTCCTATTGATCTTTTTAAATTTTCAAACCTAAATTAGTGGAGAGTGGAACCCAGTCTAGTATATGGATTTCCTATACCTTTTTGGTTTTAATCATGAACTCTATTGGTGGATAATCCAATCTGGTCTGTGGATGGTTGTGTGATTGAATTTTTGCACACATACTTGAACATGATCTAGAATGACGCTTACTGCTATTGAATGTTGAAATTCTAAAATACCACATAGTGCGTTTTACTCTTGAAATTGATAAGATTGGGGGTTAATGAGAAAAAACTTTTTGGTCGTTAGATGAATTTTAAAACTTACACGTTGTTATTTTTTTAGTACGTTTGTGTTTTTCATTTATAGTAATTAAATTTGTTATTAATTGTGGTACTTTACTTTATTGCGTGGGTGTTTTGCTTGAGAACTAACAAAATTCCAAGTTTGAGGGTATTTGATAGGTGAAATTTATCTATATATTTCCAAACTGAATTTGGTAGTTTTCGAGTATTTTTGTAAAATTTTAATTTATTTTAATTTATTTTTATTTAAAGCATGGGTTAGGAGAGAAAACGGTCGAAAAACGAGAAAAATGGTGGAAAAACGATTAAGAGAATCAAATATTGAAAGCAGAAGTTTCACCATTGCAGCGGTGAAACAACAGAGAGTTATTAAGTTTCTGATCGCTCACTGCTACAACGGTGAAAAAGCAGAAAGCCTACCGACATGCCCACCTCTGCAGCGGTGAATAACCACCTGTTTTAGATATTTTGTTTTTGTACCTTTTTATTCCCAATCCATTCCCATTTTTGTTTGAACATATAGGGAGTGTTTTTTTAGTGTTCTGAAAAGCTCTCAACCAACCAAAGAGGAGGAATACAATTGGAGAAGCGGAAACAAGATTATAGCAGTTTTTACGGACGCCACCTTCAGATAACGGCTATTCTCTCTTGTTTATCTCTTTATTCTTAACTCGTTTTTGGTTGTTTGGACATGTATATATTTTTTATCATTGAATATATGGTTATGGCCAAGAGCTAAACACTGATTATCTATGAGATTGATATAGTTTACTAATATACGTTATTTGAGTAAATCATGTTTTGTTAACGGTTGTTTATCTTTATTCGATTGTGTTTACCATTATTTTACCTCTATAATATGCTTGTTATGATATTCTGGTTGATTTGAGAATACAAGATTTGACACTCGGGAAAGGTAACCTTGAATTTGGACTAGGGTTTAAACACAACGTGGTTATCTAATGACTCGGGAAGGCGTTAGAAAGTGTGCAATCCGTGAGGTTGGTATGAGACTCATGTGACCAAGTGCCGTATAGACGCTCAAGAGAGACTTCGACATTGACACAAAGTCGCATATTCATTCACTTCATACTCGAGATAGGTAGTGAGTGAGTTTTCGATACCTAGATTGTCGGATAGTTTGAATACTGTTAATGTAAACTAGATTGGATCAAACACATATAAGTAAATGAAGTTAATCTCTAGATAATTTATTCTCATATAGTATAATTAGTATTATAGTTTAATTAATTGTTAATTTAGTTTTTTATTTATAAAAACAAAAATCCTATTTTTATTGCCTAAATAAAGTTCGGTAATGATAATTGCAGTACTCAACAACAATGTAATCCAATCCCTATGGATACGACAACCCTTGTCATTCACTATTGAATAAAACTCGACTCGTACACTTGCGGTGAAAAGAGCGACGTAATATTCCGCTACCAAGTTTCTACCATTTTTAAACCACCAAAAATCCATTTTCAACCACACATTCAAGCTTCTAGGGTTTGAGATTAAAAATGGGCGATTTTCACATTTCGCAAACGTTGGGCACTCAATTTTTCATCAAGTAAGTAGTTTTGAACCTACATTTCATGTATGTGTTGAAATCTTGAGTTGATTTCCATGTTCTTATCAAGATTGGTTGAATTTGGATGATTCTTGTGAATCCTAGAATGCTCATTTTGCCATTTCTTCATGACATTATGTTTTTGGGTCAATTTTTGGTGATGAACACGTTGATTAGGGATGATTTTTTTTTTTTGTGTGACGCAAGATTTGATGCCAAATTGTTGAATTTGTTGAAATCATAGTGATTAGTGTGAGCTCATTTGCGAAACTTGGAGTTCTTGACGGTTTTGATTCATTAGCTTGAATTATTTTGATTAGTTATGATGGGGTGGCTATTGTTGTGTCTGGAATTGATAGGGACAAAGCCTAAGAGAGCCTCCTCTAAATGTCTAAGAGGAGAGGGATCAGGTTCACAATCCGACAGTCCCGCTTCCAACTTCAACTCAGCCCATTTTGTTTTCAAACAAGTCGAAGAACACTTTAATCGCTTTTAGTATAAGCGGGCTTGCATTTGAAAGCGTGGATTTATGGATTTAAATGAGATTTCGGCCAACTTTTTGAACGTGATAAGGAGGCGAGGTCGGCAACAGTTCTGCCAAACACTACCCCCGGGTAATGTTGCTTTGGTCCAGAAATTTTACGTAAACAGTGTTGAAGCTTAGAACAACCGGACTAAGGTCTATACTAGTCCAATAATCTTTGGTCCAGAAAAAATCAATGAACTTTTGGGGTTGGTTCCTTAGGAACGACCTCGAGACGCGGATGAAGAGAAAGAGCCAAACCTAAATACAGTTATCAGGGCCCCAACCACTGGCAATGTTGAATAGACACATACGGGGCTGGGTTTTGCCAACTTTTTGTAAAAGTTCTTGAACCCAATCCCGAAGATTTGGTGCCACTTCATATTCTCAAGCCTCCTCCTGACATATCACTTGTCCGACGTCTCAAAAGATCATGTTTTGACACTTTACGCTATTGAGATGGGAAAGTCGTTGAATGTGGGATTCCTCATCTATTCGTCAATTCTGCATGTAGTCCAAAACACAAAGGCCAGCCTACCCTTCCCGTCTCTTCTCACTGAACTTTTTAGGAGGGCAGGTGTTGTGATCTCAGGCGATAGCCCTTGCGTCCCCGTCAAACCTCTGGATCTAGAAATAATGCATCGAATATGGAACATTGAGGTTCAAGACCCGGGAAAACAAAAAGAAGGTCCAGAAGAAGAATAAGTAGGGTCATCTGAGGCCCTAGTTGTTGATGTTCTAGGCTGCCAAACGATCACATTAGACAAACTTCACCAACAGGTGATTCGACAAGGGGAGCAGCTCTAGGCTCTTCGACTGGATACCACCATAATCCATAATGAAAATGCAGAATTCTGTGGGTTCCTGGACCAATATTTTCACTAGCAGAATCAAGCTCAAAGGTACTTCGGAGCTTAGGTAGCCTATGATATGAGCAGCTTCCCGCCGATGCCACCATTTTCGCCACATCTATTGCAACCACCTCACAATCCATTCTGTCGCAACGATGGTGGAGACAACATTCCTCTAGGTGGACAGTAAGAGGTGAGACTTTTAGGTACGTGTTCACGACCCATTATTGTTATCATTTCTATATACTGTTGTTGGGTTCGGTTGGGTCAGTGCGGACATTGACCAGTTCAAGTTTGGGGGGATGTGTTTTGTTATGTCATGCAGGATGGATATGATGGATGTTTTTTGTTTTGTGTTGGGATAGTTATGTTTAGTTTTTGTTATTGATGTTTGATGTATGTTAAGTTTTTATGGTTTGTAGACATTTTGATAAATGTTGTAGACTTAGTTTAAGTTATTTTGTAGTTGTTTCTTGTTTATGCATGTTTAGAAGTAAAATAGTGGTGTTGTGAATACTTAGTGTAGTGTATGCATATTAGTGTATATAATTAGTATAGATTTGTTTATGTATGTAGTAGTAATTGTGTGTTGAGTGGTTGAGTTCTTCTAGACCATTTCTTGATGATGAAAATTATCCCCTAGTTGTATATCGAGGTTAGGGGTAATACACATTCATGTGTGTTCTGTGTGCTTGGCATGTTGATTAGGTAAATGTTATTTTGATCTTAAATCGCACGATCACATAGACTCATTATATAGCTATTCGAACGATTTGACGCCAATTATTCAGTAGTAAGTTCTTGACACTTTTAAGGAATCTAGAACTTGATTGGGGAAAACCTGAGGTGAAATCCTTGGCGAGGTAGTTCAGGAGACATGATTTAAGCATTTATTTTTATTGCTTGAGCCTTTGAAGCTTACCTTGCAATATGTTATCCCTCGTAGCCCTTCAAAGCTTATAGCCATTTCAATCTAAACATGTAACAAATACCCTGTCCAATCAATTTTTTTTTCCAAACCACTGTCGTTGAGCCTAAGGCACAAATTGAGTGAAATCAAGTTAGCATTTGTTTATGCTACTTTAAGTGAGTGGATGGGTTCGGATGAACTTTTTATTGGTTCGGTTTTAGGGTACTCAATTGTAATTTTTCTATTATATTTACATACCCTTTTAATTGTACAAAATTGAATAAGTTTGGGGGTGTGTGATCTCTTTTGTTAAAAAAAAAAAAAGAAGACAACTATGTAAATAGTTCTATTTCTAATTTATTTTGATAAATGAGTACAAAGTTCTTAAATTCTTGTTCAGGGTTGTGTTTTAAATGTTTGGGGTTACAATAGTGAATGAGCGACAAACGTTTGTGCCTCGAGTATCATTGAATTACACCTATTTTCTATTCCTGAGATACCCTAGGCCATTTTCCAAAACCTGAACCAAACCCTATTGATCTTTTTGAACTTCTAAACCTACATTAGTGGAGAGTAGAACCTAGTCAAGCATATGAACTTCCTAATCCTATATGGTTTAAGTCATGAGCTTAGTTACTGAATAATCCAATCCGGTGTTTAGATAGTTATATATTTAAGTTTTCACACACACACTTTGAATGGATCTAGAATGACTTTTTTTGATATTGCGTATTGAAATTCTAGAACACCACGTGGTGTGTTTTATTCTTGAACTTGATTTGATTAAGGGCCATTGAGGGAAGAACATTTTGGTTTCTTAGGTTGAACTTGCAACTCGCATGCCGTAACTTCTTGTTTGTTTATGCTTTTTCATTTTTAGTATGGTAGTTAGTTAATTAGTAGTGTTAGGGTGTTTTGCTCGAGGACTAGCAAATTCCAAATTTGGGGGTATTTGATAGGTTGAAAATATCTAACTATGTCTAAGCTAAATTTTGTAGTTTTTGAGTGTTTTATTAATATTTTATTGTGTTTATGTTCGTTTTGATGTAAATCAGGTGTAGGGACGTAATCAATTGATAATCAAGGAAAACGGTGGCAAAGCGGTGAAAAAATAATGAAGAGGATCAAAAGTCCAATGTAGCAGTTTCATCGTTGCAATGGTCAGCCCACCTCTATAGCGGGGAAACAACAGAGAATAGCCAAACTTTCTGGTTGCTCACCGCTGCAGCTGTGAAATAGCAAAAGGCCCACCGTTGCAACGGTGAAATCCAACACTGCAGTGGTCACAATCCAGCTGTGTTTAAGATATTTTTTAGATATTTTGAGCCTTGTCTTATACCCCTTTGCTCTCCCACTTTCCAAAGACATCTAACACTTGTTCATAACCATTTCTTGAGAGCTAGAAGAGAAGATTTCATATTTGGAAAGAGAAAGTGATTTTGGATCGGTCTTTAGCAAAAGCGGACCACTCCACTCTAAGATTTGCCCTTTCTATCTTTGTTTCTAACTTTGTAAGTTAGCGTTTTATCTTGAATGATGATAATTCTCTATTGTTTTAATATTTCTATGGTTGTGATCATGGTAGGCTAGATAAATATTATCTAGGGATTGATGTAGTTCATGTATATACACGTTTGATTGAATATACGTTTCTTTAACGGTTGTTTGTCTAAATCCGATTGTGTTTACCGATTTATTACAATCTTGATATGCTTGTTATGGTATTAGGTTTGGTTTTGAGAATACGGGGTTTGACACTCGAGAGAGATAACCCCGGATTTGGACTTGGATTAAACACATCACAACGATCTAATGACCCGGGAGGGCATTAGAAAGTGTGCAATCTATAAGGTTGAGTCAAGAATCATGTGACTAAGTGTCATATAGAAGGTTGGGGTGACTTCAGCATTGACGCGAAGTCACATATTCGCTCACTTTACACTCGGGAGAGGTAATGAGGGAGTTTACGATACCTAGATTGTTGGATAGGATAAACACCGTTATTGTAAACTAAACGCATTCAAACATGTATTAGTGAATGAAATCAATCTCTAGGTAATCCATTTTATTAAAATTAATCCAATAGTTGTTATTTTAATTTAGTTTTGAATTAAGGAAACTCAAACAATTTTTATACTGTCTAGATAATATAAGACTATGTCAATTATAGAATTCAATTAATCCAAACACTTTTCCCAGAGGACAACATCCGATCGTAAGATCCACTAAATTAAAACTTGACTTTATGCACTTGCGAGTTAAATCAAGGCATGAAAAAGTCGTGTTCAATTACCTTCTGATGTCATTCTAGAATGATTATGGGCCCCACTATGAGTGAAGCCCGAAATTCGGATGGGGTGAACCGGAATTACTTTTTCGGGACCAATTTTCCTGTTTCAGCATATTCTTACAACAAGCCCACTTATTAGTCCACGTGGGTCCTAAGTAGTCTTAAAATCCATTTGAGTTCGAAGTTTTCAATTTAGATAATGACCGATTAAAATAAATAATGATTATAAAAATTCTTTCGTAATTATGATCGGTATTGAAAACTCTGAACTCATTTTATTTTTAAGATTTTCTAAGACATCATCAATCCATCAAGTATAAAACCCCTTTCTCTGTCTTATATCATAGAATCCCAAGGAAACAATATGGATACAAGACGATTGTAGTTGTGTCAGAGGGTTTGCAACAATATAAAAGCCCAAGAGAAAAGAAAGAAAAGGCAAAAAAAAAATTAAAAAATAGCCACTTATTTAAAAAATGGAAGGAAAATATGACAAATTAAATTTTAACATTCAGACTTTGGATTAGTTGCACTTATTTAGACATGTTAGGCTCAACCCTCTAATTATCCCCAGCGGAGTCCCAACTGACGCGCCCCGATTTCTGAAAGGAAAAGAATATTAGACATTAATAAGCACAAAAATAGAAGGGGTTTTTAAAGTGCCGATTTTCACAAAAAAGTATTTAGGCCATTTTAAAACAATAAGTCATCACCTAACATTAGGTTTAAATGGTGTGCTAGGTCACCAAATTTTTAGAAAATAATTTAAAAAGCCTAAGTAAAAATTGACTCCATAAAACACGGTCAAACGAAATACTCATTTAAGAGCTCGGGGGTTGGTTATGCTCGGGAAAGATGTTAGGCACCCCAAGATGCTCTTTTGAAAATAGTACCTAATATCCAATTAAGTCCAATTAGTGTAGTCCAAAAGCTTTATTTTATATTAAAATCCTTTCCTTCGTATGAAATATTTTTGGTTTTTTTTAAATGAAATAGTACAAGTTTTTAGTATTTTTTGGGAATGTTCCCCCGGTATTATCACTTATTAAATATTAGAAATTTTATAAGGATAGTCCCTAGGGGTGTGGTTTTATATATGGTTTCGAGAGATTTCTTTAATTTAAATGGACAAACTAATATAAGTGAATAAGTATGAAAATATGAATGCAAAAATTAGCATGATCTAAATTCTATTTTATTTATGTAAAAGTGATCTAAAAAAACTACAAAAATGATTTTTATGCAAGAAGGGGTTTAATCAATTCAAAATGGTATGAATACGGAAATTACTCAGTGAACACTACATGAATTAACGTAATTATGCTTGGTAAAGATTTAATTATTTAATGTATACGAAAAAATGAAAGAAGTGTACGTGTCATGACTAAATGAGAAGAAGTGACTTGGATTATGAACTCTAAAGAAACTTATACGTGTGAAATATAAAAAGGTATAAGTACTGAAAGTGTTTTAAACAGGTCATCTAAATGATACAAGAAATAAATATGAATTATGATGTCTAGTATGGAATATTAAAAAAAAAGTATAAATGCTAAAAGTGTCCTAAACATGTCGTCTAAATGATACAAGTAAATATGGATTATAAAATCTAAAAGGACCAATATGTAATGAAATGTAAAAAAAAAAGGTGTAAGTTGTAAAAGTGTCTTAAACATGATGTCTAAATAATGCAAATGATAACTATTTTAAGCTTTCCCGATTAATTCGAAAAAATCTCCATTTGAATTTTTCTCAAATTCTGTAGAGATGAGAATCAAGGGAAGATTGTGGAAATAAAGTTTGTCAAAATTGATATTTCCAAAATTTAGGCAGAATCCCACAAAAAGGTTTACCGATGGAAGAGTTTTCCTAAAAACAACCATTTCTAAATTCCACTCTAGTTGGGGAATTGAAACGAGGTCCCAGAAAATTCTCCTAGGATTTATCAAATCGTTATACTCATCCTATGGTTTGTATAGATTGATTCCCACAGACGATTTTTTTTTTTTTTTTCCGTATTTCCATTTATATTTTTATTTTTTAGGTTTTTTTTTTTATACAAGGATAATATAAAATAAAAATAAAGAAAAACAGAAAAATAAAGAATGGAAACATCCTTCATCGGATCATCAGACAACTTACTTTTTATTTTATTTTTTATTGTTTTTTTTTTTAATTGCAAAAATAAAAAGAATGTAAAAATAATTAAAAAAAAAAACATTGTTATATGGGTTTTCTCGTCTAACACTCAAAGGTTGAGATTGAGAATGGGGAATCTCATTCCAGTGTTTTCATCGAGTCATCGGACAATTGAAATAAATAAATTTGATGGAATTTAAACTGCGAGAAAAAGAAATAAGCTAAAAAAGAGTTAAAAATCATAAAAATATACCTGTTCTGGCCAAGGTTCCCGATACTTGATTTTTTTCTCTCTTGTGAATTGCTTTCCAAAAGGGTTTTCAATGAGAACCACTCTTTTAGGGGTTCTTCTTCTTAATTTTTGAATGAATAAGCTAGGAAGAGGAGGGTCCTATTTACAGGAAAAGATAGGGCATACAAATCACTTGGGAAACCCTATAAATTTAGGTCTGGCCTCCTAAACTCAGTCCAAGTTAGACATGGAAACGGAAAATTCTGAAGAAAAAAAAAAAAGAAGAAATAGAAGATTCTTGGCCCATGGCACTTGAAAATCACATGACCCTCCTCCCCCCCCTCCCCCCTTTTTTTATGCGGCTCGACAGGTAGCAGCGGCCCCTAGGCACTCTTTCTTTGCCTTTTTTTTTTTTTACTTGGGCAGCCAACAAAAGATGGACCCACCATTCTCATTCATCTCTTTCTCTCTCATATGGTTAAAAAAGGGCCCAAGTTTAGCACTTTCTCTCTCTCTTGCATAACTTTCTTATTTATTTCTCTCTCTCTATCTCTCTTTCTCCCATATGGCCAAAAGGGGCCCAAGTTTAAAACACATTCTCTCTAATACGTGGCCAAAAAACAAAAGGAGGGGGCCCCACAATTCAACACACACACTCTCTTATCTCTCTTTCTTGGTTCTTTCTAGGCTGATAAAATATAAGGCCCCTTTTCCCACTCCATTCTCTCTCTATCTCTCTCTATCTTCTCTCTTTCCCTCTTGCTCTCTCTCACTTCATGGTTTCTCTTTCTCCCTCATTCCTTTATGTTTTTTTTCTTATTTTTTTAAAATTTTAATTTTTCTTTCCTTTTCTTTTTTCCATTTTATTTCTCAATTTTGTATTTTCTGAAAATAAAGTAAGATAAAAATAAAGTATAAAATTTTGGGGGGACAGTCAAAATGGCGTGTTTATAACAGCACTAGCGGGTGCTATGTGGGTGGCATGGCAACGGGCATGACTTTGGCACACAACCAAGGTAATGAGTGTCATATGCACGATACGACACACTATTGGGTGCAACGATGCATTCTGGTGCAGAAAATGCATACGAAATTGGCAAGTTGTTAGGCACAACGATGCAACAGAATGAGACATAATATGAGTACAGGAAGCGTTCTTGCCATACCGGCAATATGGTGAGGCGTTAGCGAATGTCAGCATGACTAAGAGAACATGATGGTAACGGGGGAGAATGTTGGCATGATGAAGAAACACTGGGAATGAAGTCTAACTCATAGTGAGATAAAGGACTGGAAGTTATTAGGCATGTGCAAGGCATGCTGGGAAGTTTTTCGACAGTTTCTGGTGGCAGTTTTGGATAATTTTCAAGTTGGAAAACTATCTTCTATGGGCTAGACAAGTGTCGGACAGGTGTCAATTTTTTTTCTAGGCTGTTGGGGTTGTCAACTACTATATTTCTCTATAAATAGTCATGTTGTAGTCTGACTGTAGGGTAGTAAATGAGTTCCTACGGATTTTCCAGACCAATATTGTAATCGAGTTCTTTTTTTCCTAAGTTATAAATACAAGGTTGGGTATTGCCATAAACTCTGTTGTGCCTATGTGTGAGTGCGTTTTACATACTGTTGGTGTGGTTCCGTTACATTGCAGGGCGTTTACGCAGTTGACTAGTTGTCGCGGAAACTAAACCATCACTCGATTATAATTTTCATGGTGAAAAATTAAACCTGTAACAGTGGGTATCAGAGCAGGGCTACTAGATGAATCTTGTGTCGAGTGTAAACTATTGCTGGGGAGAGCATGTCGAGGGATGAACCAACATGGATGAAAGTGCCAAACCTGAAGGTATTTTTTGGCATATGGCATGCCAAGAAATTAGAGAATTTTCTATGGGACATGGAATAATATTTTCTAATTGCTCATGTTCCTGATGACTAGCAAGTGTCCATGTCCAGCTTGTACATGGCCGGTGTTGCTAAGTTATGGTGGTAAACACGTGTGGAGGACAGTGCATGTCTAAAGATCACGACGTGGGCTGATTTATAGAAGTAACTGAGAGAGAAGTTCATACCAATGAATTCGAGTTGGGTGAAAAATATGAGTATGTGAAGGAATTCATTGATTCGATGTATGAGTATGTGAAGAAATTCACATCCTTTTATGTTGGATGTGAAGAATATGTCAGGAAACAATAAGCTCTTCAACTTTACCTCAGGATTGCACGCGTGGGCCCAAGTTGAACTGAGACGGCACGGTGTGCGTAGCCTACATACTGCCATGGTAGTGACTTATAACCTTACTAATTACAACCTGACAAGAGATGGTAGCGGTTTAATTTTGAAGTCAGGGACGAAAGACAAAGAGAAGATAAAATGAGGGCACAAAAGAATAGAAGAACAAAGGCGAAGAGACCAATGTTGTTGAAGGTTCCTGTCCAAAATCATAGCCCAAGACGGCTATATGCAAGAGCTGGGGTTGTCTTGTATGCTACGGTCCTCACCGAGTGAGAGACTGTCCAAAGAAGGAGAAGTTGACGGCGCTGGTTTGGGAGGAATCAGACGATGAAGGCTCTAAGTATGGGATAGCGCGCTTCAACATGATGTTGTTGGTAGATGACAATGGATAGACTGAGTGCAATCTGAAATCGGGTAAGTGGTGAACTTGACTTGGGACGTAGGATACTGGAAACGATCCTATGTTTTGTGCTGAAAAATAATTAGAGGCGGCTTATTATTGTGGGTTTCCAAACAAGTGTTGCTATGCAAGCAATGGATAAGGGGTCAGTCCTGTCATAGATAGCGTTCTATGGCGAACACGTTGTAATAAGTTATAACGGATTGAGATAAGACTGTGGATAGATTGAGAGGACTATGGCAATACTGTTGGCATAGGTGTATACCAAAACTAGTGGGTCGAGTTGGAATCGATTCGACAAGGACGTTGAATTTCTTTGGTGGGGGTGGTTTGTTAGCCCCAAACAACGCTGGACGACCAATTGGCACATATTTTGTACACTTTGCTACTAGACGTAGTGCATGCGGCACAAGTGAAGGCGTTGGTAACAAATGCACAAACTTAGTACACGTCAGTAGATAGTGGGGTTGTGGCACAACCCCAGTGGATGTTGGGCAGTGTTAGCAATCCTAGACGAAATGCTAGAATCGGTGCTATGTGGGTGGCATGGAAACAAGCATGACCTTGGCACACGACCAAGGTAACGAGTCTCATATGGGCAACACGACACATTGTTGGGCGTAACGGTGAATTCTGGTGTAGAAAATAAAAACGGAGTTGGTAAGTCGTTGGGTGCAATGATGAAATAGAACGAGACAAAATGTGGGTGCTATGGCGAGATGTTAGCGAACGTCGGCATGACTAAGGGAACAAGCTACCAGCCGATACCTGGCAACGGCGCCAAAAACTTGGTGGCCGCTAATTATGCGCTGTCACTTTCACCGCAAGCATACGGATCAAGTTTTAGTATAGTAGACCTTTTGGTCGCGTATCGTATCCACAGGGATTGGTGGAGATTACTATCGAGTACCGCGATTTTGATAACCTGATTTTATCTAGGTGACAAAAATAGAATTTAATTATTACTAATACTAAACTAAAATACTAATTAAATTAATTATACTATAAATACTAAATGGAGATTATTTAGGGGAGTAGATTGCCTAAGGATTAACTTTATTTACTTAAATGTGTTTGATCTCGTTTTAGGTAACATTAACGGCATTAGGCGTATCCGATAATCTCGGTTCGTAAACTCCCTCGCCACCTCTTCCGAGTGTAAGACGAGAGACTATGTGACTTCGTGTCAACGCCGAAGTCCCCCTCAACGTCTTAACGAATCTAGGTCATGTGAGTCTCTCCCCCAACGTCATCGATTGCACACTTTCTAACGCCCTCCCGGGTCATTAGATTGTCGTATTGTGTTAACCCTAGTCCGAATCCAGAGTTACTTCGGCTGAGTGTCAAACCCCGTGTTCTCAATATGTCTAAACTAACATATAATCATAGAAAACACGGAAACACACTCGAAATTATAAGGAACAACCATAAACGAAATACAAATTCAACAACAACTAAATTTTCATAAATAATATGTTAATATTTATTACAATCCATGTTTAGCTCATTGCCCTAACCGTTTATACAATGTAAAGAGAGCTAAACATGCTCAATCAATAATCCTAACATAAGAGATAAAGAGAGAAACAAGATAAACTAACCATAATTTGAAGATTTGTTGCTAAGAGTGTTCCAAGATTGCTTCTCCTTTGTTTCTTTGTGTTCTTCCCCTTTGGATTTGCTTGAGCTCCCCCAAAACACTCTTTAATATCATAGGAACCCTAAAGGGTCTCCTATGGATAGAAGAAGAAAGAGGAGAGGAAAAGAGAGGGGTATAAATAAGAAAAATATCCTAAAAACAATATCTATTTTGCACAGAGGCTACCGCCGCGGCCATGGAGTATGTCGGTTAGTTGATCGCCGCGGCGGTGAAGATGGCGGTGGAATAGGAAGAACATCTTGCATCTTTTGTGCCGCAGTGGTGAATCTTGCGCCGTGGCCATGGAACTTTAGCAAGTTTGGCGTCTTCTCAGCATCTTCACCGCCCCGGTAGTGGTCTGGATGCCACGGCGGTGGGCTTGTTTCACAATTTTGCCTTCAAACTTGTTTTTCCACCGTTCTTCGACCGTTTTTGGTTCAATCTTATTGTTTTCGCTCCGATTTCATACCTTTTTACCCCACGCACATGTTTTCATACAAAATGAATAAAAACACATTAAGATGTATTAAAACATAATAAACGTACTTGAAAACTAACAAATTCGGTTTGAAAATAGATAGGTAATTTACACCTATCATTTGTACTATGAACATAACCTTTCGCCACAATTTCCATTGTGTTTGCTATGCTCTTCAACAACACTAGCGCTCTACTCTACATGTTCCACTTCAATAATGAAAAACAAAATAAAAAATAATGTAGTGTTAAAAAAAAAAAAAAAAAGAACACAATTCCCAAAAAAATAATTTTCATAGAAATTTTAGTACAATTCAGAGGATAAATTTCTACGAACAGTTCCGGAAATTTCATAACAATTCCCAAGGACAAATTGAGAAGGCACAAATTGAACGCTCTGCATTAGATATTGCAAACATGGAAAACTAAAAGGATATGCAGGCAAACTTAAGAATATACCTCCTATCAAATTTCCTTTCCATATGGAACCGGTGATTCAAAATGGAATGAAATACATACGGAGATCTATAAGCAATAACAACCTGTACAGAAAGAATCGGTCTTAACAATTGGTGACATGAAAAGAGGGGAGAACATAAATGACTTTGCAAATGATTCATTTTTTTTGATAGGCAAACTAAAGTTGCATTATATAAAAGATATGGTTAGCATATGCACCTATGTTATAAAATTATGATAACAACCCATAAAGAAAGAACCTGTAGATGAAGAATCAGTCTTATAAAAATCGGCAACATAAGAAGGAGAAAATAACTATGACTTCGTAAATGATTCTTCTTTTTGGTAGGAAAACTAAAATTGCATTTTATTGAAGATATGGTCAACATATGCACCTATATTATAAAATTATGATATGAGATCTCCATGCTTCAGAAGAATAACATCCACATAATAGACTAAATGAATAGTACAATATAACTCAAAGGATGCTCTTACTGGTGGTCTATAGTCTACTGTTTACTATATTGAAACTTCAGTCTTATTCAAATATATTGCTAATAATTAATGCATATGTCCTTTGGGACGCAAGAATATCTTCTAACAACTCTTTTGTATTTTGTCGAGGTAATTTAGTTTTTCTAAAAGGGCAACAAACATCGGCAGTAGCTCAATCAAGCGTGAATGTGTTCAAAGCTATGGAAATTGCTACTTTGAGTTGATATGATTCCGAACACTAGAACCACTTGGTTTTCAACAATCTCATCCTATGAGCCTATTAAATGATGACCAAAAGGTACCTTCACATCACCTAACCTTTAATGTTTCATGGGGGAGTAAAATATTAAGCAATGAGCATAAATGTTCCGGCTTGACGGACAATGATTAGGTCATCTGTCCCGATGCATTCTAAAAAATCTAATATGAGGAAAATCTTGAAGATGTGAAGTAAAATAATGTCAGTTTGATGGGCCTCAATGGGATGTTCGGCAAATTCTAATCCATATTCACCAAACCATGGCTAGGTTGGACAACAAATAAATTGCTGATAACCTACATTATCAGATGATAGAGTACTTATTAAAATATCCAATTCAGTTTGAAATACAAATAAATTAGTAACTCACATTTTCAACACCACAAAGATCAACCAATGCTTCTAATACGATCCCCAACTTTATCATTCCATTACTGATCTGTAATATGGGGAAATTCATTAAACGTGAAAAAGTATAATTCAACATATACACTAAACCATTCCTCATTAAAATTTACTGAAATAGGGGTTTGCAATTCAAAAATTTCCTTGTAGCATTGGATTCCTCTTGTATGGAAATTCTGATAAAACTCTCAACACAAATATTGCAGCTTGAAACTTCCTTCAGAAAGAATCTTAGAATTGTCATAATGTAATATAGGTAAAATATAGCCAATTGTTACCATTAAAATTTGTAATCAATGAGCAGAAGTTGATCAATTCATTGACTTATTATTATTGAAGTTAAGTCTTCAAATTTTAAGTGAGCAGCTATATGTGCAAGATTACTTTCCCTTCCTAATCCAAACGCAAACTTCTCCCCTCGTCTCCCTTTGATTAGAGGCAAACCTTTTTAATGAATGTTTGGGTGTTGTTCAATTTTAATTTTAGACTTAGAAGATTGAGAATCTAGTTTAGATTTTTCATCAAAATTGATGGTTTAGTTTGATCAGGAATTAGATATGATAGTATTACCAAGGGTTTTAAACTGTCATTATCTTTCCAATGCATTTATGTTCCAAAACAACTCGGAATAAGAATGAAATCAAGAACAAAAAAATAATTTATCTTCTATTTTCAGGATTTTGTTCTACAAATATGGGGGAAAGAACATAAACAACAACTTAAAAAAGCAACATATAAAAAAACAGTAGCTAAAAAAAACCTGTTTTGTTTGATTTCACACACCTAGCAAGCATTAGACAATAAAAGGAAATAAATAGAACATAACTAGGAACAACAATAAAATTGTGATCAGAAAGTGGGAAAAGAACATAACAAAAAGTGGACACAACAAAAATATGGAACAAAATAATCACTAAAAGGGCCAAACCTTTGTTTTTCGAGCTAAGCCATCCCTAGAGGCTGCTACAATCAGCACCCTCCCCCTAAATTCTGGATGAGATGAAATTAATAATAAAATGTGATAAAATATATTAAATTCTTGCTAAATTAATGATGACATAAAACCTGGAGTACAATCAAGGTTGTGATCACTAAGATTATATAAATATGAGCTGCGTACAATACCTGGTGTAACTTGGAGCTTTCTCTAAGATTGCCATGGACTTTCAAAATCTCTGAAATTGCATTCACCTTCGTCTCTTGGTCCTGAAAGCTGAATGCCCTTTATAATTTAAGGGGATGCCATCAAACAATCAAACTAAATTGGCAATGGGAACATATGTTACATAACATAACAAAAACAAGAAAGAAAAGCATAAAACCAAAACTAAAATTAGAAGAAAAACATAACATAATGGAAACTGAAAATCGAAATAGAGAACACAAACTAAAAATAGAACATAAGCTGATAGGAAAAATTGAAATTAGGAAGCAACTAATTTTGTTGCAGATCAATTATTACCTTTGGATAGACTCAACACCGTTGAACCAAACAATACACCGCTGAACAACACCACCACAACTCAGATCTGGTCAAAAGAGCATGAATTGTTATCGCCAACTACTCATCACTGTCGAACCAAACAATACACCGCCAAACAACAATATTATGGCTCAGATATGCTCAAGAGAGCATAAATCGTCATCGCCAACTACTCAACACCATTGAACTAAACAACGCATTGCTGAACAACACCACCAAAGCGAACACCACCACCAAAATAAGCAATACCACCATTGCCAACGCCATCACCATTGCCGATCATGTGGATTTCACAGAGAAATTGCGAGAGAAACTTAAAGAGAGAGTGTACGATGAAGATCTGGCCGAAGATGGCGATGGTAGAAGAGTGGTCGGGGGTGAGAAATGGGGCAGAGAAGAAGATCGATTCGGTGATGATAACGTTCCGATTCGAAGTGATGAAGATGAGAAATTTGGCTAGAGATGGCGACGATGGGGGTGGGAGAGAGAGAGAGAGGTGATGGAGGATTGGGTGAGAGAGTAAGGATGAGGGAGTGAGTGAGGCGATAGAGAAAGAGAGAGAGAGCGAGGGTTGATGAAAAAAAAAATTCAACGGGAGAGGGAACACCAAAATTTCACAATGCCTTCCTTTTTTTTTTTTTTTTTTTTTTTTGTGGGTTAAGTTGAGTACAAATTGGGAAAAATGAAAAAACAAATTTGTATATAAGTTCTGAATACATATAAATCCAAACAACAAAATACATAAATAAAATGTAAATTGATACATATAAATCTCGACATAAGTTATGAATACAAAATTGTGTTGTATTCATTTTTTCATATAATTATATCAAGAATAGGAACAAAAATAAGGTGGAACAAAATAGATAAGAAGATGAACAAAAACATAAGCGAGTTAAAAATTAGGTTTGTATTCAGATTTATTGTTCAATTAGAAATAATAATCTGAATAAAATTTAACAAAAAAATAAAAAAATGGGAAGAGGAGAAAATGATTTAGATTAGAAATCACACCTAGGGTTTGCAATCATTTGCAAGTGGTGGAAGTAGATCTTAGGAAGATGAACAAAAACAATAACGAGGTCAAATTAGATTTGTATTCAAATTTATTGTTCAATTAGAAACAATAATCTGAATAAAATTTAACAAAAAAAAAAAAAAAGGAAGATGAAAAAATGATTTAGAGTAGAAATCGCACCTAGGGTTTGCAATCATTCAGAAGCGGTGGAAGCTAATCTTGTTTGTAGTTTGGAATAATGACAGATCTGTAGCCGAAATGTTGGAAGACGAAGGCTTCGTCCTTCTACTGAGCTGTCATCTACGGTGGTTGCGACGATTAGGGCTTGCGAGAAGGGTGAGTGTGAGCTGTGGAAAGGGAGAGGAGTAAAATTAGCTGAGCCTAAGGGTACTTGAGGGGCCTTTTAAAAATATGTGCGCAGGAAAGGATTTTCACTTTGGCACTAACACAAAACGACGTCGTTTTGAAATTGACTTCAATTCTAATATTTTTTTTTTTATTATTATTATACATATTAGGGCATCATTAATTGACCTCTAATTTCGATTTTATTGTTTGTTAATTTATTTTAATATATGTATTAGGATACCATTAATTGACATATAATTAAATAATTAAATTATAATAGGGCACAAAATTGTGCCCTAATATAGTTTTTGTTTTAGGGTACTATTTTTTGTCCTTTTATATTATATATAGAGATTAATTTATTTAATTACTAATTAAATTCTATTGGGGCACTACTTTGTGTCTTTTAAATATTTAATTATACGGCACAATACATTTAGTGTCCCAACAAATTTAATTTTATGCGACACTTCCAATTTTGTGCTCTGACAAACACTTTTTTAGGGCACAAAACATATAGTGTCCTGACAAAAGTACCCTTATAGGCAGTTTTTGTTGTAGTATGATTGTATTCTGTGAACGTTTTTACTTGAGGTACTGTATATTACCTGATTAGGTTGCTATACTTTCATAATACTAACCGTTGTTTGTTAGAAAATTATTTCCTATGGGCTCATATGATTTAATTAAACAGTTATATTATGGCTTATCAATTATAAAGGCCCAAGTAAGTGACCTAATTAATTAGGCTCAAGAAATATTAAATAAGTATGGGTTTTGCTACGTGTAGTAACCCATTAGGTAATTAGGGTTAATGGGGCCTCAGTTGACCTAATACATAAAGAACTTATATCAGAGTTATGGTTCCCCGATACTAATCAGAAGGGTACTTATCTCCTTTTCCCCATCTGTGAGAGAGAACCCATTGAGGAACATCAAGTGACTAGTCTGCAGAAGACATCTACTTCTACGATTCATCGCCATAGATTCAGGTACGCTTATTTATGTATTGAAAGATCCTTTAATGATTTAACATGTTGATTTAGGACTAAGAAATCGATTGAGATTTAGAGATTCATTCCTAACAAGTGGTATCAGAGCCTACTTCATGTTAAGTTATCAGGGTTCTTAACAATTTTTACGTTCATGGCATGAGCATAATTATCTATTGCGAACGAATCATGTTGAGCCGTTGAGGTTGGAAGGAACTTTGTGCATTGGTGTTTGGTTTTTGATCATTCTTGACCTTATTATGGTGGATCCAGTACTGCTATTTGGTGTGGAATGTGGATATCGTGGGCACAATATGGAATTGAGTTATCTTTTGGTGTTTTTGTAATGCTAGTCTCAACCAATGCAAGATTCATGCTTATATCTTTGAGAATCACATATTAATTATCCGTATCAATATCATTGATATTCTAGAACCCATTAGTCCAAGTCCTAACCTAAGATGCACTGTTGAAAGATTCAGTGACTTTTCTAAGGATATAACTTCTTTTTTTTGTGGGGAGGGGGGGGAGGAGGGGGACCTTAACACTTTGTACCCTTGAAATTTGACTATTATCTCATTTAGACTACTATGATTTTAATTTAAGGATTCATAAGGCGTGAATTGTTTACATGTCCGTTACTTGTCTCAAGTGTAATAATAGTTTTTTTTATTGCACAATTGTCTTATATCTTAAAATAAATTAATTGAAGCAATATGTTACCAAATTAACCTCTATTGCGTAGATTTATTTATTTTGGGATATTAAGATATACATGTTTATTATTTATGCGAACAATTACCGACCCAAATGAAGGTTATCGTTTGGCCAAGTTTCCATGTGAACAATAAGTTGATCCAAAGAAAAGCTTATTGTTTTACATGAATTATTATCAACATTTGATTACTGCATTAGGAGGACCACTTACAAGTTGGTGTTTTTGCCCAAAGGCTAAACATCAATGTTGTGCTATGTATTTTGTGATGGGGCCTACTTATAAAATTATTTTTTGTTTATGTCATGCATATAAATATGTGTCAATGTTTTGATTAATAATTTAACATAAACTTTTATGTTATGAGCTTATTGTTCGTTATTATTTTCTGTTTAGTTACTGCTTTTGCTACTACTATTACTGCCAACATAAATTTTATTCCCGTGCTTAATGGCATGAACTTTAAGGATTGGAGGGGAGAACATTTCAATTGTTTTTGACTGCATGGATCTTGACTTTGCACTAAGGAAAGAACAACCTTCACCTCCTGCTGAAGAAAGTTCCCCAAAGACTAAAAGGGAATATGAGAGGTGAGAGCATTCTAATCACTTAAGTCTTATGATGATCAAACGCAGTATTCCAGAAATATTCAGGGGCGATATATCTGATGAGGTAATTGCTAAGACGTTCCTTGCAGAAATCAAGAAATGTTTTGTAAAGAATGAAAAGGCAGAGACAAGTACGCTTTTAGCTAATCTTGTATCAATGAAGTATATAGGAAAATAGAACATAAGGGAGTCCATTATGGAAACGTCTAATGTTGCTTCGAAACTAAAGGCACTAAAGTTAGAGTTGTTTGAGGACTTGCTCGTTTATTTAGTACTCTTTTCTTTTCCTGCTCAATAAAGTCAGTTTACATTGAGTTATAACACTCAAAAGAATAAATGGAATCTTAATGAGCTCATATATCACTGTATGCAAGAAGAAGAAAGAATTAAGCAAGAAAAGACTGAAAGTGATCACTTAACCACTATCTCAAAGGGAAAGAAATGACAAAGAGATAAAGGTAAGGAAGCTTCAGTCAGAACTCAACAGTCCAAATTGCAAAAGAATCAGAATCAGGAATTTACCTGTTTCTTCTGCAAGAAGGAAGGACATATGAAAAGGGATTGTTCCAAATATGTCGCATGACGTGTGAAGAATGGTATGTTTCTCACTTTGGTTTGTTATGAAGTTAATTTAGCTTCCGTACCTAGTCATACTTGGTGGTTAGATTCTGGTGCTACTACTCATGTAAGTGTTTCTATGCAGGGTTGCCTATAGAGTCGAAAACCAAATGATGCTGAAAGATTCATCTATGTGGGCGATGGCAAAACCGTTGATGTGGAGAAAATAAGGAATTTTAGATTATCTTTAAAGACTATTTACTTTTTTTTTATTTGAAAGAGACATATGTTGTACCGTCATTTAGACAAAATTTGGTTTAAATTTCTGTTTTGGACAAATTTTGTTTTATACAATTAGAAATGATAAATTTAGTCTTTTTTAGATTCAAATATTGTTACAATTGGTTCTTTAATTGATAATCTATATTTGTTGGACACTATTGTTTCACATAATGAAACCTTACAAAGAACTACTCGTGGTACAAAACACAAATTAGCCAATTAGCATTCTGCCATGCTTTGGCACAAGTGTCTGGGTTATATCACTAAACAAAGAATACAGAGACTGGTTTCTGACAGAATTATTGATCCCCTTGATTTAATAAATTTCAAAGTTTGTATTGAATGTGTAAATGAGAAACAAACAAAGATAAGGAAATTGGGAGCTAATAAGAGTTCCAGTGTCTTAGAACTAATAAATACTGATATTTGTGGACTATTCCCTACTGCGTCTTAGAATGGAAAACAGTATTTTATTACGTTTATAGATGACTACTCTTGTTTGGGTACCTATATTTTATTAATGAAAAGTCTCAATCATAGAACGTATTTAAGGCTTTTAAAGCTGAAGTTAAAAATCAATTAGGCAATTAAGGCTGTTAAATCTGACCATGGTGGTGAATACTATAGTCGATATGACTAATAAGGAGAACAACGTCCAGGTTCTTTTGCTAAATTCCTAGAGGAATGCAGAATTGTCTCCTATTGTTCTCTTTCAATCCTTTGTGTCTGTGAGATTGTATTTTCTAATTTGCACCACCAATTTGAATCTTACTAACACCTAGATTCAACTCAAAGATATCCTATAGTCTTGGGACTAGATCTAATTTTAGAAATCCCAAGAATACTTTTCTTTCTGATATCATATGTGTGGATACAATTAGAGGTGAGACATTTATGTTACTTTTGAGGCAATCAAGCCTCCAGTAGCTGTATAATTCACGTTTCGATAATCTCGGTAGAGTCTACTCAGATTACACCTTGGACCCTAGCAGATTTGAGACTGAATCACTAGAAGAGTGTTATTTATGTTAAAAGAGTTTTAATATTACCTAATTCTTTTTTCAACTTATGCTCATTTAAGCAATTCAACTTTTCAAATTTCTCAATTTTGCCTTCCACATTTTTCTTTTTCATATTCCTCCTCATTTTAGGTACAAGATGACTCACATTTCATCAATGGTAGGTAGAATTTTTATTTTGAACGGATGAAATAGGGGTCTCACACTAATATCTCAGGTGGGAAATCTTTTACTTTCCTTTGAAAGAGTAATGTCGTACATCTTATGCATCAATCGAGCAGTCAATCTTGACTCTATGCATCTCTCAATTTAGAAAATAATTTATATGTAATTAGAGAACATAAAAACCTACATTATTTTGAATGACTACATAAGTATAAGCGAGCATGATATCAATGCTAATATAAATGCATCACAAGCCTATATATGATATATAATCAAAATAAACCGTCCTTCAAATATGATGCAATATTATAAATGGGAATTAATTATATAGTGCTTGAAAGATAGTGAAGTTTTATAAGAAACCTTTGACCCAATTATTTAAGTTTTTTGTCCTTATAGAGTTTATAGAAAAAAGTCTCTAATATTACCCCCCCACTGTTAACTCATACTCTCATACTTATGGATCCCTGCCTTTCTGACAGTTGCGTCCAGTATTGCGTGAATATTTACTCATTTTTTAGAACAATTATTTTTTTTAGTTCACTAATTCATTTTTGCTCAATTTTCACTCAATTTTTTTGTATGAATGTTTACTCATATTTTAGAACACAATTTCAGTTTGATTAAACCCATGTTCACTCAATGTCACTCAAGAATTTTAGGCAATATTTCACTCAACGTTCATTCGTTAATTCACTCGCTGAAAATAGTTACACATTTGCATCAACATTCACGTATACGTGTTTATATGTTTTGATGAAACACATTTAAAGGAGAATTAAATAAGTGAATGTAAAAATTGTTTCCTACAATGTTCACATATTTGTGATTTTTACGTAAACCGAAATAGTTCATCCAAGTCAATGTTCATTCAAATTTCAAGACACTATTTTAGTTCATTCAATTCAATGTTCATTCAAATATTCACTCAAATGAAACACAATTTACACATTATGTCAACATTCACGTATCATATTCATCCTCAAAAGAGCATACGAATGTTCATGTATGCGTGAAAAAATTGTAAAAATATAAAAAATATTTGCACACTTAGTTCATTCAATTCAGTATTTAGGCATGTGTTAACTCACAATTTGCATGAATATTTACATGTATGCCCTTTCGAGGTTTGAATAATATTGATGCAAATCTGGGAATTCTAGATATGAACATCATAATCAAAACAAAAAGATTTGAGAAAATAATATACAAAAAATAACAAATCACAAAAAAATCTAAACTCATATCTATACATACGAACGACAATTCGCGCTCAGTGATCTCAAGACAAATGACGATTCATGCCCAGAAAAAATGTTCAATCAAGAGAGAGAGAGAAAGACGACCTGGACGACAACTAGAGGATCATGGTGAGATGACGAGACAATGGCGGTGCAGACGATGGTAAAGCCTCGAGTGAGAGAAGAGAGGGGCACATATTTGGGTTTCTAGATCTAAAAAACCAGATTTGAAAACTCATATCTCAATGGATAGAGAGAGATAGATAGATAGAGAGAGAGAGAGAGAGAGAGTGCAACGAGGGTCGACGACAGCGATCTAGAAGACAATAGCGACCAACAATGGAGAAAGCAATGGGTAACAATGATAGATCCGGGCTTGTGGAAGAACGACAAAGACGAAGACGAACAAACAAAAGATGACGAACATCGAAGACAAACAAATGATAGACGGCGAACACGTTGGCACTAGACAATGATGGTTGGATGGCGCTGGACGATGGGGACAACGAGAGATATTAGGGTTTCTACTAGAGAGATAGATGAGGCTAAGTAGAGAAGAATGAGGGTTGTTAGGGTTTATTCAAATATATTATTCGAATATATATATATATATATATATATATAATAGTCTATTCATTCATGTAGTCAATAGTCGAAGGACTAAAGACTAATTTGGTTGTATTATGGAGATTGAAGTTTAACACAACTATTTATTTGGTTTCTTTCCTACATGATCTCTCCATTTAGGACTATTAAATAAATATCTCTGTTATAAATTAAACCCACACTTTTCATGCGTGATGAGTAAGACTTAACAATCAAATAAATTCTTAGACCACATATATTAGGAAAAACCAGTCTGAAATTGTAATCCAGATAAATACGCAAAAGGGATGGGGTGATTTGGGTATAGAAAATTAAACTACTAAAAAAATTAACTTTGAAACAATAAAGTTCATGTGTTGATTAAGTAAAACATGAAGCAATTAAATGAAATTAATTAAAGCATCACACACACAAAAAAAAAAAAAAAAAAAAATTAAAGAGAGTAAAGTATAGAGAAATTGACCTAATAAATAATACTAATTTGACAAGTCGCTTACCTACATTTACTCTTCCAAGTTCCAGAAAGAGTTCAATCCACTATATTGTTGCCTCTCAGGAGTAAGACCCAAACCGTTTATCGAATCCACTTGAGAAATGTATCTCAAGATTTTTCCTCAAGTAGATGGAATTTAGTCTCACAAAAATTCAATTCTAATAGAGTGCAACCTAAACTCTAGATTTTACACCCTTTAAAAAGAAATCGAAGATTACAACATGGAGCTTTTAAACACTTCAATGATTGATAATCAAGAACTCACCACTATTTAATCCCTAACTAACTTTGACAAGCCCTTGTATTTTTCTTTCAAATGAAATACTGCGATTCTTCAGCAAAACATTGTGGTTTCCACGGAGACGGATAAATAAAATTTCTAGTAAGTGTTTACATAATTTGCTTCTATCTGAAGCATTAGGCTAGATTTATAAGGAAAAAGATATGCCATCTAGCATTAGGTGTAACTAGGGTGATAGGTCGTCAAGTGTTTAATAAAATAATTTTAAAAATACCTAAGTAAAATTTGACTCCAAAAGCAAGGTCTAACCAAAGATGTATTTTTAAAAGGGTTCGACGGTTAGTTATTCTCAAGGAACGTTTTAGAGACTCCATGACACCCGTTCAAAACCAGTATTTTATGTCTAATTAACTCCAATTAGTTAATGTTGATTCTAAAATTTTGATGAACAATTAAGTATTAATGTTTTGGTAGAACTGATGTTTTAATTGAGTGTTTCAGTTATTTATTTAAAGTTCCAGTCATGAAGTTGAAGATATTGAAGATCAAATTAAATAGATGCTAAATGATGAAGTTGAAGATATTGAAGATCAAATTAAATGGATACTAAATGATGAAGTTGAAGATTTAAGAGAAATTAGGGAAAACAACCCAGGTAAATTTCAACTCTTAATATCCCATTTAGGAACACACACGGCACAAAATATTTTTATTATTTATGTGTGTTTTGATAAGATGAATTTATTTGCTCCTATGTGTATTTGAAAAAAAATATTTATAAATGGTTAAAATAGAATTTGAGAAAGTTAGTGGAGCTAATTAAGTAAAGAAATTAGTTAAAGGGGTGAAAATGTAAAAGATAAAGAGTATAAAACGAGATCAGAGAAAAGATTCAGAAGGGAAAAGTCGACCGAGGAGTCGACCGGCATATGGTGGCTGAACTCTCTAAATCTGTGAGTCGACCGAGCGGGCGACCGGTGGAAACTTGACAAACTCTCTAAATTTGCGAGTCAACCATGCGGTCGACCGATGAATGCAATAGGCTACTTCCAAAATCTTCCAGTCGACTGGGCAATCGACTGAGTGCTCTATTTCGGGATAATGTTTGATTCGAAATTATATCTAAAAGTAGCTGTTTTTTTGTTAAGATTTGAGAGAGATTTAAGATATTTGATGATATTTAAGATATGGTTCATATATTAATTAAATCTTATTGATTTAGTACATTAAATATTAATGTTTCTCAATTTGATACTTGAAATAGTTTCTATGCTTATTAATTGAGATTGAGAAATACTTTGGGGATTTAATTGAGAGTTTTAAAAGTTTTTATTAAGTGATATTGAACCTAAATGAAGTCTTTATATTATAAGGGGTCTATAAGAGCATTTTATTATCATGACACTCGTAAACTAGCCGTTGGAAGGCTAATTACATATCCTTATATAAAGACTTGCGAATTTATGATTTAACTAAGCAGAAAATGAGAAAAATCATATGATATTATATTGAGAGCTTTTATAAGAGCTATCCATCTGAAATATTATGAGCTTTTCTGAAAGACGATCTTGAAGATCAACTGCTATTAATTTGTGCTGCTACATCTGAAGTTACATTGTTTTATCTATTCTTTCTATGGATTTCTGGTGAGATCTTTCCATTTATATTCTTTCATTGCATTATTTGATTATTGTTTTGGAAATTAATCTTAGAAATTATTTCTGATTTTTGAAGAAAATATCTTTATAAATAATTCCTTAAATCTAATTATGTGCTCCAATTTGCTACCCATATCTTGTTAAAATCATATTTCTGTATCTTACGTTTTTCTATCATTAGTTAGGATATTAATTGAGTTATTATTTATCTGGAATGGTAGAAGCTCCTGAGTGATATTTACTTCTTATCAATTTGTGTATTGGTAAGTTGTGACGGATTAAATATCATTGGGGATATTTAATCAAGGGTAGTCAGGTTTCAGTCTTTTCTTGTAAAGAGATTGAGGCAGTGATTCTTACTAGATAAGAATTGCGTTGTGAGTAAATTGTAAAGGTTTCATCCTTACCTGTGAAAATGATACTTGGAGTGTTGTGTGAGATTTTGATTCTTGAGCCGTAGTGATAAAAAGAATTAGGTTAATCATTAGCCTGTAAAAAGATAGGTTATTCTTGAGCTTGTAAAAAGTAGAGGTTATTCCTGAGTCTTGGAAAAGAAAATTGTAAAGGTTGATTCTGAGCCTGTAAAAGAATCGGTGTGTAGGTTTGGTTCCTACCTTTAAAGGGATCTTGAGAATTAGTGGGTGCGAATCTTCATGCAGCTCGGAGGACTGGACTAACCAAGAATAGCTTGGTGAACCAGGATATATCTTGATGTGCTGCAATATTTACTTTACTATTTTTGTTGTTTGGATGTGCACTTAGATTGATAATATTATTCCGCTGTGTTATAAAGATAATAATTAATTTAGGAATAAAATTAATTATTTGATTTATCAAGTTTTATTCTGATATATTTTTTAATTACCCAATTCATCCCTCCTCTTAGATATTCTACTGGGCCAATAGTTAAGTTCGAATATTTTATTTTATTTTATTTTGAAATCTTTTCCATTTATTATGTAACCATTGTTTTTTAATTTAAGGTGAGACGAGTTTTTGGTGTTTTTTGAAATGCTCTCCTGGCATGACCTCTTGTTAAATATCGAAAAAATTGACAAGAATAATTCTCGAGGGATTGTTGGGGAAATTTCATATAATTATATAAATTCAAAATAAATAAATATTACATGCAATTTTAATTTCTTTAAATAACAAAGAACATCAACAAATATATAAATAAATAAAATAAAGTATAGAATAGAGAGAAAATACATATTTGGTAGATCGAGACGTGTAAATATTGTCCTAAGCAGATATCTACACTCTCTATGCACATGGTTGAATGTCGAGCCCTTCCTAAGATACAACGATCCAAGGAGTCAAGGTGCAAACAGGACATCCCTATATTGAACCAAGCGTGAACCCTATTGCTCGTAAATCATCAAGTATATAATACACATGAAATATCACAAAATATCTCTTCTCTCATTTTCTATATCTCAATATATAGAATCACATTCACTCTTTTATACAAAATCACATTTTTTCCTCTATATTTCTCTATATGTTTGTATATTCTTTTTATCTCTTTTCTATATTTTCTTTCATCTTCACACACCTATATATAATGTATGAATTATATAACTCTTATTATATGTAATATTGAATACTCATAATGTTATAATTAATAAAATCATTGATTATACACATAAATATTATAATAATCAGATTGTAATATATATATATATTTTTTAGGGGAATTCATAAAGTTATTTTAATAAATTTTATGATTTAATCACAATAATGATGTATAATAAACATGTGATTAGAACACATAAATATAACAATCGTAAATATATTATTAATAATAATTTTATTAAATAATTTAATTTAATTTATATATAATATAATGAAATAAAATATTTAATTTTAAATTATTTTTCTAAACAATCCCCCACATAATTTAAAATTAAAATAAAATAGTAAAATAAAAATATTAGGCAATATAATACTATATAATAGATGTAAGTGTCTTCAGAACTTGAACTTCACTTTGTAACAAACATTTATTTGAAGGAATCATAATGAACTATGTTTTGAACTAGGTCCTTTTGGCCAAACTTCAGTAAGCATACATATAGTATGGGTACTAGATCGTGTTCGCAGTTTTGCGCTTTTATGGTCACACATATGTATCTTGATTCTCATGAGAATTACTGGAGAAAGCCTAATCCCATAGTCGCGGCCTCACGAAAACTGTCAGTTAGGTGAGTCCTCTAAGAGTATATGTAACCTATACCCTACAAGAGTTTTCTTCCCTTGGTCTCGTTAAGGGTTAAAACTCATCCTTAACATCACATTATGCAATACTAACATCGTAGGAATGAGGAAGAGAATCTTTTAATTGATTTCTCTAAATTATATAGTGTTGTTTTATAATTCATGCAATATGGATTGTTGCTACCCATCTTCATAGGTTCCCAATCATAGAGGTTGCGTTACCTCCCTAGGTGACTTTCTTATAGGCTACTCTCATCCCTTTCGACAATTTTAAGACCTAGGCACTACTAGTCTTTGAGGTAAATTGTCCCACCATATAGGAATATATAGTATGAATATTAAGTCTCAAAATTTTAAATTTTATCTACCCCATCAATTCTCATTTGGTACCAATAAATATTTTGGGACTACTATAGAACATTATTTTTTTAAGCAACATTTACATTTGAAATCTTTCAGCCCCAATAATACTATCAAATAAATTTATTTGGAACATATCAAACACAACTATTATTGAACCAAAATTATGTATAGTTTCATATTTCATCATGTAAACTGATATAAGACATATACCAAAACAATAATTTCCAAGATAACGTTTATATTTCCAATTTAAAAATTCTCAAAGTAATCAATTAAGGACTTTGTATCGAGGCAACATAACTATCAATTCATCATATTTTCAAGTTTACCATCACATAAACCTTCTTGGAATATAAATCAAAGGAACAAATATTTTCTTTCAACACAATAGGCAACTATAAAAATAATTCCATGAAAATAGAATTTAATTCCGCATCATTTTCGGTCAATTTTCGAAGCATCTATATCTGAGAATAATATTTGAACATTTATATTTTGGGACAATCGAATAATGAAAATTCTGTAGGCGTCATTATATCTTAAATACAATAGGAATGTCAATTATCGAAGTAAAATATTATTTTATTTAGACAACGGTCGGTATTTCTTGAAACCACATAATAATTTCAATAATTAAGATTTAATTTTTCAATAATTCAATTTTTCCTTTCAAATCAATTTAATAATTTTGTACGATGACAATAAAATTATTAATATGTTACCACATAATTAAAGTTTAATCACAATATTGAAAATCTCACTTAAAATTATTATTTTAATATTCAATAGTCTTACTACTAGAAATTACAAATTTTGTGACCAGTAGCCTACTACTAAGAACTACTTAATCGTAACTACCACCTATCTTATTACATAATAGGAACCATTTTAAAATAAGAAATTGGTCATTAATTTAGTACCTACTAGAAACCAATTTTCAAGTGAGAAACTTATCACTATTATAAAATATGATGACATTTATATTTTTTAGAGAGAATAAAAACATTTCAATTTTTTTTTTAATTTCTTTTTCACAACAAATAAAAAAAAAAAATCATATTTTCTTTTTTTTTTTTAATCAAGAACAAGTATTCTTTTTAACTCTAAAATAAATAATTTTGTATTTCTGCACAAAATAAAAATATTTTATTTTTTAAAAATAAATATTGAGAAACCATACTTTATAAATTGTATTAAAATGGTCAAAATATTTTATTCTAAAAATATTGAATCTTCATTATTCAATATTTATAAATATCCGAATTTAAAAATTTGATCAAATTCTTAAAATTTATTTTATTTTGATGCCTAGTAAAGCACTAAAATAATATTTAAGAATCTCTAACATTTTTTTTTAATAAAAAATGATATCACATCTCCAAAATAGAAACATTTGATTTTAATCAAATTAGCAAACTATAATAATAAATTAATTTGTAAGATGAAAATGAAAATAAATCATTTTTCCTTTTAAATATATATCCATACATAACCCCCACATTTTTAAAGTAACTTCATTTCAAGACCAAAAAAAAAAATCTAGTTCATTGTCAACAAATACACTTAGAATTAATGCTAATCAACCAAATAATTTTTCATATAAAATATCACAATCAACTATAAATCAAAGTATGCAAATTCATGAAACAAGCAAAATTTATAAAATAATATTTCCTAAAATTATTTCAATAGGAAAAATAAAGTAACATTAAATGCAAAATATAAGATAGAATATTATCATAATAAAAAAACAAATTTCATTTCTCTTGCATCTTTCATAAATGAAGAATAAAACAAAAATGTTTCGATCATCAAATTCATTAAACTTATACTAGAAACAAATTCTAGCAAAATTAAACTTTCACAAAATTATATATCTTCTTAAATTGTTGGGAAAATTTCATATAATTATATAAACTCAAATTAAATAAATAAATATCACATATAATTTTAATCTCTTTAAATAACAAAGAACATCAATAAATAAATAAATAAATAAAATAAAACATAGAACAGAGAGAAAATACATATCTGGTAGATTGAGACGTGTAAACATTGTCTTAAGAAGAGATCCAACCCTTCTATGTACATGGTTAAATGACAAACCCTTCCTAAGATAAAATGATCCAAGAAGTAAAGGTGCAAGCAGAACATCCCTATATTGAATCGATCGCGAACTCTATTGCTTGTAAATTGTCAAGTATAATATACGTGAAATATCACAAATTATCTCTCATTTTTTTTTTTTTTTTTTTTTTTTTTTTTTTTTATCACAATAGAATCACATTCACTATTTTATATAAAATCATACTTTTTCCTCTACTTTCCTTTATATTTCTCTTTATTCTTTTTTATTTTTTTTCTACATATTTTTTCATCTTCACACATTTATATATATTGTTTGAATTATGTAGCTCGTATTATAATATTAAGTACTCATAATATTATAATTAATAAAATTATTAATTATGCACATAAATATTATAATAATCACATTGTAACATATATATTTACTAGCTTATAAGTCGTGCCTAAAGGAACGGGCGTTAAATAAGAAAAAAATATATATATTGACCTAATTTTCTATGTATATACAACAATCTATTCCTATTTCATTTGAACATAAATAATAACTAATATTGAACATCAATAATAACTAACAAAGAAGACCAACAATTTACACCTTCTTATACAACATTCTATACTTGTTTTATTAAAAAATTCACAATAATTAACATTCAAATGTCATTACCAACAAATATATACAAAAATGAAAGGGTCAAGGGTGAGTTTTCCTCAAGAAAGCCCACATAAAAGAAAACATAAAAACAAATAGAAAAAAATTACAAACTACATCAAATTCAAAATATTAAAAAAATGACAATATTTATAGGGGAAAAAAGTAAGTAAAATTACTACCCAATGGATCTCATGTAAACGTCAATAAAACTAATACCTAAATATACTAATAATTCAAGCACCCTATAACATATTTGACTTCAAAAGTTAAAAAAAAAAAAAAAAAAAAAAAAAAAAAAAAAAAAAAAAAAAACATGCAATAAAACAAAGCAATTAGTTCATTTGCTTAAAGCGTAGATGGAGAAGTATCCAAAGCTTGTTTTACAACATTATCTCAGTCACCGAAACCAAATTATATGAAAAATATCACCTTCTAAATGAAGTCAACAACCAAAAGATCTACAACTGAAACTATAGTGCAACAATATTTGAATGCAAGAATCAGTCCCCAAATGTTAAAAAAAAAATAGAAATAGTAAGAACGGATGTCATGATGACGATGGCCTTGTGACAACGATGGCGCAGTGATGAAGGCTTTGTGATAGCATTGGCATAGGACAGAGGGGGGCTTATGTGCAGAGAAGAGACTGATTTGCAAAGAGAGAGAGAAGATGTTGGGCTGAGAAGAAGAAGCTGAACTGAAACCCTAGGAATAGAGAACTACTTTGTGTGACTGAAACCCTAATCTCCAAAAAATAATCCTCATCCTCATCCTCATCCAACGGTCCAGAAATATAGATGGGTTTGTCTTTTGACCCAACAATCCTCTTTATCTCTGTCTTGATTTATTACATAGTTTCATCAATCAGGCATTTCATCAAAACATGTTTTTCTCAAAACACATAATAAATTAGAAAGAAAATAAGTATTACTATTTTATCAATTAGCAATATGAAACCAAACTTAAAATAAAATAACAATTGATAATACCACCATCATTTCAGATGTTTTACACCCTAAAATAGGTATATAGTCCGTAGCAATCTAAAGTGGTGTTATGATTAGGGGGAATTAGTTATAAGAAATCAATGCAATAACAACAACAACAACTAAATGTTTGTCCCACTTATGTAGGGTCGATTACATGAATCCGTTTACGCCATAGTAATCGATCAATGGCCATCCACTTAGTCATGTTTAATGTCATTAAATCAATTCCAATATTCTTGTCCAACGTCTTCTTAAGTTTACATCTCCCTCTAGTAGACTCTTGCATTTGAACTAAATCACATTTTCTCACTAGTGTTTCAATGGGTCTTCTATACACATGCCCAAACCATCATAAACGATTTTCTCTAATTTTCTCTTCGATGGATGCTATTTCTAAATTCTCTCTAATAGTTTCATTCTTAATTTTATCCATTCACGTCTTCCCACTCATCTATCACAACATCCTCATTTCTGTCAATCTAATTTTCTGGATAAGTGTCATTTTTTCCTCCCAACATTTTGAACCATACAGAAACACTGGTCTTATAACAGTTTTGTGGAATTTTCCTTTAAATTTCAACGGAATCCTACGACTACAAATCACTGCAACTGCACTACTCTACTTTAACCAACCTGCCTTGACTCTATGCGTAATATCATTCTCAATTTCTCTATTGCTCTGAATCATTGAACAGTTCAAAATCAGTTAGAAGATGGAGCAATCAATATGAAATCAGACCCCAAATTCGCAATATGAAATAGTGAATCACATTCCACTGTTTATGGGGTTTAGGGTTAATCTGTGCCTAAAGGAAATAGAGAATTAGACCCCAAATTCGCAATATGAAATAGTGAATCACATCCCACTATTTATGGGGATTTAGGTAACCCGTGACTAAAGGAAATAACAAATCACAACCCAAGTTCACAATATACAAATTCACAATATTGAAATTAGAATAGAAAATGTAATAAGAATCAATATGAATTATTTGAAATATACATGCCTGACCTAACACGAATCTAGAATAAACAAATTCCTAATTAACAGAAACAGAAAAATAATCGAATAAATCAGATACCCAATATTTAGATTTAATTACCTTAAGGGCCTCATGTGACACTTCCCAGCCCAAACATTTCCTTATCTTTGGGCTCCCATCCATGTGTGTGTGTGTGAAAATTCAGTCACACATTCCAGCTCCATGATTGCTATTTGATATTAAAAGAACATTAGTTGCTACTGTTTTTGTTCTAATTATTTTACAAAAATTCATAGGAACAAAACGTTATTGTTCTTATATGTTTTGCTTTAATTACCAAGTTTTCATGGAACAAAAACAGAAGTTTGGAAATAAAAAACATAAATGAACAAAACCTTATTGATCCAAAATCTTAACTGTTAAAATTGGAAGCTTGCCAAAATGCCACAAAGCTAAAAACTAACTAGATTTTCACGATCGTCTTCATTGTAAATCTCCTTATTATTGCATGTGAAGTGCAACGATGGTTTTGAAGACATCTTCCGATCTGGTATGCAAATTAGGTTGCTCTAACCCTAATTTGTATCTTTTATATAAAGTTAAAAATGATCTGATGATCAAAAAATGTCTAGAGTTTTGTCTTCGATCGGACGACCCTCTTTATAAATGAGCTGATTTATTATATAGATAATATAATTCATAAAGTTATTTTAATAAATTTTATGATATAATCACATTAATGATGTGTAATAAACATGTAATTAGAACACATAAATATATTATTAAAAATAATTTTATTAAATAAAATAATTTAATTTATATATAATATAATAAAATAAAATATTTTATTTTAAATTATTTTTCTAATTTTATTAAATAAAATAATTTAATTTATATATAATATAATAAAATAAAATATTTAATTTTACATTATTTTTCTAACAAGTTTTTTATTAGAATGAGATTCTTTTATTGAATTAGGAAAATTAATCTAGGTGAATTTCAATATTTTTTAATGAAGGTATCAAGCTTACGGAAAATGATGTCAAACTAGCATTGATATGAACCTACCATAACTTTGACTTTTAATGTCTAAGATGTGCGTATATGACCTTAATTTTATTAAGTAACGTAAAAATAGAAGTGCCTGGTCATATACAAAGTAATGGTTGAGTGCGTTGGTGAAAATAGAAGTGCCTGGTCATATCCAAAGTAATGGTTGAGTGCATTGGTGAAGTGAATGCCACATATTGGACTACAAGGAAGTGGATCTCTATTATGTCATGCTTCAAATGCGACTAAACATAAGGTGAGTAAATAGCGTGTTAAAATTAACAAATCATGTATAATGTGAAGTGAAATTTGGATATGATATAACTAAAATCATGATATATGAAGTAATAATTTAACTTGGAAAATAACAGGCTTATATTGAAATGAAATGACTTAAATTAGTGCATGTCAAAATAGGTAACATCTTTTTACAACTTTTTCTTTATTCGAAATGACATAATTTCAACCTGCGAATTCAAGCGAAATGGATTCTGAATGAATTATCCATCTAAATGGATATATGAGAAGTACTATTTTATATGACATTTGAAACTAGGTGCAAAATGAGTGCTAAAAAAGTAAAAAACATGATTCCTAGACTCAGTGTAGTCACATACTGTAATAAATGCTTATGACTCTAACCTATATGGTAATGAACCTAATACCTGAATTAGCTAATATCACAATCTTAAATGACATTTACGAAGAGGCATACGGAATGTCCAAAGGGTGTGTGCGTCCTAAACATATTTACTAAATGGTGGAAATGGATCTAACACTAGAATGGTATGAATTTCCGTGCACGACCTAATTTATATGGCATATTGACTCGGTGATTTACTAAATTATTTAATACCCTATTTAATGACGTGAATCATGGGATGATTACATGACATAAATGATTTCCTTAATGGGAGAAGTCGCGGTGGTAAAAATGACCTAAAATTGATTAAAGATTTATAGGATGCAAATGGCATAAAATACTACATGTTACGTCTACATGACTTTTTAAGGAAATTAAATGCATTAAATATTCATTTAAACAAAGAAATTCAAATTTGGCTTTCCCTTAAATCCTACGGAAATGAGAATCAAGGGGATGTCACTGAAACACGTTTGTAGAAATCAACCCCTCCAATTTTTTTGCAAATTTCAACAAAACAACATACCAAGAGAAGTAATTACCTAAACTGACTATTTTCAAATCCCAATATACTTTGGGAATTAAAATGGTGGTTCTGAAAGCTGTCCCTTAAGTTGTCAAATGATTGAAATCGCCACAAGGCTTATAGGGGTCAATTTTTACAGAACAAACTTATTAACTTTTATTTTTTATATTTTTTCAAGCTCGAATTTTAGTATAGTAATGACTTATTTTATTGATATTTCTATTTTTAAATGACCAGACTGTTTTTTTTTTTTTTTTTTAAATTTAAATAGATATAATAAACGTAATGTAAATGACAGGAAATATAAATGACAGAAACTAAAGACATCCTCATCTAACACTACAAGGGTAAGTTTGACAGGGCATCCTCTTTCCGGCTTATCATACAATCATTGGATAGATTAGCAATATTTAAATAGCGTTAATAAAATTTGCAGAAACATAAATGACAGTATTTGAATGACGATAATTAAATTGCTTGAAAATAAATGACAATAACTAAATTAAATAGCTAGATCGATAATATAGAAAACTTAGCCAAGATGTTCTGAACCATTAGTTATCACCATTATGAATAGGGTCTAGTGAGCAAGTACGCCAATCCCAGTATAGTATTTCCATATCAAAGACCTAGGTGCAAAAATATAAGGAAAATAGATAATGAAAGGGCCTATGCGGAAGGAGAGATTAACAAGAACTTAAAAAATATATAAAATAAGTAGCGCTATCACAAAATATGATGGATTTCTTCTTAGGATCAGAACTTTGGAATGATTTTGTTCAGGATTGCGGTAGTAGAGGAAAACGTGACAGAATGACTAACCGACACCTCAAGAATACTCTCCAAAAATAAATCCCATAGTTTGGGGAAAATGAGGTTTATTTATAGCCTCCAGGCTCCAGAAGACTGGGAGCACCTGATGGTATGGCCTTCGGGTAGAATTGCACTATGGCCCACCCCTGCAAGTGGCACCTGGCCATTGGCTGCAGGTTGTGTCATGTTTTTCTTACCCAATTTTGGTGGTACATGATGTAGTTGGAATATTCAAAACCCTTCCATTTAATAAAACATTAATTTTTTTTTTTAAATATTAGATAATAATTTTGTAAAATTAAATCAGATTCGGGGAAGGGTGAAATATGTCCAATTTGGATTAGAGAGGGTGATGTCAAGGTGACATAAGGATGATGTCGTTTTGGGTGATGAAAGAATGATGTAATGGTGGTATAATGATACTTACACTTAAGCCCAATCCTTATTGTAATTGATTTCAAGGTAATAAATGAAGTTCTTATTAAAATACAATTAATTTTTAAATTTCAATTTTACCCCTTGAAGAATTAATCGAGATCCAGAAATTCGACTAGTTTTTTTGCAAGGAATAAATTGACTTTCAAAATTTAATTATGCTTCAACATCGGACTTAATTTAGTTATCCCTAAATTAATTAACTCAAGAATGTGCAATTTTCATTTGAGAAGTATTTTAGAATGACGCATTTGTACTTTCTTTTTGTCATTCTATATTGACTTCCAGAAATATATCCTTATGCTACGCAACATTTTTCAACAATGTCATCATCATTCTTGAAGTGAATTTAGGTCCTTCACTCATACCATTTCAAAATTCAAAAATGTTTCAAGCAATTGAACCTTAATTCCAAACCTTTGAAATTTTTCCTGAAAAACCCATTTTTCAATAAAACTTTTCCCCAAAATTTTCCCGGATGATTCCTTCATTAAGCACAATATAAATTTCTTTTTATATTTTATATATTTTTTTGTATTTTATCTTTCTATTTTTTTTTGTTAAGATGTTGTGCTGAAACTATATGCCAAAATGTGCGCGAGTGGCAGGCCAAAATGCGATCTCTACAAGGTCCGGGTCGCGAAGTGGAACTTTTTCAAAGTTGTCTACAAATACATTTCATTGTCCCTTAGGAAAGAGTCCTTTGACCTCTTGAGAGAATGCTTGGTTTTCCTTAGGGATAAAGATTTTTTTGGTTCCTGAGAAATGTCTTGGGATCTAATTGACCCTTAAAATTTGCAATTCAACAATTTGACTCTTGACATTTTAAAATAATGTCCAATTGATCCCTAGGTCAGGTTTTATTAGTGAAATTTGGGAATTTTGGACGAAAACAGTCACGTGACAAGCACGTGACTCTTTGGCCAAAGGTAAATGCATCATTTCAATCATATTAATATAATGGGGTCTATTTGCATATGTTGTTAAACTAAGGGGTCAAAATATTTTTTTTCCAAACCTTTTCTTCCTTCATTTTCTCTCTCCTCGTTTTTCAGCCCTCTCACCTCTTTCGTTCCTCTACATCACCGAGCACCAACACACCACCACACAATCGCCTCCACCATTGCCAAACCAAAGACCACCTCCACCACTATCTCTACCATTGCCGAACCAAACTCCATTTGCAAACCCATATCCCTGAAGACCCCAAACCAAAACACCATCACCGAACACCACCACCGAACCAAACATCCACGATCTCTCTCTTGTTTTCGCAATCTCTCTCTCTCTCTCTCTCTCTCTCTCTACAGGCGGCAATGGCGAACCAAAGCAGGTATTTGTGAAATTGTGACTATGAATTTTTAAGAGAATTTTGATTGATGAGTGTGAATGGCGGACCAAATTGGATTTTGATTTCAAAACTGGGTTTCAATTTCGAAATCGAAACCCTGGTTCATTCACCTGTTTTTCTTTAATTTTTTTTAGGTCGTCTTCTTCCTCTGCTGCTCCGATCCTTTGTTCCACCGCCTAAATCGATTTCGTTCGTTCACCTGGTTCGAAACCCTAAATCGATTTCGAAATCGAAATCGATTTGGGTTTCGATTTCGATGGTGTTCGTTGTTTTGGTTTTGGTGGCGATGTTCGGCGGTATTATTTGATTTCGAAATTGAAACCGTGGTTCAATTTGGGTTTTGGAATAGAACCCTATTTTGATTTGGGTTTCGATTTCGAAATCGAAACCCGAATCGATTTCCATTTCGAACAGGGTTTCGATTTTGAAATTGAAATCGAAACCTAAATCAAAACCCTATTTCGATTTAGATTTCGATTTCGAAATCGAAACCCCTAGGCACGATTTCGATGGTGTTCGTCGTTTTGGTGGCAATGTTCGGCGGTGTTCTTCAATTTCGAAATCGAAGAAGTGGTTCAATTTGGGTTTCGAAATCGAAATCGAAATCCTGTTTCGATTTCGAAATCGAAACCCAAATCGATTTCCATTTCAAATAGGGTTTTGATTTTGATTTCGAAATCGAAATCGAAACCTAAATCAAAACCCTATTTCGATTTTGATTTCGAAATCAAAACCCCTAGGTAAGCTTCTGCGTAGATCTAATCTCTCTCTTAGTTTGGTTTGGTCCTGAAATTGATTATTCATACGTTCTCTTCGAAGCACAGGTTCCATGAATTTGTTCTTGGTTGAAGGTTGATGCTTCATCTGAGATTCAAGACCATGTAAGTACGTGAAGATTGGGGTATGATTTTCTGTTTACTACTACTTGTTTTTTTTTGTATATTTTTATATAACCCAATACTTGTAACCTAATGGTTATTTAATATACTTTTTTAGTGAGAAATTTAATGTTAATTATTTTTAATTTTTTATCTACCTTCTGTAATTATTTTAATCAATACATATGTTAAAGAATAGGTTTGATGGTTGATTTCTATTTTTTGATATGTATTATATTATTTTTTTAGAACTTCATGTATTGTATTGTTTTTTTAAAACTTGTTGTACTATTTTTGAAGGACTTATTGTATTATTCTGATTGTTTAAGAGAACATGATTTATTGTACTATTTTTTTTTAGGATCTGTTGTATTGTTCTTATTTTTTAAAATATGATATATTGTTTGTATTTTCTAAAATATAAAAAAGCTGTGGGTTTTTATTTTGTTAATATATTGTTCTGTTTTTTTTATAGTTCAAAAATACAAAAAAAGTTCTCCTGATCACTGTTGGAATCGATCAATATAGTGTTTGAATATACTAAATTTTGTAATTATGGTCAATAATTTTTTTTAATTGTTCTGTATTTTTAAAAAAAATATATATAGTGAAAATGAAGAATAAACAATTAAAATGGGGATAGGAAGAGTATTTAAAAGTTGCAAAGAAATATTAAGTGGAGGAATCAACAAGAATTAGAAAAAAAATATTTTGACCCCTTGAAGTTTAAATGACATTTCAAATTAATCCTAATGAATGAAAAGACCAAAATACCCTTAAACTAACGTTGATCGTTACCTTGATTTCACATAATTCGTTTAAGGGGTCAATTAGACACTATTTTGAAATGTCAAGAGCCAAATTGTCAAATTGCAAATCTTAGGGGTCAATTGGACACTCAAAACATTTCTCAGAACTAAAAAAGTCTTTATCCATTTTCCTTGAATAAAGGTGTAAATTGCATTGTTGTGACTATTTTTTGTTGATACTTGAGAAACGGGCACAGAGCAAATATTCTTCTAGTTGCATAACTGGGTAAAAAAGTTAGAGGATGATCTCGAGGAATTGCTGACACTCCTATGGTAATCCTAATAATGGTCAAGGCTATGGATCCCATATCTGGGTATTTTGAGCCAAGGGTAGTAGCTTTTCAGAGATCTTGTTCATTACACTGACAGTGTCTTCCCTCCTATTCTATTTTTTCTTCTTGGCGTTGTTCATTTTTTTTTTTTGTTTTAATTCTTATTATAGTTTTAAATATTCTGGATAATTATTATTTTTGTTTATTGTGGCCTCTTATATTTTTATTTGTTAATTAGTGTTAAATATGGTTCAGCAATTAATTTTGGCTCATTAGACAATTTATTCAAGGTATCTGTGATATGTTCCAGTTGAGTTCGTACATTCTCAGCCAAGAATTACCCTGTACCATCCTTCCCAAGTTGGCGAAAGATTTCCAGTACCCATTTTTTTATTGCTAAAGTCATCATTTTTAGGACCAGGTCTTCTTCTGTGAATGATCTCAATTTTACCCTTCTATTACAATACTGCACCATCTATTGTTTTATGGTAATTGCCCCCTCGTACATACATACATACATATATATGTGTGTATCTCCTTTATTTATCTTGGTGTTGAAGTGGGAAGTCCTTAGGGTAGAGATGTTGAGCTCCACGGGTATCACATCCTCCGTCTTGAAGGCCAAGGAGAAAGGCATTTCTCTACTGGCAGTTCAGTAGATGGGTTGATAAGAGACCATAAGACCGACACTAGTCTATCCACATTGATTTATACTTATAGACCATTGTCTTTAGAATGTGAAGGATATAATAGTTTTTTACTTCCACTTGTCTATTTTCTTGCAGATGGCCTGGTGAAGAGAAAGTGTGGAGGTTCTAAGATTTTCGCAGAACTCTTGGAATGGTGTGCTTTAAATTGTGCAGTTGGGTATCCCATAGACAATCCTAGGTGGGCTTGTTTCAAGTAATAATCTCAAGTAAATAAATTATTAACCCTATATGTGTTTGTGGACAAATTAACATTGATGTTTTACAAAACTAATATTTTTATTGAGTTATATCAGAATGAGTTCTGATTGATATTTTACAGAACTAATATTTTTATTGAGTTATATCAGAATGAGTTCCGATTGAGTAAATGAGAAAAATATGAATTTCAAGATAATATTTGATGATGATTTTCAATATAATATTTGACAAATGATTCAAGATGGTAGCAATGAATACATTGAAGATTTTTTGGAACAAAAAATATTTTTTGTATTTCTAGGTAAAACGACTCAATACCTTTTATGTTGTTAATGCAACCCTGATTAGGATCACGCACAACACTCATGAAATTAATTGAATTTTGTGAAGTATAGTCATAAATGATAAAAATGAGAACCATTGAAGAGGTAACTGGTTAATTGCTAGGATGGTCGGTCGACCAATGGTACAATTTTTAGATTATTTGACGACGTCATTTTTCGAGATCCTCAACCCAAATCTTAAGCTTTTGAACGTTATAAACTTTGATTTTAATGGTTTTGGAGACTAAGTTGAGCTTTTTAAAGGTATTTTTGGGTCAAACATTTTAGATTTTTCATAAAGAGATATTATTTTGCTAAAATATTTTTTACAGAAAAAAATTTTCATCGAAGAAAGCGTCATTCTTGCTATATCGAGTTTGAGTATTAAGTTTGATCTTTTTAATGAAAGCGTCATTCTTGCTATATTGAGTTTGAGTATTAAGTTTGATCTTCTTAATGAAGTCCTAGTATGCTCGTTCTTTTTTATTACTCAAATTAAGTTTGCTTTAATTGATTAACATCTTTTGATTGAGCTTGTAGTAATTTTTGTTTGAAAAATCATTTTCTACTTTGAATATCCTGGAAATTATGTGAAACAATTTTGCCTCATAAATCTTATTCATATCATCTTTGTGTTTTAATTGAGTAAAATTAGATTTGTATTCTCACATAATTCTATCACATAGTATATTAAGATATTAATTGAGCATATATTGTATTGAGGTGATAGAAGCTCTTGTAGGAAGAAACATATCATTTTTGTATTTGGTGAGTATGAGAGAATTACACATATTGGGTTGGGGTCTAATCACGGTTTAGGTGAGAGGATTAAACATATTGGGTGAGTGTGAGAGGATTATACATGTTGAGTCTAGGTCTAATTAGGGTTTAAGTTTGATTTTTGGCCTGTAAAAGAATTAGGTTTGATTATTGCTTGTAAAAAGATTAAGTTAGTGTTTAGCCTGGTAAAAAGATAGTTAAGTTTGATTCTTAGATTGCAAAAAAAAAAATAGGTTCTTCCTGGGCCCAATAAAAAAAGAATTATAAAGATTTGATTTTGAGCCTAGAAAAAGAATTAAATTAATCGTGAACTTGTGAAAAATATTGTAAGAGTTTAGTTACTACTTAGGAAAGAAATCAGAGTTAGTGGATTGCGAAATCCCTGCGAGAGCTCAGGGGATTAGACGTAGGCTAGAGTAGCTTGTCCCACTAGGATAAATATGTATGTTCAATTTCTCTATCCCTATTTGTTTTGTTACTTATTTATATAAACATGTTTTCCCTATAACTTAAGATAACAACTTGTTAGATAATTTGGTGATTTCTTGATTATTAATTTGTTTGTTTAAATTTTTATGGCTACCTAATTCACCCCCCTTTTGGATAGATCTGTGGGTCAAGAATTGGCATCCCAGCTAGTTTTAGCTAAATAGGCTTAACATCCTAACTAACATGATCACATGGATTACACTAAGGAAAATATTTTATGTATATCTCCTGCATGTTATAATAATAAATGATTAACTAGTAGGAATGATAGAGACAGTGATAATGAGATTGCTGATAAGGCTATTGAGAAACTGAATGCTCTTACATATGTTTTTGGTAAATTAAATTTAAAGCTTTCACAAAAAATTGCAACTCTTGAAAACAAAAAGTTCATACTTCCAAACCTCTTAAGAAGAAGAATTTAGACAATTATTTTCCAACTATTGAATTTTTGAATGTTCTATCTGAGATAACGACTTTTCTAAAAAAACGTTGAATCCTTTCAAGAAGAAAATACTTGTCTAAAAAATTATATTTCAAATCTTCAATAAGGTTTTGTGAATTCTACAAATGTTGAAACTTTAAATGAGACTTTAAATATTGAATTGAATAATACAAGGTGTGAATTTGATAGAGCTTAGGCAAAAATTTATTTTGTTGAAAATGATTATCGAATTCTTGAAAATGATTTTGAATTTATGCACAAGAAAAATTTTGGTCTTCAGGTAAATGTTAGTTCATTAAAATGCTCACTTGAAAAGACTCAAAATGAGCTTAATGAGATTGTTAATAAATTCAAGAATATTGACAAAACAAAAGATTTTGAAAAACCAATCGACACTGAGGCAACTGCTTAACATCAGTAGCAATATCGTGTCTCTACACAAATTTGATAATCCTAAGAAGTGCTCAAATAATTTAAATGTTAATATATAATACCCTGGAAATTTATATTTATGAAAATTATTATTTTATATAAGTTTAATATTTTTGGGACGGTTTTGTAAATTTGTGGTATAAATATATACTTGATAATTTTTGAAGTTAAATATTAAATTTATATTTTTGAAAATATTATTTTATATGAGTATAATATTTTTGTGTTGATTGGTATATTATGAAACTTTATAAAAAATATTTAATAAATTTAGGGAGATAAGTGAAATTATTGAGTTTAATATAAATTACTTTATAATTATGGGGTGCTAAATGTAATTATTAAATTCTTAATGGTTAAGGAATCAATTGGTGACCATGAGATTAAAAAAAAAAAATAGCCTCATATATGTGGCGGTGTGTGTGTTCATGTAGGAGGAATACTAATAATAATATTATACTTAAGAAATGAGATTCTCATTACAGGAGCTCTTAGGATATTAGGATCTTATGCATGAAATAAGAGCTGAACCCTTATTATGTTTAGAGAGATTGAAGCCGCATGCATAATAGGAATTAGAAATGAAGTCAAACAAACATATATATATATATATATATATATATATATATATATATATTGAATGGTTACTAAGTATTCCAGTTCGAATTCCGGCTTCAGATTTCAGGTAGAATTTCTAACTCTTTTAATATACATATTTAATTTCTCCTTGTATTGTGTAGTTCATGCTAGTACTGTTATAATTGTTGTTTTTTACTAAATATTTATGAATATGTCCTATCTGAAAATTATGTGAGATACACGTTTATATAGTTACTTAGGGTTTGATTGAATAAACGTATTAGAGGAGTTAAAATTCTACTGAGCGTTGGCTCACAACTCTACAGTTTTGATTGCAGGACCGGTAAAAATGAAACGGCACCAAGAATTCTAGTTGAATTTCTATTTAATTTAGAATAATTGTACTGATTATTTACTGTTGTAAAATAGACAAATTTTAATTGACTCGACGATTCCATAATTCTAATTATAGTCATTATTCAAATTTCTAGTCGTTATTTAATTATGGCCAGTTTCGAATTATTCAGTTATAATCGAAACTGATTATAATGATTATGCACATATTTGTTATATGTTATGCAATTATGTATTTATTTGTTATTTGGATTCTGATTATTTGTTTTCCCTATTTTTTTTAATTCAATTATAATTATGATTAATTTCTCAATGATATAATTAATGGTTATATTATTAATGATTATTATTAATTTATCAGATAATTAAATTATAATTATTGTCGTAGCATAGTAAAAATTCTCTACTTTTATAAAATGAAATATGGATTATTCGGTTTAGTGTTAAATTCTTCAAGGGGAAAAACCGCGTGGCGGCCCTAGAAAATCGGGTCGTTACAAAGTGGTATCAGAGCTAAATTAATAGTAATACTAATTTATTTATAAATGGCAAAATATGTGGGGTAGAATTCTCTATGGAGAAACCTAATAGTAGTCTTGGAAAATCGAGTCATACATATTATTGTGCAAAATATAGTCATTTTGAAAAGTGGTATTATCAACTGCATGGTTACTCAATTAGATCTAGAAATAATTAGTTACCTAGAAAAGAATTTTTTCATGCAGGTATAAGTGATAGATATACCAGACCAAGGAGGATGAACGAAAATTATTTGCCATGAAAATATGCAATATTTTCTGAACCTAGAAGAATGAATCAATATGATATACGAAGATATAAAATGAATGATTTCAGAAAGCCACAACTTTAGTATGGGAGACAAACCAATGATTATCACTGGAAACAAGTACAAGTTCAAAATCAGATGAAGCTAGTGTAAAAAGTCATTGTGAATCGTAACAAAAAAATATCAAGTAGCCAAAAAAGGCAAAGAGAGAATTACTAAAGCTGATCAAAAGACATCATTACACACAAAAAAAAATAAAAATAAATAAAAATAAAATAAAATAAAATAAATCATTTTGAAGATGAATTCAAAATATCAATTATAATCAATTAATTGATATAAAGAAAATCAAGACTTGTGTGGATTATCAAACTAGCTTACACATACCAATGGCTCCCAAGGATAAATTACGTATGTCAAATTTCTTAAAGTATAAATATATAAATTTTGTTAGGGGGGACAAATGCATCGCATTTTTCTACTAATTAGATTTATATTTTTATTTAATAGTTGTGTTAATGTAACGCTTTAAAATGAGTTTTTAAAACAAACATTTATATGGATCTCTTGAGAAATGGATGAGACTAAGTATAACTAAAAGGCCAAAATTAAGCCTATCTAGTTGACTACCTAGGTTACCAATTGATAAATAAAAATAAATAAATAAAAAAAAAAAAAAAAAAAAAAAAAAGCAACGATAAGGTCTTAAGGAGAATTTTAGATAACAGCCAGTCGATTGCTTGTTTACTCGGTTAAGTGACTATTGTCGGGTTAAAACCTCTAGTTTAGGTTTTTCATCTCATTTTTTTCAATCCTTTCACATTCTCTCCAAGATTTAATGTACCAAAACCTATCATATTCATATTATCTCAACGAATCCACATTTAAAAGGCTAGATCTAGTGATTTCTGAAGAGGATGAAGAATGATTTCATGAAAATGGAAGATGTTTTCTAGATCTAAAGACCTCCCATCACATTGGGATTTCTCTCTCCAATTCCATCATTGTTTGGTAATATTAAGATCTATTTTTTGATTTCTCTCATTCTTGTATGGTTAGATCAAGAATTCTTGGTTAAAACTTGATGCCTAGTTGTTCTTGAAACATTGAAATCAATCACATGACACCTAATCGTAGGGGTAGTTTTGGTAAACTGTTTGACAAGAACATGTTCTTGAACTTTGAAAATCAAGTCAAACTTCAAAATAATTTTAATAAAAAGAAGGTAGTACGGGATAGGGCCATAGACGTTCCTGAGATTTTGTTTGGTGGTATTGATGTGTTAACAAAATTTAAAATGTTGGGATGGGATAAATTACTTATTGAGAACAAGGTTTACTTTAGTCACTAGGTAAAGTTATTTTATTTTAACTTTCATATTGTTGGGGAGAGAATTTGTTCCTATGTAAACGGAGTTAAAATTTAGGTGTTTCTACAAGAATTTGCTTTTATCCTTCAATTAAAGAGAGGATCGATTGTCCCTAAGAATTCACCTATATGGTTTCGAAAAAATATAAATATTGAGCAAACACGTCAAGAATTAGGAATTGTTGATTGTAGGGCATCGTTTTTAGATCTTGAGAAGCGACTTTACCACTACATCATTACTGGTAACATTGTTTTTCATGGTAGTCATTTCTCTACTATTATTGCGAACAAGGTCAAGATTAATCTTCAGTCTCTCATTCTTGAGCCCATGCAATATTAGTTGAATGTTGAGTCATGAGTATTACCATATGGTAATGTCGTGTGCTATCTTATTCAAAACTTTTTAGCTTCAATTGACGATGAATGTGCAAACCACTATATGAAGAATACTAGTATTCGTAATCTCAATGTCGTTTAATCGACGGGTTATGAAATTATGGGAAACCATTGGGTCCATGGAGAAGAAAAAAATGCAAAAGAAGATGACGTGATAATCATTGATAATGAAGAGAAAGTTGAAAAGTTAGCTAGGATTTGTCAAAACGTTGATCAAATGATGGAACAATTGGATCATTTTCAATAATTCGTGCAAGCGATAGACTCGAAACTTTAGAGTTTGTCGAGTAAAGTTGACAACTGTAGTGACCAAAATTGATCAAGTTTGTGACATGATTCAAAATTATCCTGCCTTTCGTTTTTCTGCCAGTCCATCTAACACATATAACACTACTCCTTATGATTTTTCAAATGGTTAAAATTCCTTGACCTTAGTAATATTTTGAACATGTTCTTGGAAATATTATGGTTTGTAATAAGTAAGTAGGTTTGGTGATGAACAATTTGTAGTATGTAGGTTTGTGAATGGTTTTTGGATATTAGTTGGCTATATTTTGATAATAAATGCTTAATCTCATTTCCTCAATATGATTCATATAAATGTAAATATTATATTTTCTTATAAATTTTTTATCAAAAAGTTTTTTCTTAAATTAAAATGTTGATGTTTTAAGTGATTAAAAATCTTTTTGAAAGAAATAATGAATTTCCACCATAAGCTTTATTGAGAGTGATATTTATAAAATTTTGGTATTATATCTCAACATTAAAGGACTGAAAAATGAGTTTTAAAATTTAATTATGATTTTACCTTTTTTTTGTTTTTAGAAAAATAATTTTTATATGATTTTGGTTTTTCCAAGCTTTTCACAATTAAATTATTCGGGGTTTGGGAATGGCTAGACATAATGATATTTGCCTAGAGAAGATGTCTTGATTCTTCATCCCAACCTTTTGAGATGACAAAGGGGGAGAAATTGTGATTTTTTATTTTATTTTTTCATTTTTCCAAGCATAAATTCATAAAGATATTTAGAAAAGGGGAGTAATAAAATTTAATGTTCTACATTGCATATTCTTGAAAATGTTTTTCTCATATGGTCTTAAATGAATTAAATATCCCATCCTTATATTCATAGAGAGAGTGGTTACATATTTAGTTGAGAAAAAATCAAAGTTAATTGTCATCATAAAAAATTAGGAGATTATTGATCCTAGATATTTTAGTGGATAAATTAACATTGATGTTTTATGGAATTAATATTTTTATTGAGTTATTTAAGAATTGAGTTCAAATGAGAAAAAGATTAATTTCAAGATAACATTTGATGATGGTTTGCAGGATAATATTTGACAAAATATTCAAGATGGTTGTAACAAAGACATTAAAGATTTTTTGGAGCAGAAAATATTTTTTGTATTTCTAGGTAAAACAAAAGTTGTTTTTAGGCTTGAATGGTTGATGGACAAGATGGCCAGTTAATTGCTGGGATATTCAGGATGTTATTTATATTAGTTGACGTTCAATCAGCAGACTGGTTATCAACAGTTGAAAAATGAATCGTTAAAGGGGAAACCATTGATCGGTAGGATGATTGGTTGACCGATAGTACTGTTTTCAGATTGTTTAACCAAGTCATTTTTCGAGATCTTCCACCCAAATCCAAAGCTTTTGGAAATTATAAAATATGATTTTAAGGGGTTTTGAATATACTTCATATATCTATCATATATTTTGAAGATCTTATTATTTAATCGTTGTATTACTTGATTCTATGAGATTTACCAAAAAAACTACATTCTATATTTTAGGAGTTTGAATAAAAGAAAATTGGGGACTAAATTGAACTTTCTAAAAGAATATTTTTGGGTTAAACATTTCAGATTTGAAAGAGTATATTATATGGGGTCTATATATGACGTTTATGGTCTTATGTTTTAAAAAATAGCGTTATAAACATTGTTTCAAATCAATATATATGGACCTACGAATTTGAATATAAAGACATCAAGACTTGCCTACGCATTAATGAATGCACAAGCATAGTCATCCTATTTTAATTGGCTATTTAATGGTCATTTAAGTACATTGAATGCTAGAAGGCTTAGGCAATGATCAAGATTTCATAGACTTATGTAGGTAATCATGAAGATCTTGTCATGATGATCAAAATATAGCCAAGATATTAGCTATTAAATGCTCTATTTAATGCCCAATTAATGTCATTTAATGCATCATTTAATGGCCATTAAGGCCTTGTCATGATGGGGCTAATTTAGGCTAGACGTTTAGGCACTATTTACCCTAGAATATTTGGTTTCATCATGAGATTTTGCTCAAACATCTTGCCAAGAGATTGCCCATTTAATGCATCATTCAATGCATGCATTTAATATTCATTTAATAACATTTAATGCCCTTAATGCTTAACCATGGTGAAGGTTATTTTAGACTAGGTTTAGGCCCTAATTACCTATGGAGTGATGATATTTTATCATCATGAGATGATTCATGCACCAAATCTTCCATAAAATTACTTCATTTAATGCCATTTATGACTTCATTTAATGCTCCATTAATTACTTTATTTAATTCTATTAAATGATTTTTAATGATAGCATGCTTATTCTACTAGTTAGGCATCATGACATTTTTAGAAAATGATGATATTATTATAAATGAGATCTTTCCATAAGATACTCATAAAATATTTGAATTTATTGCCAACTTCGTTAAGGGCACACCGGTGGAAGAATCCTATGTCTTTTTTACTTGATTTAGGAGATTAATACTTAAAAAAAAAAAACTAAACAAATATTTTGGTTGTCAATTTGACAAAACCGGTGAAAACAAAAGTTTCAGGGGTCAAAACGGAAAGTAATGGTGATTGGTTAAATTTTCTTAAATTAAAGAGTAGAAACAAATTTAAATATATTTAAAGTGGTATTCATAGAAAATCTACTTGTAGTATTGTAATTTTACTCCTCATTAACTTTTAGGAACTTCGAAATTGACCCGAAACTTTTGTTTGTACCGAATCTCGATCGAATTCATGATTTTATTTTTTATTTTTTTATTTTTTTATGATTTTGTAGTATCAAATGTAAACTAAGGTGGAAATTTGTTCCCTTTAAACCATGGTTTAAAATTTCTTTGAATTTTCACTTTAGATTCAATATTTTTGAAAAAATAAATGAGCAGGACAAAATGCGATGTCTATAATCTTTTAATTGAGCTTGTAGTAATTCTCGTTTATAAAATTATTTTCTATTTTGAATATCCTGAAAATCCTTTGAAACAATTTTTGCCTGATAAATCTGATTTATATTATCTTTGTGCTTTAATTGAATAAAATCATATTTGTATTCTCACGTAGTTCTATCACATAGTATATCGGGACATTAATTAAGAATATATTGTATTGTGGTGGTAAAATCTCATGCAGGAAGAAACATATCATTTTTGTATTTAGTGGGTGTGAGAGGATTAGACATATTGGATCGGTGTCTAATCAGAATTTAGATTTGATTCTTAATCTGTAAAAGGATTAGGTTTGATTCTTGCTTATAAAAGAATTAGGTTAGTCTTTGACCTAGTAAAAAGATAGTTAAATTTTATTTTTAGCCTGAAAAAGAATTAGATTCTTTTTGAACCTGGAAAATTAAAAATTGTAAAGGTTTGATTTTGAGCTTGGAGAAAGAATTAGGTTAATCCTGAATCTATAAAAGGAATTGTGAGGGTTGGTTCATACTTAGGAAATGAATCAGGTTTAGTGGATTGTGAAATCTCTATGGGAGCTTACTAGGTAGCTTAGGGCATTAGACATAGGCAAAAGTATCTTGTTGAACTAGGATAAATATGTGTGTTCAATTTCTCTATCACTATTTGTTTGGTTATGCATTTACATAAATATTGTTCCTCTATAACTCAAAATAACAACTGGTAAGGAAAATTGGTGATTGGTTAACAAATAATTTATTTGTTTAAAATTTTATAAATAACCAATTCACCTCCCTCTTTGGTAGATCTATAGGACAACATAAATAATAAATGTATTTTAATACTATTATATTAATGTTGTTGTAAACCTTGTATATTAAGGTGAAATATCATAGCTCTTAACGTGATTAAAAGGAGGAGACCAAATATATTTGGTAACTTATATTCTTAATTGTTTGTAATAAGTATTGGACTGTTCAAAATTGGTCTTCAACGATCTAGGTTAACTTGTTCTGTTGTTTTCTCTTTTGATAGTGGTGAGTTCCAAATCATTAATATGATATACTAGAACAACCACAAGGGGGATTACTAATGTAATAAGGGACCAATCATGATCATTCTTGATATCCTCTATGGTAGGTTTGCTCAATGTTAAAATATGATGTATGAGATATGATTGTATTAGTGATTTTTTGACATGAGGTACTGTTTATTATATGTATGGGTTGCTACACTTAGACGATACTAAGTGTTGTACTTTAACCATGAGACTTCAAAGATATTCATTGGGTATAGTGAGACATACACGTGAATTTAAGAGTATGCAAGATAAGATCTATCACTCTTGGTAAAGAGAGACACTATCTATAAAATAGTGTTCTATTTTATTTGATTTAATATAATTCACAAAAACCTTTGGCTAGACCAGTGGGAGGATTGAGATGAGATTTAAATTTGCGCTATAGTAAATTATATTATCCATCAATATATATATGATGGGACTAGGATTTGTTTTTTAATAACTTGTTGGCCCTTTGTGAACATGAGTTATAGAGATCGAATACAGGAGGTTCTCTTGGTGAAAATCACACCTACTGGACATGGATATGATATGTGGTAGACGCAACTCACAGTCGAAGGGATTGTCTTTTCAGAACAATTGGCTCCTAGATTGGCGAAATTAGAATTGTTCTAATTTTAATTAGTTAATTGATTAGAAAATTAATTAATTAATTAATTTCACCATCCAAGTTTTTGTATGAACCTAATGGGTCACAAAAATGAAAAATAGAAGTTAGAAAGTCCTTGAAAAAAACTGGTAGTATTGTTGAAATTTTTGAAGTTCGGGGTCCAAATTTAAAATATTGAAAGAAAGGGTCCAGGGTTTTAAACCATGAACAATTTTAATATAAAGAAAAGACCAATAATTAATACCCCTATATATTGATTTCGGCTACACCCCTTGTGTCTAATCATTCTTTATTTTTTTTATGTTTGCATTACAAATTTGAATCTTACTACCACTTAGATTCAAAATCAGATCTACGTTAGTATCTTGAGAACAGAATACGATTCTTAGAGAACTAAATATGACTTTTATTTTTGAATTTCTTGTGTGGATATGTTTAGAGACAAGACAAATATGTTGGTTCTAGTAAGACTATATCTCTGTTGCCAGTACCAGGTTAGATTAAGCCGCTCTCCAAAGCACCTTCTCAAATTATGCCTCGAACCTATTGGATTGGAGGCTGAAGCACCAGAATAAGTAATCAAATCAAATATGATTTAATTTGTGCCTGTTATATTTACATTATGTTAATATGAATAGATTCGTCTTAGAGAAACATGATATTATTTTTTATTTAAATTTCTTTATTTTCCGCTGCATAAGTATAGTGTTTTTAATATCCGATCCCTTCACCATTTTCATTGATTATGACCCTTGGTACCCTGGATCAACATTTCATGTTTTTCCACATAATATTTTTTATATTTTCTCAATTATCTGCTAGTGGTTCAACTTCAACCCATTTAGGGAAGTAGTCAATTTCGACTACAAAAAACTTCTCTCAACCTCCAATTGAAATGGCCTCATAAGATTAATTTCCCAATTCACAAAAGGACATAGTATGACCCCAGGGGACATTATAACAGGATATGAGTGCGTTAAGGGCGCAAACCTTTTGCATTTATCCTATTTCCTAAAAAGGTTCTTTCGTGAGAGATCTAATAGGGAGGTATAAAATGCTAGGGTTAATTCATCTTGGCCCCTGGTTTACTGGGTTGTCCAAGATATTATCTTCCTCTTTAGAAGTCAGCATAGGAAGAATCTCGATGAGAATTTGGTAACGTTTTATTGTTATACACTGCAATTGTACATGTCAAGTTTTAATAGTAAATGATGAGTAGAGTATTGTATCCACGGGGATTGGTCTAAATCGTCGCTAATTACCGTGATTATTGTAACCCAAATTTATTTAGGCAACCCAATTAGATGTGGCTTAAAACAAAATAAAAACAAATATTAATACAAAAGGAAAATAAAATACGGACTTCCAATGTACTATTGTTCTAAGGGCTTGATTTTTTCTTGTTATTCCCATGTCATCCTATTAAGCTATTATTAATTAATTTCATTCATTCAATAATCTAGGTCACTCGTGCTCCCTCACTACCTCTCCCAAGTATCAAGTGAGAGAATATGCCAACACTTCGAAAGTGATATCCCTATCTAGTATTTAGGTGAGAACATTTGTTATGCCTCAACCTTATAGATAACCCTAGCTTTAATAATCTCCCGATCTATTTAAACTTACGTTGTACTTAACCTAAGTCCGAACCTGAAATTACCTCTTCCCATTGTCAAATCCCAAGTTCTCAAATCAACTAAGTTATCATATGGGAGCATAAATTGTAAGCATTAATGAGGCAAGCAATTTAATAAAGATCCTAGGTGTTGATCTTCTCTCGGTCTCACAACAACCTAAACTATGCACTCTCAATTCCAGTCACAAAGTCAATCTCTCTCGAGCATAAAATTTACAACATAAAATCATCTAATTCATTAGCCACATCAATCAAAAGCATTAAACATAGAGATGCATAAAATGGAATTAAAATTAATAATTAACAAAATATTTAAAACATGGTTAAAACAAGATTACATCAAGCCCTATATTAAATGACTAACTCAATATAGCGGAATCCATAACTAATACTTTCAAGAAGTCAATAAATGCAAAATAAAAAATATAAACTCAAGAAAGATTAGGGTGAGATAAAGGAAGAGAAAACTATTTGTGGAAATAAACATCAAGTCTTTGAATCTTCAACTCCAAGCTCTCTCTCCGGGAATTTTTGTGCTTCCAAAGGTGTTTTTCCTCCAAAAATCTCCCACCAATAGTGTTTTCTCTCCCAAAATCTCCATCCCCTTGGCTTTGAGGTATAAGTTGGTATAAATAAGGCTCAAATTAGGTTTTTTCTTATTTTCACACTGCAGAGGTGCACTAGAGCACAATTTAGGGCGTTGGAGCGGGTGATAGGTGTGAAAAACCTATCTATTTCCAATCTAAATTTGATAGTTTTCGAATATGTTTATAGTTATTTTTATTATGTCTTAATTAGTTTTCATACTTTTTGTATAACTCAGGTGTGTGGGTCCAAAAGATAGGAAACTAGAGCTAAAATGATGAGATCGAACCAAAGCGGTTCGAAGTTACGGTGGATAAACAAGCTTGGAGGCTAAAAGATGAAATAGGCCCATGGCTTAGGCGTCCAGACCACCGCCTAAGCGGTGAAGATGCAGAGAAGAGAAAAATGTTACTGACGAACAACCGCTGGAGCGGAAATTCTACCGCTTAGGCGGAAATCCAGCAGAGGACGAAGATGGGCTACTGACAGCCACTCGCCTAGGCAGAATTTCTACCGCCTAGGCGAAAATCCAACAGAATGTTCTCCTAGTCCACCGCCTACTTCACCGCCCAGGCGATCAGACTTAACCGACCTAACTCCGCCTAGGCAGAATTTCTACCGCCTAGGCGGATTTGTCCTGCACAGTCTTGAGATATTTTTAAGATATTTTTGCTATAAATATCCTCTCTCCTCCCCCTTGGCCGGTATCTCTCTCCTCTCTCTTGAATTTTTGAGCCCCTTAGGCTATAGTTAAGCCAAGGGTTAGGAATTTTAGGTGTGGAGCTCGCATCCCGAATTGGAGAAGACGGTGAATCGATCGTAGAGCGTTCTTAGCGGTTTATCTTCGGACGAGGCTAAGTTCTTCGATCATTTTTCCTTATTTATTTATCTTTGGAGTATGTGAGTATGTTTAGCTCGTTATTTTCTTATATATGCGGCTATGGCCCCGAGTTAAATATGGATTGTAGTAGGGATTAACAATATAATTTATAAATACGTTGTTTAGATGATTTCGGTGTTTTGTTTGTGATTGTTCTTCGTAGTTTGATTGTATTTATCGTATTGTTTGTTTATTATACTTGGATTGATAAATGGAGAATACGGGGTTTTGGCAAAACCCCCGATTCGGATTAGAGTAAACAAACGCCACGATTCTATAACCCAGTCGGGGTTTGAATCATGGACAATCGATGACGTGGGGCTAGACACACGCTACCTAGGGTTGTAAAGATGTTGAGGGGGACCTCTTCGTTGGCTCGAAGTTGCGTTATATTTCTCATCTTATACTCGGAAGAGGTGGCGAGGGAGTTTTAGAACGGAGATTGTCGATAGGGTAAATACAACGTGACGATCCAATAACCCAGGAGGGAGTTGGATTGTGTGCAATCAATGACGCTGGGCGAGACTCACGTGACCTAGGGTCGTTAAGACGTTGAGGGGGACTTCTCTGTTGACTCGAAGTCATGTATTCCCTTGTCTTACACTCGAAAAAGGTGGCGGCGGAGTTTACGTACCGAGGTTGTCAAATAGGTCGAACAACGTAAACGCGAGTAAATCGAAATCGAACACGTATTTGTAAACACATTAATCCCTATACAATTCTTCACCCTAAAACATATTAACATAATAGTGTAGTTAATTTAGGTTATATTAGTATTAGTTTAATTAATTAAATAAATTTGTTTTTCGCTTAGATAAACTTAGGTCACGACAAACGTGGTATTTGATAGTAATGACAACAATCCCTGTGGATACGATAACCCGATCTTAACGATCACACTATACTAAAACTTAGACCTTGTATACTTGCGAGAGTAAGTAGCGGTGTATTTTACGCCGTGCCAAGTTTTTGGCGCTGTTGCCGGGGATTGTTTTGATGTTATTGTCGAAAAAACGTGGTAACGGCTCCGGACTTGAGTTTTAGACAGGAGAAGAAAGTGTTTCGTATTGCCGGGGGATTGGTGATTTCGTTATTATTGATATTGTGTGTAAATGACCTAATTTTATTTTAGGCATTTCTTTGTATATAATTTTTTGTTGTAGTTTTGTTTTTCTTTCTTATGCAGGGTACTTGGCGATGTTAGATCGACGGGTATTATACATCTCTTTCGACGGGATTCCAAGCCGTTTATTGTGCTTGCCCAAGCGCATAAGCCGGTGAGGCGTTTCGTTGAAAGATTGAGCCATTAAACCACGCGCTTCTTAGGAGGCAACCCAAACAATTCTTTTTGATCCATCCCATCCGACTTGATTCGGAGGCGAGACCCTCTCGCCTCCCAGGTAAGTGTTCTAAACACCCTTCGTCAGCATGCTTTAATTTCATATGTTGAAGAATGATGATTGGGTTCGCTGAGGACACTGTCCACTTTGAGTTTGGCGGTGATGTGTAGTAGTAGTATGTTAGTTTATGTGTTATTATTTTTCCGTATTGCATGTGTGTTTAGGTTAGAATGTATTTATGTTTTTGTGTTGTTGTTTATGTTGAGTTTTGCATTCATCTGGGCCATCACCCGATGATGAAAATTACCCCTGGTTGTTTTCGAAGTCAAGGGTAATACCCATGCATGTGTGATTCTGTGTGCTTGACTATGCATTTTGGTCAAAATTATTTTAGATCCTAATTTGCATGGGCACATAGACTCAATGTATTTTTATTCAATTGATTTGAGGACGATTATCGATTAACCAAATTCATGGCACATTAAGGATTCTAGAACTTGACTGAGGGGAAGCTTGAGGCGAAATCCTAGGCGAGGTAGTTCAGGAGACGTGATTTAGGCATTTTCTTTGTCGCTTAAGCCTTTTGAAGCCTACCTTGTTACATGTTTATCCCTCGTCACCCTGTCGAAGCCTAAATACAAATTCAATTCAGAACACATAAACCAATACCATGGCCAATTGAATTTCTTCCAGTCCTTAATCGCCGAATTTAAAGGCATATTTGAGTGAATCAAGTTAGCCGTTGCAAAGGCTTCTTGATGTGAGCGGTTGGGTTTAGGGCGAACTTCAAATTGGTTCGGTATTTGAGTACTCACTTGTCATTTTTCATTTGTATTTCTCACACCCCTTCAATTGTAACAACCAAATAAGTTTGGGGGGGTGTTCGTAGAAAAAAAAAATAAATCAAATGTAAATACAGTTTTTATTTCCGTTTCTTTTTGACAAATGAGTACGTCGGTTTTAAATGCATGTTTGGGATTGTCTCAAATCTTTCTATGGGTATTCGAGAGTGAATGTGTCAAGCGTTGAGCCTTGGGTAACGTTAAGTTAACAACGTTAACCCGTTTTCTATTCCAAATTACCCTTTGCCAAATTAACCTTAACCGAATCAAGCCCTAATGATCTTCATGAACTACTAAACCTACATTAGTGGAGAGTGGACCCCAATCCTGCTTATGGCAATCCGTAACTCATGAATTTTTTTGGTGGATAATTCAATCCGATCGTTGTATAGTTATATTATTGAGTCTCGCACTAACACGTCTAAAGGATCTAGAATAGCGTTCACTATTATTGCATGTCAAAATTCTAGAACATTACATGCTGTGTGTTACCGCCTGAACTCGATATAACTGGCGGTTGTTGAGGAAAAAATAAATAGGCCGTTAGAAGAAGTCGAAACTCGCATGTTGTTATGTTTAGATTGTTTTTAGGTTGTTTGTTATTTATTTCCTTTTGTGTATTTTTCATTTTAGTGTGTGTGTTTGGCTCGAGGACTAGCCAAGTTTTGAGTTTGGGTGTATTGATAGGTGTGAAAAACCTATCTATTACCAATCCGAATTTGTTAGTTTTCGAATATGTTTATAGTTATTTTTATTATGTCTTAATTAGTTTTCATACATTTTGTATAACTCAGGTGTGTGGGTCAAAAAGATAGGAAACTGGAGCTAAAACGATGAGATCGAACCAAAGCGGTTCGAAGTTACGGTGGATAAACAAGCTCGGAGTCTAAAAGATGAAACAGGCCTACTGCTTAGGCGTCCAGACCACCGCCTAAGCGGTGAAGATGCAGAGAAGAGCAAAATGTTACTGATGGACGACCGCCGGAGCGGAAATTCTACCGCTTAGGCGGAAATCCAGTAGAGGACAAAAAAGGGCTACTGATAACCGCTCGCCTAGGCGAAATTTCTATCGCCTAGGCAAAAATCCGAACAGAATGTTCTCCCAGTCCACCGCCTACTTCACCGCCCAGGCGATCAGACTTAACCGACCTAACTTCGCCTAGGCGGATTTCCCCTGCACAGTCTTGAGATATTTTTAGGATATTTTTGCTATAAATATCCCCTCTCCTCCCCCTTGGCCGGTATCTCTCTCCTCTCTCTTGCATTTTTGATCCTCTTAGGCTATACTTAAGCCAAGGGTTAGGAATTTTAGGTGTGGAGCTCGCATCCCGAAGTGGAGAAGACGGTGAATCGATCATAGAGTGTTCTTAGCGGTTTACCTTCGGACGAGGCTAAGTTCTTCGATCATTTTTCCTTATTTCTTTATCTTTGGAGTATGTGAGCATGTTTAGCTCGTTATTTTCTTGTATATGCGGCTATGATCCTGAGTTAAATATGGATTGTAGTAGGGATTAACAATATAATTTTTAAATACGTTGTTTAGATGATTTCGGTGTTTCGTTTGTGATTGTTCTTCGTAGTTTGATTGTATTTATCGTATTGTTTGTTTATTATACTTGGATTGATAAATGGAGAATACGGGGTTTTGACAAAACCCCCAATTCGGATTAGAGTAAACAAACGCCACGATTCTATAACCCGGTCGGGGTTTGAATAGTGGACAATCGATGACGTGGGGCTAGACACACGCTACCTAGGGTCGTAAAGATATTGAGGAGGACCTCTTCGTTGGCTCGAAGTTGCGATATATTTCTCGTCTTATACTCGGAAGAGGTGGCGAGGGAGTTTTAGAACAGAGATTGTCGATAGGGTAAATACAACGCGACGATCCAATAACCCGGGAGGGAGTTGGATTGTGTGCAATCAATGACGCTGGGCGAGACTCACGTGACCTAGGGTCGTTAAGACATTGAGGGGGACTTCTCTGTTGACTCGAAGTCATGTATTCCCCCGTCTTACACTCGGAAGAGGTGGCAGCAGAATTTACGTACCGAGGTTGTTAAATAGGTCGAACAACGTAAACGCGAGTAAATCGAAATCGAACACGTATTTGTAAACACGTTAATCCATATACAATTCTTCACCCTAAAACATATTAACATAATAGTGTAGTTAATTTAGGTTATATTAGTATTAGTTTAATTAATTAAATACATTTGTCTTTCGCCTAGATAAACTTAGGTCACGACAAACGCGGTATTCGATAGTAACGACAACAATCCCTGTGGATACGATAACCCGATCTTAACGATCACACTATACTAAAACTTAGACCTCGTATACTTGCGAGAGTAAGTAGCGGTGTATTTTACGCTGTGCCAAGTTTTTGGCACCGTTGCCAGGGATTGTTTTGATGTTATTGTCGAAAAAACGCGGTAACGGCTTCGGACTTGAGTTTTAGACAGGAGAAGCAAGTGTTTCGTATTTCCGGGGGATTGGTGATTTCGTTATTATTGATATTGTGTGTAAATGACCTAATTTTATTTTAGGCATTTCTTTGTATATAATGTTTTGTTGTAGTTTTGTTTTTCTTTCTTATGCAGGGTACTTGGCGATGTTAGATCGACGAGTATTGATACATCCCTTTCGACGGGATTCCAAGCCGTTTATTGTGCTTGCCCAAGCGCATAAGCCGGTGAGGCGTTTCGTTGAAAGATTGATCCATCCAAAGAAAAATCTCGCCAATCTTGAGGGCATTCTGAATGTCGGGCCGAGGACATTAAACCACGCGCTTCTTGGGAGGCAACCCAAGCAATTCTTTTTGATCTATCCCATCCGACTTGATTCGGAGGCGAGACTCTCTCGCCTCCCAGGTAAGTGTTCTAAATACCCTTCATCAGCATGCTTTAATTCCATATCTTGAAGAATGATGATTGGGTTCGCTGAGGACACTGTCCACTTTGAGTTTGGCGGTGATGTGTAGTAGTAGTATGTTAGTTTATGTGTTATTGTTGTTCCGTATTGCATGTGTGTTTAGGTTAGAATGTGTTTATGTTTTTGTGTTGTTGTTTATGTTGAGTTTTGCATTCATCTGGGCCGTCACCCGATGATGAAAATTACCCCTGGTTGTTTTCGAAGTCAAGGGTAATACCCATGCATGTGTGATTCTTTGTGCTTGACTATGCATTATGGTCAAAATTATTTTAGATCCTAATTTGCACGGGCACATAGACTCAATGTATTTTTATTCAATTGATTTGAGGACGATTATCGATTAGCTAAATTCATGACACATTAAGGATTCTAGAACTTGACTGAGGAGAAGCTTGAGGCGAAATCCTAGGCGAGGTAGTTCAGGAGACGTGATTTAGGCATTCTCTTTGTCGCTTGAGCCTTTTGAAGCCTACCTTGTTACATGTTTATCCCTCGTCACCCTGTCGAAGCCTAAATGAAAATTCAATTCAGAACACATAAACCAATACCATGGCCAATTGAATATCTTCCAATCCTTAATCACTGAATTTAAAGGCATATTTGAGTGAATCAAGTTAGCCGTTGCAAAGGCTTCTTGATGTGGGCGGTTGGGTTTAGGGCGAACTTCAAATTGGTTCGGTATTTGAGTACTCACTTGTCGTTTTTCATTTGTATTTCACACACCCCTTCAATTGTAACAACCAAATAAGTTTGGGGGGGTGTTTGTAGAAAAAAAAATAAAATCAAATGTAAATACAGTTTTTATTTCCGTTTCTTTTTGACAAATGAGTACGTCGGTTTTAAATGCATGTTTGGGATTGTCTCAAATCTTTCTATGGGTATTCAAGAGTGAATGTGTCAAGCGTTGAGCCTTGGGTAACGTTAAGTTAACAACGTTTACCCGTTTTCTATTCCAAATTACCCTGGGCCAAATTAACGTTAACCGAATCAAGCCCTAATGATCTTCATGAACTACTAAACCTACATTAGTGGAGATTGGACCCCAATCCTGCTTATGGAAATCCTTAACTCATGAATTTTGTTGGTGGATAATTCAATCCGATCGTTGTATAGTTATATTATTGAGTCTCACACTAACACGTCTAAAGGATCTAGAATAGCGTTCACCATTATTGCATGTCAAAATTCTAGAACATTACATGCTGTGTGTTACCGCCTGAACTCGATATAACTGGCGGTTGTTGAGGGAAAAATAAATAGGCCGTTAGAAGAAGTCAAAACTCGCATGTTGTTATGTTTAGATTGTTTTTAGGTTGTTTGTTTTTATTTCCTTTTGTGTATTTTTCATTTTAGTGTGTGTGTTTGGCTCGCGGACTAGCCAAGTTTTGAGTTTGGGGGTATTGATAGGTGTGAAAAACCTATCCATTTCCAATCCGAATTTGTTAGTTTTCACATATGTTTATAGTTATTTTTATTATGTCTTAATTAGTTTTCATACATTTTGTATAACTCAGGTGTGTGGGTCGAAAAGATAGGAAACTGGAGCTAAAACGATGAGATCGAACCAAAGCGGTTCGAAGTTACGGTGGATAAACAAGCTCGGAGTCTAAAAGATGAAACAGGCCCATCGCTTAGGCGTCCAGACTACCGCCTAAGCGGTGAAGATGCAGAGAAGAGCAAAATGTTACTGACGGACGACCGCCGGAGCGGAAATTCTACCGCTTAGGCGAAAATCCAGCAGAGGACGAAGAAGAGCTACTGACAGCCACTCGCCTAGGCAGAATTTCTACCGCTTAGGCGAAAATCCAACAGAATGTTCTTCCAATCCACCACCTACTTCACCGCCCAGGCGATCAGACTTAACCGACCTAACTCCGCCTAGGCGGATTTGCCCTGCACAGTCTTGAGATATTTTTAGGATATTTTTGCTATAAATATCCCCTCTCCTCCCCCTTGGACGGTATCTTTCTCCTCTCTCTTGCATTTTTGATCCCCTTAGGCTATAATTAAGCTAAGGGTTAGGAATTTTAGGTGTGGAGCTCGCATCCCGAAGTGGAGAAGACGGTGAATCGATCGTAGAGCATTCTTAGCGGTTTATCTTCGGACGAGGCTAAGTTCTTCGATCATTTTTCCTTATTTCTTTATCTTTGGAGTATGTGAGCATGTTTAGCTCGTTATTTTCTTGTATATGCGGCTATGGCCCTGAGTTAAATATGGATTGTAGTAGGGATTAACAATATAATTTATAAATACGTTGTTTAGATGATTTCGGTGTTTCGTTTGTGATTGTTCTTCGTAGTTTGATTGTATTTATCGTATTGTTTATTTATTATACTTGGATTGATAAATGGAGAATATGGGGTTTTGACAAAACCCCCGATTCAGATTAGAGTAATTAAACGCCACGATTCTATAACCCGGTCGTGGTTTGAATCGTAGACAATCGATGACGTGGGGCTAGACACACGCTACCTATGGTCGTAAAGATGTTGAGGGGGACTTCTTTGTTGGCTCGAAGTTGCGTTATATTTCTCGTCTTATACTCGGAAGAGGTGGCGAGGGAGTTTTAGAACGGAGATTGTCGATAGGGTAAATACAACGCGACGATCCAATAACCCGGGAGGGAGTTGGATTGTGTGCAATCAATGACGCTGGGCGAGACTCACGTGACCTAGGGTCGTTAAGACGTTGAGGGGGACTTCTTTGTTGACTCGAAGTCATGTATTCCCCCGTCTTACACTCGGAAGAGGTGGCGGCGGAGTTTACGTACCGAGGTTGTCAAATAGGTCGAACAACGTAAACGCGAGTAAATCGAAATCGAACACGTATTTGTAAACACGTTAATCCCTATACAATTCTTCACCCTAAAACATATTAACATAATAGTGTAGTTAATTTAGGTTATATTAGTATTAGTTTAATTAATTAAATACATTTGTTTTTCGCCTAGATAAACTTAGGTCACGACAAACGCGGTATTCGAGAGTAACGACAACAATCCCTGTGGATACGATAACCCGATCTTAACGATCACACTATACTAAAACTTAGACCTCGTATACTTGCGAGAGTAAGTAGCGCTGTATTTTACGCCCTGCCAGCAGGCTTTAGGCAGTGTCTCTAGTTGGGTCAGGCTATTTTGACATATGTTCGTATTTTAGTCATACCTTTCTTGTCCAAAATCTGATTGAGGTGATTCAAGTTGCTTTGAAAATCTAACAAAGCGATCTACAACTTTCATGTTTTGAGTTTTTCCAGAATCGAATTTCATCATGATCAAAATTGGGTTTAAAGTTACTACACCTGCACTACTGACGAACCATTACAACCCAATTCACCTAATTTTGCCATATTTTCACCTTTTCTCCCAATTATTTAGATTTCTACAAAACAACACAAAAATACATTAAACTAAAAAAATACTTAAAAACTAACAAATATTTGAACTTACAAGTACTTGATTTGTTGGTAAATAACCTCCTCATCAAATACCCCTTGTTGGTCCAGTAGAATACCCAAGAGGGGGGGTGAATTGGGTATTTAAAAAATAATCAGAATAAAAATCAATAAATCAAATAATTAATTTTAAGCTTAAATTAATTATTATTTTTATAACACAACGGAATAATATGATCAATCTAAGTGTACACCCAAACAACAAAAATTGCAAAATAATAATGCAACCCAAAAAAGATTTATACTAGTTCATCAAGCTACTCTTGGCTAATCCAGTCCCCCGAGCTCCATGGAGGTTGCACCTACTAAAACTAAGATCCTTTTAAAGGTAGAAACCAAACCCGCACACTGATTCTTTTACAGACTTAGAATCAACCTTTACAATTTTATTTTCTCAGGGTAAGGAAGAACCTCTACTTTTTAAAGGCTAAAGAATAACCTAATTCTTTTTAACACTAAGGCTCAAGAATCAAAACCTCACCGAAATACTCCAACTATCATTTTCACAGGTAAGGATGAAATCTTTACAAAAACACTCACAATGCAATTCTTATCCAAGAAGAATCACTACCTTAATCTCTTTACAAGAAGAGACTGAAACCCAGTTACCCTTGATTAAATACCCCCAATGGTATTTAACCCGTCACAACTCACCAATACAAAAAATTGATAAGAAGTAAATCTCACTCGGAACTTTTACCACTCCAGATAAACAATAACTCAATTAATGTCCCAACTAGTGATAGAAATATATGAGATACAAGAATTTGATTTTAATAAGAATATGGGTAGCAAATTGGAGCACGTAATCAGATTCAAGAAATTGTTTGTAAAAATATTTTCTTCAAAAATCAGAAACAATTTCTAAAATCAATTTTCAAATATAGAATAATAACCAAGTAATAAGAAATATGGAAAGATCACCCGGAATCCACAGAAATAATGATTAGAATAATGCAGCTTTAAATCCGGTATCAGCAAAAATTGATCGTAATTGATTCTCAGAATCACTCTTAGAAAAACTCACAATATCGTAGAATGATAACTCTTATAAAAGCTCACAAATGATATAAACTCTTTTTGGTCTCTCTAAAAAATGAATGATTAACTTTTCTAATAAAATTCGCAAGTCTATTTAAAGGAATATGTAATCAGTCTTCTAACGGCTAGTTTACAAGTGTCATGACAATTAAAAGCTCTTATAGACCCCTTATGAATAAGGACTTCATTTAGGTTCAATTACACTTAATAACAACTTTAAAAACTCTCAATTAAACCCTCAAAGTATTTCTCAATCAAAATAAATAAGTATAAAATCTATTTCAAGTACCAAATTGAGAAACATTAATATTTAATGAACCATATTGAAAGGATTTAATTAAAATATGAACCATATCTTAAATATGGAGAATATCCCCAAAATCTCTCTCAAATCCTAACAAAAAATGGCTACTTTTGAATTTAAACTCGGATCAAACAGTATCCTGAAACGGCACAAGCGGTCGACTGCCCTATCGACTGCTCGATTCAAGATATGGACAATGCAGTTCAACGGTTGACCGCTTAGTCGACTTGTAAATTCAGAGAGTTCGTCTTGCTTTCACCGGTCGACCTATCAATCGACTACTTAAATCAGAGAGTTCAGCCCAAATGGCCGATTGACCTGTCGGTCGACTAAGAGATATAAGATCTTTCAACTTTTATGTCCGGTTGACTTCTTAGTCGACTGCTGTTATGGATCTCTTATCTGAATACGTTTTTAACTCACTTTCTTTTACGATTTCGCCCCTTTATCCATTTTCTCTCTTAAATAAAATTTACTAATATTCTTATATTTCATTTTAGTCATTCAAAATCATTTCTTTTCAATTCACATAGGGGCAAATAATTTCACTTAACTAAAACACACATAAATAATAAAATACATTTTGTGTCAATTGTGTGTTCCTCAATGGGATATTAAGAGTTAAGATTCACCTCGTTTATTTTCTCTAATTTTTTCAAACTCGTAAATCTTCAATATCTTCAACTTCATCATCTAGCATCCATTTAATTTGTCATTTTCATCATTGAAACTTTAAATCACTTAAACACTCAATTAAACATTAGTTCCACTAAAACATCAATACTTAATTGTTCATCAAAATCTTAGGATCAACACCCCTAAACTCAAATATTTTCTTGTTCTCAAGCAAAAATAAAATAAAATAGAAGACAACACAAATCGAGTACTAAGACGCTAAGGATAAAAGTGTGAGTTTCATATCAATTCAACAACCGTGCAAGAATCTCTGAGGCCACAAAATGCTCCAAGCTCAAATGAAATGCACCTATTGAGACTTTCAGTAATTTTAACATTAAGCATCAATATCATTCACTCAAGACTCTTGATGTGTAGGTGTGTGCACAATTACTCTCACCCAATCAAATAAGTCTCGAATATATTTATGTGCTAAGAAAATAGTGAACACTCTCTGGATAGTGAATTTAAGAACAACCATAAGCCCATTTGTTTGTGTCACTCTCCACCAATTATGCATAGGTTCATACATCATTGAAGATCTAAAGGACTTTGAGGGTTATAATGTATGGCTAGAGTAAAAGGTAGATGAAAATGTCATTTTTTAGGCTTAAATCACCTTAGGCATGTATCACGACTCATGGATCTTGCAATATTTCCATGAAATTGTTTTCACTGACTTTCCCTTTCATCATATGTCTTTTTTCAGTCGATCCCACAAGGCATTATTCACAAAGCAAACCAAAACACACACTTTTTTTTTTTAATATTTTTCTTAAATAGGTAAGAACCACGCCCCCAAACTAAAAATCAAAATTGTCCTCAAGATTGCAGGAAAATACAAGGTGACAGGTGGGAATACTCACCACTATATTACAACGACTTTGATTTTCTTCTTTTCTCTCCTTTTTTTTTTTTGCTATAACCAAATCCGCCAATGATTTTCCATGCCCACCTCATGCTAGTCCTTACATTCAATGATTCATGAAACAATGCCAATTAGTGGTGGGGTTTAGGAAGTAGAAATGAATTTAGTGGGTTGGATGTACATATGAGGGTAATGAAAGGGTTAGACAATAAGGCTCAATGGGGGTAACAAAGGAAAAACAATTTTCAAGGGCTAGCTTCAAAGGCCCAAACGATCCAAAGAAATGTCCAAATCATTTCTCCAACAACACATAACCCAGAATTTCGCCTCAAGTTTTACTCAAATGGGTTCTAGTGTTAATGGGATGTCAAAGCCTACCTAAAGCACATAAATGTTCTCCAAGTACTATAAAGGCTAAGTGATCATGATTCTTGGTGGTCAAATGTAAAAAGTCAAGAGTGAACTTCAATCAACACGAGTCAAGCACACAAAAATCTCAATGCAATACATTTCAAAAGACATAAGAGAACATCAAGTATCTATACTCATAATGTATATCAAGTCATTTCATCTCAACAAAACTCATAATTTATTCAAATACACTTAAAAAGAAAAGCAAACAGAAAACATGGCCAAAAGAACACAACTTATTGGATGAAAAGTCACACAAGCCTTTCCTAAACCCAACAAATATACGCCAACATGTGTCTCACCCCTAACTCAAAGTCAAATATATATTAAAATTAAGCATAAGAGAATAAGAACACGTACTGAGGAGGCAAGACAATCTCGCCTCCTAATGTGGTCGGCGTTGATGCTCCGAGTAAGGTGATTAGTGTGGCACTTTCTTCCATAACTTGTATCCTTAGGCTCAATTATTTGAAAACTTGGGTTGCCTCCCAAGAAACGCCTTGCTTTAATGTCCTCAGCTTGACAACAGATAAGTGTTCATCAAAGAGAGACTTTCTCCCATAGTATGTGTCATACAACACAACAAATGGGTATTTGTTTTGAATGCCCTCAACCTTGGCGAGGTTTCAAAATGATTGGAACGTATTCTAAACTTGACTTAGCTTCGACTTATGTGCTTTATGGGCATGAATGAATAGAGTTGGAAGTGGTGGAGGACAAGTAAGCCATATCGGATCCTCATAGAAGTATTCTTCTTTGATCGGTGTTGGTATCACAACATGGATCTCCAAAGGTGGAAAATCACAAGTGTTGTCTTGTGATTATTCATTGTCAATCAACTCCTAGATCTCTTTCTCATTAAAATCATCATCATACCCAAGTTCCTCCCACTTGTGTGTGGTTCCTCATAGTGGCTTTCAATGATCGGTAATGGCAACACCAATTGGATTCCAAGAGGTGAGGACTCAAAATCATCTTGTGATTTGTCATCAAAGCATAATTCTTGAGTCTCGTCCTCTTTTGAATCATCTTCATAATACACCTCGAATGTCCTCCCACTTCTATTCAGTTTTTCATGGTGACTTTCACATATGAACGTGGCTTGTGTGTCTCTCGTTGCCACAGCCATTGTCATGGATTCAATGGAGTCAAAGAGAGATTCGACTTGTAAATCATGAACGATTTCCTTCATTTCCCACTTCTCATTACAGAGCCTTGTCTTCTCCAAAATTTGCCTTATCTTCTTCGAAATTTGCCTTGTCTCCTCCAAATATTGGGCAAGTCAATCTTTAAGTTTTTCAAGGTAAAAACAATTCTTGAGTCTTCTCTAAACGTAGATCTCCACTTGATGATCTGGGGTGTTAAACCATAGTACTGATATATTAGTATTATCCTCCAAACCATGGAGGTTCATTGGATAATTAAAACTCCGGTAGTCAGAATTGGCCATGTCTTTCAACAACCAAAAGGTTTCGTCTGCGGTTAGTTGGTAAAAAGAGGTGGTACCACTTCCTTCTTCCACCCAAGTTCTTATTCCTTCTTGTAACCTGTCGAGGAAGTTTAGTAATTAACACTCCTTGGGGACATTCCATGCATGTTTAACTAATGTTCCTTGACAAAGGAACAAAACATCTTCATTGGGAATTATAATCCCTATCACGAAATTAAGAAAACTAATCGAGAATCTTCGCGTGCATGGTTCATCCAGTAAGCTCAGTTTAGGGGTGTTGGGTTGTGACAAAGACATCCAAAAAGTGATGACATAGAGTACACCATGATACTAGCGTTCTAAGCTACAAATAATAATGCTGAGTACGAAGTATTAATTGTCAGAACCAGGATAGCTACGGAGCTCGATTGGAAACAACTACTTATTTTCTATTATTCCCAATTTGAGATGAATAACTTTAACGTGGAATATACAACCCAAGAATCAATTATGGTAAGATATAATGATAGGCAAAAGAAAATGACTAAGTCATTAAGAAAGTTTTAGATAAATAAATAAATATGTCAAGGGAGTAAAATAGGCATGTTGATATTCGGGTCTTCTTGGGTTTTGTATTAGATTCAAGACGGATGAGATGAATTCTGATGAGGAGGTTATCTACCAACAAATCAACTACTTGTGAGTTCAAATATTTATGAGTTTTCAACTATTTTTGTTAGTTTAATATATTTTTGTGTTGTTTTGTAGGAATCATAAATAATTGGGACAAAAGGTAAAAATATGGCAAAATGAGGTGAATTGGGTTATAATGATTCGTTAGTAATGTAGGTACAGTAATTTCAAACCCGATTTTGACTATAATTCAATCTGATTCTGGAAAACTGCAAAGCATAAAAGTTGTAGATTACTTTCTTGGATTTCCATAGCATCTCGAATCACATAAATCGAAGTTTGGACGATAAAATTATGACCAAAATATGAACAGGTATCAAAAAATCCCGAACCAACCAAAGACACTGCCGAAAGCCCACTCCAACGTCATAAATCGCGTTCTAGTACACCACTACAGTGTAAAAATGAGAAAACCCTAATTTGAGCCCTATTTATACTACCTTATGCCTCAAACCCAAGGGGGTGATGATTTTGGGAGAGAAAACACCATTGGTGGGAGATTTTTGGAGGAAAAACACTATTGGAGGCACAAAATTTCCTAGAGAGAGAGTTTGGAGTTAAAGATTATTGAAGATTCAAAGACTTGAAGCTTATCTCTCACAAAGAGTTTTCTCTTCTTTTCTTTCACCCTAATCTTTTCTGAATTTATATTTGTTATGTTGCATTTATGGATTTCTTCAAAGTATTAGTTATGGATTCCGCTATGTTGAGTTAGTCATTTAATCTAGGGCTTGATGTAATCTTGTTTGAACCATGTTTTAAATATTTTGTTAATTGTTAGTTTTAATTCCATTTCATGCCTCTCTATGTTTAATGGTTTTGATTCATGTGGCCAATGAATTAGATGATTTTAATGTGAATTTTATGCTCGAGAGAGAGTGAGTATGTGACCAGAATTGTGAATGCATAGTTTAGGTTGTTATGAGACCGAGAGGAGCTCAACACCTAGGATCTCTATTCAATTTTGTTTGCCTTATTAATGCTTCAATTTATGATCCCATATGATATCTTAGTTGATTTGAAACTTTGAGATTTGATACCCGGGAGATGTAATTTCGGGTTCAAACTTAAGTTAAGCACAATGTAAGTTTTAATAAATCGGGAGATTATTAAAACTTGGGTAATCTATAAGGTTGGGGCATAACGAATGTTCTCACCTAAATACGAGATAGTAATATCACTTTTGAAGTGTTAGCATATTCTCTCACTAAGATATCATATGGGATCATAAATTGAAAGCATTAATAAGGCAAACAAAATTGAATAGAGATCCTAGGTGTTGATCTCCTCTAGGTCTCACAACAACCTAAACTATGTATTCTCAATTCTGGTCACAAACTCAATCTCTCTCGAGTATAAAATTCACAACCTAAAATCATCTAATTACTTGGCCACATGAATCAAAAGCATTAAACATAGAGAGGCATAAATTGGAATTAAAACTAACAATTAACAAAATATTTAAAACATGGTTCAAACAAGATTACATCAAGTCCTAGATTAAATGACTAACTCAACATAGTGGAATCTATAACTAATACTTTCAAGAAATTCATAAATGCAAAATAACAAATATAAATTCGAGAAAGATTAGGGTGAAAGAAAGGAAGAGAAAACTCTTTGTGGAGATAAGTTTCAAGTCTTCGAATTTTCAACAATGTTTAACTCCAAACTCTCCCTCTAGGAATTTTTGTGCCTCCAATGGTGTTTTTCCTCCAAAAATCTCCCCCTAATGGTGTTTTCTCTCCCAAAATTTCCACCCCTTGGGTTTGAGGCATAAGGTGGTATAAATAGGGCTCAAATTAGGGTTGTCTCATTTTTACGCTGCAGTAGTGCACTGGAACGGGATTTAGGGCATTGGAGCGGGCTTTTGGCAACATCTTTGGTTGGTTTGGGATTTTTTGATATCTGTTTGGATTTTAGCCATAATTTTTTTGTCCAAACTTCGATTTATGTGATTCAAGATGCTATGGAAATCTAAGAAAGTGGTCTACAACTTTCATGTTTTGCGATGTTCTAGAATCGAATAGAATTATGGTCAAAATCGAGTTTGAAGTTACTATACTTGCATTACTAACGAACCATTACAGCCCAATTCACCTCATTTTTCCATATTTTCACCTTTTCTCTCAATTATTTTTGATTCCTACAAAACAACAAAAAAATACATTAAACTAACAAAAATAATTGAAAACTCACAAATATTTGAACTTACAAACACACAAGTACTTGATTTGTTGGTAAATAATCTCCTCATCAAAATTCATCTCATCCGTCTTGAATCTAATAAAAAAACCAAGAAGACTTGAATATCAACATGCCTATTTTCCACCCTTGACAAATTTTTTTTTTATCTAAAACTTTGGTAATGACTTAGTCATTTTCTTTTGCCTATCGTTATATCTCACTATGATTGATTCTTTGGTTGTATATTCCACGTTAAAGTTATTCATCTCAATTTGGGAATAACAAAAATAAGTAGTTGTTTCCAATCGAGCTCCGTAGCCATCCTAATTCTGACAATCTCTTCGTACTTAGCATTATTGTTTATAGCTTAGAACCCTAGTATTAGGGTGTACTCTATGTCATCACTTTTTGGATGTCTTTGTCACAACCCAACACCCCTAAACTGAGCTTACTGGATTAACCATGGACGTGAAGAGTCTTGATTGGTTTTCTTAATTTCGTGATAGGGATTATAAGCCCCAATGATGATGTTTTGTTCCATTGTCAAGGAACATTAGTTAAACCATGGAATCTTCCAAAACTTTTCCTTTTATTGTAGTCCTAATTTAGATCTTAATGTGAAATTTTCTGAGTTTAAGGAAACGTACTTGAATTTTTGTGTTTTCTCATGGTGCAAAACTAATGATGTTGAAATCTGGTTTAGTGATGATTAATTGTATTGAATTAGCTAGTTCTCCAGTAGTCTTGTAAAACGAAGCTAAGAACCTGAGGGTTTGTTGCCGGTGAAGTTTCCATGGTGCGAGAGTAAGTCACCCATTCATTGTGAAGTAAATATGCTTTACGAAATAAGAAGATTTTTAGGGATTACGAATTTTTTTCTTGCTTATAACTTTACAATGAGTCCTCAGCATCACTATAATCATCTTCTTATTGTATAAGAATTTTTGGTTGAGATTATAATGGTTGACTTGCCCGTCATTCAAATTACTTGGTATATTTCCCCATGTTTTTGTGAATCTAGAGATCAATGTAGTCATTTGGAGGTAGTTTCGATATTTTTGGAGATTTGGTCTAGCTAGGTTAGGATTGAATGAGCTACAAATATGGTTTCTCTAGTTTAGTCGTGGTCATTTCCTAGTTGGGCAGGGTGCCCCAAATTTTTATAAAAGAAGGGGAGGATCTGTGTTTACGACATGCTGTTAAGTTTAAGGTTCAGGTTCATTTTGTCAAAACATAGGTTAAAATGTTATTAACAGCGAGGCTTAAATTTTGGGGAGTTCTTTGAGAGGTTTCGGAGTGCTTTCGCAAGTAATTTGGATGCAGGGTTCCAGGTTCAGCTATGGGCTCATAAAACTTTTGGTGCTACTTTTGTGGTCGCTAGTAGCTTTGTCTTTTGGACTTTATATCAGTGGATGATACACCCTGAGTTACATCAGGGCCACAAATCATTTGGTTCGTTCTCTTAATCTTCAATGAACTTTTTAATAAGGATTAATTATCCCATCATTAAGGATTAATTATCCCATCATTAATAGGATTAAAAAAAAAAGTTATTTTAGAAGCTTCCTATAAATGGTGTTGGTCTAAATCTCCCCAAGAGATGATGAATTGGGTAGGACAAATAACTTCGACAATTTTTAACTCTTTGAAAATCACACATTAAAAATTACAAGAAATTTATACGAGTAAGAATATGTGTAACAAAATAATAAAATGAACTAGTAATATCAATCACAAAAATACAACGAGATAAATAGAGTAAGTTGACACATTATTTATAGTAGTTTGGCAAGGTTCTTTATTGCCCTACATCTACTCCTCCAATCTTCTTCGAGGATTTCTAATCCACTATCTCTGATCTACTTCCATGGTGAAGACCAAACTTAAACATCGAAGAGTAAAGTTCCTCTTTACTCTATCACACTCTTTCTCACGTGTTCTCTCAATTAAACCAATTCTATACCCTAGCTTAAGTTTATAATTCACACCCTAAAAAATTCTATTTTAAATCTAGGAGTAATCTACTAGGAGCTTCTATCAACACCCCATAAACCAATACACCCTATACTTATTAGGTGATGTAGAAGTGTGTACTATCAATGATATGCAAGGTAAATTTCAATTACAAGTAATCAATGAATGCATATACTCAATGTAGCACAATAATCATATGTAGAATCAACAAATTTTAGCAATATGAGGAGGTGATCAAGTTATTCACCAAGTAAGCACAAATTTTAGATTTGTTAATTCTAAGGTTCTAAAAATCTGTTTGTTTCAACTTTACAAATATGTATCAATGATATTCAGTGAAAATAATTTGATTAGCTCACTTCTTGTTAAGATCAGTACTGGGGGATTTAAGACATCTTAGTGAACTATATCACAATAGCGGTGTGAGTTTTTTCTGTTTACAACATACCAAAAATGATGAATTAAAAGTTATATTTAATTTTTAAAATTTTAGGAAAACATTTTAATAATATGTCAATCACTACCAAGTTTTCCAAAAGACTTGATTTCACATAACATAGTGGTTAAAAGACGTTTTTCATATAAGTGAAATCACAATTGAGTGTTTTAATGAATCTAGGAAATGAAGTATATGATGTAATCAATTTGACAAGATCTATAAATATGGATTAGTGAAATGAATATAAAGGTCTATATAATATCAATAAAGCACATATAATCACGTTCCAAATTTTTGAGAAATGTAAGCAATTAAAAGACTACGAAAGATTAGAATGAACTCACCGGTATTTTGAGAATGATTTGAACCTTTTTATGTTTATTGAAATGAACAATTTGTAATTCTAAGTTGTGGAAGCATTGCACAAGATTCGTAAATCTAGGATTTAAAAAATAGTGTTTTGGTTTCTCAAAATCGAATGGAAAAACAATATGATTTTTGTAGTGTTAATCAACACTATATCAATCATTGTTTGATTAAGGTGTGTTCTTCCAGATTCTATATGGTTTTCCCAATGATTTATTGTCTCAGTCATTTTTCAAAACGTGCAAGGCATTGAATATTTATAAACTTTGAAAAATACACTTATTGTGCCATTTTTGGTTTAATTTGGGAGATGATTTGTGTAGACAAGTTAGGTAAATGTTAGAAATATGAAAGAAGCTCAAAATACCTTAAATATAACATTCAAACTTTGTAGATCATGCACCACTTGTGTAGGATACCAGATCATATGTTTAAGGATAAAATTTAGAGGATTGAAAATAAATTTTATTTTTCACAAATGACCCATAGATTTTGATAGGTGGTTAATATAACTTAATTCAAACAAGAGTTAATGTGTCTAATTTAACATTGAAACATGTTTGAAATTATTTGTTCATCGGGAGCATCGGTCTCCTTCTCCATCCTATGAAGTAGCTACTAAAGCTAAAAATCTTGTCTCCATTGTTAAATCTCTATCTTCACTGGAACTTCCTCCACTCATTCCACCGCCTCCTTGAACCATCAAATCAGCCTCTCTGCAAGGACTAGAAAGATTTTGTGATGAACATACAGTGATCAAAGAACAATGCCATGCCAAATTATGATTGTTAATGTATCGAAGAACGCCAACGCTATGATCAAAGAACAATGCCTACACCATTGAATTAGCCATCCATGCCGCCTCCCTGAACAACGCGGAAGTTCTGATAATGATGTTGAAGATTCCAACGAAAAAATTGTAGGGAATTTGAGTTGGGATATTGTCGGGGACAGTGGTACAAGCCCTCTTCTATTTTGAATTGTTTTCTATGTTTGATTTCAATATCTAAATTTGAGGTGGGGTTGTCACTATTTGTTGTGAATTAATAGTTTAATTTTACACAACTATTGGTGATTTGAATAAATTGTTTTGTATGTATATATACATCAAGCAACTTCAATGGAACATGCATGGAAAGATTTTTCAAAATTCATATGTACACCACTTCCTACATAATATTTCTTCTATCTATCATGATATTTTTTTTATAACATATGCAACTCGTTTTCATAGGGTATATATATATATATATATATATTTGTTTATTTATTTATTTTTTTCTGTTTATAGATCATCTAAATCTGGGGTTATGAACCAGCCTAAATAGATTTTTAAAGCTCAAAAACATTGTTTTAACAACATTATTTACAATTCTTAAAGGAGTTAGCATCTTCTTAATTTTGCATTTGGTTGGACGTCATTTTAATCTTTTGTTCCCTTATTCTAAGTATATTTTTGTATTTGTCAAATAATATCTTATTTTCATATTTTCAAGAAAAATATTTATGTTATATTTCCAATTTCAATTCTATCCCTAATATCTGTTTTTGTTTCCCTTTTTTGTTCCTGGTTTATGTTATATTCTGAGTTTCAGTTTCAATTTATGTTCTTGATTTTATTTTGTTGACAATAGTAAATACCCATCTCTTAAGGAAAGATGCTAACCGCTTGAAGTAATATTTCAGTTTGGATGAGCTTTGGGGATGCTTTGATGAATGGAGTGCATATGGGGCTAGCAATTTAGTGTTGAACAATACGGAGGATGTTGTTCAATACTACGTTCCATATCTATCAGGGATTCAATCTACACCAGGTATTTTCCCTTTGACCAGGAAATAGAAAGTCCAGAAAGATGAATGCTTTTCGTTCTCTCTTTCTCTCTCTCACTATAAATATCTATATAAATACACATACATATATAGTGTTAATATATATACATGAGATTGGCCCATCAAGTTAAAACCCTAACCCTAGGAAATCCTAGTCTCCTATAAATATGCCTATTGTAAAGCTTTATTATCGCACTTTTCTTAATATCAATATGATTGTTTTATGTTCTCTATTCCATCACTCAATTATTCTATCAGAGTATCAAACCCAATTCTTCTTGGCCCTATTCTTACTAAATTTTTTCTAACCCTTTTTTGCGCTCCGCTACCTATCTCGTTTTCATCATTCAACACCCCAACATCATATGGATCATCACCATCAGACTCATTTCGTTGAAACGATTTCAACGACACCAAAATCACCACCATCATAGTTCTTACGCGCCTCCACACACCGCCTCAAGCCACCATAGGTCCGTGATATCTATTGACTGTGATAGGCCTCATAGTCACTCCGATATCAAATTTCATCATATCGTCATCTTCTTCTTGAAGACATGATTCCAACGCCATCAAAATCAGTGCAATCAGAGTCCGAATGCGCCTTCGCGTGTCTCCTATAGTCCTACCATCGCTGTCAACTTTGTTAACTCCTACTGGATTCAATATCAACTCAAATTCATCATACAGTATACCATCAGAAGCATCTCATTGAGACAATTTCAACAACACAAAAATTATCTCCATACAACATTAGATGCACCCTCACACGCCTTCTGAAATTTCTACCTCTCCGTCGCTGTTCAACCACTTGCCACCAGTCCGGTTTAGCATTTTCTATTGTCTGGTTCACTTGTTTTTAGACAGGTTCTCAAAGATCTAACACCGATTCTTGGCCAATTTTAGCGTTCCGCATCTATCGATGTCCTCTTGGTAGCACGTAAATACGCCGCTACTTTCACTCGCACATATACGAAGTTAAGTTTTAGTATAGATTGGGAGAGTTAAGGTTATCGTGTCCACAGGGATTGGTTTTGACTATAATTGAATACCGCGTTTATCATGACCTAATTTTATCTAGGCAAAGATAAATTGAATAAAATTAATTATACTAATACTAAGTTAATTAATCTAATTAAATTAACTATACTAATATTACTATGAGATGTTTAGGGAAAGTATTGCCTAGGGATTAACTTTTGTTTACAAAAATGTGTTCGGTTTCATTTTAGTTTACATTAATGGTGTTCGACTTAACCGACAATCTCAGTTCGTAAACTCCTTCGCCACCTCTCCCGAGTGTAAGACAAGGGATATAATGCAACTTCGTGTCAACGAAGAAGTCCCCCTCAACGTATTAACGATCCTAGGTCACGTGAGTCTCTCCCCAACGTCATTGATTGCACACAATCCAACTCCCTCCCAGGTTATGGATCGTCCCGTTGTATTTACCCTATCGACAATCTCCGTTCTAAAACTCTCTCTCCACCTCTCCCGAGTGTAAGACGAGGGAATACGTGACTTTAAGTCAACGAAGAAGTCCCCCTTAATGTCTTAACGACCCTAGGTCACGTGAGTCTTGTCCCAACGTCATTGATTATCCACAATCCAAACCCCGACCGGGTTATAGAATCGTGGCGTTTGTTTATTCTAGTCTGAATTAGGAATTTGTCAATCCCCGTATTCTTGATATGTAAATCTAAGCATAATAAATAAACAATACGGCAAACACAATCAAAATAATAAACAACAACCGCTAACCAAGCACAAACTCAACACAACAACACTTTTATAAATATATTTTAATCCCTAGATAAAAACTCATTTATCTCATGGCTATAGCCAGTTATACAATGAAAACAAAGCTAAACATGCTCAACTAACTACTGAAGTTAAGAAATAAAAGAAGAAACAAAAGAAACTTAGCCTAGTCCGTAGATTTGTCGCTAAAAACGCTTCGGGATCGCTTCTCCTTTGTCGCAACATGATATTCTTCTTTGGAATTGGTTGAGGACTCCTAAAACCTCTCAAATATCCCTCCTTATGTTCTAAGGGGTCCCTTGGCCTAATGGAGAGGAGAGGAGGAGAAAATTAGGCTCAAAATATCCTAAAATATCTAAAATAATATCTAAACTGGCGCAGAGGTTTTAGCCTAGGCGAAGGAAACTTTTCCTAGGCGAAGTTACTGCAGGTAGGTTGGTTAACTTTCTGCCAGATTTCTGTCTGGGCCGAAAAACTGCAGGTTTGCATTTTGTTTTGACTGTAACTTCTTCATCCGAACTCCGATTGAGGTAATTTAAAAACCTACGAAAATCTAAGAAAAATATATACAACTTACATGTTTTGAGTGTTTCCAAAATCGTATTGAATCATAGTCCAAAATAGCCTTGAAGTTACAGCACCTGTACCGACTTTGCACATTTCCGCTCTTTTTCCACTGTTCTCGATCCGATTTGATCTTTTTTGATATGTTTACATACCTTTTCACCTCAAACACTTGATTTATACAAAAACACATAAAAACATATTAAAACGTACTAAACATACTCGAAAACTAACAACGTTCGGATTGGAAATAGATAGGTAATTTACACATATCAAATACCCCTAAACTCAAAATTTTGCTAGTACTCGAGCAAAACACCCATGTAATAAAAGAAAATATAACAACTAAAAATGAAAAATGAAAAACACGATAAACAAATTTGTGTAAGTTTTGAGTATCATCTACCAGCCAAACGAAATATCCCTCATCGGCCCCTAATCCTATTAAGTTCAGGCATAAAACACATCATGTAATGTTCTAGAATTTAAACATTTATAATAGTAAATGTTGTTATAGATCCTGATAAAGTGTGTATATGTGTTTAAAAACTCAAATATACAATTGTTAGTTAATCGGATTAGATTATCCACCATATAAGTGCGTGACAGAAAAAAAACCCCCCGAAGGTATAGAGAATCCATAGGCTTGACTCGGGATATATTCTCCACTAATGTAGGCTCGGAAGTTCAAAAAGATCAATAGGTCTTGGTTTGGTTTAGGACAAATGGCCAAGGGTAAATTTAAAAAAGAAAACGGGTTAATGTCGTTAACTTGACGTTACCCAAGGCACATCGCTTGGCACTCTCTCACTCTCGAAACCCCATAGATATAACTGAAACAACCCTGAACATAATTTTAAGACTTTTGTACTCACTTGTCAAAAAGAAACAAAAAATAAAAACCGTATGTACACTTGATTTTTTTTTTATTTTTTATTTATTTATTTAACAAATACACTCCCAAACTTATTTGATTTGTACAATTTAAGGGGTGAGTGAAATATGAACAAAAAACAAATGACAAGTGAGTACTCGAATACCGAACCAATTAATAGTTCGCCCCAAACTCAACCGCTCGCTTCAAGTAGCATAATGAATGCTAACTTGATTCTCTCAAATTGTACCTTTGGTTTAGCAATTTAGGTTTGCAAAGAAGTTTAATCTGTCACGTGGTATTGGTTAAGTGTTCAGAATTGAAATGGCTGTTAGGTTTCGACAAGGTAACGAGGGGTAATGATTTAACAAGGTTGGCTTAAAAAGGCTCAAGCGAGAAAATTAATGCCTAAATCATGTCTTCCGAACTACCTCGTCTAGAATTTCGCCTCAAATTTCCCCTAAATCAAGTTCTAGAAACCCTAATATCATGAATTTAGGTGACAGATAATCGTTTTCAAATCAATTAGACGGTTATATAATAAGTTTTCATGCTCGTGCAAGTAGGATCTATAATAACTATTACTAAAACATAACGTTGAGCACATAGAACATACATGTATGAGTTTTACGCTCGACCTCAATAAACAACCAAGGGAGAGACTCATCATTGGGTAATGGTCCAGATGACGTCAAAACTCAGCACATAACATAACAACTATCCTAAACAAACATGCACACGTAGAAACAATAAAAACTACTAACTAAAACATATACTAAAAACATACTACACATCACATTCGACTCAAACAGAAAATGCCCATAATAACCTAGTCAGCGATCCATTGACATGATAAAGCATTATAATGTAGACTAGGGTTTAGAACACGTACCTGGGAGGCGAGAGACTCTCACCTCCGAATCAAATTGGTTATGATGGATCTAACTTATTCTTTTCCTTGGGTTGCCTCCCAAGAAGCGCTTGATTTATGGTCGTCAGCCTCACACGCCGAAGTGCTCATCAAAGAGTGGCTTCCACCCGTAGTAAGTGTCATACAACATCACATACGGGTCTTGGTTCAGTATGCCTTCAAGACTGGCGAGATGTGGCAATGTATAGCTCGAGCTTTCAACGACATGCCTGACCAGCTCATGTACTTGGTGGGCATGAAAGAACGTTGCTAGTGGCGGTGAAAGATCATTGAGCCACATCGGATCCTCATAAATATGATTGTCTTGGATCGAGTGCGGTGTCACCAACTGGAATTCGAATGGTGAAAATTCACAACACTGAATATATGAATCTCTGTCGATCTCATCCCAGTACCTCCCGCTTGTCTCTGGTTCCTCGTGGTGGCCTTTACAATAGGATTCGGCTTGTGAATCTCCGGGTGCCACCACGTCTGACTCGACCTCAATCAAGTAGATAAGCTGACCGATGTACGTTTGTAAAGACGTTACAATCACATCGATTTCAGTGCAAATCGTCTCAATGTTGTCGAGATGATCCTCTTGCTCATTTACCTGGTCATTCGTCTTCCTCTAAAATGTCTGAGTCTCCCTAATAAAATCAGCGAGTATTTCTTCCAAGCCAGGGAAAGACTCAACGTATTGGTCCGGGGTGTCAATCCATAGCACTGTAGAATTGCAACTCTGATAATCAAAGGCCGTTATGTCTTCCAACATCCAATGGGCTTCATCCGCAGTTAATTGGTCAAACGAGGTGGTACCATTTCCTCTTTCAACCCACATTATGGCTTCGGCTTGTAACCCGTCGAGGAAGTTCAGTAGTTGACACTCCCTCAGGAATCCGTGATTCGGAAACCAGAGTAGCAAATCCTTGTATCGATCACAAGCACAGTAGAATGGCTTGGAATCCCGTTGTAAGAACTGCAAAAGTACCTGTTGATCTACCATCTTCAAGCACCCTGCAAGAAAAAAAAAATACAAACAAAACAATTATACACAAAAGAAATGCCTAAAGTAAAATCTGGTCATTTACTCACACTATTAATAATAACCAAAAACACAATCCCCGACAATGGCTCCAAAAACTTGGTAGCACATAAATACGCCGTTACTTTCACTCGCAAGTATACAATGTCAAGTTTTAGTATAGATCGGGAGAGTTAGGGTAATCGTGTCCACAAGGATTGGTTTTGACTATAATTGCATACCACGTTTATCATGACCTATTTATCTAGGCGAAGATAAATTGAATAAAATTAATTATACTAATACTAAGTTAATTAATCTAATTAAATTAACTATACTAATATTACTATGAGATGTTTAGGGAAAGTATTGCCTAGGGATTAACTTTGTATTACAAAAACGTGTTCGGTCTCGTTTTAGTTTACATTAATGGTGTTCGACTTATCCGATAATCTCAGTTCATAGACTCCCTCGCCACCTCTCCCGAGTGTAAGACGAGGGATATAACGCGACTTCGTGTCAACGAAGAAGTCTCCCTCAACATCTTAACGATCCTAGGTCACGTGAGTCTCGCCCCAACGTCATTGATTGCACACAATCCAACTCCCTCCCAGGTTATTGGATCATCGCGTTGTATTTACCCTATCGACAATCTCTGTTCTAAAATTTCCTCGCTACCTCTCCCGAGTGTTAGATGAGGGAATACGCAACTTTGAGTCAATGAAGAAGTCCCCCTCAACGTCTTAACAACCCTAGGTCACGTGAGTCTTGCCCCAACGTCATTGATTGTCCATAATCTAAACCCCGACCGGGTTATAGAATCGTGGCGTTTGTTTATTCTAGTCCGAATCAGGAATTTGTCAAACTCCGTATTCTCAATATGTAAATCTAAGCATAATAAACAAAAAATACGACAAACACAATCAAAATAATGAAGAACAACCGCTAACCAAACACAAACTCAACAAAACAACACTTTTATAAATATATTTTAATCCCTAGACAAAAACTCGTTTAGCTCATGGCCATAGCCGGTTATACAATAAAAACAAAGCTAAACGTACTCAACTAACTACCAAAGTTAAGAAATAAAAGAAAAAACGAAAGAAACTTAGCCTAGTCCATAGATTTGTCGCTAAAAACGCTTCGGGATCGCTTCTCCTTTATCCCAACATGATCTTCTCCTTTGGTATTGGTTGGGCACTCCCAAAACCTCTCAAAATATCCCTCCTTATGTTCTAAGAGGTTCCTTGGCCTAATGGAGAGGAGAGGAGGAGAAAATTAGGCTCAAAATATCCTAAAATAATATCTAAACTGGCGCAGAGGTTTTCGCCTAGGCGAAGTTACTGCAGGTAGGTTGGTTAACTTTCTTCCAGATTTCTGCCTAGGCGGTAGAATTTTCCGCCTAGGCCGAAATACTGTAGGTTTGCATTTTATTTTGACTGTAACTTCTTCATCCGAACTCCGATTGAGGTAATTAAAAAACCTATGGAAATATAAGAAAACTGTATACAACTTCCATGTTTTGAGTGTTTTCAAAATCGGATTGAATCATAGTCCAAAATAGCCTTGAAGTTACAGTACCTATACCGACTTTGTACATTTTCGCCATTTTTCCACTATTCTTGATTCGATTTGATTGTTTTTTATCCGTTTACATACCTTTTCACCTCAAACACCTGATTTAGATAAATACACATAAAAAAAAATTAAAATGTACTAAACATACTCGAAAACTAACAACGTTCGGATTGGAAATAGATAAGTAATTTACACCTATCACCTCTGTTTACTCAAATTCAGATCATATAGTATAATTCCTTTTATATTATTGATTGGGTTCATCACAGTTGTTTGACTGGATAAGGGTAATCAATTGGTTCTTCCAAATTATAGTTTGATTATTATCTAATTTTGTAGTTCCAAATCTATTTGTGGCCTCCATTTAATCAAATTCATATCACACACTATAGCAATCATTATACTGTTGATTCGATTCATCATGGAGATTCAATCAGTTCAAGGGTTCATCAATCGGTTCTTCACAATTATAGACCGGTTCCTGGATAATTTCAACGTTTTGTATCTATCTGTAACCTTAGGTTTTCCAGATTCATATCATACAGTATACTTTACTATATATTATTGATTCGATTTAACAACGATATTTTGGGGTTGCACTTCTTCGATAATTAATCTCAATGCCAAAGAAGGTTCAGATCTTACTTCCACTACTGTTACCATCTCTTTTGTGGATATAGATTCACTCTTCCACCAAATTTTCTCCAAGAATGGTACAAATATTTACCCTGCTCTTTCACTTAATGCAAGTAATTCTTCTTAGTTCTTTGATCCTACATGTTGTAATCATATGACATCTGATCTCAATATCTTCTCATCCAAACTATCTGCTACAAATACCCCAAGTGTTCTTACCGCTGATGGTTATTAAATTCGTGTCACTTATACCGATTAGGATTATACTTCACATCTTTCTATTCCTAACACGTATTTAATTCCAAACCTCGCCTTAAATCTCTTGTCTATTAGGTAATTTTGTGAATTGGAATTTAAAATCATATTTTCTAATAGTGGTTGTCGTGTCCAAGATCCTCGAATAGGAGAAACCCTTGGGACTGGTCGTAAAATTGGACATCTATTAGAACTCAGTAATTTACACTTTCCACCTCAAACCCCACCACTACCACCCGATGTCCCTATATCAACCGCTGCAACCTCACCACCACCACCGCTTTCCCTCACTTCCTCATCCTCATCCTTATCTCAACCGCCACTATTTTTGCTATCACCATCCTATATTTGGCATTCCCAGTTAGGTCACACTTCATCCAGTCGACTCAAATCGCTTATCTCTAGTAGTCAGTTAGGTTTAATTAAGCATAAGTCATTCAATTATATCCATTGCCAACTTGCAAAACACCCAGCCTTACCTTTCGATGAAAGTTAGTCTATTTCTCTTGCACCTTTTGATTTAGTTCATTCCGATGTTTGGGGGCCTTCTCCTCAAGCTACAATGGGTGGTTCTCGTTACTTTGTTTTCTTTGTATGAAGACTACTCTCGATGTACAAGGTTATTTACTACGACAAAACCAATACAAATTAAAGTTTTTCGCTTAAATAATGCAATGGAATACAATGATCATGTTTTTCTCAACCTGCTTCACAAAATTGCACGTTCCCCCACTACTTATGTCCTGGTACATCCCAACAAAATGGATGAGTCAAACTCAAACATAGACACATTCTTGCAACAGTTCGCACTTTTCTCATTTCTTCCTCCTGCGTTGAGCATTTTTCAGAATGAAGTTGCCTTAACTGCAGTATACACCATAAATTGTGTTCCCTCTGCAATAATTTAACATTAGTCTCCATTTGAGCTTCTTTTTGCTAAACCCCCTAATTACTTTGAACTCATAATCTTTGGCTGTGCTTGTTTTGTTATTCTCAAACCACATGAACATATCAAGCTCGAACCAAGGGCCCACTTATGTTACTTTCTAGGATATGGCATTGAACATAAAGGGTACCGGTGTTGGGATCTCATCTCTAAAACTCTTCGTATCTCTTGTCACGTCATTTTTTTGGGAAAATCAAATGTTTTATTCTTTGTGGTTTTTTTGATATATCAATCTAAATTCTTTACTGATTCATCTCTTGAGTTATTTCTTGAAGATGCAGTTCCAGGTACTGTTGAGTGCACTCAAGTACTACCAACTCAGTCCAGCCTTGCACTTTCTGCTAAGTCCACTCTAGTATCATCAGCTAAACCCACTCCAAAACCAAGAAACCAAATGCACTCCAGAACCACCAACTGATCTCACCCCTCCAACTCTATCAGTCATGCGTAAGACTTCCCCTGTGGCCGATGATTCTATACCGACTACCTCTGATATCCACCTTCCAGATCATCACCGCTGCTATAATAGGGTAACTCATCCTTCCCTACTACAAGAAAAATGAGATTCTACTATGAATTTTTTTGGTGACGACACAATAATCGTCGCTAAATGTGTCTATTGGCTACGAAATGAATAGTTGTAGCCAAATGTAACCTTCTTTGGAAATTTGTAGCCAAAGATGGTTAATAGGCTATGAAATTATAGAATTCGTCGATATTGGTCTGACTAATTCTTAGCGCCAAACAAAAAAAGGAAACATTTTCCCACTAGCGTATTGGCAATAGAAACATTTTGCCACCAATGTGGTACGAGATATTTTTTTATTTGGCGACGAACCCCTTTCGTCGCGATTTGTCATTTCAAATGTATGGGCGACGAAATAGGTTCGTTGTCAATGTGACCGCCTATATTTAACATTCGGCGATAAACCAGTTTCGTCGTGAATTATTTTCTCCCATACTCACACTTTTAGTCCTTATTTGACTCCAAAATGATGTGGTTTTGGTTTTGGCGCACTCTCTCCCGTCACACATTTGCTCAGGAAAAAAAAAAGTGAAAAAAATCCCTAAACCCTCTTCCGTTAAACATAGTCCCTCTCATGCTCTTCACATTTTATTCCCGCTCTGCTTCCCTAGCTCTCTCCTCTGCTGAAACAAAACTTTCGCTACTTGAACAAAACATCAACCCCATTCTGCTACCCTAGCTCTCTCATTCGCTAACCTCGTGCAGTCGTACCTCCCGTTGCTCAATTGTCGCCTCTCATCCACTGCCCAATCGTTGTCGTCAAATAGGTCACTACTAAACCCTCGTTGCTGTCCTCAACTTCTGAATCATCATTTTACTTATGTGGCTGCTCAATCGCCACCTTACTACTTATGCCGCTGGTCAATCACCGCTTCACTCTTTATGCCACTGCTCAATCAACGAGAGACACCAATGGTCATCCTGCATGTTCAATCCCTGTCGTCAATCACTGCTTGACTCAATCCAAGAGTTATTCTCTTCACCAATCCCAGTTAAGCCGCCCTGTGCTCTTGCTTTAGTTCGGATTTATTTGTTTTCTTATTTGAATCATTGATTGCTAAATATGATATTTTCTTACTCTGTGTGTGTGTGTGTGTGTGTGTGTGTGTGTGTGTGTTTTGTGTATGTGTGTTTTCCATTAATTTATACTTTATTTAAATTAATTAAACTTCTCGTGCTTGGGTGAAATCAAGAATCCTCTTTGACACTGTCTTGATTTACGATGATACTGAATATGCCAAGAAAAGTTGCAGAGGAAACATGGGATGAAATCAGAAAGGTTGCTTTTCCATTTCTAATTGCGAGCTACTTTTTTATTTTTGAAATGGATAGTACTTCTTGCAAATCCTAGGTTTAAGAATGGAATTGAGCCATGAAATTGCTTGTCAAACCTTATTATAGGGCATTTACTGGAAAAAAAAAACTTCTTATAGGGCGTTGCCATTGTTTGAGTTCATTCAAAAGTTTCATTTATGGAACAATGGAAGCTTTCATGGCTGGGCACACATCTATACCCTTGACGTATTACTCCAAATCAAAAACACCCCCACAGTCTCCATCTTCCTCAACTGAGCAGTCCATAGGAGACCATTTTCCATTAATAGCAGTTCGGTTTGCAGTTAAATGGTATGTTATTTCCCTTTTCATTTCATTTACCTTTTTTTTATTATTTTTTTCCCTGTGGTTGATTTAGTTGAATATTTAGGTATGATGAAACCACACTCCCAATGGATGTTATGTATCGTATGATGGATGGGATAATGAGGAAGAGATATATATCTATTTGAACATTCTTAATTATTTGTCTTGCTTTGATCATTACATTTTGATTAATTGGAATCTATTCATATAACATTTATCTTGGTTGGGCTTATAATCTTGTTTTACAACAAACACGGTCCTTAACATAGAAGATCTTCGAGATGGTGTGTATGCATGCTTAAAAGAGATGGCTTCAATTCCAAATCAGAAAAAATCGATTACTATGTCAACAACCTTAAAGAAATTCAATCAGGTGAGGACTTCTATGATTTTATCTAAATTTGATTAGGGTTATAGTTCATATCATTTAGGCATTTTCTAATTAAATTCGTACTCTGAATTTCTCCTTTGATTTTTTGATAGAGAAAAATACTACACAAACATAGCGCTTCTAATTGGTATATTTGGTGTGTACATAGCGATTTTTCTAATTAAATTCATGTCCGGAAGAATCCATGGAATGGAATGCTTGCTTTCAATGTAATTGTCCTGCCCATCCTGATGCACTGTTCCTTCTGCTGTGTTCTATTTTATTTGGTTAGTTGTTTCTTTTCTTTTGCAATATATGTTTTTTTATGTCATGTTTCTATTTTCGTTTGTTTGGTTGCTGATCCTTTTTGTTTTTGTTCCATTTAAGCGCTCTGTTACTGTTCTGTTTCTGCACTTTTTATTTGATTTCCATTTATGTTCAGTTTCTGTTCATTTCTTGCTATTATTACTTGTTTATTTTGCAATATTAAGTGGAAGTAGATCCACGGTGTGCTTTATTTGGGGGTTGAAAATCTAATTTTATCATTAATTGGCATTAGAGAAAAAAAGGTTAACTTTAATATAAAGAAGATTGGCAGGTTTTGAAAAAAAAAAAAATGGTATGCATGAGAAAAATGCACAATTTCAATGAAGCATCATTTCGGAAATCACATTTTTTTCCTCTAAATTGTTTGGCAGTGGGCCTTCCTGAGGATCAAAAGAGGCTCCACCTTTTTGTTGATACAAAGATTGAAGTTTGGTTGAAATCTTGTTGAAGGCATACACAGGGTGTTTGTAATAATCTTCAAGCACGCTTAACTGCGGAGTTCTGATGGGATCCGGTGCATTAGTGGTAGTATGATCGCACCCGTCACATTATACGCCGTATATGCATAAGTCTTTCCGCATCTCTACAATCCGCATCTCGAGACTCACCCCGTCACCCCCGGCCACGGAGAAGCGTGTCGGGCACGATATACTCCAACTCGACGAACTACATCCACGTCGTTTAGGCTACGTAAACTAAAAGTAAATAATTTCTTAATTCCCGATAGCATAAAGAAAAAAAAAATCCAAAAAATTGGATTAAAAAAGGGGTGCAACACGAGGACTGCCCAGGGGGTCACCCATCCTAGTACTACTCTCGCCCAAGCATGCTTAACTGCGGAGTTCTGATGGGATCCAGTGCATTAGTGCTGGTATGATCGCACCCGTCACATTATGCGCCGTATATGCATAAGTCCTTCCGTGTCTCTACAGTTCGCATCTCGAGACTCGCCCCGTCACCCCCGGCCATGGAGAAGCGTGCCGGGCGCGATATACTCCTTCTCGACGAACTACATCCGCGACGTTTAGGCTACGCAAATTAAAAGTAAATTATTTCTCAATTCCCGATAGCATGAAAAAAAATAAAAAATAAAAAATAAAAATAAAAAAATTCCAAAAAATTTGATTAAAAAAGGGGTACAACCCGAGGACTTCCCAGGGGGTCACCCACCCTAGTGATACTCTCGCCCAAGCACGCTTAACTTCGGAGTTCCGATGGGATCCAGTGAATTAGTGCTGGTATGATCGCACCCGTCACATTATGCGCCGTATATGCATAAGTCCTTCCGCGTCTCAACGATCCGCATCTCGAGACTCGCCCTGTCACCACCGGGCACGGAGAAGCGTGTAGGGCACGATATACTCCTTCTCGACGAACTACATCTGCATCGTTTAGGCTACGCAAACAAAAAGTAAATAATTTCTCAATTCCCGATAGCAAGAAAAATAAAATAAAAAATCCAAAAAATTTGATTAAAAAAGGGGCGCAACATGAGGACTTCCCAAGGGGTCACCCATCCTAGTACTACTCTCGCCCAAGCACGCTTAACAGCGGAGTTCTGATGGTATCCGGCGCATTAGTGCTGGTATGATCGCACCCATCACATTATGCGCTGTATATGCATAAGTCCTTCCGCGTCACTACAATCCGCATGTCGAGACTCGCCCCGTCACCACCGTGTATGGAAAAGCGTGCCAGGGCGCGATATACTCCTTCTCGACGAACTACATCCGCGAGGTTTAGGCTACGCAAGCTAAAAGTAAATAATTTCTCAATTCTCGATAGCATGAAAAAAATATTCAAAAAAATTGATAAAAAAAGGGGTGCGACACAAAGACTTTCCAGGGTGTCACCCATCCTAGTACGACTCTCGCCTAAGCACGCTTAACTGTCGAGTTCTGATGGGATCCGGTGCATTAGTGCTGGTATGATCGCACCCTTCACATTATGCGTCGTATATGCATAAGTCCTTCCGTGTCTCTCCAATACGCATCTCGAGACTCGCCCCGTCACCACCGGGTATGGAGAAGCGTGTCGGGCGCGTTATACTCCTTCTCGACGAACTACATCCGCAGCGTTTAGGCTATGCAAACTAAAAGGAAATAATTTCTCAATTCCTGATAGCGTGTAAAAAAAAAAATCCAAAAAAATTGGTTAAAAAATGGCTGCAACACGAGGACTTCCCAGGGGGTCACCCATCTTAGTACTACTGTCGCCCAAGCACGCTTAACTGTGGAGTTCTAATGGGATCCGGTGCATTAGTGCTGGTATGATCGCACCCGTCACATTATGCGCCGTATATGCATAAGTCCTTCCGCGTCTCTACAGTCCGCATCTCGAGACTCGCCCCGTCACCACCGGGCATGGAGAAGCGTGCCGGGCGCGATATACTCCTTCTCCACGAACTACATCCGTGACGTTTGGGCCACGCAAACTAAAAGTAAATGATTTCTTAATTCCCGATAGTATGAAAAAAAAAAAACAAAAAATGGATTAAAATAGGGGCGCAACACGAGGACTTTCCAGGGGGTCACCCATCCTAGTACAACAATCGCCCAAGCATGCTTAACTGCGGAGTTCTGATGGTATCCGGTGCATTTGTGCTGGTATGATCGCACCCGTCATATTATATGCCGTATATGCATAAGTCCTTCCGCGTCTCAACGATCCGCATCTCGAGACTCGCCCTATCACCGCCGGGCACGAAGAAGCGTGTCGGGCACGATATACTCCTTCTCGACGAACTACATCCGCGTCGTTTAGGCTACGCAATCTAAAAATAAATAATTTCTCAATTCCCGATAGCATGAAAAATAAAATAAAAAATCCAAAAAAATTGATTAAAAAAGGGGTGCAACATGAGGACTTCCCAAGGGGTCACCCATCCTAGTACTACTCTCGCCCAAGCACGCTTAACAGCGGAGTTCTGATGGGATCCGGTGCATTAGTGCTGGTATGATCGCACCCATCACATTATGCGCTGTATATGCATAAGTCCTTCCGCGTCACTACAATCCGCATCTCGAGACTCGCCCCGTCACCACCGTGTATGGAAAAGCGTGCAGGGGCGCGATATACTCCTTCTCGACGAACTACATCTGCGAGGTTTATGCTACGTAAGCTAAAAGTAAATAATTTCTCAATTCCCGATAGCATGAAAAAAAAAATTCAAAAAAATTGATTAAAAAACGGGTGCGACACAAAGACTTCCCAGGGTGTCACCCATCCAAGTACGACTCTCGCCAAAGCACGCTTAACTGTGGAGTTCTGATGGGATCCGGTGCATTGGTGCTGGTATGATCGCACCCGTCACATTATTTGCCGTATATGCATAAGTCCTTCCGTGTCTCTCCAATCGCATCTCGAGACTCGCCCTGTCACCCCAGGGCATGGAGAAGCGTGTCGGGCGTGTTATACTCCTTCTCGACGAACTACATCCGCGGCGTTTAGGCTATGCAAACTAAAAGGAAATAATTTCTCAATTCCTGATAGCATGAAAAAAAAATCCAAAAAAATTGGTTAAAAAATGGCTGCAACACGAGGACTTCCCAGGGGGTCACCCATCCTAGTACTGCTATCGCCCAAGTATGCTTAACTGCGGAGTTCTGATGGGATCCGGTGCATTAGTGCTGGTATGCTCGCACCCGTCACATTATATGCCGTATATGCATAAGTCCTTCCGCGTCTCAACGATTCACATCTCGAGACTCGCCCTGTCACCACCGGCACGGAGAAGCGTGTCGGGCATGATATACTCCTTCTCGATGAACTACATTCGCGTTGTTTAGGCTACGCAAACTAAAAGGAAATAATTTCTCAATTCCCGATAGCATGAAAAAAAAAAAATCCAAAAAAATTGGTTAAAAAATGGCTGCAACATGAGGACTTCCCAGGGGGTCACCTATCCTAGTACTACTCTCGCCCAAGCACGCTTAACTGCGGAGTTCTGATGGGATCTGGTGCATTAGTGCTGGTATGATCGCACCTGTCACATTATGCGCCGTATATGTAAAAGTCCTTCCGCATCTCGAGACTCGCCCCGTCACCACCGGGCATGAAGAAGCGTGCCGGGCGCGATATACTCCTTCTCGACGAACTACATCCGCGACGTTTGGGCTACGCAAACTAAAAGTAAATGATTTCTCAATTCCCTCTAGTATGAAAAAAAAAATACAAAAAAATGGATTAAAACAGTGGCGCAACACGAGGACTTTCTAGGGGGTCACCCATCCGAGTACTACTATCGCCCAAGCACGCTTAACTGCGGAGTTCTGATGGGATCCGGTGCTTTAGTGCTGGTATGATCGCACCCGTCACATTATATGCCGTATATGCATAAGTCCTTCCGCGTCTCAACCATCCGCATCTCGAGACTCCCCCTGTCACCACCGGGCACGGAGAAGCGTGTCGGGCACGATATACTCCTTCTCGACGAACTACATCCGCGTCGTTGAGGCTACGCAAACTAAAAGTAAATAATTTCTCAATTCCCGATAGCATGAAAAATAAAAAAAAATGCAAAAAATTTGATTAAAAAAGGGGTGCAACATGAGGACTTCCCAAGGGGTCACCCATCCTAGTACTATTCTCGCCCAAGCACGCTTAATAGCGGAGTTCTGATGGGATCCGGTGCATTAGTGCTGGTATGATCGCACCCATCACATTATGCGCTGTATATGGATAAGTCCTTGCGTGTCACTTCAATCCGCATCTCGAGACTCGCCCCGTCACCACCGTGTATGGAAAAGCGTGCCGGGGCGCGATATACTCCTTCTCGACGAACTACATCCGCGAGGTTTAGGCTACACAAGCTAAAAGTAAATAGTTTCTCAATTCCCGATAGCATGAAAAAAAAAATTCAATAAATTGATTAAAAAAGGGGTGCGACATAAAGACTTCCCAGGGTGTCACCCATCCTAGTACGACTCTCGCCTAAGCACGCTTAACTGCGGAGTTCTGATGGGATCCGGTGCATTATTGCTGGTATGATCGCACCCGTCACATTATGCGCCGTATATGCATAAGTCCTTCCGTGTCTCTCCAATACGCATCTCGAGACTCGCCCCGTCACCCCAGGGTATGGAGAAGCATGTCGGGCGTGTTATACTCCTTCTCGACGAACTACATCCGCGGCATGTAGGCTATGCAAACTAAAAGGAAATAATTTCTCAATTCCTGATAGCGTGAAAAAGAAAAAAAAAATCCAAAAAAATTGGTTAAAAAATGGCTGCAACACGAGGACTTCCCAGGGGGTCACCCAACCTAGTACTACTCTCGCCCAAGCACGCTTATTTGCGGAGTTCTAATGGTATCCGGTGCATTAGTGATGGTATGATCGCACCCGTCACATTATGCGCCGTATATGCAAAAGTCCTTCCGGGTCTCTGCAATCCGCATCTCGAGACTCGCCCCGTCACCACTGGGCATAGAGAAGCGTACCGGGCGCGATATACTCCTTCTCGCCGAACTACATCCGCAACGTTTAGGCTATGCAAACTAAAAGTAAATAATTTCCCAATTCCCAATAGCATAAAAAAAAAATCCAAAAAAATTGATTAAAAATGGGGAGCAACACGAGGACTTCCCAGGGGGTCACCCATCCTAGTACTACTCTCGCCCAAGCACGCTTAACTCCAGAGTTCTGATGGGATCCGGTGTATTAGTGCTGGTATGATCGAACCCATCACATTATGCGCCATATATGCATAAGTCCTTCCACCTCTCTACAATCCGCATCTCGAGACTCGCCCCGTCACCACCGGGTACGGAGAATCGTGCCGGGCGCGATATACTCCTTCTCGACGAACTACATCCGCGTCGTTTTGGCTACGCAAACTAAAAGTAAATAATTTCTCAATTCCCGATAGCATGAAAAATAAAATAAAAAATCCAAAAAATTTGATTAAAAAAGGGGTGCAACACGAGGACTTCCCAAGGGGTCACCCATCCTAGTACTACTCTCGCCCAAGCACGCTTAATTGCGGAGTTCTGATGGGATCCGGTGCATTAGTGCTGGTAATATCGTACCCATCACATTATGCACCGTAGATGCATAAGTCCTTCCGTGTCTCTACAATCCGCATCTCGAGACTCGCCCCGTCACCTACGGAAATGGAGAAGCGTGCCAGGCGCGATATACTCTTTCTCGACGAACTACCTCCGCGAAGTTTAGGCTACGCAAACTAAAAGGAAATAATTTCTCAATCCCCGATTGCATGAAAAACAAAATTGATTAGAAAAGGGGTGCAATACGAGGACTTCCCAGGGGGTCACCCATCCTAGTACATCTCTCGCCCAAGCACACTTAACTGCGAAGTTCTGATGGGATCCGGTGCATTAGTGCTGGTATGATTGCACCCATCACATTATGTGCCGTATATGCATAGGTATTTTCGAGTCTCTACAATCCGCATCTCGAGACTCACCCCGTCACTATCGGGCATGGAGAAGCGTGCCGGGCGCGATATAGTCCTTCCCAACGAACTACATCCGCGACGTTTAGGCAACGCAAACTAAAAGTAAATAATTTCTCTATTCCCGATAGCATGAAAAAAAAATTCAAAAAAATTGATTAAAAACGGGGTGCAACACGAGGACTTCCCAGGGGGTCACCCATACTAGTACTACTCTCTCCCAAGCATGCTTACCTGTGGAGTTCTGATGGGATCTGGTGCATTAGTGCTGGTATGATCGCACCCGTCACATTATGCGCCGTATATGCATAAGTCCTTCCGCGTCTCAACAATCCGCATCTCGATACTCGCCCCGTCACCACCGGGCACGGAAAAGCGTGTCGGGCACGATATACTCCTTCTCGACGAACTACATCCGCGTCGTTTAGGCTACGCAAACTAAAAGTAAATAATTTCTCAATTCCCGATAGCATGAAAAATAAAATAAAAAATCCAAAAAATTTGATTAAAAAAGGGGTGCAACACGAGGACTTTCCAAGGGGTCACCCATCCTAGTACTACTCTCACCCAAGCATGCTTAACTGCGGAGTTCTGATGGGATCCGGAGCATTAGTGCTGGTAATATCGTACCCGTCACATTATGCGCCGTCTATGCATAAGTCCTTCCGCGTCTCTACAATCCGCATCTCAAGACTTTCCCTGTCACCACCGGAAATGGAGAAGTGTGCCGGGCGCGATATACTCCTTCTCGACGAACTACATCCGCGAAGTTTCGGCTACGCAAACTAAAAGGAAATAATTTCTCAATTCCGGATAGCATGAAAAAAAAATTGATTAGAAAAGGGGTGCAACACGAGGACTTCCCAGGGGGTCACCCATCCTAGTACTACTCTCGCCCAAGCACGCTTAACTGCGGAGTTTTGATGGGATCCGGTGTATTAGTGCTGGTATGATCGCACCCGTCACATTATGCGCCGTATATGCATAAGTCTTTTCGAGTCTCTGCAATCCGCATCTCGAGACTCGCCCCGTCACCACTGGGTATGGAGAAGCGTGCCGGGCGCGATATACTCCTTCCCGACGAACTACATCCGCGACGTTTAGGCTACTCAAACTTCCCAGGGGGTCACCCATCCTAGTATTACTCTCGCTCGAGCACACTTAACTCTGGAGTTCTGATGGGATCCGGTGTATTAGTGCTAGTATGATCGAACCCATCACGTTATGCGCCATATATCCGCATCTTGAGACTCGCCCCGTCACCACCGGGCATGGAGAATCGTGCCGGGCGCGATATACTCCTTCTCGTCGAACTACATCCGTGACGTTTGGGCTACGCACACTAAAAGTAAAGGATTTCTCAATTCCCGATAGTATGGAAAAAATAAAATACAAAAAAATTGATTAAAATAGGGGTGCAACACGAGGACTTTCCAGGGGGTCACCCATCCTAGTACTACTCTCGCCCAAGCACGCTTAACTGCGGAGTTCTGATGGGATCCGGTGCATTAGTGCTGGTATGATCGCACCCGTCACATTATGCGCCGTATATGCATTAGTCCTTCCGTGTCTCTACAATCCGCATCTCGAGACTCGCCCCATCACCATCGGGCATGGAGAAGCGTGCCGGGCGCGATATACTCCTTCTCGACGAACTACTTCCGCGACGTTTAGGCTACGCAAACTAAAAGTAAATAATTTCTCAATTCCCGATAGCATGAAACATAAAATAAAAAATCCAAAAAATTTGATTAAAAAAGGGGTGCAACACGAGGACTTCCCAAGGGGTCACCCATCCTAGTACTACTCTCCCCCAAGCACGCTTAACTGCGGAGTTCCGATGGGATCCAGTGCATTAGTGCTGCTAATATCGTACCCGTCACATTATGCGCCGTATATGCATAAGTCCTTCCGCGTCTCAACAATCCGCATCTCGATACTCGCCCCGTCACCACCGGGCACGGAGAAGCGTGTCGGGCACGATATACTCCTTCTCGACGAACTACATCCGCGTCGTTTAGGCTACGCAAACTAAAAGTAAATAATTTCTCAATTCCCGATAGCATGAAAAATAAAATAAAAAATCCAAAAAATTTGATTAAAAAAGGGGTGCAACACGAGGACTTTCCAAGGGGTCACCCATCCTAGTACTACTCTCACCCAAGCATGCTTAACTGCGGAGTTCTGATGGGATCCGGAGCACTAGTGCTGGTAATATCGTACCCGTCACATTATGCGCCGTATATGCATAAGTCCTTCCGCGTCTCAACAATCCGCATCTCGAGACTCGCCCCGTCACCACCGGGCATGGAGAAGCGTGCCGGGCGTGATATACTCTTTCTCGACGAACTACATACGCGAAGTTTAGGCTACGCAAACCAAAAGGAAATAATTTCTCAATCACCTATTGCATAAAAAAAAAAAAATTGATTAGAAAAGGGGAGCAACACGAGGACTTTCCAGGGGGTCACCCATCCTAGTACGACTCTCGCCCAAGCACGCTTAACTGCGGAGTTCTGATGGGATCCGGTGCATTACTGATGGTATGATCGCACCCGTCACATTATGCGCCGTATATGCATAAGTCTTTTCGAGTCTCTACAATCCGCATCTCGAGACTCACCCCATCACCACCAGGCATGGAAAAGCATGCCAGGCGCGATAGACTCCTTCTCGATGAATTGCATCCGCGATGTTTAGGCTACGCAAACTAAAAGTAAATAATTTCTCAATTCCCGATAGCATGAAAAAAAAAATCCAAAAAAATTGATTAAAAAAGGGGTGCAACACGAGGACTTCCCAAGGGGTCACCCAACTGAGTACGACTCTCGCCCAAGCACGATTAACTGCGTAGTTCTGACGGGATCCGGTGCATTAGTGCTGGTATGATCGCACCCGTCACATTATGCGCCGTCTATGCATAAGTCCTTCTGCGTCTCTACAATCCGCATCTCAAGACTTTCCCTGTCACCACCGGGCATGGAGAAGTGTGCCGGGCGCGATATACTCCTTCTCGACGAACTACATCCGCGAAGTTTCGGCTACGCAAACTAAAAGGAAATAATTTCTCAATTCCGGATAGCATGAAAAAAAAATTGATTAGAAAAGGGGTGCAACACGAGGACTTCCCACGGGGTCACCCATCCTAGTACTACTCTCGCCCAAGCACGCTTAACTGCGGAGTTTTGATGGGATCCGGTGTATTAGTGCTGGTATGATCGCACCCGTCACATTATGCGCCGTATATGCATAAGTCTTTTCGAGTCTCTGCAATCCGCATCTCGAGACTCGCCCCGTCACCACTGGGTATGGAGAAGCGTGCTGGGCGCGATATACTCCTTCTCGACGAACTACATCCGCGACGTTTAGGCTACTCAAACTTCCCAGGGGGTCACCCATCCTAGTATTACTCTCGCTCGAGCACACTTAACTCTGGAGTTCTGATGGGATCCGGTGTATTAGTGCTAGTATGATCGAACCCATCACATTATGCGCCATATATCCGCATCTTGAGACTCGCCCCGTCACCACCGGGCATGGAGAATCGTGCCGGGCGCGATATACTCCTTCTCGTCGAACTACATCCGTGACGTTTGGGCTACGCAAACTAAAAGTAAAGGATTTCTCAATTCCCGATAGTATGGAAAAAATAAAATACAAAAAAATTGATTAAAATAGGGGTGCAACACGAGGACTTTCCAGGGGGTCACCCATCCTAGTACTACTCTCGCCCAAGCACGCTTAACTGCGGAGTTCTGATGGGATCCGGTGCATTAGTGCTGGTATGATCGCACCCGTCACATTATGCGCCGTATATGCATTAGTCCTTCCGTGTCTCTACAATCCGCATCTCGAGACTCGCCCCATCACCATCGGGCATGGAGAAGCGTGCCGGGCGCGATATACTCCTTCTCGACGAACTACTTCCGCGACGTTTAGGCTACGCAAACTAAAAGTAAATAATTTCTCAATTCCCGATAGCATGAAACATAAAATAAAAAATCCAAAAAATTTGATTAAAAAAGGGGTGCAACACGAGGACTTCCCAAGGGGTCACCCATCCTAGTACTACTCTCCCCCAAGCACGCTTAACTGCGGAGTTCCGATGGGATCCAGTGCATTAGTGCTGCTAATATCGTACCCGTCACATTATGCGCCGTATATGCATAAGTCCTTCCGCGTCTCTACAATCCGCATCTCGAGACTTGCCTCGTCACCACCGGGCATGGAGAAGCGTGCCGGGAGCGATATAATCTTTCTCGACGAACTACATCCGCGAAGTTTAGGCTACGCAAACTAAAAGGAAATAATTTATCAATCCCCGATTGCATGAAAAAAAAAATTGATTAGAAAAGGGGTGCAACACGAGGACTTCCCAGGGGGTCACCCATCCTAGTACAACTCTCGCCCAAGCACGCTTAACTGCATAGTTCTGATGGGATCCGGTGCATTAGTGCTGGTATGATCGCACCCGTCACATTATGTGCCGTATATGCATAAGTCCTTTCGAGTCTCTACAATCTGCATCTCGAGACTTACCCCGTCACCATCGGGCATGGAGAAGCGTGCCGGGGCGCGATATACTCCTTCCTAACGAAGTACATCCGCGACGTTTAGGCAACGCAAACTAAAGTAAATAATTTCTCAATTCCCGATAGCATGAAAAAAAAAATCCAAAAAAATTGATTAAAAATTGTGGTGCAACACGAGGACTTCCCAGGGGGTCCGGGCGCGATATACTCCTTCCTAACGAACTACATCCACGACGTTTAGGCAACGCAAACTAAAGTAAATAATTTCTCAATTCCCGATAGCATGAAAAAAAAAATCCAAAAAAACTGATTAAAAATGGGGTGCAACACGAGGACTTCCCAGGGGGTCACCTATACTAGTACTACTTTCTCCCAAGCATGCTTACCTGCGAAGTTCTGATGGGATCTGGTGCATTAGTGCTGGTATGATCGCACCTGTCACATTATGCTCCGTATATGCATAAGTCCTTCCGCGTCTCTACAATCCGCATCTCGAGACTCGCCCCATCCCCACCGGACATGGAGAAGCGCGACGGGCACGATATACTCCTTCACGACGAACCATATCCGCGAGGTTTAGGCTACGCAAACTAAAAGTAAATTATTTCTCAATTCCCGATAGCATGAAAAAAAAATCCAAAAAAATTGATTAAAAAAGTGGTGCGACACAAAGACCTCCCAAGGTGTCACCCATCCTAGTACGACTCTCGCCTAAGCACGCTTAACTGCGGAGTTCTGATGGGATCCGGTGCATTAGTGCTGGTATGATCGCACCCGTCACATTATGCGCCGTATATGCATAAGTCCTTCCGCGTCTCTCCAATACGCATCTCGAGACTCGCCCCGTCACCACCGGGCATGGAGAAGCATACCGGGCGCGATATACTCCTTCTCGATGAACTACATCCGCAACGTTTAGGCTACGCGAACAAAAAGGAAATAATTTCTCAATCCCCCATTGCATGAAAAAAAAATTGATTAGAAAAGGGGTGCAACACGAGGACTTCCCAAGGGGTCACCCATCCTAGTACAACTCTCGCCCAAGCACGCTTAACTGTGGAGTTCTGATGGGATCCGGTGCATTAGTGCTGGTATTATCGCACCCGTCACGTTATGCGCCGTATATGCATAAGTCTTTTCGAATCTCTACAATCCGTATCTCGAGACTCACCCCCTCACCATCGGGCATAGAGAAGCGTGCCGGGTGCGATATACTCCTTCCCAACGAACTACATCCGCGACGTTTAGGCAACGCAAACTAAAAGAAAATAATTTCTCAATTCCAGATAACATGAAAAAAAAATCCAAAAAAATTGATTAGAAAATGGGTGCAACACGAGGACTTCCCAGGGGGTCACCCATCCTAGTACTACTCTCTCCCAAGCAAGCTTAATTGTGGAGTTCTGATGGGATCCGGTGCATTAGTGCTGGTATGATCGCACCAGTCACCTTATGCGCCGTATGTGCATAAGTCCTTCGGAGTCTTTATAATCTGCATCTCGAGACTCGCCCCGTCACAACCAGGCAATTAGAAGTGTCTCAAGCGCAATATACTCCTTCTGGACAAACTACATCCGTGACGTTTAGGCTACGCAAACTAAAAGTAAATAATTTCTCAATTCCCGATAGCATGAAAAATAAAATAAAAAATCCAAAAAATTTGATTAAAAAAGGGGTGCAACACGAGGACTTCCCAAGGGGTCACCCATCCTAGTACTACTCTCCCCCAAGCACGCTTAACTGCGGAGTTCTGATGGGATCCAGTGCATTAGTGCTGGTAATATCGTACCCGTCACATTATGCGCCGTATATGCATAAGTCCTTCCGCGTCTCTACAATCCGCATCTCGAGACTTGCCCCGTCACCACCGGGCATGGAGAAGCGTGCCGGGAGCGATATACTCTTTCTCGATGAACTACATCCGCGAAGTTTAGGCTACGCAAACTAAAAGGAAATAATTTATCAATCCCCGATTGCATGAAAAAACAAATTGATTAGAAAAGGGGTGCAACACGAGGACTTCCCAGGGGGTCACCCATCCTAGTACAACTCTCGCCCAAGCACGCTTAACTGCATAGTTCTGATGGGATCCAGTGCATTAGTGCTGGTATGATCGCACCCGTCACATTATGTGCCGTATATGCATATGTCCTTTCGAGTCTCTACAATCTGCATCTCGAGACTCACCCCGTCACCATCGGGCATGGAGAAGCGTGCCGGGCGCGATATACTCCTTCCTAACGAAGTACATCCGCGACGTTTAGGCAACGCAAACTAAAGTAAATAATTTCTCAATTCCCGATAGTATGAAGAAAAAAATCCAAAAAAATTGATTAAAAACGGGGTGCAACACGAGGACTTCCCAGGGGGTCCGGGCGCGATATACTCCTTCCTAACGAACTACATCCGCGACGTTTAGGCAACGCAAACTAAAGTAAATAATTTCTCAATTCCCGATAGCATGAAAAAAAAAATCCAAAAAAACTGATTAAAAATGGGGTGCAACACGAGGACTTCCCAGGGGGTCACCCATACTAGTACTACTTTCTCCCAAGCATGCTTACCTGCGAAGTTCTGATGGGATCTGGTGCATTAGTGCTGGTATGATCGCACCCGTCACATTATGCGCCGTATATGCATAAGTCCTTCCGCGTCTCTACAATCCGTATCTCGAGACTCGCCCCATCCCCACCGGACATGGAGAAGCGTGCCGGGCACGATATACTCCTTCTCGACGAACTACATCCGCGACGTTTAGGCTACGCAGACTAAAAGTAAATAATTTCTCAATTCCCGATAGCATTAAAAAAAAAGGGTGCGACACGAGGACATCCCCGGGGGTAACCCATCCTAGTAATACTCTCACCCAAGCACGCTTAACTGCGGAGTTCTGATGGGATGCGGTGCATTAGTGCTGGTATGATCGCACCCGTCACATTACCCGCCGTATATGCATAAGTCCTTCCGCGTCTCTACAATCCACATCTCGAGACTCGCCCCATCCCCATCGGTCAGGGAGAAGCGTGCCGGGCGCGATATACTCCTTCTCGACGAACTACATCCGCAACGTTTAGGCCACACGAACAAAAAGGAAATAATTTCTCAATCCCCCATTGCTTGAAAAAAAAATTGATTAGAAAAGGGGTGCAACACGAGGACTTCCCAAGGGGTCACCCATCCTAGTACAACTCTCGCCCAAGCACGCTTAACTGTGGAGTTCTGATGGGATCCGGTGCATTAGTGCTGGTATGATCGCACCTGTCACATTATGCGCCGTATATGCATAAGTCTTTTTGAGTCTCTGCAATCCGCATCTCGAGACTCACCCCCTCACTATCGGGCATAGAGAAGCGTGCCGGGTGCGATATACTCCTTCCCAACGAACTACATCCGCGACGTTTAGGCAACGCAAACTAAAAGAAAATAATTTCTCAATTCCAGGTAACATGAAAAAAAAATCCAAAAAAATTGATTAGAAAAGGGGTGCAACACGAGGACTTCCCAGGGGGTCACCCATCCTAGTACTACTCTCTCCCAAGCTAGCTTAATTGTGCCGTTCTGATGGGATTCGGTGCATTAGTGCTGGTTTGATCGCACCCGTCACCTTATGTGCCGTATGTGCATAAGTCCTTCGGAGTCTTTATAATCTGCATCTCGAGACTCGCCCCGTCACAACCGGGCAATGAGAAGTGTCTCAGGCGCAATATACTCCTTCTGGACGAACTACATCCGTGACGTTTGGGCTACGCAAACTAAAAGTAAATAATTTCTCAATTCCCGATAGCAGGAAAAAAAAATTGATTAGAAAAGCGGTGCAACACGAGGACTTCCCAGGGGGTCACCCATCCTAGTACTACTCTCGCCCAAGCACGCTTAACTGCGGAGTTCTGATGGGATCCGGTGCATTAGTGCTGGTATGATCGCACCCGTCACATTATGCGCCGTATATGCATAAGTCCTTCCGCGTCTCTACAGTCCGCATCTCGAGACTCGCCCCGTCACCACCGGGCATGGAGAAGCGTGCCGGGCGCGATTGTGAATGGAGGTGATTTTTTTTTTAATGGAATGCAAGAACACTGTAAAAGTTTTAATGCGCATAACTTTGCACTCGGTATACCCCTTCTCGACGAACTACATCCGCGACGTTTAGGCGACGCAAACTAAAAGTAAATAATTTCTCAATTCCTGATAGCATGAAAAAAAAAAATCCAAAAAAATTGATTAAAAAAGGGGTGAAACACGAGGACTTCCCAAGGGGTCACCCATCCTAGTACTACTCTTGCCCAAGCACACTTAACTGCGGAGTTCTGATGGGATCCGGCGTACTAGTGCAGGTATGATCGCACCCGTCACATTATGCGCCCTATATGCATCAGTCCTTCCGCGCCTCTACAATCCGCATCTCGAGACTCGCCTCGTCACCACCGGGCATGGAGAAGCGTGCCGAGCGCGATATATTCCTTCTCGACGAACTACATCCGTGAAGTTTAGGCTATGCAAACTAGAAGTAAATAATTTCTCAATTCCCGATAGCACGAAAAAAAAAATCCAAAAAAAATGATTAAAAATGGGGTGTAACACGTGGACTTCCCAGGTGGTCACCCATACTAGTACTACTCTCTCCCAAGTATGCTTAACTGCGGAGTTCTGATGGGATCTGGTGCATTAGTGCTGGTATGATCGCACCCGTCACATTATGCGCCATATATCGATAAGTCCTTCCGCGTCTCTGCAATCCGCATCTCGACACTCGCCCCATCCCCACCGGGCATGGAGAAGCGTGCCAGCCGCGATATACTCCTTCTCGACGAACTACATCCGCGACGTTTAGGCTACGCAGACTAAAAGTAAATAATTTCTCAATTCCCGATAGCATTAAAAAAAAAGGGTGCGACACGAGGACATCCCCGGGGGTAACCCATCCTAGTAATACTCTCACCCAAGCACGCTTAACTGCGGAGTTCTGATGGGATGCGGTGCATTAGTGTTGGTATGATCGCAGCCGTCACATTACCCGCCGTATATGCATAAGTCCTTCCGCGTCTCTACAATCCACATCTCGAGACTCGCCCCATCCCCATCGGTCAGGGAGAAGCGTGCCGGGCGCGATATACTCCTTCTCGACGAACTACATCCGCGACGTTTAGGCTACGCAAACAAAAAGTAAATAATTTCTCAATTCCCAATAGCATGAAAAAAAAATCCAAAAAAATTAATTAAAAAAGGGGTGCAACACGAGGACTTCCCGAGGGGTCCCCCATCCTAGTACGACTCTCCCCCAAGCACGCTTAACTGCGGAGTTCTGATGGGATTCGGTGCATTAGTGCTGGTATGATCGCACCCGTCACATTATGCGCCCTATATGCATCAGTCCTTCCGCGTCTCTACAATCCCCATCTCGACACTCGCCCCATTACCACCGGGCATGGAGAAGCGTACCGGGCACGATATACTCCTTCTCGACGAACTACATCCGCGAAGTTTGGGCTATGCAAACTAAAAGTAAATAATTTCTCAATTCCCGATTGCATGAAAAAAAAAATTCCGAAAAAAATTGATTAAAAATGGGGTGCAACACGAGGACTTCCCAGGGGGTCGCCCATACTAGTACTGCTCTCTCCCAAGCATGCTTAACTGCGGAGTTCAGATGGGATCTGGTGCATTAGTGCTGGTATGATCGCACCTGTCACATTATGCGCCGTATATGCATAAGTCCTTCCGAGTCTCTACAACCGTATCTCGAGACTTGCCCCATCCCCACCGGGCATGGAGAAGCGTACCATCCGCGACATACTCCTTCTCGACGAAGTACATCCGCGACGTTTAGGCTACGCAGAATAACAGTAAATAATTTCTCAATTCCCGATAGCATGAAAAAAAAAATCCAAAAAAATTGATTAAAAAATGGGTGCGACACGAGGACATCCCAGGGGGTTACCCATCCTAGTAATACTCTCACCAAAGCACGCTTAACTGCGGAGTTCTGATGGGATCCGGTGCATTAGTGTTTGTATTATCACAGCCGTCACATTATGCGCCGTATATGCATAAGTCCATCCGCGTCTCTACAATCCACATCTCGAGACTCGCCCCGTCCCCACTAGTCATGGAGAAGCATGCAGGGCGCGATATACTCCTTCTCGACGAACTACATCCGCGACGTTTAGGCTACGCAAACTAAAAGTAAATAATTTCTCAATTCTCGATAGCATGAAAAAACAATCCAAAAAAATTGATTAAAAAAGGGGTGCAACATGAGGACTTCCCGGGGTGTCACCCATCCTAGTACGACTCTCGCCCAAGCACGCTTAACTGCGGAGTTCTGATGGGATCCGGTGCTTTAGTGCTGGTATGATCGCACCCGTCACATTATGCGCCTTATATGCATCCGTCCTTCCGCGTCTCTACAATCCGCATCTCGACACTCTCCCCATCACCACCGGGCATGGAGAAGTGTACCGAGCGCGATATACTCCTTCTCGACGAACTACATCCGCGAAGTTTAGGCTATGCAAACTAAAAGTAAATAATTTCTGAATTCCTGATAGGATGAAAAAAAAAATCCAAAAAAATTGATTAAAAATGGGGTGCAACATGAGGACTTCCGAGGGGGTCACCCATACTAGTACTACTCTCTCCCAAGCATGCTTAACTGCGGAGTTCTGATGGGATCTGGTGCATTATTGCTGGTATGATCGCACCCGTCACATTATGCGCCGTATACGCATAAGTCCTTCAGAGTCTCTACAATCCGCATCTCGAGACTCGCCCCATCCCCACCGGGCATGGAGAAGCGTGCCAGCCGCGATATACTCCTTCTCGACGAACTACATCTGCGACGTTTAGGCTTCGCAGACTAACAATAAATAATTTCTCAATTCCTGATTGCATGAAAAAAAAAATCCAAAAAAATTGATTAAAAAATGGGTGCAACACGAGGACATCCCAGGGGGTTACCCATCCTAGTAATACACTCACCCAAGCACGCTTAACTGCGGAGTTTCGATGGGATCCGGTGCATTAGTGTTGGTATGATCGCAGCCCTCACATTACCCGCCGTATATGCATAAGTCCTTTCGCGTCTCTACAATCCGCATCTCGAGACTCGCCCCGTACCCACCGGTCATGGAAAAGCGTGCCCGGTGCGATATACTCCTTCTCGACGAACTACATCCGCGACGTTTAGGCTACGCAAACTAAACATAAATAATTTTTCAATTCCCGATAGCATGAAAAAAAAAATCCAAAAAAATTGATTAAAAAGGGGGTGCAACACGAGGACTTCCCGGGTGGTCACCCATCCTAGTACGACTCTCGCCCAAGCACGCTTAACTGCGGAGTTCTGATGGGATCCGGTGCATTAGTGCTGGTATGATCGCACCCGTCACATTATGCGCCGTATATGCGTAAGTCCTTCCGTGTCTCTACAATCCGCATCTCGAGACTCGCCCCGTCAACACCGGGCAAGGAGAAGCGTGCCGGGCGCGATATACTCCTTCCCGACGAACTACATCCGCGACGTTTAGGCTACTCAAACTAAAAGTAAATAATTTCTCAAATGTCGATAGCATGAAAAGAAAAATCCAAAAAAATTGATTAAAAAAGGGGTGCAACACGAGGACTTCCCAGGGGGTCACCCATACTAGTACTACTCTCGCCCAAGCACGCTTAACTGCGGAGTTCTGATGGCATTCGGTGCATTAGTGCTGGTATGAACGCACCCGTCACATTATGCGCCATATATGCATAAGTCTCTTCGAGTCCCTATAATCCGCATCTCGAGACTCGCCCCGTCACCACCGTACATGGAGAAGCGTGTCGGGCGCGATATACTCCTTCTCGACGAACTACATCCGCGACCTTTAGGCTACGCAAACTAAAAGTAAATAATTTCTCAATTCTCGATAGCATGAAAAAAAAAATCCAAAAAAATTGATTAAAAAAAGGGGTGCAACACGAGGACTTCCCAGGGTGTTACCCATTCTAGTACTACTCTCGCCCAAGCACGCTTAACTGCGAAGTTCTGATGGGATCCGGTGCATTTGTGCTGGTATGATCGCACCTGTCACATTATGCGCCCTATACGCATCAGTCCTTCCGTGTCTCTACAATCCGTATCTCGAGACTCGCCCCGTCACCACCGGGTATGGAGAAGCGTGCTGGGCGCGATATACTCCTTCTCGACGAACTACATCCACGACGTTCAGGCTACGCAAACTGAAAGTAAATAATTTCTGAATTCCCGATACCATGAAAAAAAAAGAATTAAAAAAGGGGTGCAATACGAGGACTTCCCAGGGGGTCACCCATCCTAGTACTAATCTCGTCCAGGCACGCTTCACTGCGGAGTTCTGATGGGATCTGGTGCATTAGTGTTGGTATGGTCGCACCCGTCACATTATGCGCCGTATATGCATAAGTCCTTCCGCGTGTCTACAATCGGCATCTCGAGACTCGCCACGTCACCACCGGGCATGGAGAAGTGTGCCGGGCGAGATGTACTCCTTCTCGACGAACTACATCCGCGACGTTTAGGCTACGCGAACTAAAAGTAAATAATTTCTCAATTCCCGATAGCATGAAAAAAAAATCGAAAAAACTTGATTAAAAAAGGGGTGCAACACGAGGACTTCCCAGGGGTGACCCATCCTAGTAATACTCTCACCCAAGCACACTTACCTGCGGAGTTCTGATGGCATCCGGTGCATTAGTGCTGGTATGATCGCACCCGTCACATTATGCGCCGTATATGCATTAGTCCTTCCGCGTCTCGAGACTCGCCCTGTCACCACCGAGCAATGAGAAGCGTGTCGGGCGCGATATACTCCTTCTCGATGAACTACATCCGCGACGTTTAGGCTACGCAAAGTAAAAGTAAATAATTTCTCAATTCCCGACCGCATGAAAAAAAAAATCCAAAAAAATTGATTAAAAAAGGGGTACAACACGAGGACTTCCCAGGGGGTCATCCATCCTAGTACTACTCTCGCCCAAGCAAACTTAACTGCAGACTTCTGATGGGATCCGGTGCATTAGTGCTGGTATGATCGCACCCATCACATTATGCGCCGTATATGCATAAGTCCTTCCGCGTCTCTACAATCCGCATCTCGAGACTTGCCCCGTCACCACCGGGCATGGAAAAGCGTGCGGGGCACGATATACTCCTTCTCGACGAACTACATCTGCGACGTTTAGGCGACGCAAACTAAAAGTAAATAATTTCTCAATTCCCGACCGCATGAAAAAAAAATCCAAAAAATTTGATTAAAAAAGGGGTGCAACAAAAGAACTTCCTAGGGGGTCACCCATCCTAGTACTACTACAGCCAAATCACACTTAACTGCGGAGTTCTGATGGGATCTGGCGCATTAGTGCTGGTATGATCGCACCCGTCACATTATGCGCCCTATATGCATCAGTCCTTCCGCGTCTCTACAATCTGCATCTCGAGACTCGCCTCGTCACCACCGGGCATGGAGAAGCGTGCCGAGCGCGATATACTACTTCTCGACGAACTACATCCGCGAAGTTTAGGCTATGCAAACAAAAAGTAAATAATTTCTCAATTCCCGATAGCATGAAAAAAAAAAATCCAAAAAAATTGATAAAAAATGGGGTGCAACACGAGGACTTCCCAGGGGGTCGCCCATACTTGTACTACTCTCTCCCAAGCATGCTTAACTGTGGAGTTCGGATGGGATCTGGTGCATTAGTGCTGGTATGATCGCACCCGTCACATTATGCGCCGTACATGCATAAGTCCTTCCGCGTCTCTACAATCCGCATCTCGAGACTCACCCCGTCCCCACCGGGCATGGAGAAGCATGCCGGCCGCCATATACTCCTTCTCGACGAACTACATCCGCGACGTTTAGGCTACGCACACTAAAAGTAAATAATTTCTCCATTCCCGATAGCATGAAAAAAAAAAAATCCAAAAAAATTTATTAAAAAATGGGTGCAACACGAGGACTTCCCAGGGGGTCACCCATCCTAGTAATACTCTCACCCAAGCAACCTTAACTACGGAGTTCTGATTGGATCCGGTGCATTAGTGTTGGTATGATCGCAGTTGTCACATTACCCGCCGTATATGCATAAGTCCTTCCGCGTCTTTACAATTCGCATCTCGAGACTCGCCCCGTCACCACCGGTCATGGAGAAGCGTGCTGGGCGTGATATATTCCTTCCCGATGAACTACATCCGCGACGTTTAGGCTACTCACACTAAAAGTAAATAATTTCTCAAATCCCGATAGCATGAAAAAAAAATCCAAAAAAATTGATTAAAAAAGGGGTGCAACACGAGGACTTCCCAAGGGGTCACCCATAATAGTACTACTCTCTCCCAAGCATGCTTAACTGTGGAGTTCAGATGGGATCCGGTGCATTAGTACTGGTATGATCGCACCCGACACATTATGCGCCGTATATGAATAAGTCCTTCCGAGTCTCTACAATCCGCATCTCGACACTCACCCCGTCACCACCGGGCATGGAGAAGCGTGCCGGGCACGATATACTCCTTCTCGACGAACTACATCCACGACGTTTAGGCTACGCAAACTAAGAGTATATAATTTCTCAATTCCCGATAGCATGAAAAAACTAATCCAAAAAAATTGATTAAAAAGGGGTACAACACAAGGACCTCCCAAGGGGTCACCCATCCTTGTACTACTCTCGCCCAAGCACGCTTAACTGTGGAGTTCTTAAGGGATCTGGTGCATTAGTGCTGGTATGATCGCACCCGTCACATTATGCGCCCTATATGCATCAGTCCTTCCGCGTGTCTACAATCCGCATCTCGAGACTTGCCCCGTCACCACCAGGCATGGAGAAGCGTGCCGGGCGCGATATACTCCTTCTCGACGAACTACATCCGCGACGTTCCGGCTACGCAAACTGAAAGTAAATAATTTCTGAATTCCCGATACCATGAAAAAAAAAGGATTAAAAAAGGGGTGCAACACGAGGACTTCCCAGGGGGTCACCCATCCTAGTACTAATCTCGCCCAGGCACGCTTAACCGCAGAGTTCTGATGGGATCCGGTGCATTAGTGCTGGTATGATCGCACCCGTCACATTATGCGCCGTATATGCATAAGTCCTTCCGCGTGTCTACAATCGGCATCTCGAGACTCGCCACGTCACCACCGGGCATGGAGAAGCGTGCCGGGCGCGATGTACTCCTTTTCGACGAGCTACATCCGCGACGTTTAGGCTACGCAAACTAACAGTACATAATTTCTCAATTCCCGATAGCATGAAAAAAAAATCGAAAAAAACTTGATTAAAAAAGGGGTGCAACTAGAGGACTTCCCAGGGGGTGACCAATCCTAGTAATACTCTCGCCCAAGCACACTTACCTGCGGAGTTCTGATGGCATCCAGTGCATTAGTGCTGGTATGATCGCACCCGTCACATTATGCGCCGTATATGCATTAGTTCTGCGTCTCGAGACTCCCCCCGTCACCACCGAGCAATGAGAAGCGTGCCGGGCGCGATATACTCCTTCTCGACGAACTACATCCGCGACGTTTAGGCTACGTAAAGTAAAAGTAAATAATTTCTCAGTTCCCAACCGCATGAAAAAAAAAAATCCAAAAAAATTGATTAAAAAAGGGGTACAACAGGAGGACCTCCCAAGGGGTCACCCATCCTAGTACTACTCTTGCCCAAGCACGCTTAACTGCGGACTTCTGATGGGATCCGGTGTATTAGTGCTGGTATGATCGCACCCGTCACATTATGCGCCCTATATGCATCAGTCCTTCCGCGTCTCTACAATCTGCATCTCGAGAGTCGCCCCGTCACCACCGGGCATGGAGAAGCGTTCCGGGCACGATATACTCCTTCTCGACGAACTATATCCGCGAAGTTGAGGCTACGCAAACAAAAAGTAAATAATTTCTCAATTCCCGATAGCATGAAAAAAAAAATACAAAAAAATTGATAAAAAATGGGGTGCAACACGAGGACTTCCCAAGGGGTCACGCATACTTGTACTACTCTCTCCCAAGCATGCTTAACTGCGGAGTTCGGATGGGATCTGGTGCATTAGTGCTGGTATGATCGCACCCGTCACATTATGCGCTGTACATGCATAAGTCCTTCCGCGTCTCTACAATCCGCATCTCGAGACTCGCCCCATCCCCACCGGGCATGGAGAAGCATGCCGGCCGCCATATACTCCTTCTCGACGAACTACATCCGCGACGTTTAGGCTACGCAGACTAAAAGTAAATAATTTCTCCATTCCCGATAGCATGAAAAAAGAAATCCCAAAAAAATTATTAAAAAAAGGGTGCACACGAGGACTTCCCAGGGGTAACCCATCCTAGTAATACTCTCACCCAAGCACGCTTAACTACGGAGTTCTGATTGGATCCGGTGCATTAGTGTTGGTATGATCGCAGTTGTCACATTACCCGCCGTATATGCATAAGTCCTTCCGTGTCTCTACAATTCGCATCTCGAGACTCGCCCCGTCACCACCGGTCATGGAGAAACGTGCCCGACGCGATATACTTCTTCTCGACGAACTACATCCGTGACGTTTAGGCTACTCAACTAAAAGTAAATAATTTCTCAATTCCCTATAGCATGAAAAAAAAAAATCCAAAAAATTGATTAAAAAA